>CM061142.1:487065737-487725368 GCA_030789695.1 Scilla litardierei | reverse complement strand
GCGTAAGATAGCTTGTGTGTGGTGGCACATGGGTTGAACGTCGTTGTACCCATGGATGTTAGGGTTTGAGAGATGTAGATGTCTTGCTATGGTTTTTGGACCCAAAGAGCTCATACTTTGCGCATGGGGTCCCCTCCTGCTTATGTAGATACCACAGGCTAAGCGATGCTTGCCACGTGTAAGGCTGCGGACTCCTAAGCACTGCTTACTTTTCTACATAGGAGGTGGCCGACCGTGTCTGTCGATACGACATGCATTGAATGCCGATGCTACTTAGAGAGAGAATACCAGTCGCTTGCCTGAGATTGAGCCACATGGGTGACGTGGGCCAATCTGAGCCGCTGAGGGCTGGCCTCGAGCAGCGAAGGCATCTTGTGGGGGAAGCAAATTGCAGACTTTATGGCCAGGTTATCTTCTTGGGGATATGTTGGGGTCGGGTCTGACTGACCTCTCAAGACAGGTTGGGAGGTCCTCGTTGATGGGTCACATTCGGCGTGCCAGGAGGTCCCCGCTGAGGTGTTCCATCCGACGTACTGGGCAGGCTCCGCTGACGATGTGCCAAATCTGACTGCTGAAACAGGTATCTATAGCCGACTAATAATGATAAAATGCACATGTTTGCGTAGAAACCTAGGTGTTTTTTGATATGAATTAAAATCAAATTATATCTATTAGTCTTTTCTATGGTTTTTGCTATGTGTGAGAGGTGCATCTTTAAGGCTTTAACAAATATTCTATGATAAGAAATATAAAATACATCAATTACACACTTTGTCTTGATATCTTTATTGATGTAAACTTTAGCTTCATTTTCTTGTCATATGAATCTTCAATTGTGTCTTGTCTTTACCTTAGCACACCATCACCAAGTCTTGTATTTCATCTAATAGCTACATTCATAAAGTGTATAAAGTTAGTACACGAAATATGTTTGTTCATTATCAAAACTCATATTGGGGGTGACTCAAATATCCAACAAAATTAGGGCCACTTGTTGCGGAGAGACTTGGGATGGAAAAGAGAAAGGTCCCAAAGGGGGGAGGGGAGGAGGATTTATATATTAAAGGGTTAATGGTTCTTGTTGGGTTAGATGGGCTCAGATCAATAATGCACCATTAAATAGATTGGTTGGTTAATGCCTGGCTCAAACATACATAGGCTTGACCCATAACTATTTTATCTGGTTGGGTTTGTAGGTTGGGTTTTGATTGCCACCCTTAATTATGCTATTGCCGCTTATTATTATTTTAGAAAGATTATGTTGCATTCCTCATTAGCAGTTTGAGACTTAATATATTATGGGTTGAGGTGAGGCTATGTTGGATTGTTATATTTTCACTCACTTTATGGGGGAGGTGCATCTGTCTTTATCTGATACCTATTGCTTGATCATTGATGTTTATATTTTCACTCATTCCGTGTAGGCTATCTTCTTGCCTTTCCTATAGAAAGAAAGTCATGAGATATCCATATTGACATGTATCATTGTAGCTTAAAATGGAAGCACCTTTCAAAGTATTTAACTTTATAGCCTACCAATAGTAATGAAATAGGAATGGCAACAGCAAATAGTCTTTATGCCATTTTTTGCGTTATTGGGATGAGATTCTTCTTATAATTTATGTCTGACACTTGGAGCAAGCTTTTATAATAAGAACTAAGAGCTGATAATGGATGTTTTGTTAGCAGATGATACTGAAATTAGCAGAGGCGTGATTGGCCTATCTTATTTATTTTTGCTTGACTGAATCATATCTTTCTTCTCTTTCTTTGGGGTCTTTTTCCTTTAACTTATTTACCATATCTACTTGTTTTATGTTTAATTATCTTTTTACCTTTTTAAATTGAACTGTTATATGTGTCACTCTTTTTTATAAGGACTCCTTTGTTCTTTTGTATTGTACAGGCGGGTGCTCCCTTGGAGTCATTGGCTAAAGGCGAAGTTCAGTTTTCACGCCGATACACTATGCGTGAACTGCTAGATCGCTGGCGCTCTCTCTTGTATGACTTAGATACCTCGATTCAGGCATCTGCTCGGATGGTTGAGATTGAGCTTGATCTTGCGGCATCAAATCGTCCAAATGCTACCCGAGCATGCAACCCTAATCCTAAAGGCAAGGAATCATCATGTAGGAAAAGAAAAGCAGACAGTGTGAGGAGTCATTACCATGCAATGCGAAAGAGAATTCGTAGTGAACCTTGTGCTGTTAACCTAAATTTTTTCGAGCCATGTGCTTTGCTTGCTGCTACTGAATGTGATAAGGGTTCTGGGGAACAATTAATCCCTGACAACAAGCATTCTGCTCATAACTTTGGTTTGAAAGTTCCTTTCGCAGATGATTATGTACATCCAGAAACGGGCTATGCTAGTGCACATCATGCTTTCCACGAACTTATGAGAGTAGATTCTTTTGCTGATGATGGTAATTTTTCTCACCAAGCATCTCATGAGGGGCATGTAGGCTCAGCTGAGGATGGAATTCCAGATGGAAGATCAGGTGAGGGCTGTTTGATTGCATATCCAGAAAATATTTCTTCTGTGCCACATGATGAAGCAGAATGTAACATTGGAAACCAATCTTTTGAATGTAATTTTCAACAGAGAGATTTTCCCAATATCCTCGGAGAAAATCTTATTGATACTTCATCCGAAATTCATGACATTGGCCAATCAAATGCTCTGGGTAGAAGCAGCCTGTACAAAGATGAGGATATTGGAGTCAAGTGCTTATCCGATTTTAACTCATCAAATTATAACCATGAAGTTGGTTGTGCTGATTTTGTCAAAAACGATAACTTAAGCCCACATGTTCCAGAATATGGTGATTCATTCCATCATCAGTCTAAATATTCATCACCTCCATCTGGCATGCATATCTGGAGAAACATGGAGGACAAGGCAACACCTACAATGCCAATAAATGGGCAATATGGAGACAAAACCCACGGATTACTCAACGTGAATTGTAATAAGAATATCAGTGCACCAGGGTGTGATGTTGTTTCATCAGAACCTATGTTGGATGATGGGATGCGTGGTGCTGGATTAAATAATCCAACTATGATGCAGGAAAATGATTTCATAGATTTTCCTGATGCTTATATGGATTTCGATAATGATGACAGTCTGCTTTTCATGGACGTGATAGAAAAAGACAATACAGATGGGGCTTGTCTTGGTCTATTGTTGAATTCTCCTGGTGCCACACATCTTGCTGTAGCCAGCTCAAGTGACCATGGACCAACAAATGTTTCAGAGGCATGCCTTGAAATTCCTGATGCACCATGCTCTGGAGAACCCAATGTTCTTTGTGATCAGCCGCATTCTCAACTCCCTGATGATCATAATAATCATGTATCAGGTGTCAATGTGCCATATACATCTACACAGATATCTAATACGGTAAAACTTCGAGAGGAATTTATGACGTGTGTACTGAACACCGAGGATCTGGAAATTCCAAATAATGATCATGTCATCTTTCCTGATACATTGTTTCCATCATTTTCTTCTAATCTGGAGCAGTCATACAGAGAAATTACCAGATTTGTCTCAGCTGGTAATGTCATGTCAACCAATGGGAGGGATCATGTTGGAGTTTTAAACAAAGTAGAGGAACAGGTAGCAAATGTGCAACCAACGGTATCCCCTTTGAAGGCAAGTTCATTGAGTTTGCCCAAAGTAGGTGTGTTGCATTCATCTAATGGCTGTGCTGTGGGAGCTGATCCATCTATGGCTGGTTCCATAGCTGGAGGCTCTGGATACACTGGTAATGGTGTTGATGACACAAAACCATGCAGATCAGAAGCTGTTGGTCTAAACTCCACACCAGATGCTGCATTTGAGGAAGAATGCACAGCTCCATGTTTCCAGGATCAGGACAACCCAGATGATTCTTTTGCATCTTTTTTAGAAAGCCACCTTCAAGAGACTGATGATGATAAGGTTCATCCCTTGAATGCAACTGGTAGTTTTTCTAAGGATCCAAATATGGAAGTTGGTATAGAGGCATGCTTGCCAACAACACTAGGTTCTGGGGAAGCGGGGTTCTTTGAGTCAGTTGGGATGGTGTCACCCTATGATCAAGATGACCAATTTTCTGACTGTGATGATGACGTTCCCCACTTCTCTGACATCGAGGCCTTGGTAAAACTTTTGGTTTGGTCTTTTATATGTTGTTTATGCATGCATCCTATCATCACTCTTTTATGTTTTATTGCTATGTGGATGACTATGGATCTAATATCATACACTTTGCAGATACTTGATATGGATTTGGGTCCATACGATGAGGAATCATGTGTGTTCTCAAAAGAAGGTAGTTAGTTCTCGTTCATAGTTTACCAAGTACTAAGCAGCCAATGCAGAGTCTCTCTTTCAAAGTTTAAAGTTGTTTTTTGGTTAACTATCTAGCAAATAACATGCAAAAATCTTTGCATTAAATTTATGTCTCTGCCTGCAATATATATCTACTTTAATACCGGGTTTGTTGCAAAAGAGTTATCTGCATTTCAGTTCCATATTTGGACGTGCTTAGCTGGACTTTCTGCTTGTAAGAGAGATGATCTGCTTTCTTGGTATATATTATGATATAATGTAAATAATTGCTCATTTATCTTGTCAGGTAATTGTTCTTATTAGAGCTATTCAGTAGGCAGTAGTGCCTTTTCCGTCGACTGCTGGACTTGCCTGAAACTACTATCTCTAGTTCCGGCTTTAAGAAGCTTGACTTGGAAAAAATAGTTAGGTTAAATACACCAATTTTCTTTAAACTTTTGTTATCACCTGACTTTTCCAGCAATGCTGGCTTTATCCGCCTTTTGCAGCAGTTGCTAATCACTGCTTCCTTATTTTTTAAATCACATTTCACATCCTGTGGAAAACCTGATTCACGATTCGTCATTTTGCAATCATAATCCGGATGGCGTAATTGTTTCCAATGTACCTTTACCACACTTTTCCATCCTCAATAGAGCTCAATTGTGGACTTATCATTCTTTGTTGTTGTTTTCATCCTGCACTATTCATAAAAATTGGGGCAAATGCTAACGCGAGGGAGAGATTATGTTTTCTGGACTTTTCATTTTGTTTTGGTTTTTTTAAAATTTAGGCTGGCAACTGGGTACATATCATTTATTTGCAAGTGTCTTTTGGCTATTGATGCAGAAGTGATCTGTGGGGCTTCTGCATGTGGATATGAGCAACCAACTGCTGGTTTCCCGTGCACCACCCCCCCTGGTTTCCCGTGCACCACCCCAACACTGAGGCTAGGTACACAACGCCACCTACAATGCACTGAAACGGTGGCCAAACAATACCAAGCCCGAATTCCATCGAGATGTCACCTAGGCACAAAACCAAACACTTCACGGGCACAAGAGAGAGTTGTCACCAACTATTAACTCCCTCAATGATCTTGCGATAGACAACGTAAGCACACAAATATAATACGAAAGTAAGAGCAACACAAAAGAGACGGAGATTTACACTGGTTCGGTTGCAAACAACCTATATCCAGCATCCAATGCATCTGGTTTCACTAATGATCAAGCAAGGCATACACCGACCTCTTCTTCTTCCTCCTCTACAATGAGAGAATAGCTTCAAACAACAATACCTAACCCTAGATCTCTCACCAAGCTCACTCACACTCTCAAACAAGTGAGAATTCTTGATAACAAAGCCCCTACAACATGTAGAGCTTCTCAAGGGACCAATCCCACACCAATGAAGATCACTCTTTGGTAATATAGCTCCAAACTAGGAAGCTACCCAAGGGACTCTAGATCTCAAACACGGAAGAAGAAATGCAGACACTCACATTGAATCTCACAATCAAAGCTCTTTGGCATTCCAAAACCCTAGCTTTGCTCTCCTTTGGTTCTCTGATCCAAGCTCCCTTTGGCCATGCAAAAAAAATGGCACACATCCTTTCTTTTGTTCTCTGAAAATAAGAGCACATGCTCTCTGGAAATTGGCAGCCAAAAAATGAGAGGCACACCTCTCTTTCTCTGTCGGCAGGCAAAGGAAGGAAGGCCCTCAAGGCCATTAATTCCCAACAACCACACAACATAGGGGACCCCTAAAGACCGGACAAGACATGTACTTTTTTCAGCATTAAAACAACACTCTACCCTGCTGATAAATTCACACACTCTCTTCAGCACGACTCCAGCTCCATCTTGTATGAACTCACCTTGCCTTGACCATCGGACATGTGAACCTCCATCATGTGTATTGGAAATCGCACCCTCTGGCGCATCAATCCTCCGAGAGACATGCCAAGCTCAGAAGCCGTCTGAGCCTAGTCTCACGCATCTCTACCTCGTCCACCGCCATGTCTGCGATGTCACGCCCCGTTTCCCAAAATGACGGAGACGAGGCGTGACTAAGGCCCGCTTAGGCCAGAGCCGGAAGCTCGGACCCAATAAGCGTCTGTAGGGGTACCCTTTCAAAAGTTTCAGGTTCTTGCATTAATAAGTTCGAAACAATAGAAGTTCAGAAAGGAAGTTGCATTAGAAAAAATTAGAGATATAATATTCAACGAGTACAAAGTCTGAAAAGAAGCCTAAGCATGGCGACAACAATCTAAAAGTAGACTAAAAGCAGTAACATCTGAAAGTGTCGACTAAAAAGACCTCTAGGTCTGGTCCTCGTCAGGCACGTACTCTGGGTCGACGTCCTCGGCTCCACGTACTCCAGCGAGTCTGCCTCGTCCACTATCTCTGGCTGAACACCTGACGTACAGCACCACAAGAAGGAACTGTACGTCAGGTAAAGTCTACAAGAAGGGTTAGACTTTACTGCAAGTGCACCGAACTTTAAACAACTGTTTACTGGTTGATTAGCATGCTGAGGTTCTATTACACAACAGTTTACTGGTTGATTAACATGCTGTGGTTGTAACTGAGTAACGCAACAGGAAATAACGTAGCAGGAAAGTAAAACAGGACAAGTAGTAGTCGTAAAGTGTGCTACCAACTACGGGACTAACCTACAGGTGTCAAGACAAGACGGGACGTGACGGGACAAGACGAGACAAGACAAGTGCGACACGAAAAGGTTCACGCCTTACGGTTCGAGGGGGATCAGACCCTCTTGCCGTGCGCACGCTCAACCCAACCCCAAACCCAGGAACTCAGGACAAGATTTACAGGGATCATTTCCGCTAGGGAAACATCCGAAACGCCCGAAGGCTTTTTGTGTAACAGGGATCACTTCCGCTAGGAAAGCATCCGAAACGCCCGCAGGCTTTTTGTGTAACAGGGATCACTTCCGCTAGAAAAGCATCCGAAACGCCCGCAGGCTTTTTGTGTAACATGGATCACTTCCGCTAGGAAAGCATCCGAAACGCCCGAAGGCTTTTTGTGTAACAGGGATCACTTCCGCTAGGAAAGCATCCGAAACGCCCGAAGGCTTTTTGTGTAGGGAATTGTTATTCTAGGGTGTCCACACGCACGCACACACAAGATAGCCTTACGGTGTCAAAAGTTGTTGTTTGTCGAGCTTAGACTTCGTCGTCAAGTCTAAGTCGTCAGGGCGTCCCGGACGCTATCATTTCACGTCCGGTTCTATACATTCACAGTCTAACAGTTCTAGCAATCTAAGACCAAAGCACGGTCAAAAACGCAAGTGAGTACACTTGCCTGCGATGGCGAGTGTGTCGTCCTCTCGAAGTGTCTCGTCCAAGCGTCTCGTCCAAGGTAGTCCGTCTGAAATATCGCCACGGCGACGGTGTCAGGTCTCAATTTTATCAAATCCTATTAGGGTTCGTTTCTAGGTTATCAGGACTATCCTATTCGTCAAAAGTCACAATTTGATGTTTTATCAACCTAAATCGACCACTACCCTATGTGCACAGAAAATTGTCCGATGGTCGATTTCTACAGTGAGCAGCGTTTTACTGATGCGGAAAGGTAAATTTAATTATTGTTGTCCAGTTTTAGTTAAGGTTCAGTTTGCTACAGTGTGGGTTTCGCTACGAGTTAGGGGGCTAACCTGGTGTGAGGAACGCGCACTATTCTGGCGTCGGGTCTGGAAACGGCAACGGATTGGTCACCTCTGCTCCCGGAACGTCTCGTCAAGGTCCTTGTGATCGCGATGATAGATATGATATATCTGCGTCGATAGATTTATGACATCAAGCTTAAAGAATTCTTTAATAATCAAAATTAACGTTTATACACCCCGGTTACCAACATACGTATTAACACGTTATAATTAGCCTATATAACAAAAGCTCATGTACATAACATATCTTACCTATACAAGTTTTACATACACTACATCTTATAAGTACTGCCATAATAGGTTACAAAAGTATTATAAAGTATTATAAGCGTTATAATTTAATAAGTACCGTGAGATTAATCGTTGTATGTTATAATCGGAAATTTAGCAGTACTCAAAGCGTGATGGCTGTACATATATATATTACTAAAAATATATAGATTGTAAACCCATAGTTGCATTGAAGTCCCATAGCCCTTTTATATAAGCACATAGGGCATAGGATACTGTTCCAATGTGGTACCTACTATAGACATGCTGTTATAAAGAAGGGTTATATAAAAACTTACTAGGTTACGTTCTTCTTTCCTTCCTTTTTTTGTGTGCAGGAGAAAGTCGGAGGCAACAACGATGTGTCGGCGGGCTTCTGCGAGTGCGAGGGGGCCACGGGGCGGCCACCTGACGGCGACGGCGCCGGAGAATCTCAGCAGCAGTTGACGGCTGCTGCTGTGGCTGCCGCTGAGAACACAGGCCGGCGGCGGGGCTTCCTCAGGCGGTCGAGGGCGGAGGCTGGTCGGAGCAGCGTCGCGCGGCGGTCGGGAAGGTGGGCGGTGCCGGCGCTGGGCTAGTGCACGGCGACGGCCGTGAAACGCAGCAGCCACGCGGGCTGTTGCTGTCGTTGCTGCTGCGCGAAGACACCGCCGCCGACGGTCCATGTGGCGGAGAGAGAGCCGGTCGGAGGGCGGACGCGGGGCGTCGGCGACGGGGGTCAGTTGGGCGGCGGTCGGGAAAGCGCAGTAGCGCCGGCGGGGTTCCAAACGGGGGGGAGAGAGATATATCGGCGGTGTCTTCGGGCGGAGCTTGTGGCCGGAGACAGGCTGTCGACGGAGCAAGGTTGGGGTGGCGGTCGGTGGCCAAGAGCCCGCCGGCGATGGGTTGATAGCGATGGATGAAGAGAATGCGAAATAACACGGGGGTTGCGTTCTTGGTGGCGGCTGGGAGAAACACAAGAAAAACACTAGTAGCCCTAGTTGTTCACGTGAGTTGGTTTTTAAGATAACCCTATTTGCTAACTATCACTAGATTTTAGGCCAAGGAGAGAGAGAGTGAGTGATGGAGTGGGTGCAAAGAGGGGAAAATTTAGGGGACAATAGAGAGGGAAAATATTTGGTATGATACGTATGAATCTAATTAGGGGTCAATTAAATCAGATCAGATATTTTGAAATTTGAATTTGATCAGGGCAAATCAACGGCTGAGATTTATCCAGGCGATAACTCTCAATCCGGTCGTCAGAAAAATAATCCGAAAATACCGGGGCGATCGTGGAGACGAGACGCACGGATCTACGGAGCCCAATCATGTGTAACGCCTACCAAAAATTTACGTAAAATTGGGCACGGCGTTTTGAGTCAAATGAGTAAGACACCCATATCGTTCAAAGTCGTTTTGCGAGAAAACGAGCCATGAAACGACGTTCCCAAAAAATTACAATAAAATCCAACACCCCGAAACGATCGCAATGGAATATCGCATCGCATATGCCGGAGCTCCGAAATAGCCAAATAGAATACGTGCACGATAAAGCACGTGCACGCAGGAAATACGAACGGTCGGAAAGCGGCCGTTACATTCTACCCACCTTAGAAATGATTCCGTCCTCGGAATCACTCATACTAACAATAATAACATCTATATAACCTTATACCCCAAAACCCTCATGACTACACCTATAGATTGCTAATCTTATAACTTCAACCAATGTTCTTTAACTAATCCTTCATAACCCTTCCTTTCACTGGATAATGCCACAACTAATCTCACATCCTAAGACTTAACCATAGACCCATCACTGCTGTTGAAATTTCCAACTCCAAGTTCTCACCAAAGAATAATAATCATCTTCTCATACCATACCATTCCGCTAAACATCATCGCTCAGCAACATCTTTTGAATTTCTCCATCTCTTCCCAATGTTAATCAATCTTCAAAAAAATGAGATTCTAGTCAACCACCAATCCAAGACAAAAACTTTGTCTATCTTATAATACCTCCACAAATCAACATTCGCTGTGTCTTCAATACATTCTTGTCATATCTTCCCATAATTTATCCACCAATTAATTTGGACTATCAAGATCACATCTTATCCTACTCGCTATAACTAATCCCAACTAATATTAATTCCGACTACCTAACCATCCATTTATCTCAACGCGTCGTATCATTCCCAAAGTCTTCTCACGTCAATTCATCATTCAAGTCTCGATGCTTACAATGTTCTACTCATTCTCGTGATCATCCTAACTCATACTATACTCCGCAGTTACTCCTACTTACCACCCGTCTAAGCCTCAAGTCTGATAAGTTATCATCTCCTCGCACATAATTCCATCCGGCCAGAATTTCCCATTGAGTCCGTCTCACATCGGTATCATAAATACGTCTTGGACAGCTCATCTTCTCATCCGACAGAAATCTATTCTAATATCCTCATTGTTCCAAAATCGGTTAATCCTTGCTATCACAATCTCATCTCTCCATGAGTCTACCCTTAACCAAAATCCTATAATGATAATAGCTAGTCCCAAAACTATAACAACCATAACATAACATTTCCAAATGGAGAGAGTGAAGAGAAAGGGAAAACTTAAAACCAGTGACACATTTTAAAACGTTTGGAAAAACGTGTGGAGTCGTGGTGATGGATGAGGAAGGATAATTGATTTGTGATCTGGTGAGCTAATTTTAAAAACTTTAAAGGTTTGGTTTAAAAGAAAAACAAAATTTTAATACAATCACACGCAGTCAAAAATAAGCTATCCTATAATCGCGAAAAACTACGTCTAAGGAAAATTGCCTGCTATGACCATATTCATATATGTATGAATACCGTCATTCAGACAACTTCAATCATATCATGGTTAACACTGAGTACTCATTCAAGACACAAAAGACAGTTATCAGGATCCTAAAGATGACACACTCATACAGGTCTACACACTCTACCTATACTCATGCATCACGACAACATCACAAACCAATGGGCCCCCTACCAAACTAGAGTTGACACGGCAACTACAAGCACTAATGTCTAAACAATAGAGGAAAAGAAAAACTAAACTAAAAGAGAAACGAAATGAGATCGGAAAGGACGAGTTCAAATAAGGCGGGGTAAGGAGTTAGTTGGTTGGATGGGACAAAAATATTTCTCAAAATAATTAAATAGATGGAAGAAGAATTACGTGTAAAATATGGTATCATATACTTTTATACTTATTAAAAAAATACGTAGAAAAGTGGGCAGATGTAGTAAATTACAATTCTGGGAAAGAGTGAGACGAAGGAAAGAAAGGTAGGGTGAGAAACGATTATTTTGCAAATGAAAATAGGTTTATATCAAGATTTTCAAAATATGAGTACGATGAACATAGAACCAATAAAAATAAATTGAAATTCTATTCAGCTTAGAATAATATTCTGAAAGCGCGCACGATAAGTGGTTAAAATAAATTTAATAGTTTAGAGAGAAGGGATAATACTTTAAATTAGCAAAATGGAAACCAAGTTTTATATATTTATATACATATGTATATATAAACTGAAATCCGAAAGATATAGATTAGAAACATTATAAGATGGTAAATTAAGAAATTTTTTTTTGTTGACAAATTTCGTAATTCAAAGAATGCATTCAAGTTAACCGAAAAGGTAGGAAATCTAAGTTCATTTTTTTTTAAAATATGAGCACGATAAACATAGAACTGATATATCTAAAAAAATTAAAGTTCTCTTTAGTTTAGAAAATATTCTAAAAGTACGTAGGGTAAGTGGTTAAAAATAAATTTCGTAGTTTATAAAAATGGCATATTGAATTTTCCAAAGTGGTAACGAAATTTTAAAACTAAAATACGATGGATATCGATTCGAAAATAAGTACGAGACCGTAACTTAAAATTTTACGACCAAGAAGGTTTCAAAATTTGCGAAAGAATTTTGACTCAGCCGAAAGTAAGAAATTTTAAATATTTAATAAGAGTTTTTAAAGAAGTTAAACTGAGCGAAGAATTTTAATAACAAATTCTGAAAATTACTTTTAGAGGAAGCAGAATTGGTCAAGGAAGGGATTCGAAGGATCGACGATAATCGTCGGGAAACGATCACATGAATCGAGAGACAGGAAAATGATTGCTTGAAGAATAGGTGTAGGATACGAATCGTGAAGGGCTACGATGGAACATTACGGCTGACAACACAAAATTGTAAAGATCAGGGCGACGCTAGAAGTCAGGGTTTCTAGTTATCGGGTCGTCTAAGGATCAGGATAACTCAGCTCTAAAACTTCCTAAAGAGCTAGACTATAATCAGGATCTAAGGGGGGAGGTTCCTAAGAGAATCCAGGTTAGTTCCGCTGTGGGCCCGAAGTCGATGGACCCGAGCGAACGACTGAATAGGAGGTCTCTAGAAATCTAACACGATCAGAATCAAATGGGGGATGTTAAGGTAGTCTAGAACGAGGACGACTAAATCTTAACCAAGGCGTCCGACTATCAACCTGGGTGTCTATCTAAGTCTTCATATTATCTAAGACTGGGAAACTAATTCAGACTTGTACGTGGATATTAAATGAATGCGGTACTTTTATTGTTCCGAACTTTTGCATGACCTGCATGGGCCACCACTAAAACCTGTCACGCCCCGCTTCCCAAAACGACGGAGACGAGGCGTGACTAAGGTCCGCTTAGGCCAGAGCCAGAAGCTCGGACCCAATAAGCGTCTGTAGGGGTACCCTTTCAAAAGTTTCAGGTTCTTGCATTAATAAGTTCGAAACAATAGAAGTACAGAAAGGAAGTTGCATTAGAAAAAGTTAGAGATATAATATTCAACGAGTACAAAGTCTAAAAAGAAGCCTAAGCATGGCGACGACAATCTAAAAGTAGACTAAAAGCAGTAACCTCTGAAAGTGTCGACTAAAAAGACCTCTAGGTCTGGTCCTCGTCAGGCACGTACTCTGGGTCGACGTCCTCGGCTCCACGTACTCCAGCGAGTCTGCCTCGTCCACTATCTCTGGCTGAACACCTGACGTACAGCACCACAAGAAGGAACTGTACGTCAGGTAAAGTCTACAAGAAGGGTTAGACTGTACTGCAAGTGCACCGAACTTTAAACAACGGTTTACTGGTTGATTAGCATGCTGAGGTTCTATTACACAACAGTTTACTGGTTGATTAACATGCTGTGGTTGTAACTGAGTAACGCAACAGGAAATAACGTAGCAGGAAAGTAAAACAGGACAAGTAGTAGTCGTAGAGTGTGCTACCAATTACGGGACTAACCTACAGGTGTCAAGACAAGACGGGACGTGGCGGGACAAGACGAGACAAGACAAGTGAGACACGAAAGGGTTCACGCCTTACGGTTCGAGGGGGATCAGACCCTCTTGCCGTGCGCACGCTCAACCCAACCCCAAACCCAGGAACTCAGGACAAGATTTACAGGGATCACTTCCGCTAGGAAAGCATCCGAAACGCCCGAAGGCTTTTTGTGTAACAGGGATCACTTCCGCTAGGAAAGCATCCGAAACGCCCGCAGGCTTTTTGTGTAACAGTGATCACTTCCGCTAGGAAAGCATCCGAAACGCCCGCAGGCTTTTTGTGTAACAGGGATCACTTCCACTAGGAAAGCATCCGAAACGCCCGAAGGCTTTTTGTGTAACAGGGATCACTTCCGCTAGGAAAGCATCCGAAACGCCCGAAGGCTTTTTGTGTAACAGGGATCACTTCCGCTAGGAAAGCATCCGAAACGCCCGAAGGCTTTTTGTGTAACAGGAACATGACATGGCAAGTGTAGGGAATTGTTATTCTAGGGTGTCCACACGCACGCACACACAAGATAGCCTTACGGTGTCAAAAGTTGTTTGTCGAGCTTAGACTTCGTCGTCAAGTCTAAGTCGTCAGGGCGTCCTGGACGCTATCATTTCACGTCCGGTTCTATACATTCACAGTCTAACAGTTCTAGCAATCTAAGACCAAAGCACGGTCAAAAACGCAAGTGAGTACACTTGCCTGCGATGGCGAGTGTGTCGTCCTCTTGAAGTGTCTCGTCCAAGCGTCTCGTCCAAGGTAGTCCGTCTGAAATATCGCCACGGTGACGGTGTCAGGTCTCAATTTTATCAAATCCTATTAGGGTTCGTTTCTAGGTTATCGGGACTATCCTATTCGTCAAAAGTCACAATTTGATGTTTTATCAACCTAAATCGACCACTACCCTATGTGCACAGAAAATTGTCCGATGGTCGATTTCTACAGTGAGCAGCGTTTTACTGATGCGGAAAGGTAAATTTAATTATTGTTGTCCAGTTTTAGTTAAGGTTCAGTTTGCTACAGTGTGGGTTTCGCTACGAGTTAGGGGGCTAACCTGGTGAGGAACGCGCACTATTCTGGCGTCGGGTCTGGAAATGGCAACGGATTGGTCACCTCTGCTCCCGGAACGTCTCGTTAAGGTCCTTGTGATCGCGATGATAGATATGATATATCTGCGTCGATAGATTTATGACATCAAGCTTAAAGAATTCTTTAATAATCAAAATTAACGTTCATACACCCCGGTTACCAACATACGTATTAACACGTTATAATTAGCCTATATAACAAAAGCTTATGTACATAACATATCTTACCTATACAAGTTTTACATACACTGCATCTTATAAGTACTGCCATAATAGGTTACAAAAGTATTATAAAGTATTATAAGCGTTATAATTTAATAAGTACTGTGAGATTAATCGTTGTATGTTATAATCGGAAATTTAGCAGTACTCAAAGCGTGATGGCTGTACATATATATATTACTAAAAATATATAGATTGTAAACCCATAGTTGCATTGAAGTCCCATAGCCCTTTTATATAAGCACATAGGGCATAGGATACTGTTCCCATGTGGTACCTACTATAGACATGCTGTTATAAAGAAGGGTTATATAAAAACTTACTAGGTTACGTTCTTCTTTCCTTCCTTTTTTTGTGTGCAGGAGAAAGTCGGAGGCAACAACGATGTGTCGGCGGGCTTCTGCGAGTGTGAGGGGGCCACGGGGCGGCCACCTGACGGCGACGGCGCCGGAGAATCTCAGCAGCAGTTGACGGCTGCTGCTGTGGCTGCCGCTGAGAACACAGGCCGGCGGCGGGGCTTCCTCAGGCGGTCGAGGGTGGAGGCTGGTCGGAGCAGCGTCGCGCGGCGGTCGGGAAGGTGGGCGGTGCCGGCGCGGGGCTAGTGCACGGCGACGGCCGTGAAACGCAGCAGCCACGCGGGCTGTTGCTGTCGTTGCTGCTGCGCGAAGACACCGCCGCCGACGGTCCTTGTGGTGGAGAGAGAGCCGGTCGGAGGGCGGAGCGCTAAACTTTCTGCCGCACCAACATCTAGCCTTTGGCGATCGTCCTCACCTGCTATGCACTGTGATGAACTCGCCGAAGGTGAGAGATGAGCGCACACTGAAGAAGCCCCACTCGGCTTTGCCTCTTCCATATACTGAGCAAGAATGCACTCAATACGTGGCCTCCTAACTCTCAGCTCCATGTCCCTAGTGGCAACTCCACCTGGGACCACCATCACAGTCTCCACACTTTAGTGGGAGTCTCCACGCTCTACCACACTATCAGGTTTCCTACTCCTCTGCATCTCCATTGATTTGGCCTCTGAAGTATCTGAAGATGCGCCTGATAAATCACCCCTAGCCAAACGAGAGACATATCGCCTGTGCCCATGCTGTGAAGACTGTTATACTATGCACATCGAATGCTCTACCCTGATGTCAAGCTCCTCAAAAGACCTCTCTATCCTGAAGCCGAAGCTGCAAACCTCAACACGCTGGTGCTCCTTAGAAACAACCAACTTATGCGTGCTAGAAATGTGAGAGACCCCCGTCTCCTCATCCACTGCAACCTCTGGCATCGGTGTGGAAACCAACTGCATACTCCTCCGTAGATCGACGGCTCTAACTCTAAGCTAAAGCTGCACACCTCAACATGCTGGGTCTCCTCAAAAGCACCCAAAACGTGCACGCTGGAACTGTGAGAGATCTCTGTCTCCTCACACACTGCAACTGACTCCATCGATACGACGACCAACTGCAACGCCTCCTCGTAGACCGATGTCCTCTGCTCCTCCAACTGAACTGAACCTGGAGCTACATCGTGAGATGCTGGCTGATCACTGACACTGACCATATCGGATGAACACTGCACCCTGTCTGTCTGCACACGCGTCTGATCACCAGCCTGAGTCTGAATCTGCACCACCTCATCATCTCTATGGACTGGGCTATCCTCTGTTCTCTGCACACCGTCATGAGTCTGCTCCGCCCTAAGCACCGCAGACTCGTCAATCATGACGTGTCGTCTGACAATCACCTTGCGGGTACTAAGACATCATAACCTGTACCCTCTCGCACCTCCATCTGCGTACCCGACTAGGACACAATCATGCATGCGCTATCCTACATCATCGTCCCTCTCGTGCGGCTGCACTGGACATCCAAATGTACGCAAGTGTGAGAAGTCAACGACTCTGTCCGTCCATAACTCCACAGGAATATAACTATCTGCGGATAATGACGGTGTTCGGTTGATGAGGTATGCCACAGTAGCAAGGGTCTCCGCCCATAATTCCCTAGGATGGCCGGATGGTCTTAGTAGCCCCCGTATCTTCTCTACCAACATCCTGATCATGCTGTCTGCTACGCCATCGTGAGGATCTCCATCAGGAATGGTGTAACGACACGCGATCCCCTCTGACTTGCAAACATCTCGTATCTCTATGTCGTTGGTACAGATCTCACCTACGGGTCTACCCATCTGTCTCTCGACTATGTTTCTCTATAGTCGCAGCTTCTCATGGATCTCCTCTCGAGATCCCATGAGAGTAATCATGACTCTTCTCGAGAAGTCATCTATGAAGGTCGCGAAGTACCTCGCGCCTTCCAGGGAAGGAACTGGACATGGACCCCATACGCCGACGTAGACGCACTCTAGGGGCTCCCACTGTGTCTGACAAATGTCAAACTGCACTTGCCTCGGCCGCTCTGTACCACAGTCAAGACTCAAGCACACGATCACCTCCGAACATACTCCTCCTCTGAAGAATTTCAAGGCTCTGCTCATCAGCATGCCCCAATCTGAGATGCCAGAGTCTCGTTGGATCTCCACTCTCGGACTCCTGTGATCTGCCAGTCTCGCCTACTACTGTGTGCCTATCGAGCGCATACAAGTTGCCACGTTTCTTTCCCCTCATAACAATCAGGCATCCTCGGGAAATACGCAGTCGATCCTCCTCGATCACTGCTCTGTAGCCCATCCCGGTCAAAGCTCCTATCGATATCAGGCCACTGCGAAGATCAGGAACATGTCTGAGCCATCAAACACACGGACGATGCCATCGTGCATCCTGACTCTGACTGTGCCACTCCCAACCTGCTCGCACTCCATACCATTCCCCACGAGAATACTCTCTCCAATGCATGGAATGTATGTGTCGAACGCACTCCGATCCGGAGTCATATGGAATGAGCACCCTGAGTCCAATAGCCATGAACATTGCGCTTCTCCCACAGAGTATGCCGCAAACACCGAGCAATCATCCTCGTTAGAGAACATCCTGTCTCGTGCTCCAACATGCATCGAACTCTGAGCAACATCTTCCACAATGCCAATCGATGTCCTCGCTTTCAACCTCGGACAATCCCTCTTCCAATGCCCTCTTTCCTTATATAAAAAGCATTTGTTGTCATCGTGGCCCCTTGACTTGGACCGCTGCTGCTGCCGTCGATTCCGACTCTTGGAACGGCCCGTCTTGGATCTTGGAGTGGGTCCGCCCTCTTGGCGACCCCGGATGACATGGATACCTCACAACCATCGGTGTCACTTAACACCAAACTTTGGAAATCCTCCGTATAAAATGCAAACTTCACCTTATCCAACGTGAGTGAGTCTCGGTCATTTAACATCGAGCCTACAAACTTGGAATATGTAACGCCCCATACCCGGGAGTAGTTACTTTCATACTATTTTATTCAGGTCCTGCAGTTACCAGTGGAAACAATGTGGAGCAAGCAGAAATTAACTGAATTTAAAATACTCCTTTCATTACCATCATGTCAGAATTACAACGATATATATACAATGAAATGGAAAGTACATCATCACTCTAATGCTGAAACATAAATATATGAAATAAAGATACACTATCACTCACATCCAACCGGTCCTCAAAGCTCGTCGTCCTGAACCGGAAACTCTGTCTCCTCGTACAACTGTGTCTCCGCGTAGTCTTGTTGGTCACCTGGTGGCAACAACAGAAGTGATACCACGGCTCAATAGAGTAGGCTTATCAATTCCAGCAACAGCAATGGTAACGATACATGAATAGAAATGCATCTTAATGAACCTGTATGAAAGGTGGTGCACCAAAGCCTAACAAATTATGGTTGTTTCGGTGTCGTTAAACTACTATGAGACTATGCTACTAAGTTTGTTCAATTTCAATCTTAAACTTATAATGGAGAGCACGATGTGCAACCCGAAGACCATCTTGGACCGCAGGGTGCTACCCTGGGCCGAGTCTAGAAGTCAAATGTGACGGGGACTCAGGATCCGTGAACGGAAATCCTCCTAGATACGGGCCGAAAGCAGGGCTCCAATCGCTCCTGTACTCTCTCATTTATAAGTTTAACAACCCCAAAAAGTTATATAAAGTTGTTCAATTACGGTTTGACGTTGCATCCAAATTCCATGTCAGGTAATGTCATTTATCTTACTCATTATCTCAATTTGCGCAATCTAAAGGGTTTCATTGTATCATGTCATGTTACATTCGCTGCTTTAAAGCCGAACATAGGTATCAAGTATCAAATATTGGATCAAGTCAAACTTACTTTAAATTTGTGTCACTTTTAAATTGCGCATTTGAGTTATGAGATCAGCTTTACAGTTAGGATTTCCATAGAATTCAATTAATCCTAGTACACACATGGAAACCTATATTCAAGATAAAATTACTAATAATTATTCCACTGTTTCGTACTTGTGTATAGAACCTATCTTGCATCAAGTTAATAAATTGCCATCTCATTTTAACATATGTAATAGACTTGCATTCAGATTTACTTTCATAAGGAAAACTGATTTAAACTCAAGATTCAACTTTTACACGAACTGAACTAAGAATAAATAATGAATATAAAACTGAAACATCAAGATTTCCATTTACTTTCAGTTTTACCTGAAATTAGTTACTGAAAATATGGATTGAAGGATTTAATAATTAGGGGATCAGATTATCGGAATTTCATCATGTTGTGGGGGGTTCCCGAACCTGCGGCAAGGTCTACAGAGACTGAGTATATCAGCAATGAAACATGCCAAGGATTATCAACTGTGAGGTGTAAGTGGGTTTCTGAAGTTCAGATGTCAGTTCAGAAGGTAACACCCAAAAACAACGAGCACCCAAAACCTCAGATGATCAGCTCACGACAACAGAAATATTTCAGAACCAAACAGAAGTTGAAACCCCAAGGAAAAAGGGAAAACTGAAACTGTAAAGCAAAATCCCCCTCAAGTGAAAACCCACGGCCAGACAAGCTAAGATGGGAACTGAAACTGTTTTCATTAACCATTTATAAGCCCCGAGACCCCAGGCCAAGCAAGACAGAAGCCAACCCCACATTAATCAGGCGATAGGGATTAAAACCCTAAAAATTATTCCTGTCAACGTCCTATCCCATAAATCCGACTTCCGCATGAATTTAAATACGAATTTCATTTCAGAAATTAAACATAGAGGTAATCGAAATCATTTGAAGTGTAGAAAGATAAGGGTCTACCTTTTTGAAGCCAAAAAATCAAGAAACCCAAGAATGAAAGCCCCATCAGAATTCCTGATAGTACCCGCAAGAGACAAATCCCAGATCCGAAGAAGGCCAAGCCGAAAATCCCACAAGAGTAAAAGAACTTACAGTTTTTTGTAGAGAACTAAGAGAAGGGGAGATCTGCAGATATAGGGCCCGATGGAAACCTGGAGAGGAGATCGTGGAGGCTTGGGGTCGTGGCGAGATCCTCTCGTGTCATCGAAGAAGAGGAGATGCGATTGCGATACCTGCGGGGGGGGGGGGGGGGGGGGGGGGGGGAGATCGTGGCGTCCGTCGCTCAGAGCGAACGAAACGAGAGAGAGAGAGAGCGGCCACTGCGAATGTGCCATAAGGGAACGGGCGTTATAGAAAATGAGGATACCACTTGTTGGATCCCTGTGCACATCCCTAACACTTATGATAGGTACACAAAACCACTTACAATGCGTTGAAACGGTGGCCAAACAATCCCAAGCCCGAATTCCACCGAGATGTCACCTATGCACAAAACCAAACACCTCACGGACACAAGAGAGTTGTAACCAACTATTAACTCCTTCAATGATCTTGCTATATACAATGTAAGCACGCAAATATAATACGAAAGTAAGAGCAACACAAAAGAGACAGAGATTTAATCTGGGTCGGTTGCAAACAGCTTACATCCAGCATCTAATGCACCCGGTTCCACTAATGACCAAGCAAGGCATACACCGACCTCCTCCTCTTCTTCTTCCTCCTCCACAATGAGAGAATAGCTCCAAGCAACAAGACCTAATCCTAGATCTCTCACCAAGCTCACTTACACTCTAAAACAAGTAGGAATCCTTGATAATAAAGCCCCTACAACATGTAGAGATTTTGAAGGGACCAATCCAACACCAATGGAGATCACTCCTGGGTAATATAGCTCCAAACTAGGAAGCTACCCAAGGGACTCTATATCTCAAACACGAAAGAAGAAATGCAGACACTTACCTTGGATCTCACAAGCAAAGCTCTTTGGCTTTCCAAAACCCTAGCTTTGCTCTCCTTTGGTTCTCTGATCCAAGCTCCCTTTGGCCCTGCAAAAGAAATGTCACACAACCTTTCTTTTGTTCTCTGAAAATAAGAGCCACTGCTCTCTGGAAATTGGCAGCCAAAAAAATGAGAAGCACACCTCTCTTTCTCTCTGTCGACCGGCAAAAGAAGGAAGGTCCTCAAGGCCATTAATTCCCAACAACCACACAACATGGGGGGCCCCTAAAGACTAGACAGCACATGGATTTTTTCAGCATAAAAACAACACCAACCACGCAAATGTAATGCAAACTTATAACTGTATGGATTATGACAGATTGTGAGGAGTTTTTTTCTAACCTATGGCGTTCTAAAAATAAAACTAATTTAAATTGAAGGAATGCAAGTGCCAATGAAATTATATTGAATGACGTGATCCTAGCATATGCAGCTATTCTAGATAGGGATGAGATCATGAGAATGGGCATGCCCAAAGCCCGATTCGGCGCCCGATTGGGCGTGCCATATTCCCATCTCTACAAATCCTTCATTAATAATACATTGATGAAGGATTTGTAGAGATGGGAATGTGGCATGCCCAATCGGGCTTTGGGCATGCCCATTCTCATCCCTAATTCTAGATAAAGAACACACAAGGGATTCGGGTAGGTACACATCATCAAGGAATGAATTGATAAATTTGAGCATCATATAGTTCAATGAATACCTTGGAACCACAAAGTAGACTAGCAAAACATTTAGTTCATCCTAAGAATAGATCGTGCCTGCGCAAGCCTTGATCTAGCCCATTGAAGAATCGGCACAGAATTTTTATGAATTGAATCAGCTCCGTAATCTCTTCTTGCTTTGGGTTGGATTTTGTTTAGACAGAGGAAATTGAAGGGAACAGATTCAGGTTTGAGACTGCTGGCTGTTTGGTGAGCAAAACAATGATATTATGAATAAAATGACAGTATTATGAGTTCATTTGGATTTGGATAAAACTAGGCTGTGTTTGGGACCGTTATATTGTGCTTTTTGTTGAGAGTAATATGTAAAGAACTTGGTAAGATGAAAGAAATAGAAGCTGAGAATTAGAAAATAACTGATGAAGGATATGACGGGAAAGGAGACTGGGTAAGAATTTTTGGGACAACTTTATGATAAGTGTATGATGGCAGCACCACATCTACTAATTGCAAAGGAAGAGCTCTAACTTATCAAACATGTAAGAAGCTTTTGGGAATTTGTATTTCTAAATGGACCTCAATTAAGCAAACACCTGCTTCTTTGAGGACTAACAATATATGTATCATGACGACACTTCAACCATGACATTGCTTCATGTTGGACACGTGTGGTACCTGAGCAACAGACACGATAGTTATCTTTGTGCATACCTCTCAGAATTTTTCCATATCTCAGACGTTTTCTATGTAATTGTTGTGTTGTGTTCGTCTTGACTTGTCCACATAACACAAACTGTTAAAAATGGAAACAACTGCGCTGACTGATTTATTGATTTTTTGGTCTTCTATGATGAATACACATACATTATTACTTAATTATTAATTCATTTTCTTCTCAATTTGCTTCTAAATATGTGTATGATCTTTCTTTTGAAATGTGTTCACACACCTTTTTTCATGGACATATGTTTCTAAATCCACCATTCTTTTAATGTTCAGTATCAAGATACCGGCACATCGATATAAAGAATACTGTTAGGTGGGAACACGGTTTTCTTTCTCACACAAGCAGGTCTATTTCGTCTCATGGCGCATTTGCAGTTTTCTATGGCCGTCATTTGAAGTATTACATTAAAGATGCTGAGGTAATTATACAACTAGGCTATGTAATGTGTTAGATTTATTTTTGATGCTATACATTATGCAATTGTTAGTTCCATTAGTTTTATGCTCCATTTAAGCTTGTTAAACTTTTCTCATCCCATTTAAAGAGATGACCTTGTTGTTTGCACTTTATCATAATTATGTTACTACGAGAATACTCTAAAAAACAATGATTCTCTTTAGTATAATGTAAAATAGCTTGAACATATGATCAGTTGGTAAAATTACCAGATTAATTTGATTTCTTGTATTTCTGACTTTTTATGAGTATATAATGATCCTGATTTCGTATTCTTTCAGATTCACCACTACAGGAAGCCAGTGTATAATACGTATACATATTTATCCAAGTTGCTGTTAATCACTCTCTTCCTGCTTTCCATTTTATGTGCCCAATAGTAATAGGCCCGAAAATTGGGTCCAACTGCTAGATTGTTGGACGACCTTTACTTGCAAATTAAACAATCATGGAACCCTCTCAATTTGAAGTTCCAATATCAACCAACTTGGATGAGGGTGGGTTCCGTATGAGGGGATCGAGTACTGGAAGAGGTACACTGCATGAATATGGATATGATACCATAATAATTGCTATATTTACCTCAGAATTGTTGTTTTATATAATGACTAGTCATAACCCGTGCATGTGGGCACGGTTCTTTTAAGATTTTCCCCAACGAAACCTTTGTTCCCCAAAAAATTATTTCCACAGCCAAAATTTAAAAGAAAAACAAATTAGCGTAAAAATATTTAGCGGCACGGGCACCTTCGGTATGGGTGTCTTCGGCGCGGAACAACAAATACGGTGCGGGCGTCTTCGGCATGGAACAACAAATTCGTTGCGGACGCCTTTGGCGCAAAACAATAAATTCGGGGCGGACGCCTTCGGTGTGCAACAACGCGCGAGCGTCTTTGGTGCGGAACAACAAATTCGGCGCGGGTGCATTCGATGCGGAACAACAAATTCGGCGTGGAACAATAAATTAGCGTAAAAAAATTATCGGAATAATAAACTCAGCGCGGAACAGTACTCGAGGGCATTCGGCGCGGAACAACAAATTCGGCGCAGGCGCTTTTGGCGTGGAACAACAAACTAGCGTAAAAAAATTGCGCGGACGACGTTTGTTGGCACGGAATAATGCGCGAGCGCATTTGGTGCGAAACAACAAATTCGGCGTGGGTGCCTTTGGCGCGGAATAACAAATTAGCGTAAAAAATTTTGCGGGCGCCTTCGGCCCGGAACAACAAACCTTAGGGTATTTTTCGGGACGAAATTAACTTAAAATTTTTTACGCTAGTTTGTTGTTTCGCTGAATTTTTTTACTTTAATTATTTTTAATTTGTTTAATTTAATGGATCATGTTTCTCCACAATCATTCCCAAGACACTTTTAATTTCAAAGTTTTGGTTTCCAAGACACTTAATTTCAAAGTTTTGGTTTCCAAGACACTCTTCCCCCTAAAATTTAATCTCCACGATTTTTTCCAGTACACTTTTAATTTCAAAGTTTTGGTTCCCAAGACACTTTTTCCCTCAAAATTTAAGTTTTCTTACTAAAATTTTCACAAGATCCAATCTTAACCATTGATTTACCAAGAACAATTCTCAGCCACTCTTTACCTTGTCCTAGTCAGCCTTAGAATTCAAAAAAGATTGTCAAATGTATAATAGATGGTATCAGATCAATTCTCAGAATAAATTCAGAATTTGATGGGAAATCGAGATATACAGATCTGTGTGCAATGATGTTGCAAAGCCAACTTTCTGTTATTTTCTGTTATTTTCTGTGTTACTAAGATGAATCTTTTATGTCATTTAGGCTTTGTTGAAGAATATTTCTTAAAATGAATCTTTTGTGTCATTTAGGCTTTGTTGAAGAATATTTCTTAAAATGAATCTTTTGTGTCATTTAGGCTTTGTTAGTAAACTAGTTCAATGCTTGTGATTAACCAAAAACCGAAAAGTAATTGGGAGGTGCCATTGCCAAAATATCAGTGTGTGATGGTGTTCTAGTAATAGTTTATTTTAACTACCAGGACTTCCATTTTGCAGTAGTGCATCAGAATTCCATTTGGTAGTAGTGCATCAAGGCATGGAACTAACATATCTAGGATTCATTGGTATTGAGCTGTTTGAGGTGTAATGCCAACAAACAGATGTGACTCAACAAGTAGTTAATGTGTTAAAAAATCAGAGATGGAATCAATATAGTGACGTCAAATCACTATTGTTCTGAATTAAAAACCATGTGACACATTATTTGTATTGGTGAATTAAACGTAATCATAGAGGACTCCGAGGCAGCTTTTGCTTTTAGATACTAGAAGTTCACTGCGATTCTTAGCGGTGTTAGCTTGTGCAGTAAATGGAGCTCGTCATGACCAGGATCGAACCTAACCTGATTTTGATATGCCAGGAAACAATCCATATGAGATCTGGCATATACCTTATCTTAAGCTTAGAATATAAAGTAAACTCAATTTTATCATAGTCCAGCTCATGGATTAAGTCTCTTGGGATATAATATTTAGATCTAGAAAGAACATCAGAACCCAAAAGGATAATAATTCTATAATTTTAAAAGTAACCATTTTTGTATACCTTTCATAACCATGAGCCTTCAAATACTTCAACACATCCAAGTTGTTAGCTGTTAATCATCTATATTACAAATGAGGGATGTTTTTGAATCTTTGTCCCATGTGGCAATGTCACATCGCCACATGGGACAACCTTCTTAAACCCAAAACCTAAAAAATACAAAACTCCACCCAACCCCCAAAAACACACCCAAAACCAAACACCCAAAATCACACCCCCGAATAAAATAAATCAAAAACCCCAAGACAATACACACTTAAACCCACTCTTCTCATTTTCATCTGTTTTGCACTCATCGAAACACTCGTGTCGGTCTCGGGTCCCGCGTCTTGATTGTGTGGATTGATTTTTGGGGGGTGTCCGTGCACTTTGGGCACTGGTTAAAATGCCTTTTAGCCGTCTTATTTGCATGCTTGCTCCCCTTTTACCCCCCCGATATTACTGGCACACACACCCACAATTTTCGCTTCTTTTCGGTTACGCGCGTGTGCCGTGCCCTCTTCGTGGGGTTGTTTTTACTCCATGCACTTGGTGCACGGGTAATTTCTAGTAATTCTATATTAAATGTTCTAATTTGAAAAAGGAACACCAACAGATGTATCAGTTTTCTAGTCAAGTCAATATTGATTTTCTTTGTTTGACACTGATAGTTATCTATAACCATTTTTTGCTCATCCAATTGGAAGAGGTTGTTAATTCTTGCTGTACTAATTGTTGGATCTGGATCTAAGCCTAGAGGGGGGGGGGGGGTGAATAGGCTTATAAAAATTCTCGTGCAACCCACGAGAAATCACACGCAGTTATAGCCACAGTCAAGGAGAACAATAATCAACCACAGATACACAGCAGATTTTACCCTGGTTCGGTCGCACCCACGACCTACGTCCAGCCCCAAAAGCAATATTAGATTGTTAAAGTTAACTGGTACAACCTGTAGCTAGAGCACCAACCCTACACTCACCTGGCCCTCAGTACCTGCACTCACCAAAGTGCCCAAACAATAACAATACTAATAAAGCTCTCTCTCTTGGCTAGTCCCAACTAGCCAAGTCCCCAAAACAAATAATAAAATAGTTTCACAGAGATCACAACACCAAATCACAAATAAAATAAAGTTCAGAGTTTAGAATTGCTCAGCCGTGACGGTGTTGTTGTCTCTATCAATCAGCGCATGGTCAGATCAGCTCTGACAGGTAGTAGTCTCTGATGTCTCCAATAGTTCGGCTTCCCTCTCAGTGAAACTTGCGCCTTCCACAGCAATAGAAAGTTGCGGCACCCTCCAAATTATTTCGGCACCCTGTGACTTTCGAAACGATGTGCAAGCCACAAAAGAAATCAAACGGCCCCAAGGTGATTCTCGGCTGTGCAAGGTTGCCCCCTCTCCCAAGAAAAAAATGAAGCACACGGTTTTTAATTTCCGGTCAAAAGGAGTTGCGGCTTTTTGAGTTTTGATTGCAAGTCCTTCACAGCACTTTGATTTATGAGGAAACCTTTATTAAAAAGGGATGCTAGGAGATTTTGAAAGGATAGGCTCTGTTGATTGAAATCCTCAAAAGACAACAAAACAAATTAACGCACTATCCCTTTTGTTTTCCAAAGAAAAAAATGTGTTCTTCAAATAAAATTTCTCAAGACACAGATTTATCAAGGGGGGGGGGAGATGAATCAATGAAGAGAATAAAACAACTTGAATGACCTGTGTGCTTCGGGATCTACGATTTGAAGAAGGAAACAAAAACGTTCTGCCTCTTGATAATTGAAAGGGAATTAAAATAAAGAGAAATGGCATGTGCTATCACCAATCAAAAATGCTTGAGGGCCATTGAGATTTTCCCGTGAGGGTTTCTCGTGAAGGATTGCGGCTACAAAAGAAACCCTAAAAAAAGACACCCGCAGGATATTTTCCTGTGCTCTCCGAAAAAAAACCTAAACGCACTGCTCCTCTCTTTTTTGTGTGGCGGCTTCCCCTAGGACCTAAAGTTTTTTTTATATATGTATATATCAACAGCTGTGTTCAAAAGAATTGTTGGACCCCCCCTTTTTTTTCATGAACTGATCTTAAGGCATGCTAACATTTATATTCAAAAAAAACATGCTCTCATTGGGCCGGCCAGGGAATTTTTTTGTTAAAAAAAAACAAAGGCGCGGCTGCTACTAGGGTTAAATGATTTAATAGAGCATCACCTTCTTCCCATCATATTGGCCACATCACACAATGAGTTTCTCCAAGCTTTATCTTTCCTGAAACACTTAACACACGTTAAAAACGTTCACACACGTTTGTTATCATCAAACACGAAGTTCATAGATCGTTGCTACCAACAATCTCCCCCTTTTGATGATGACAAACCAAGTATAAGATTTGAGCAATATGATGTATAACGTGTGTGTGATAGTGTGGCAATAGTGGATGACATGCAGTGAGATGAAATAATGTGCAAACAATGATGTATAACGTATATCAATAAGCATGCTCCCCCTACTTTTGTGCTTCCCCAATATTCATTAATGCTCCCCCTTAATCAAACAATCATATATTTGCGAGCATTACAAAGATAATACCAAATGCCAAATACCAAGCACAATGCCAAATACCAAGCACACCAAACAAATACCAAATCTTTCCAAATTTTTCTCCCCCTTTGTTATCATCAAAAGTCATACCACGAAGCAAAAATCATACATTAAGCAAAAAGAGTGTATTATTAGTCATTACCAACAATTGCATGCATACACTCATAAAGTAATCAAGTCAAAATCCAATGAAATGAAACAACTACGACTTCAACACCAACGTGTACGTGCGATGATTAAAATTGAAGCACATAAGGAGAATCTTTAAGAAAATCCACCAAAAACAAATCCACATTTTCCAAATAACAATCTATAACCTAGGATTGATTTTTCCCGCCTCATTAAAAAATGAGTTCAAGGTACCACACCCAAAACATAGCCAATATGGACTCTTAGATGTGGGGGTGGCATTGCTTGACGAGTAAATACACCAACGCTAAAGTTTACCCATAAAGCTTATGTTGGATACTCGTGGGTAGTACCGTTGCCAAGAATTGTATCCATTTTTCATACGGAGCATGTATTTTCTTTTTCAATTTTTATACTTGTAGTAACATGTTTTTAATGCTCAATTTTTATCCATGGCACGGTATATCATATCCCTTAGATTTTCAGTTAAGTTTTCCTCCTACATGCACATTTTCAATTTCAAAAACGATATCTCCAAATGTGCAACAATAATAATATATGTGGAAGTGAAGTAGGTGGTGTAGAAATCAAGTTATTTTCAGTCATTGAACATGCCATGAGTATTTAGAAAGATGGACATGCGCATGTAGCAAAAGAAATAATACAACAATTTCTACATAGATATGAAAATCATTCATGAACACTTCTTTTGAATGAATCAAAGAGAAAGATACACATTGAAGCACAATTTTTTTTGTGTTATTGTTTTTTTCAATTTTTTTTGTTTTTTTTGTTTTTAATGCATGAGATACTAAAGCAAACATGAGATGCAATCACACAAATAAAAACAAGTCATGCACACATAACTATGCAACTACGAGCACACAAACAAGAAAAAAAGTTCAAGCACACAAGAAAGTATGGAATCTCGTACTAAGTTTTATCAATAATACCAAGCTCAAGACGAAGACGACAAAAGCGAGCCTCAACCAAAGGTTTGGTGAATATGTCTGCAAGTTGTGATTCCGTAGGAACAAACTCCACAGACACATCCTCTTTAGTGAGGTGATCTCTAAGAAAATGGTGTCTTACGTCAATATGTTTAGTACGAGAGTGGTGTACGGGATTATTAGAAAGATCTATGGCACTCTTGCTATCACATCGAAGAGGAACTCTTTTAAGAGCTAGTCCGTAATCAGATAATGTTTGCATCATCCATAGTACTTGAGCACAGCAACTGCCGATGGCAATATACTCTGCTTCAGTAGTGGATAATGCAACACTATTTTGCTTACGACTAGACCATGAAACTAAAGAGTGTCCTAGCATAAAACAAGTGTCACTAGTGCTCTTTCTATCAGTTAAACTACCCGCATAATCAGCATCAGAATAACCCACCAAATCAAAGTTACCACTAGAAGGATACCAAAGGCCTAAAGTAGGTGTACTGATTAGGTACCTAAAGATCCTTTTAATGGCTTTCAAATGAGATTCTTTTGGGTTTGATTGAAATCGTGCACACAAACATACAGCAAACATTATATCAGGCCTAGATGCAGTCAAGTACAATAAAGAACCAATCATACCTCGATATAGCTTTTGGTCCACTGCAACTCCTTGTTCATCCCTGTCCATTTTCGTGTTGGGGCACATCGGCGTTCCAATTCCTTTAGACTTCTCCATCCCAAACTTTTTCAGAAGTTCCTTGATGTATTTGGTTTGAGATAGAAAGATGCCTTCCTTTCCTTGCTTTACTTGAAACCCCAGAAAATATTTCAGCTCTCCCACAAGGCTCATCTCAAACTGATCCTGCATGACTTTCTCAAACTTTTGACATAGAAGATCGTTAGTAGCACCATAAATAATGTCATCAACATAAATTTGCACAATGAGAAAGTCTTCAGATTCATGCATCAAGAATAGTGTATTGTCAGCACTCCCCTTTTTAAAATTATTTTCCAACAAATATGTTCTTAGACGGTCATACCAAGCTCGTGGAGCTTGCTTAAGACCATACAAAGCTTTTTCCAATTTATAAACATGGTTTGGAAAATTATGGCTTTCAAAACCTGGGGGATGCTCAACAAATACCTCTTCTTTTAGGTAGCCATTAAGAAAAGCGCTTTTTACATCCATTTGTTTCAGTTTGAGCCCTTTATAACTTGCAAAAGCTAGCAAGATTCTAATGGACTCAAGCCTAGCAACTGGTGCAAAAGTCTCATCCACATCAATCCCTTCAATTTGATTATACCCTTTAGCTACCAACCTAGCCTTGTTTCTAATAACATTACCAGATTCATCATGCTTATTCTTAAACACCCATTTAGTACCAACTACAGGATAATCAGTGGGTCTAGGTACTAGTTTTCAGACATTATTCCTGACAAATTGATTTAATTCCTCTTGCATGGCCAAAACCCAACTTTCCTCTTCTAAAGCAATATCTATAGTCTTAGGCTCTATTACAGAAATAAAGTCACCATAAATACATAGAGCGCAAAGATCTCTAAAAGAGGAACGTGTGCGAATACCTGCCGTAGGCTTACCTAGGATTAAGTCTGGTGGGTGGTTTGGAGTGAATCTCAACTCTCCTCTGGTAACTGCTTCATCTTGTATTTCTGTCGAATCAGTTTCAGCTTCTTTCTGTATTTCAGATTGCTCCTCATTAACTTTTGGAATGTCTTGTTGTTCTACATTTTCCTCTTCAATGTTCTGCCTGCAATCCAAAGAATTTATATCAGATTCATCAAACTTTACATTTATAGATTCAACAATTGCAAGTGTGCGTTTATTATAAATCATGTATGCTCTGCTCCTTGCTGAATATCCTACGAACACTCCCTCATCTGATTTTGATTCAAAGGTGCCAAGCTGATCTGCAGTATTTAATATAAAGCACCTGCATCCAAAAACTCTGAAGTAAGAAACTTTCGGGGTGTTGCCATGCCATAGTTCATAAGATGTTTTATTTAGTATAGGTCTAAGCATAACTCTGTTGCATACATGGCATGCCGTATTAATGGCCTCAGCCCAAAAAGACATAGGCAAGCTATATTCATTTAACATACTCCTAGCCATCTCTTTTAATGTGCGATTCTTTCTCTCGACCACCCCATTTTGTTGAGGTGTTCTAGGAGAATAGAATTCATGTAAAATTCCTTTTTCAAAACAAAATTTTTCAAAAATAGCATTTTCAAACTCACCTCCATGATCGCTTCTAATTTTTACAATGGAAGAATTTTTCTCATTAGAAACTTGTATGCAGAAGTTTTGAAAATGGTCAAATGAGTCTGATTTTTTGGCTAGGAAGTATACCCATGTATATCTAGAGAAGTCATCCACCAATACTAAACAATACTTTTTACCTCCTAGGCTAGCAATGTCTGTTGGACCAAATAAATCCATGTGCACTAATTCCAATATACGTGTGGTGGCAATTTCATTGATGCTAGAGAAAGTAGATCTAGTTTGCTTACCTTTGGTGCATGCCACGCACAACTTACCATTCTCATATGTCTGATGCGGTAGTCCTCTTACTAAATTTTTGCTTTCGAGCTTCTTTATCAATCCCATGCTTGCATGTGCTAATCGTCTATGCCATAATGTGGCCTCTTCTTCACCTACAAGCAAGCATTTAGAAACAGTTAGTTCTTCAATCATAAGAGTATACACATTATTCTTTCTATTTGCAGTAATAATAATGTCACCTGTGGATCTATCAATGATTCTACAAAGTTTTGCATCAAATTCAACTTTCATACCTTTATCACACAGCTGACTGATAGAAATGAGGTTATGTTTCAACTTTTCAACCAAGAGGACATCTGTAAGCCGAAAGGTGTCGTTACCTACAACACCTTTACCAATTACCTTGCATTTTCCATTGTCCCCTAAAGTAACACTTCCTCCTTCATGCTTTGTAAGGCTAAGGAACCTTTCTCTTTCACCTGTCATGTGTCTTGAGCAGCCAGAGTCTAAGTACCACTCACACTTTTGTCCCTTAGCCGTGCCATGTACCTATACATAGGAAGAGCATGATATGTGTGACCTAGGAATCCAAATAGGTCCACTAGTGTTAGTCACTTTATTTTTTGGAACCCAAATTTGCTTAAATTTGATGTTGGTATTCCTATACTTGCAATTATAATAAGCATGACCAACACCACCACATGTATAACATTTAGCAAACACACTTCTTCCTATACCAGTTTCTTTTTGATGCTTTCTATTAATTTTAGGCATCTCATCAATTTTATTTCCATAGCCCAAACCACGCCTGTTATTTCCTTGTATCTGATTACCTAGAATAATGTCTAATGAATGCTTTCCAACACCAAATTTTTTAATAGACAGTTCAAGATCAGATATTTTAGACTTTAAAAACATGTTCTCATTAACAAGCATGGTGCATTTACTAATGAAGGCCTTCTTGTTCTCTTCCTCACTCTTTTTCAGATTAGCCATCTTCTTTTCTAGCTCTTTATTTTCATTTATTAGCATGCAAATTTTCTCATTTAATAATTCATTTTCAACTTCTAGCTTAACCATATTTAGTTTAAACATGCTAATGTCTTTAAGCAAAGTAGAGCAATTCAGACACTCAGTTTCAATAGGCATACAAGATTTTCCCTTTTCCAAAGAGCTAATAGTAGAATTACATGCAACAAGTTTCTCTTTAATTTCATCAACTTCTAATGACATATTATAATTGTCTTGTTGCAATTCAAAATTGGCATTTTTAAACTTCTCTACATGGGATTCTAGTAAGTCAACAGTTGATTCCAACCTTTCAATTTCATTTTGCATTTCTTTAAAAGTAGTAACAAGTTGAGTTTTAGTTAAAGATTTTACCTGATCTAGTTCTCCCATCAGACAAAGAGGAATGTGCAACTTCCTCTTGAGATTCATCCTCGCTGTCCATATCCCATGTGAGCACCAAAGATTTTCCCTTTTGTTCCGCAGCGTTATTCTTTCCTTGAGGGCATTGCTTCATAAAATGTCCCTGCTTTTTGCATTTAAAACATGTAACTGGATCAGTAGTATTCTGCTCAAAAGATTTATTATTAGAATTAAATTTAGGGCGATTAAACCTTTTCAGCATCTCTGATCTCCCGTTGCCAGTTCTGATATATTTCTTGAAGCTTCTCACCAAAAAGGCCTCCTCTTCATCTCCATCTTCATCCTCCTTAGCCTGAAGGGCTATTGCCTTTGAAGTCTTCAATTCATCTTTCTCTCTCAGTTCAATGCTCTGCAGCTCCAGCTCGTGGGACATCAGGTTCCCTATCAGATCCTCCACTTTCATCTGCGATAAATCCCTTGCTTCCTGAATAGCTGTGATTTTAGGACGGAAGGTGCTAGGCAATGCTCTTAAGATTTTTCTGATCTGCTCCAGACTCGAGTACGGCTTTCCAAGAGAGGTAGATTTGTAGGCGATGTCTGTGAATCTCGCAAACATCTCTTTAATTGACTCTGATGGAAGCATGCGGAAGCTTTCATATTCAGTACTGAGCAGCGCAAGTCTAGACTCCTTAACCTGCGATGTGCCTTCATGAGTCACCTCCAGAGTATGCCAAATTTCCTGCGCAGTTTGACATTGAGATATACGGTTAAACTCAGCTTTATCTAAAGCACAGATCAATGCATTCATAGCTTTGTTATTCAATGAAAAGCGCTTCTTATCAAAGTCATCCCACTTATCTTCTGGTTTAATCATTTCATTATTAGCAACATTAATAGTGGGAGGTTTATAACCTTTTTCTACAATACTCCATACATCATAATCAACAGCAGCTAAATAAATCCTCATCCTAGTTTTCCAATAGGCAAAGTCAACACCATTAAACTTGGGGGGACGGGAAATAGACTGACCCTCAGCAAAAGCAGAATCAGACATATTCATAGACATGATCAACTAGGCTAGATCCGCTAAACTGGCTCTGATACCACTTGTTGGATCTGGATCTAAGCCTAGAGGGGGGGGGGGGGTGAATAGGCTTATAAAAATTCTCGTGCAACCCACGAGAAATCACACGCAGTTATAGCCACAGTCAAGGAGAACAATAATCAACCACAGATACACAGCAGATTTTACACTGGTTCGGTCGCACCCACAACCTACGTCCAGCCCCAAAAGCAATATTAGATTGTTAAAGTTAACTGGTACAACCTGTAGCTAGAGCACCAACCCTACACTCACCTGGCCCTCAGTACCTGCACTCACCAAAGTGCCCAAACAATAACAATACTAATAAAGCTCTCTCTCTTGGCTAGTCCCAACTAGCCAAGTCCCCAAAACAAATAATACAATAGTTTCACAGAGATCACAACACCAAATCACAAATAAAATAAAGTTCAGAGTTTAGAATTGCTCAGCCGTGACGGTGTTGTTGTCTCTATCAATCAGCGCATGGTCAGATCAGCTCTGACAGGTAGTAGTCTCTGATGTCTCCAATAGTTCGGCTTCCCTCTCAGTGAAACTTACGCCTTCCACAGCAATAGAAAGTTGCGGCACCCTCCAAATTATTTCGGCACCCTGTGACTTTCGAAACGATGTGCAAGCCACAAAAGAAATCAAACGGCCCCAAGGTGATTCTCGGCTGTGCAAGGTTGCCCCCTCTCCCAAGAAAAAAATGAAGCACACGGTTTTTAATTTCCGGTCAAAAGGAGTTGCGGCTTTTTGAGTTTTGATTGCAAGTCCTTCACAGCACTTTGATTTATGAGGAAACCTTTATTAAAAAGGGATGCTAGGAGATTTTGAAAGGATAGGCTCTGTTGATTGAAATCCTCAAAAGACAACAAAACAAATTAACGCACTATCCCTTTTGTTTTCCAAAGAAAAAAATGTGTTCTTCAAATAAAATTTCTCAAGACACAGATTTATCAAAGGGGGGGGGGGAGATAAATCAATGAAGAGAATAAAACAACTTGAATGACCTGTGTGCTTCGGGATCTACGATTTGAAGAAGGAAACAAAAACGTTCTGCCTCTTGATAATTGAAAGGGAATTAAAATAAAGAGAAATGGCATGTGCTATCACCAATCAAAAAGGCTTGAGGGCCATTGAGATTTTCCCGTGAGTGTTTCTCGTGAAGGATTGCGGCTACAAAAGAAACCATAGAAAAAGACACCCGCAGGATATTTTCCTGTGCTCTCCGAAAAAAACCTAAACGCACTGCTCCTCTCTTTTTTGTGTGGCGGCTTCCCCTAGGACCTAAAGTTTTTTTTATATATGTATATATCAACAGCTGTGTTCAAAAGAATTGTTGGACCCCCCCTTTTTTTCATGAACTGATCTTAAGGCATGCTAACATTTATATTCAAAAAAAACATGCTCTCATTGGGCCGGCCAGGGAATTTTTTTGTTAAAAAAACAAAGGCGCGGCTGCTACTAGGGTTAAATGAATTAATAGAGCATCACCTTCTTCCCATCATATTGGCCACATCACACAATGAGTTTCTCCAAGCTTTATCTTTCCTGAAACACTTAACACACGTTAAAAACGTTCACACACGTTTGTTATCATCAAACACGAAGTTCATAGATCGTTGCTACCAACACTAATGAATCATCCTAGCATGCAAAAGAGAAACAAAGTTTTACTTTAAAAAATTTAGGACAAAGTATAGTAGTAATATAAATGGAGCTCCAAATCTGATTCGATTTCTTGGCTAATAGATGAATCTAGCATATATAATTTAACCTTCTAAGATCTCCGGGTCTTAATTGGATCAGGTGATCCAGTTACTTAAAATATGGTTATTTGACCTATATCTGATCCATATACAGCACTAGTGATTGGATTTTTTTAGTTTTTGATGCAGAAAGTTAGTGTTTTGGTAAAAGGATGGATTTTTATAAGAAATGTGTGATTTTTAGGGGTTTGATGAGAAGAATTGGGAAAAAGGATGGATTTTTATCAATGAAAACCTGAAAATAAAGAGAGATACAAAAGGATACCGATGAGTTTTTTTCGAGATGAACTCTCTCCCAAGCTGCCAATTCGAGAGGATGGCCGCACAGAAGTCTCAACCTCTACGAAGTTTCTCTCACCAAATCATGCATGAGAATCCCTAGTCCCCATAGCCCCCTATAAATTATAAATTGAAAATATAAAATTACAAAAAGAACCGTAATACTGAAAATTATGAAAATCCACTTAGAAAACTAAAAATTACGAAAACGTTCTTGATGGGACAAAATTGCATATCTGTCCTTTTTTGGATGATGCGGTCTCATCATTACTAAGTTCCTGAAAATCCATCGTGTCCTCAAGGTGGTGCATGAAGTCCGTGTGTCAGTCCTCTCCGACTGAAGGTTCTCGTCCCCCTCCTGGATCAAAAGGCCACCCAAAATCTCCTTCATTTCCGCAAACTCCAGGTGGTAGTCGTCAAGCTCATCGAAAGGTCCTCAGTGTCCAAAATACGAATGCTGACTCTCGGGAGGTCATCCGATTGAAAGCCATGAGCCATGAGGTCCTTTAAAGCATCGTCGGGCCCTGAAGGGCCTTTTAAACATGTCATTGGGCCATGGAGGACCCGTCCAGGGCCCGCGGGGGGTCCCAACAGGTTGCCAGGGTGTCGCGATGCCCCTGACGGCCCCATTGGTGTCCGTCGGAGCCCTGTAGGGTGGCTGTGAAGGCTTGCAGGGCCGCAAAGCCCTGCAGGGACTGGGTAGCATCCTGCAGAACCGCAGATCCATGCAGGGGCACTATGAATTCTTGCAGGGGCTCAGGTAGACCCTACTGGTCTCCCCGGGGATCTGTGAGCCCTTCTAGCTGGTATTTGTTCCCGATGCTTCTCTTCTTGCACTGAACTTTACCGATGGATGCAGACCCGTGTCCAAGTTGTCGAATTTTTTGCTTTTTTGGTTCAAAGACGATGCCTTTTGCTCCAGATATATATTGTTGATCTCGTTTTCCTTCAGATCCAGACTTGTGGTCTCCTTCTGAAGGCGGAAGATTTCGTCTATCTCCTTTCACTTTTGCCTCACTATGGACATCGTCTCCTCCACATACGCATCAAACCTTTTTTGAAAGCTTTCACCTTTCTTGACGTCGCCATGAAGCGTAGTGCTCTGATACCACTTGATATGATTTTTCTAGGTTTTTGATGTAAAAAGTTAGGGTTTTAGTACAAAGGTGGGATTTTTTATAAGAAATGTGGGATTTTTTTAGGGTTTTTATGAGAAGAATTTGAGAAAAGGATGGATTTTTATTGATGAAAATATGAAAATAAAGAGATACAAAAGGATAACAATGAGTTCTTTTGAGAGGAACTCTCTTCCCCAAGCCTCCAATTTGAGAGGACGACAGCACTCTTCCCAAAAGAGGGAATTCTCAACCTCTATGAAGTTTCTCTCATCAAATCTTGCATGAGAATCCCTAGTCCCCCTAACCCCCTATAAATAATAAACTAAAATTATAAAATTACAAAAAGAATCCTAAAACTAAAAATTACGAAAAACCCTTTAAAAAACCAAAAACTATGAAAACGTCCTTAATGGGCCAAAACTGCATCTGTCCTTTTTTTGGAAGATGCGGTCTCATCAGCTAGTTTTTGGAAATCTAGTGTGGGTAGTGCTGTACTGGTATTGAATCATAGACAAGCCATATTTATTTTAAAAATAAAATCGTCACCCAATTGGAATGATGGTGGTAATTGGAATGATGAAACCACCAGAGGTATGTACTCTGACATTAGAGACCAATGTTTGATTAGGTTTGAAGAAGAAGAGTGCAGATTTTAGTAGTGAAGTGTGCACATGCATTTTGTTGATGGTGGCGGAGAAGAGGAGGGAGTTGCATGGAATCATTGACTTCCATCTCAGCACCAAGGCATCATACTTTGAAATACTTCTCACCAAATTTGTTGTTATTTCATTGATTGTAGTCATCTTTTAGGTTTTAAATGTCGAAAAGAACTTGAAAAAGATTCAGAAATTCTTAGGATGCTATATGATGAACGACAACCACAATTAGCACTAGTACAGCTACTCCTGTTATATCTTGTAATTTAAGTCAACAAGAACACCATTTGCTCACATTTTAGCTCCCAGAAATCATCACGTATTATTCTATACGGAATCCTATTTCATTGGTGGTCTTTTAAGCTAGTTGAATCGAATCAATCAAAGATTGGTGTAGACATCTGACTTTCATAGAATCCATCTCAATAATGCAAAGCGAATATGTTCAAAACAATTTGTTAAAAGCTTACATCTTTTAGCTATATCAAAAACATATTTTGGAATTTGAGAACAAACAGCTTTTGTATAGATTTCACTATAATTTATTTATTAGTTTGACCAATAGTTCTACATTTTCTCACCGAAAGCATTATGATTCAAATACAGTATATTGGCCACTAACTAATTTTATAAATTTGGATTATTGTGATATAATCAAACCGTTCTATTGATTCTTTTTCATTCTATGGACATGCATTATCTTAAATATCAAGGTATCAATTGGAAGAGAAACAGAAGATATGAGAGTTGATATTGACTTGGGAAGAGAAGGATGTGCTAATAAAATATCTCGGCGTCAGGTAAATTGTGTTTCTTTACAATTTCTTTTATTTTACCAAGTAAAAAGTACTTTAGCAAAATGATCTTACAAAAAATGTTTTACACAGAGCTTGATGCTGATCACCATGGTTGTTCCGTAGTTGAGCTGACTTGATCCATTTCAGCATTTACTTGTCAATGATCTGAATACCTAAAATATCAACTTATTATTATTTTTCCTTAAATTATCAAAGAGAGGCTTACTGTACCTCTCTACACTTAAATCATTCATTTGGCTACATGCCGTAGGACATTCATAACTTTCTTGGGTATCCATGCTTTACAAAATTCCATTCTGATTCTTTGTAATATACTGGATATATTTATTCAATTAATAGGATGTCATATCTTCACCTGGTCTAAAATATTTGTGGTTTGTCTATCTATGATGCAGGCAATTATTAAGATGGATGAAAAAGGATCGTTTTCTTTGAAGAACATTGGCAAGTTTTCAATCTTTGTCAATGGTAAAGAAGTGCCTGCCAAAAAGTTTATAAAACTGGAGCCACATTCTCTCGTTAAGGTATGTAGAATACTACCGTTTGTATATGGATGAATTTGTGGCATGAACTAAATTTATTTATTTTTGTTTGGAAATGCAAGATTCAAGCCTACCCCAATTTTTGGGGTTAATGCTACGATGGTGATGATGATGGAATGCAAGATTCCCATATGGAGCCGCAACAGAGGCGTTTAGAACTAGTATTTGGGAAAGAAACATGAATCAAAATGATTTAGAATAGAACAAGATGAACCATGATTTATGGATTGATAACTAAAAGATGACTCAAGATAACTATTCCTCCTAATCTTAATTATAATTCCAAATGGAATAAAATTTGTCTTTTATGAATAAGGCTAAAACAACACTACAAAATAACATAAACACAACTAAAGGTTGCTCCTAAATTGACTCTAATTTAAAAAAAGGAACCCAAAAAATAATGAAAGGTTAAAAAACAATTTGGTCTTTTCCTCTTGCGATTGAAATTCATCAATGTGGTAGAACTTTCTCCAATCTTCAAAATAGGTTTGCACATGCTCGTACCTTATTCCACATCAAATCTACACTGCTTGAAGAAAACTTGACCTGTGTTTTGAAATTGCACAATATGATAAAACTTGGACGACCATAGTGTGAATGATGATCCTACAGTGATAAAAAAGACACAATACTTGCTAGCTTGTAGGCATTAACTCATTTGGAATAATAAAGTTGACAAGCTTTAGCTCAAGATTAATATGGTACTCGGATGGCAGCTTAAATGCAGACTGTATTAAGGGCATCATCTTTGATTGTGGCTTTAACCCAGGCTTATATTATGACTCAAGCTCAGACCCGGGTTCAATCTTTAGCATTGGTTTAGCTGTTGACTAGGCTCAAAATCCGACAGTGGCTTCATCTGTGGCTCTGATATCGGCCTAACAGGCTTCTTAGTATAACTTGTATTTTAGCCCGCCCAATCTGCAATCCAATCTTCATCTCATGAATTAGCCTTTTGCAATCTGTGTGAGAGTTTTTCTACGGATCAGGCTTTCAATTTGACAATATTGGACTAAACGTTATATTGCTAGCGGTCTAGGGAGATATCGATGTCAAAATTGAACTTTCTTTGGTAGCCATTGTCGACAACCATAACCATAATCCATCCACCATAATCGACCTTTTTTCCACCTAACTTATGTTTAGTGTACGAGTACTTCGTATCCGTCGACAAGTCTCACATCAATACTAATTGATTAAGATGTGGTAAAAACATTTAAAACTAGGGGGTTTGAGGTAGGATTTTGAAAAGAAACGTGAGTCTAAAGGATTTGAAGAACAATATGAACTAGGGTTTGGGGTTGATAATTAAAGACATTAAATGTAACTATATGTATTCTAAGTTAAATTGTATTCTGAGTTAAATTCCAAAAGGATTGTACTTACCTTTAAAAATAATGCTACAAAAAAGATTTCAAAATAAAATAAAACTCTCAACTACATGGAACTTTTTAACTTGACTCTAATTCTAAGAGAAGCCAAAAAAGAAACGCTAAAAATAATAAAAGTCCAAAATACCAATAAAGATTTCTACTCAACCTTGAAAAATATTGCTACAGAAAGACTTCAAAATAAAATAAAACCCTCGACTAAAGAAACATTTTTAACTTCACTCTAATTCTAAAAGAAGCTAAAAAAGAAATGCAAAAAATAATAAAAGTCTAAAATACTAATTAAGACTTCTATGTGCGACAGAAATTCCTTCATATGGTAGATTTTGCTCCAATCGTCAAAATAAGCTTGCATGTGCTCCTACCTTATAGCAGTTATCTCCCTTAGTACACTTTATCATGTCATTATCTTTTTTTGGTTACATAGAACAATAACTGTTTGCATTTTTGGGCCTTTGGCACTTATTAATTGAGAAGTGTGGAGTCAGGTGATATTATAATGGAGGTTGATGTAAATTTTGTCATATGCGAGCATTACATGCTTGTGCCTCAATGACCATTTAGTGTTGGAAGTAGTGCTAACATATATGCAAGCACTGGTTATAATGGAAGGTCAACCGGTCCACTTCTCTCTTCCCCCCATGTGTGTCCCTTCTCCTTCTCCACTGTGCATGCATATATCCCCGTATGTGTACACACACAAACACCAAAGGCTTTCCCATCCAACATGCATGTGTGCATGTGTGCATACCCGGGCACACACAAACACATCACAAAGAGTCTTTGCTCTCTTGAAAAGTATTTGGAAGCAAATTCATTCAACTAAAATGCTTTGTAGCCCTTCGAAATGGAAAATCCTGTTTCCTGTTGATGGAGATCATTTGAGTTGCCTAAAAACCTAAACAAAATGAATGAGAAAAAAAAAACATTGCCTATACATCAAGTAATAAATAGATGCTTAAAAGTAGAACCTCATGTGAACATAGAGAATACGACATAAATTGAGAGTTTCGACTGTGCATTGGTTGGTCCAGTTTGGTTTTTCCTTTTTGGCAGTCCAAACCATGCTGACCTCATGTAAGACTCCAAGTGTACTAAACCCATTCAAAAATCATCAATTCATTCTGTTTCATCAATCATAAGTCTACATAGAGCTAAGTCAGAGATTGGCGAGAGTTCTACAAAATCAAAGGAAAAAAATGAAATATGGAAAGAAAACAAATGGAAATGGGTAATGAAAAGTCTAATAAATTCATAAAAACACTGGATTTTTACAGCACGCCATATCTCATATGGTTAAAGCGAATTGCAAATTTACACGCACACAAAGATCTCTCTGAGAGGATCAAAATCATGCTATTTTAGAAAGGGCAGTCTCCTCTTTGAATTTATTGAAATTGAAATCATAAATATCTTGTACTTAGCCAGCACATTCCATACTAAAATGAGAGATCTATTATAAAACCATGAATAACTGTGTACCGAACATACTCATTCTTCTGTCCTCGTGGTAAGGAGATGACATCAGAGCATCAGTAAGGGTATCACTTCATCTAGAGATTTTGTGGACATTATGGACACTGATCGTGAGCAGCATAGGTGAGTAGAGTGGGAATCCAATTAGGAATAAGATGGTAAAATGTTTTTTTGTAAGATATATTTTTGCCCAAAAAAATCTTGAGGACTGAACGGGGGAAAATGGATGTTGAAGTGGATGGTTTTTTTCGTAAGTCTACATTTTAATGGACGGAGATGAACATGAAAAGTTCATTACTTGAAAATTGATTGATTTTGTAGATATCACTGCCCACCTCAGGTCCTCTTTCTCTAAATATGTGCACTACAATATAAGACACACGTTTTGTTCTTTCTTTGCTATGTCATGCGGACATGGCCGTATTGATAGACACAATATATGGCACATGACAAATTCTAGCAATATACATGCAGTGTTTCAAATTGTATCCAAATCCGACAAGACATGGATTTACAGGAGTGTTTGTGAATTTTCTTAAGTGTTGTGGTGTCTTGTCACATCATTCGTGTGTCGGCATGTATATGTCAGTGCAACATAAGTATATATACATGTATATATGGGGTGTATGTGCTCTCTATCCTGCGTGTGTGATAGATCGCATGGAAGCAGCGACAACAAAAGGGGAGTCAAGAAGCGACGACAATAACTAGTGACAGATCTGTAATTTCTAGGCTCAGCAGGCATTTTTGTAATTTTGAGGCTTCAGGCGGCACATTTGTAATGTTAGGCGGGAAACCCTAGATTAGAGATATTTTGGTAATTTAGGGGCAACAGCTCATTAGAATTAGAAGTTTTATTATAAATAAAGGGGAGGAGGCTAGAAGGGTATTATGTTGAGTTTTGCGAAAAAATTGATTGACATTAGGGATAGATCACTTAGATCTAGTGGGAGAGTTGGGCTTCCTCTCAAATTGAAGCTGGGAAGAGTGGCATCCTCTCGAAAGAGGCTAACTATCATTGTATTTCCATTTTATTATTAATAAAAAATTCTCTTTTTCTCACAAAATATCTCTTTTAGCCCTAAAATCCATCCTTTATCCTAAAAAATCCAATCTTTCACTCAAAAATCCTTTTTTATTCCACAAAATCCTAGAAAATCCTATCAAATTCGTATATCGATTCCGATGACGACAACAAAAAAGAAAGAAGGAAGCTTTGGAGAAATTGGAAAGCTAGGTAGAAACTCTAAAGGTACAACATCGAGCTATGGAGGATCAACATCGAGCGATGAAGGAGATGGCATCAATGGATGAAAAGATCATTTCTCGACCACAATCTTCCATGGAATCCAAGTTAATGACGACGTTGGAAATCCTAATGAAGAAAGGGAATCCGGTAAAACTAGATTTAAAAGATGGAGGCAATTATGATGTAGATCTAAGACGAAAGACGTAATCTTTGACAAAGGGAGACGAGAAAGTTGTCGACTTGGTGGAAGATCCACCACCGAACGGACACGCGACGAATTTTTTGGATGACAACAAGAGGAAAGTCATCTGCTTTAAGGAAGATCTCCAACCAAACGATGGATCTGAGGTGTTGAGACCACTTCAGCCAATGATCTTGCCAGATTTAGCTAGATCCGGTCACATCCATGCACGATGGCTTGTGGGGGAGGAAACGACGATGCCGAGGGAGGCCGACGAGGCTTCAGCGACGACGGTGGAGGCTGGCGAGGCTTCGGCGAGGACGGGAGAGACTGCGAGGCTTCGACGAGGCCGAGAGCAATCCAACACCCTTTCTGGAAGTCCATATTGAGGGCAATGTGGTTTTTGGGATCGAAGTAATGATATGATCGCATGCAAGCGGCGGCGACAAAAGGTGAGTCAAGGAGCTGTGGTGACAACCAGGGTAGATCTGTAATTTCTGGGCATATGGACGTTTTTGTAATTTTGAGGGTCCAAGGGCAGATGTGTAATTTAGGCTGAAACCCTATGTCAGGGGTATTTTAGTAATTTAGGGGTGGTGTCTCATTAGGAGTTTTATTATAAATAAAGGAGAGAAGACTAGAATGGGATTATGTTGAGTTTTGTGAAGAAATCGACTGAAATTAATGATAGATCCGTTAGATCTAATGGGAAAGTTCAGCTTCCTCTCGAATTGAAGCTTGGGAGAGCGGTCTCCTCTCGATAGAGGCCAACTATCTGATGCCTCGGACGTTCGAGGTAGACTTTGTCCTCTAAGAGATACACAAACCAATCAGCGCAAATCACCTCGGCGCAAGAGCACTAATATAGAATGTATTATATTACCAATTGACTATTCTCAAATAGGCTAAAGATTATGTGAAAAAGTGAGGCCTGCTAGAAGTATAGTACAGATTAGGAATTAACTAATCAATTCCTCTCAACTAACAATTTTTAACTTCTTAATTAAATGTTCTTTAATGAGTTTTACTTTTGTGCAACTTTCGATGAATTTACCTAAATTAGATAAACATTAATTTAATCAATCATCGTTAGTTAAGAGTGTGCGCACATGTGCATGTGGGTCCTTGCTTGTGCTTGTGTTTTGAAAAATTCTAATCAAGTATTTATAAGAGGACAAATGTTCAAAATGAGACAAAAATTAGAAATAATTTTAAAAACAGAACGAAATTAAATTTAATTGCAGAAACCGACCAGCTCTTCGCCACATCAGATTTCGCTTGCAAAATGATGGTAAAAACGACTCTGATCAAATTATCTACTCTTAAAATGGTCGGGGTTGCAACCATGGACATTTCATTATAGTTTATATTGAGAAACCCCCTAGGGGTTGCTAATCTTGGCCGTTTTGTAACGACTACTTAGCCAACATGGCGAAAAGTTGGTCAGTTTTTGTAATTAAATTTATTTTTGTACTTAAATTTAAAGTTTGTTGATTTTTAAAATTATTTTTAATTTTTGGCTTCTTTTGGAAATTTGTCCTTTATAACAGAACTTAAAATTCATGGGTATTATTTTGATTAGAAATTTAATGGGTTGAAGTTGGGCAACACTGCACAATAAGCGCGTAAACCTCCTCTAACCTCATCCAAATATCCAAAAGTCAGGCTGGGTTTAATTTTCACATCCTGGTAGAATATATTAATATAGTATGGCTCTAACTAGGAGTCGTCTCCCGAAACAATAATAATCTGATTTGAACTTTGATTAGATACGACATGATCGCAAATAGAAATATTCAACAAGATTGTTAAGAGATGATAATAATCATCTGGAACCTAAATGCTACAAAATGTTGAAACTAAGATTAAATTTTTTAACCATACATCTGAAAAGAAATGTGTGCTTGCAACGGATGGCTTGTGAAGCTAAACCTGATTTCTGAAGAGAATTGTTGGCTTAGGAGACCATGAATAATCTTGAAGGCATTTAGGGCATTTAGGGCATGTTTCTTTTGTTGAGAATTGGGTAGAAAATGGTCCAAAAGCACTGTTCACATCCATATTCATCCCATCCATATTCATCCACTGTCCATCGTTTCCATCTCCGCTTTCACAACGATGTGTTCCTTTCGTCGGAAAATTTCAGAGGAATTTCAACCTTCGTTGCTCCGACGTGTATCCTAGGTGGAGCATACTTTCTCAGGAGCAAAATCCACGGATTACATGTGAGATTCTTGAAAGCGGGCCCCACTATTCCATTTCTGCCAATCGCAGCGCGCCATTTCTTTTTTTATTTTTTTCCATCAGAGGAACTATTCCCGCGAGAATTTTGTCCTATTAGCGAGAAATGCACATTAACTCTGTGTATTTATTTTTTTGATTTTTTTCCGTCGGAGGAACTTTTCTTGCGAGATTTTTGTCTTATTAGCAGAAATGCACAATAACTCCATGTATTTCTTTTTTTTCGTCGGATGAACTGTGCGAGCGAGATTTTTTGTCCTATTACCGAGAAATTCATAGTACATCCGTGGGGTTTTTGTACTATTACCGAGAAATGCACAATATTCGGTTTATTCGGGCTAATTAGGGTTAATTAAATAGGTTTGTGTAATTTATTAAATAGGTTAGTTAGTTTAATTATTAATTAGGTTAGTTTAATTAAATAGTTCATGTTATGAATAGGACCCATTGGGCCTATTGGGTATCCACCCACATGAGTAACCATTATGAATACTATATAAAGGAGGCTAGGGGTTTCCTAGCCTCAACCTTCTCCAAACCTGTTTTTCGTTCACAACACGTTATCAGCACGATCACGCTCGTTGGAAAAGGCGGCGACGCGCGAGGAAGGAGATCCATCAACCGCTCAGTCTAAGAAGATTGTAATCTTTTCAACGGGGAGCGAAAAGGGCATCCTTCACCAACCGTCATCTAGATTCCCTCGTCAAATCTAGAGGTAAATATCAAAACTTTTTAGATCTAAAATTGCGTTTCACGTAGATCTGCATGTTTTAGGATCAAAAAGTTTAAAAACTCGGTAAAAATCACATTTTTATTTAGATCCGTATGTCTAAAAACAATAAAAATCAGTTTTTTAGAGATCTAAATGCTTGAAAAATCAGTTTTTACCCCCAACCTTGATCCATACCCCGCACATCCGAAGGGCAAAACGGCGGCGTTCCACAAGCGTCGCCGGCAGTATGCACCGCGGCCATCGGCCGCGTCCTGAAGTCGCGGCCACCTGTCGCGGCCACAGGCTGCGGCGGCCGCAGCCTGTGGTCGCGACAGCTGAAGCCGTGGCCAACTGCCGCGGCCACAGGCCGCGGCCTGACGCCACGGCGGCCGCCGCGCGGGCACCCCCAGGGTTTTTCGGAAACCCTAGCCCTTAACGGGCCAATTTTTTAGGGGATGCCCAATTAACCCTAATGGGTTGTTTTCATGGCCCAAAAAGCCTGAAAATTAACACATTTACACTTAATTTTTTCCTTTTTTATTTTTGGCCCCAAAAGCCCAAAATAATTAAAGAAATTTTAAACCTTATAAAAAGGGTTAAAGCGGAAAATAAAACATTAAAAATATGGATCAAAGCTAAAAAGTTTTTCAAAATAATTTTTAGCACGTCACACACTATTTAGATTATTTATTAATCTTTACATGTTCTGTGATATGATTATCTACGTGGTTGTATATCATTAATATATTATCTGCGTGGATGTGCTATTAGGCAATGATTTTATTAATCTTGTCTTTTTCGGATTAATTATCTGCGTAAATCATCACCATATTTCGTTTGGATTAATTGATTAGTATTAAACGAAAAGTTTTCTTTCCATTTTTAATGCTAGTGATGTTGCACACATTTCATTGCCCGTTGCATGATTTAACATTTAATATTATTACATGTCTGTGATAATTAAATGAATGTATAGAAAATTATATGCCTGCCGCATATTTAATGATTTCTGTGATGTACATTTTATTTAGCATGCTAAAATCATTTTGATATAGTTTAATGCCTATAGCTAGACTATATATCTGCGATGAGATTATTTAAATGCCTGCATCATATAAATATCATGTGTATACATCATACATGTTTCAATTCAGGTTAATTGAGCATAATTTTTAGTTCCCAAGCTTTATATTATATGTATGATGGGCTCATGATATGACGATATTTATGACAACAAGACAATCATGATTTCAAAAAGTTTAACATCATATCCACTTTTTGACAAAATGAACCTGAAGTTCAAAATCAAATCAAAAGTCAACACCCTTTCACCCTAATAAAAATAAATATTAATAAATACGATGGACTATGCGAAAACTATTTATGCGATCTTTTAAAGATACGCATTTGCGGTATATAGACCTCTCACACTTATTGTCTATATAATCGAATATTGATATCAGCAGTTGTCATAACACCGCTAAACTCTTTTAGAGTCATCTCACTTTATAATGTATGATTCTTGAATCTACCCCTTACTTTTAAGTGTACGCCCGAAGTCGTGACTTAATAGATAAGTGAGAAATTATAAATTTCGTAGCCACGTAATTGTTTTCCCCTCTGAGCATGATAAACTATCCACATAAAATTTGAATGACTCAAGAAAATGGCCTGAAGCTATACTCGAGTATTCAAATAGACTTTTAAAAGTCTCTAATTAATTAGAAAAGTGGAAGTATAAAATAATTTGCTCAAACCCCTGCTTATGTCTCCTTAGCAAGACTAATTTTCATTGTCCTTTATAAATAAGGAATATTGAAATCAGGGAAAGTTCAGGATCAAACATGACCTGAAATAAAAATAAGAAAAACTTAAAGCAGGGGAAGTCTTGGATTAAATGAGAAAGGGAAGATATGATATACCTCGACATGGAGTAAGCAATGACAAACCGATATCAGACCAGAAGTTTTGATAAGAGCCATAATGTTTTTGCAAACATGAATGTGCATTAACTTATGCCATATAAAAATACATACATATCTAGTCTAAACGACGAAAGTCAAATTGACCTTATGTATATTTAGCTACTCCCCGAGGACAAATAAACTTTGAAATCAAATTTAATCTGTTGTCATAACATAAGTCTTAATGAGCATGATTATAGTTGTATGTTTTCAAGAGCACACATCACACTATGTCACTTGTTGACTTAACAAAATCATCAGTATTATTCTCTTATAGTTTTTGTACATTTTATTTTACTGCGAATGATTTGCTATTTTGAATACCCCTAAAAAATAAAATGAGGATGCCATATACTCTCTGAAACTTATACAGTTTCAAAGGATATTCGTCAAAACGAAATCCCTAATGACTCAAGAAATAAATGAAGCTTGAAGCTTTGTCCTATAATGATCCGCACAATAGTCTATGTGAAGATGTAATCCTTCACTGTTTGAACACAGTTCAACTATTACCGGACAAAATTAACTTGAGCATTTTAATGGACTTTTCAAAAGTCCCACATAAATTCAAAAAGAGGAATTAATTTGGAACACCAAAAGTGTCCAGAATCGACCATCTTTGGATTGATATCACCCTGGAGTGATGATGCAAGACATCATCAACCAGACGAACCCGAAGATTCTTCAAAAAGGGTGAAACTTTCATTGTCCCATTCAAAAGGGAAAAATGATTATGAGATCATCTCCATTCACATGGACATTGACTCTTCCACTTCCTCAAACGAATTTAAGATGATATACCATCATCATTATAGATAATGAAGACCTTTAGGTCTCTTGAGAGTATTTAAGGGATATAAATCGGCTTCGTCCACTCCCTTAATAGGTCTGATGATGTACCTTTGGTGTACTCATCAATATATCATCTAAAATGGTCATTATCCAACCACATGTTTTAAAAAATAGTGGTAACTTTGGATAAAAATGGGAAATCATAAATAACTAGCAACAGTGGTTGCGTACACTCAGCTAAACACACCATTAGAACCTTTTTATATGAGTCTGATCAACTCCATATAACATTTTCTAAGAATGAGTTTAGAGCACATCTAAAAGATGGTATGTCTGCAACACTGTGTATGTGTTCCTGAAGCAACACTACATAAACTGTCATGATGCCACAAAGAGAACACATTCATCAGGACTAACCAATTTTGATGAATAGATTCCAAAATCTCGTATGAGTAAGGCATTTATACACGTCTTATAGATTGTGTGTTGATGGTAAAAAGGATCCTGAAGATCCTTCAATTCCCTATTTTGGTTCAAATCATCTATGAGCCTGAAGCTCAAATTTTTTAAAAAGTAAATACATATGATCTGATTATAATCAGACTGACAATTTAAATATTGTCAAAATTTTCACATCACTGCTACTAAAAATCCAGCTAGGATTGACATACCAAATATAATAGATGCAATCCACCGGTAGCAGAAGTGGATGTCCTTAAGAGATGAGAGGACATACCACTAGGCTCCAAAGGGAGAAATCTACTCCTGGAGACCGAAAAAGCAATACCACCACAGGAAAGTGAGCTCAAATCCAGAACCTTATTGCAACTTGGTTGCTAAGGACCATTCTGGATCTGTCCATATTCTTTACCCGTCCCAGAACCTTCACTTCTTTAACGCGTCGTGAAGGAGACACCTCTGGGAGAAATCAAATGTTTATAGTACGTACGGGGTGAGTCTTTGGACAAGAAAGAACACATTTTGTCGACAAAGTCTCTCATATTTCACTTTGCCAGTTAATATCGATTCCACAACTCTGCTTTGCCTGAAGCAAAGATAGAGATTTGGCCAAATTATAATAATGTGGAATGAGGCAATAATAAGGTGAGCTGGACTCACTTATGAAATATGAGGTGTATGGACCTGAAGTCCTGATATCAAAAATGATATCAAATCCTGTGGGATAACTGAGTATTGTAGGAGAATTATAATAAAATCGTTAGCTATAAGCACGCTAATTTGCTATAGCTTTAGAGGTATAAATCGCTCAAACCAGGAAGTAATCAAGTAAGATGAGCTGAACTCACTTACAAGATGAATCTGAAGCATCGACTGGTTTATGTCAAGGCGTACCCCAACGAATGGCAAAAAGAAGGAATTTTTTGTTGATGTTGCTATTGGATGTGCCAACATTACCGATATAAAATTTCTTCAACTGCATATATAAATTTTTTCTTTACTTTCCTTTCTTTTTGGGACACATATTAATAATATGATTAAAGGAAAGACAACCTAGACAAAGATCCTTAAAGGACTCATACTAAAAGGTTGTTATTTGCACCTCTTAAAAATAGTATTGTTCTTAAGAGAGCAAATTAAAAGAATTGAGATTATTTTAATAACTAAAAATATTATCGGATCTCCTGAAGAGAAAATACCGAAATATCTGTTAAAGCCTATCTATCAGATATGATATGATATGAAAGTCCTAGCTAGGCATAAATTATTGGCTTACAGAATACAATCATCCTGAAGATGAACTATCATCCTGAAGATGAACTATTATCCTGGAAATGAATTATCATCCTGAAGATGACATTAATTAATCATCTCGAAGATGAAAACTTCATACAATGACGATTGAAGAAGAAACATTAAAATCATTCTACACTAAATACACCTATTTGGTTGTATGGATATACATTAAAAGACACCTTTCCGTTAGCTGGAAGAGGAGAAGAATATACAAGGTCCATAAGTACCTTAAAGTATTTTTGGAACACTCTTTTACCTAGTCAACTGCATGCGTCTCCTTTGAGCGTTAGCAGTATAGCTATTAACTAGGTACAATGCAGCGCCTGCAGCGCACCACTGGACCAGAGATATGTTGCTTCTGCGCTATCTCCAAGGGTCGAGGAAAAATCCTATATGTTAAATGTATTTGCATATGCAGGTTACAGATCATCGCGATGAATAGCATAAAAGGGACGTCCACCCCCTGAAGATCTACACAGAATCCTCTCAAGTCTACATCCTTCCACCATCCCGAGAAGCTCATCACCCAAGGAGCAGTTCAAGAACATACAAAGCCAGGTCCTGAAGTACCTCGCAGACAATGACGATTGAGACGTGGAGCTGTCTACCAAGTTCGCTAGCGCTCTTTTAGTTTCAGCTACTGCCTTATATGAGTGATACTTGTATAGATGAGTGATGCTTGTACTTTACTTTTGCTTTCGGAATGTTGTAGTTGAGATGGATGTATAGATACATAGGAGATAAATGTATAGATATATAGGATATCTGCAAGCCTGAAGCTTGATCAGATAAGGGGGAGTCAACTGTAGAGTTGTACTCTTTTTCCTTGGCTAATGGTTTTTCCCACAGGGTTTTCCATAGTCAAAGTTTTAATGAGGCAACCACATTGACTCTGGATCCAGAAGTATCCACCCCTCGACACATCCCTAAATCAGTGGAAGTTATGGAGTGCTGTACTCTTTTCCCTTCGCTATCGGTTTTTTCCCACAGGGTTTTCCATAGCTAAGGGGTTTTAACGAGGCAGTTACCCTTAACTTAGATCTAGAAGTATCCACCCTTGAAGATACTCATTAGTACTAATGAATCATTCAGTATTCATAAGTCGAGTATACCACGTTGGTTGGATAAGGGGAAGTGTTATGAATAGGACCCATTGGGCCTATTGGGTATCCACCCACATGAGTAACCATTATGAATACTATATAAAGAAGGCTAGGGGTTTCCTAGCCTCAACCTTCTCCAAACCTGTTTCTCGTTCACACCAGTTCAATTATTGTTACTAATATTTATAATTTCCGTTAAAGAAAATTATAATTTAAATTGTTATTTATTAATAACTTAAAAATATTTAAATTAATTAAATTATGATAATTGCAATTAATTTAGTATTTCAACCCGTAGACCCCATATCAAACTTTCCCATGAAACTTTCAAAACTAAAGAAACACAAAAGTTTTGTAGTTCCCACATAAAATTCTCAAACCAATTTTACAATCAACTTTCTAACCAAAAAAAAATTACAAAACCAAACTTTCCTCACATTAAGATTCCACAACCCATCAACTTTCCACAATTCCATTCTCAACAAAAGAGACAGGCGCTTAGCGAAAAGAAAACATGGGATTGTACTTCATGGACTTTATAATGTTGGTACTTATCCCATCTTCCCATACATTCAACTGTTTTTTGCTCTTGTTCAAAATATTGTGCATGCTATACTCTTTGTTTTGGTGACAATGTTTTTCTCCATTGTTTGAATGCAACTTGAAAGACAACGAATTAAACGGCAATGAGCACTATGGCTTTCACAATGTCCTACTAACATGGCATTTGTTATGTTTGTCGTCTTTAACATACGCTGGTTATGTACTCACAGAGTTGTGGCACAAGTAGCTAGATATATGTGATCATTTAACACGCAATGTTTTGTTTACGGATGCAGATCCGGGACATGCATTTTGCGTTTGAGGTGAATCAGAGTGCAGTCAGGAAATACATCAAGAAAGTGCATAGAAGCAGCCAGGAACCGAGCACATTCAATTTCGATTGCAGGCCTGACCGTTATCCATGATGCAGTCTAGCTTTTGCTATCACATCATTTTGGGGCGCTAGTTTTATAAGTAGCCATGGATCCCCAGAACAATTTTGCTGCTTCTGAGAGGAGTTTCAGAGAATTGCATCATGCAATCAGAAATTTTGTGATTCCCTATATGTGTGTATATATTCGATTTATTTCGGAAAATTTTCATGCTTCGCTTTTGTGCGTGCACATAATCAAACACTTGCGTAACTACAAAATAAAAATCCATTACAAAGAAAGCTTTTTCCCAACTAAAAACTTCCAAGTATTGCAGTATGGCAACAAATGAGATGTACATTTTTCATGTTGGCAGGACGCCATGACCTGGGTCTAGACCTTGCATTTGTTCCATCCTAATTTTCAGTTACTTCATTCAATCCGATGTTCACTCCATCTATGTTAAACGGTGGTATTCTCATCGGTTTCATCCTCCAAAGATTGTTCTGTTGAGTTCCCTGTTGGCTTGGTTCGAGTGTTATTTCGTCCCTGGTTGTGGGTTTTATATTCTTAATGGCAGGCATTAAACCCAATTTTCTTGAATAGGAACGTTAAACTAATGGGGAAGCATGCCTATTAGTTGGCTCGTAATTGAAATTGCTTGAAGATGATGATATTTTGCCCCCCTCTTGGCAAGATACGACGGCATGTAATGGATCGGTCACCTATATATGCTAAACGTAATGACGACGGAGTCGCTCAAGATCTTAAGATGTCTAATCTTACGGATTATTTCGTTTGTTTAAGAAAAGATGAAAGACACCTTTTATATAGTGTGTGTCCTTGGCTTTTGTACCGATCTGTTTTTAAGGGTTATCATAATTACAATAATATGCAAATCATGCTGGTTACCAGTGAAAACAGAATAGGACAAACTAGAAAATAATACCGAAGTAGAATCATAACTGTACGAGCAATCTCAAGAGCTTTGTGTACCGTCCAAGGAGCTTTGTGTACCGTCCAACGAAACGAAAACTATTCTTAAATGCTGAAAAGTCTCCTGCTAAACCTGAAGGAGAAATTATACAACGAAATAAGAAAGTAGATTATATCTAAACCAAGCCAACAGTTTATAAACAAAGCAGTTTCAATATCACTGAGCAAGAAAATGATCTACTGAATTGAAAACGTAAGCTAAGTTTTGGTTAAAGTTTAATTAACCATTCTAAGCCGTAACTCATGTCCAAGCGAGCGATGTACAGTAACATGTTCTGTAGTGTAACACTGTAATTAGTGTGAATGGCAGAAAAATGAACTAAATAACCTCTCATTCCGCAAGGAAGAGGAAAAATGTATATGACCCTGTAGGATCTGAAACTATAGGGTAAAACGCTTTGTTGGGGGGGGGGGGGGGGGGTGTAAATAGTGCTTTATAAAACGTAATAAAGAAATTACGCCAAATTAAATAACCCTTATGCAACCTAAGTGCAGAATAAAGAAAGAGAGCACAACACAAGAAGCCAAACGCAAACAAGAGATATACACTAATTCGGATTCACCGAGTCTTCCAGACTCCCTTGAATCCTACTACAGCAACCCACTAGCTCCTCGCTAGTGATTACTGTTTCCACTGATGTCCACTTGCCAAACTTGACAAGTGCAAATGATACAAATTACTTTCACTTCCCACAACCCGGGAATGAACTTCTTTCACAACCGAAAGACACCTGTAACGACCGCTTTTCGTTGTACGTTGTTCGTGCACGTGCCTTTGACCGTGCACGTGGTTGTTTTAGACTTTGTTTGTTTGTGAACACTTTCGTGTGATATGCCATTGTGAACGTCTCTGAGAGTATTAAATAGTGGCACTATCTTGGAACGACACTTCTCGAGTCGTTTTTCCACAATTTAACCTTACTCGATGAGACGTGACGATTCTCACTCTTGACGGGAGACGTTTCTATTTTTAGTCTCGTCGTCCGACGTCAAAATTGAGATCCGTCTTCTTAGTTAGCTCACTTTCGTCATCACGATCACCACGATATTTATTTTATAATTTTTGGAGTTTATTTGACCACTTTTATATTTTTAGCAGGTTTTAAAATATTTTTAATAATTAATTTTTAAATTATTTTCGGCCAAATAAAATTTATTTGAGTTTTAAATGTATTAAAGAATTTTTGAGCCAATTTCCAGCTCATTTGGACCAGGTCAAACCCTTGGGTGAGTTGGAGAAGTGGGATTTTAAATTTTAAATTATTTTAAACTCCTAATCTCATTAGGATTAGCCCTAGATGTAGTCAACCCATCTACACTATATAAACAACCCCTAGGAAGACCTATTTTCGCAAGAAATTAACCCTAGCCTCTTCCAAAACTCAGATTTGACGTTGCGAAGATTCGTCGCAACGTTGCGACGAACGGCTGCCGCACGACCGAAGAGATCGCCCCCGTTCCCCCGCTCCGACCGAAGCCCAACCCCGCTCACGCTCCGCTCCGCACGCTGCAGCAGCCGCCGCCCCCGTTCCCCCGCTCTGACCGAGAGAGGCCCTCGGTCAGACCGAGAGCTTCAACCCCGCACAGCGCCCGCACCAACCCCCGCTTGTCGCCCCGCTCCGCACCGCGCCCGACCGACCCGCTTCTCCGCACCGACCGGTGTTGCAAGCGTTGCAACGTTGCAACATCGCGCCCCCCGCATCCAAGCGCCTGACCGAGCCCCTCTCCCGCACTGACCGAGAAGCAACCCCGCACCAAGCACAACCCCGCAGCCGCTGCACGCCCCAAGCGCCGCAACCCCGCATTCTATGTGCACGAACGACGGATCTCCCCGCATTGGCTGTGTACGACCGAGAGCCACTCGTCGCAACCCCGCACCCGTCGCACCACTTGCCACCGTGGGCCCCCCAAGTTCTCCAGAGGTATTGTGGGTCCCCCAAAGGTCCCTAGGACTACTGTGGGCCCCACCTAGGTGCTTGCTCTTCGAGGATTCGTCGCGTACGACGTTGCGACACGTCGTAGCCCGTCGTCGCACGTGCTAGTTTTGGAATCTGGAATCGTCGCCCCGGTTGATTGCTCTGAAACTTCCAGCGAGGAATCTAATTGGAATCTGGACTTGGAGCACGATATTATTATTCCAACCCCCGGCGTCGCTACCCGACGCCGGTGTAGCTTTCGCATCGTGTTGAGGTAACGCTTTGCACCCTTAGGACCCCCAACCCAATGCATGCTAATCAAGACTAAAATCAGTATTTTTAAAGTATTTTAAATGTTTTAAATTCACTAATCAAGATTAATAAAACGAATGTAGGCCGGTGGACTTGTGCACGTAGGATTATTGTGTTTTGGACTCGTTGGACGGTGTTGCTCAGACGTGATACTTGCAGGCAAGTGAAACTTGCCAACTCTTGTGTAGGGCCATGTTTTAGGCCACTTCCTTGCTTTTAGCGTAAAAGAGACTAGTCAGTGAAATGATAGCTGGCTAGACGCCTACTTGATCTAGTTTGACAACGAAACTAGATCCGTCACCTAAATGATCTAGCTTGACAACGAAGCTAGATCCAACTCTTTAAACTTGTTGTTCATGCATACTAAACTGTCACGTTTACTTTCCTTACCTGTACGCTTTGCTACTTGCCATGTCATGTCATCCATGCATTGAATGTCGCATTCGTAGCACACGCTACATACTTGTACTTGCTTGTCCCGGGCTAGGTGCACCCCTACGCCATACTTGTTAAAAACACTTCCTGGCTCGTGATCCAGAAGCGAGCATTCCCGTTCAGGGGTAAGGCCTTGGCTCGATACACGTGGAGGGGTAGGGTTGAGCGACCACTCAGCGTAGAAGTGTGCCCGTACAGCCTCTTCAGCTGTAAGGCGTGAACTCTGTGCACGAGGTGCTTACCTTTCTTGCCTTGTACTTGTCTTGTGAATGTCATGTCATGCTCGTACTTTACTCTACTTTACCTTACCTGTTGCACTCATTACTTTAACTGCCATGTCATTGCATCATGCTAGAACTGCTAGGTTGCTTTGTTTTTACTTGTATTTTCAGTTTCCTTGCACAAGTCTCTTGTAGACTTGCTGACATGTGCCCCTTGCTCTTTTGGGTGTCACATGTTAGACCCTGAGCCAGAGACCGTTGCTGAGTACGTGATGTGTTGCTGACGCTGAGCCTGAGTCCATGTCTGCCTAGGAGGAGTTTTGTGGACACCGGTGATCTTTGCTGAGCTTCCTTTTATTTTAGGTTTGCTGTTAATTGTTGGTGCGTGGCACCTATGCTTTGTATTTTTGTTGGCCATGTTTGGGCCTTTAAACTCTTTTTCTTTTAGCCTGGTGGCTTTTCTGCGATGTTGGAATTTATATTTTTGGATATTCTGATATTATTCTTTTGTCTCATTTCATTATTATTATCTTGTTTCGCTCGCGTTGCAAGGACCTGTAGTTTTAAATTTGATTGACGCTTATCGGACTTGCAGCTTTGTAGCTTCAAGTCTGAGCGGACCTTCTCACGCTTCGCCTCCACGTTTTGGGAAGCGGGGCGTGACATGTTTTGTTGGTGGCCCATGCAGGTCCAGTCTTGGAATTGCGAGTTAACGAAACAACGATAATAACGGAATGTCCATTAAATAAATTGCAACATCCGAGTCATAAGCCCTGAGTCTAGTCGTTTTCCTATGTCACTAGGAGTAAGAAGACTTAGTTAGACGCCTGTGTTTGCTAATTAGAGGCCTCTGATTGTTAGTTAGACCCCCTGTCAGCAATTGATTTAATCGTCGTAGGAGTTACCTTAGTGGTTCTTGTCTAACTCTGACCATATTAGACATCTAGAATTTCCTTTGGTCGTTCACTTGGGTTCATCGATTTCGGACCAAGCTGAACGCGTTTCTTTACCGTCTAACCTTTAGAAGTCTTAGCGCTTAGCTTTTAATTGGTCGACCGTAGGAGTTCCCCGTAGATTTTCCTGATTTATATCCTAGGCATATGAATGTTTTGATCATCCGACTAAGTTCCTTGCCTCGATTCACGAGATCGCCTCATGACGATCGTCGTCAATTTTCAAACATCTCCATTGCAAAACCTGAACCTTCTGAAAGTATTTTTCAATCTTCTCTTCCACTAAGTTTAATTTTGTTCAAAATTTTAATATACCTATATTTCATCCTCCTTCATTGATTTAAAATTTTAAAACGTTTGTCGAAATTTTGAACTCTAGCTTATAATATTTTTCCAGCTTACATTTTTCGTACCTATGTAAATGTGTTGTCCCCTCATATATTAATTTTATTCTGGACAGTACTTTTGCTTTGCCCAATTCGATTTGTAATTTTCCTTCTTATTTGTGTTATACGAATGATACGTCGTGTTTACTTTAATATACTTTCATGACACATGGAATTTCAGCTTTCATCAAGTTGGTCTTTGCTCGTCGTTTTTGCTACTTCAGAATTTTGCAAAATTACTATTTTCATAACCTCTTCCTGCTTTAGACCCTCCCTGATTTGATTTTAAGGATTTGCTATTCGATCTTGATAATTCTTATGCTAAGTTACTAATATTTTCTTTCCGCTCACCATACACGCTTTTAGAAAAATTTCTAAACCAAATTGAATTTCAATTATTTTTATATCCGTGCCAGACTTGTTGAGCTCGTATATTAAGAACCTTGCGTAAATCAGTTTTCATTTTTGGCAAACACTGGTTCTCTAAAAGCAGTTTCAAATTGATCATTTTAAATTTTCCATAGCCTAAAGTTTTGAAGCATTTAACATGAGTTTAAATTCTTCCGTTACTTGACTTCATTCTTTGACTTTCAAAAACTTTTGACAACATTATATTAAATTACTGACGTATAAAAATTTTCTGAAAAATTATGTCTTTAATGACCGTGTGAATGATTTTCTTTCTTTTCTTAATGATTTGCGATAAGCCAATAAAAAATTTCCTCTTATCATGAATATTCGACTCAAACTTATTTTGAACATATCGATCCCCAAATATTTCTTTTCAGACGAGGATTTTAATTTTGAAGTACAACAGTTTTCAGATTTCACGTATTTTAGCTTGTGCTACTTACCCTATCTTCTTTTCCATATCCTATGTATGTATCACTACATCTCCCTTTTCCCTCAACCTAAACATCACCTTTGAGTCAATGTTTCGTCTAACCAAGCCGTCTCCTTGTATTCGTCCTATCTGAACTCGTGCTTATCGACCCTTCCCTCGTCACGCTCTCGACCTCCCTTTGTTGCTTAGACTTTAGTGCCCGTCAAGGTCTGGGTCAACTCTTAGTTGTTAGTAGACCCTTGGACCTTTGTGAGGTGTCGTAGTGCACGAACCTAAGTTGTGTACGTGGGCTTGAATGAGTGTACCCCCATAGTATATTAATGCTTGCCTAATGTGTGATATATATGTATATACTCGGAGTTATTCGTGATAGTATGAAGTCGTTGTGTGTTAGTAGTTATGGATTTTTGTGTGGATAGTTATATTATACTAGGGATGCCTGTGTAAATAAGAGTTAGCGTTGGAATGTCTATTGGAGTGTATGCAATTAGAGAATACTTATAATGGTTGAAATAAAATGATTGGTAAAGCTATGTGTAAGCTAGGTGTGATAATAATAGGTGAACGTATAGATAAGAAAGTAGGCTTATTGAGTGACCCATATATTAGTATGTATGAGTATGTGCTCGTAGGTAGATATATAAGGTGTTTAGACGTAAGTAGTTATGTTTTGTTGCCTAAGTATATACGTGATATACATATGGTAGTAGGATTATAATTTTGATTAGTATTGCTTGCTTTTACGGGATGTTGCATGCGTGCATACCGTGAGGTATACATGTCTATGGCACATCTTAATTATGTATGTATGGATGTGTTAGTATACTAATTATAGGTAGTAGGCTATGGTGTGAATATATACATTACTTATGTGTGACTATACGGTGAATGTTTGAACTAGGGAGGGTATTATAAATATGTGGGTACTGATGTCTGTAATGTTATTATTATGGTATATAATTAGATTGAACTATGTGGGTGTTATCTGACTAAATATTAAGTGTGATTACCTTATGGTATGCATATGGTTGTATTGGTAGACATATATATATATACACACACACAATGGAGTGGTATTGATATATGTATGAATGCCGTGTTACGTATATAGAATATTCTGATATGTGTATTGAGTCTCACTCAAGCTTGAGTGGGTATACTCTAAGTATATTGAATGTATGTTTGTAGTTGAATATAGCAATGCTTGATGTATGCATAGTGATAGAAGTGTTTGTGCCTGGTTGTGTTACGCACATGATTATGGGTCGCTATACCACTATATAGTTATAGGGTTGGTCTTGTGGTATAGTTATTTACTAAGGACTTGCCTGTGTAAACGTATGTGTACTAGCTAAAACTAGGTGTGTAGATGTGGTAGTTATATAATGATATGATTGGTATACGTGAATGAAAAGCTAGCGTGTATGGGTGTGCACCATGCACGGGTAAGTATGTGCTTAGTTATAGGAATTGATGACTATGATATATGTGGCGTGTCGTAAATACAGTTATAGGACCGTATGTGATGAGAATATATGGTGAACTATTTGCATGCATTTGAATGACTATATATTGTGAAACTATAGTAGTGGTGAGTATATATATATATAGTGAAACTTGATTAATAATGGTATGGTGTGACTACATGAGTTGATGTGTTTGGTATTGGATGTGTACTAGGAACTATTAGAGGGTAGTATACCCTTGATGTTTGTGCATAGGTAGCTACCTATAGGTAGAGCAATGATTGTATTTGCTAAGTGTGAGACTATCCTTATATGAGTATCTGAAATATTGTTTGTGTTTAGGTAAGTAGTAGTGATATAAGGAATGTATGCTTATATATATGATTGAAATACATGTATGAAATTTGACTGGCTATAATAGGTATAAATGTATAACGTACGTGAATATATATAAATATATATACGTGTTGGTAGTATTAATGTTTGACTACCTAGTGCATTTATAAGCACTTGTAATGACTATACCTGGCTGAATTATAATATGACTTGATTGGGGTAGTTACTAGAGCGCTTAGCTATATTAGAAAGTCCGAGGACGGACTTTATTCTAAGGTGGGGAGGATGTAACGACCACTTTTCGTTGTACGTTGTTCGTGCACGTGCCTTTGACCGTGCACGTGGTTGTTTTAGACTTTGTTTGTTTGTGAACACTTTCGTGTGATATGCCATTGTGAACGTCTCTAAGAGTATTAAATAGTGGCACTATCTTGGAACGACACTTCTCGAGTCGTTTTTCCACAATTTAACCTTACTCGATGAGACGTGACGATTCTCACTCTTGACGGGAGACGTTTCTATTTTTAGTCTCGTCGTCCGACGTCGAAATTGAGATCCGTCTTCTTAGTTAGCTCACTTTCGTCATCACGATCACCACGATATTTATTTTATAATTTTTGGAGTTTATTTGACCACTTTTATATTTTTAGCAAGTTTTAAAATATTTTTAATAATTAATTTTTAAATTATTTTTGGCCAAATAAAATTTATTTGAGTTTTAAATGTATTAAAGAATTTTTGAGCCAATTTTCAGCTCATTTGGACCAGGTCAAACCCTTGGGTGAGTTGGAGAAGTGGGATTTTAAATTTTAAATTATTTTAAACTCCTAATCTCATTAGGATTAGCCCCTAGACCTAGTCAACCCATCTACACTATATAAACAACCCCTAGGAAGACCTATTTTCGCAAGAAATTAACCCTAGCCTCTTCCAAAACTCAGATTTGACGTTGCGAAGATTCGTCGCAACGTTGCGACGAACGGCTGCCGCACGACCGAAGAGATCGCCCCCGTTCCCCCGCTCCGACCGAAGCCCAACCCCGCTCATGCTCCGCTCCGCACGCAGCAGCAGCAGCCGCCCCCGTTCCTCCGCTCTGACCGAGAGAGGCCCTCGGTCAGACCGAGAGCTTCAACCCCGCACAGCGCCCGCACCAACCCCCGCTTGTCGCCCCGCTCCGCACCGCGCCCGACCGACCCGCTTCTCCGCACCGACCGGTGTTGCAAGCGTTGCAACGTTGCAACATCGCGCCCCCCGCATCCAAGCGCCTGACCGAGCCCCTCTCCCGCACTGACCGAGAAGCAACCCCGCACCAATCACAACCCCGCAGCCGCTGCACGCCCCAAGCGCCGCAACCCCGCATTCTATGTGCACGACCGACGGATCTCCCCGCATTGGCTGTGTACGACCGAGAGCCACTCGTCGCAACCCCGCACCCGTCGCACCACTTGCCACAGTGGGCCCCCCAAGTTCTCCGGAGGTATTGTGGGTCCCCCAAAGGTCCCTAGGACTACTATGGGCCCCACCTAGGTGCTTGCTCTTCGAGGATTCGTCGCGTACGACGTTGCGACACATCGTAGCCCGTCGTCGCACGTGCTAGCTTTGGAATCTGGAATCGTCGTCCCGGTTGATTGCTCTGAAACTTCCAGCGAGGAATCTAATTGGAATCTGGACTTGGAGCACGATATTATTATTCCAACCCCCGGCGTCGCTACCCAACGCCGGTGTAGCTTTCGCATCGTGTTGAGGTAACGCTTTGCACCCTTAGGACCCCCAACCCAATGCATGCTAATCAAGACTAAAATCAGTATTTTTAAAGTATTTTAAATGTTTTAAATTCACTAATCAAGATTAATAAAACGAATGTAGGCCGGTGGACTTGTGCACGTAGGATTATTGTGTTTTGGACTCGTTGGACGGTGTTGCTCAGACGTGATACTTGCAGGCAAGTGAAACTTGCCAACTCTTGTGTAGGGCCATGTTTTAGGCCACTTCCTTGATTTTAGCGTAAAAGAGACTAGTCAGTGAAATGATAGCTGGCTAGACGCCTACTTGATCTAGTTTGACAACGAAACTAGATCCGTCACCTAAATGATCTAGCTTGACAACGAAGCTAGATCCAACTCTTTAAACTTGTTGTTCATGCATACTAAACTGTCACGTTTACTTTCCTTACCTGTACGCTTTGCTACTTGCCATGTCATGTCATCCATGCATTGAATGTCGCATTCGTAGCACATGCTACATACTTGTACTTGCTTGTCCCGGGCTAGGTGCACCCCTACGCCATACTTGTTAAAAACACTTCTTGGCTCGTGATCCAGAAGCGAGCATTCCCGTTCGGGGGTAAGGCTCTGGCTCGATACACGTGGAGGGGTAGGGTTGAGCGAACACTCAGCGTAGAAGTGTGCCCGTACAGCCTCTTCAGCTGTAAGGCGTGAACTCTGTGTACGAGGTGCTTACCTTTCTTGCCTTGTACTTGTCTTGTGAATGTCATGTCATGCTCGTACTTTACTCTACTTTACCTTACCTGTTGCACTCATTACTTTAACTGCCATGTCATTGCATCATGCTAGAACTGCTAGGTTGCTTTGTTTTTACTTGTATTTTCAGTTTCCTTGCACAAGTCTCTTGTAGACTTGCTGACATGTGCCCCTTGCTCTTTTGGGTGTCACATGTTAGACCCTGAGCCAGAGACCGTTGCTGAGTACGTGATGTGTTGCTGACGCTGAGCCTGAGTCCATGTCTGCCTAGGAGGAGTTTTATGGACACCGGTGATCTTTGCTGAGCTTCCTTTTATTTTAGGTTTGCTGTTAGTTGTTGGTGCGTGGCACCTATGCTTTGTATTTTTGTTGGCCATGTTTGGGCCTTTAAACTCTTTTTCTTTTAGCCTGGTGGATTTTCTGCGATGTTGGAATTTATATTTATGGATATTCTGATATTATTCTTTTGTCTCATTTCATTATTATTATCTTGTTTCGCTCGCGTTGCAAGGACCTGCAGTTTTAAATTTGATTGACGCTTATCGGACTTGCAGCTTTGTAGCTTCAAGTCTGAGCGGACCTTCTCACGCTTCGCCTCCACGTTTTGTGAAGCGGGGCGTGACAACACCTTTCTTCCACTTCCCACAAACCGGGAATGGACTTCTCTCAAACCGAGAGGAACCTTTCTTCCACTTCCCACAAACCGGGAATGGACTTCTCTCAACCCGAGAGGAACCTTTCTTCCACTTCCCACAAACCAGAAATGGACTTCTCTCAACCCGAGAGGAACTTCTTAAATACAATTAAAGAGTTTGATACTAAATATGAAACAAACTTTACAACCTATGCCTTGAATATTACTTTTAAGAATGAGACAATAAAGGTGTGTGATATGTGCTCTAAATGATGAGAGTGAGACCACTTACAAACTTGTTTCAAGATGTGCATCAATGAATACTTGAAGCTAATCTTGAAAGCTTTGGAGACAAGTAGAACTTTAGAGCTTGAGCTTGATTTGCTTTGAATGCTCTTGAATGCTCTAGATGAGAAGTTAATGACTTTGATGCACTTGAGAGTGTAATGAATGAAGTCTTAGATGCTTTCTTAACTTCTTAAGTCCAACCATTAAAGTCATATTTATAAGCCATGGAGATCTGCTCAAAATCAGCTAAAGAGCCCAAGCATTTAATGCTTCAAACGGCTATTAACGTGCAGAAATCCTAGTCACCAGTCGCCTGATGAAGGCCGAACAGTCGGCTGTAGTACTGTTTTGACTGTGCATTAAATGCAGTCTAACGGACATATACCAGTTGTCTGAAGAAAACTTTCCAGTCGTCTGGTCTACTGTTCACTCGTCTGGCACCATGCCATCAGACGTCTGATCATACAGACAGTGAGAAACATCGTTACTTGAATGTCTATAGTCTGATCATCCAGGTGTCTGATATTCATTATCCAGACATCTGGTCAACTGTTTAGATATTTGGTGATACAACTTCAGAGGCCTAGAACTGACTGACCACAGAAAATGAGCTACTGAAAATTTACGAATGAATTTCCCAGACGTCTGATGTTTATCATCCAGACGTCTATTTTCTGTCAGTTGTCAAAGGCTGAGTTATTGTTTCTACGGCAAGAATTAAAATTGTTTAGGTTGAGTATTGGACTGCTCCATTCTTGGTTTTGATGATGAGCAAACATAAATACTTGCAGTTAATCCACTACTTGCAGTTAATACATTGTCTAAGCATATCATGAAGATCAATTAGCAATGAATGTCACTCAAGGATTAATCAAAACTCGTAGAGTCAATTGGATGATCGAAGATGAAGATAAAAGCTTCAAGAAGACTTCAAGATCCTTTAATAGAAAGAAGAGAGGCAAAAACAAATGTAATCTTTTTATTCTTTGCTTCTTTCTTATTAGTATGTAACTTAGAAGTAGAATTATGTTAGAGTACACACACACATCTTCCATTCTATCATAGGAAAGCATTAGAACTCATTTCCTAGGCCTCCAATTATTAATTCTCAAGCATGTGAATTTTGGAGTTTTAACAGGCGACTGTTGAACGATTTAGAGGCGCATGTCTCCATACAGGTGCTTGAGATTTGTTCTCTATTCGTCTGTTATGCACTTACCTTTTCACTTGTTCTTTTGGGCTTTCTACTATCACTCATATCAGGAGACTGTCCAGTTATAGGCGCATGTGACTTGTTAGTCAGTCACCGTCTCTTTTAGCCTAAAAGTCCACAGTCCTGCAACTTTTGTACTTGCATCTGCAGGCGATGTAAGAAGGATTTACAGGTGCCTACCCATGGCACAGTCGTCTGAATATGCTTCTACAGTCGCCTGTCCCAGCTTGTCAAACTTCCCAAGTTTTGACAACTTTCACACTTGCACCTGCAGGCGATGTAAGAAGGATTTACAGGAGCCTGCCCATGGCACAGTCGCATGTATATTTTTCTACAATCGCCTATCCTGTCATCCCAAATTTCCTGAGTTTTCACCACTTATGCACTTAGGAATTCAATCGCTTGTAGAAGGTTTCTCAGTCGCCTGTTGGTTTACAGGCGCCTGTCCGACCTTCATCAGTTGACTATCCAATGTGGTAAGTTACCATTTAAATTCTCACTACCCTCTGACACAGTGCAACATGCGACTGTGAGTTCTTCATCAGTCGACTGTCTGGCACGTATTTTCTATCCGTTGGCATTTTTCAGACAGATTTCAAAGGGTTTTTTCGGGTATTTTGCTTGAGGGATTTAGAGAACTTATAAAAGGGTCTCCTACTGTTCAATTGGAGAACTCTTGAAACCCTTTAGAATTTTTTGATCTTATCTCTAAGCTCTAAAGCCCTCATTTTCTTCAAGCCCTAGAATCTCATTCTCTCTTGCTCTCCAACCTAGAATCAAAGTTGATATCCTCTAGGCATTTGGTGGTGACAAGAGAAAGGGCTTCACTCTCTTCTTAGAAGAGACATCAACACACACACTTGCTCCTTCATGTTCTACTTCAAGGCATATGTGTTTGTAAGTGTTTACATTTCGAATTTCATAATCTCATATTTCGTTTTCACTCTCGGTTTGTAAGAGTGGGCTTGCTTGATCCCAAGTTGTGGGAGTCAGAAATTGATTGTTGTTCGATTATACTTGTAGGGTTTCTACAAGTGGGTTTAAAGAAAATCTCAAGTTAGGGTTCTAACTTGAGTATCCAGACGTATCCTTGTGGAAGGGACGTAGGACTACCAGGAACGAGTTGGGATTGGACTTGGATAATCCGAACCCTTGAAACATCTCCTTGTTAGCTTGTTTCATTTTGGGTTAATTTATAATTCCGCATTTATTGTTGGTTATGGATTTAAATTGGTATAACTATCGTTTAGATTTTATAAACACTATTCAACCATCCTTCTAGTGTTTTCCTCATAGTCAGGGTCCTTACAATTGGTATCAGAGTATCATGTTTATAGCTATGGCATCCAACAATAATAACGTTCCTCCACCTCCTTCGTACAACAATCACGATCGTGATGGTGCTTCTATCGTTTTCGAAGGACAATCAACGATTCGATCCTCCGCGTTTCAATGGCATGAATTTCGGCTATTGGAAGTGCCGGATGGAGACATTTCTAAGGAGTGCTTCTCTTTATAGAACCCTCCATAAGGAGTACGTTGAACCCACCGAAGAAGATTTCGACAAATGGACTCCCACCGATAAGTCCGCCAAGGTGAATGCCAAAGCAATGAACGCTCTTCATTGCGCATTGGATCCGGATGAGTTCAACAAGATATACACATGTAAGAGTGCATATCAAATATGGAACCATCTCGTCGTCACCCACGCGGGGACGAACAAGGAAAAATTGTCAAAGTTATATGTTGCTATACAAAACTTCGACATGTTTCATATGCAGGAAAGTAAGAACATTGCAACGATGTACGGTCGTTTCACCGACATCACTAATGAGCTTGAAGATCTCGGTCAAGTATACACACAACAAGAAAAGGTAAGAAAGTTAATCAGGGGAATGACCTAAAAATGGGAAAGAAGGTCTATTGCCATTGAGGAGGTCAATGACATGAAGAAATTTACCGTGGTGAATCTCATCGGTATTCTCATGTCTTACGAAGTAAGAAGGGAGAACCGAATGAAGATTAAAGCTATGATGAATCCAACGGAGGCAAAGAAGAAGGCGTTAGCGTTCAAGGCTACCTCTTCATCCTCCGATAGTGATGAATCCGAGAAAGAAATGGATTTGGAAGAAATGGCGCAAATGGCGAAGAAGTTCCAATGCTTCTTTTACAAAGGTAAATTATCTTCCAAATCTAAATTTGATTCCACTAATAATTCATCTTCTCTTTGTTTTAAGTGTAACAAGCCAGGGCACATCAAGAAGGATTGCCCAATGCAAAGGAACAAAGAAAAGTGGAAAGCACCGAAATACCACAAGTCCGACAAATTCAAGAAGGACAGAAAGAAAGGACTCGTTGTGACTTTCGATGATTCAAGTGGAGATTCCTCAAGCGAATCTAAGGATTAGAAGGGTGAGAGTGCAAATATGTGCTTCATGGCCCGAGACGATACATTCTCCGATGGAAGGGATAGTGAGAATGATGAACCCGAGGTAACTATGAATGAACTGCATATTGCTAACGAAGAACTATTTTCTAAGTATCAATCTCTTATGCTTAGATATACTAATTTGACGAAATCAAATTTTAGTAAATCATCCATGCCATGCATCACCAACAATGATACCATTGTTGACACACTTACACTTGAGAAAGCCAATTTGGTTTCTTAAAATGACACATTGAGAAATGAGGTGAATTCCCTTAAATCTCAACTAGATCACGTTTCTTCTAACGATAGTGTTGATCTAGCTTCACAAAACACATAATTGGGTATTGAGAATGATTCTCTCAAAACACAAGTGCACGAGCTTAAAACACGTGTGTCCACGTTGGACACCACTATTTCTTCTCTTAGGGAGAAATATGAGCTCATGTCCTCCCAAGTTAAATGATTTAACAAAGGGCAAGTGCAATTGGATGAATTGCTCGCAAACTAATTTTCGGCCACACATCGTGTTGGACTTTGTTATGTGGAAGCAAATACTTCCAATTATCGCACCTTCTATAGTGATATATCTATAGATTTTGTGAGGCCATCCTTCAGTGCATCCACTAGTAGTGTCAAAAACACTATTGGTAGCGAACCTACCAAGAAGGCCACCACTTCACACTCTTCTTCTTTTAGCAAGAAACCCACTAAGGGTGGAAACTAAAAGAAAGGACATGCCTATATGTACACTAACACTCACACACGTTGGAAATCTCCCACTTCACATGTGGACACATATGGCCCATCTTATGCTCCACACCCACGGGCACATGCAAACCCACACATGAGAAATACTTATGCACGTGCTCCTACACATTCGTATGTTCATATACATTATCCTCCCATGTATGCTCATGCATATCCACCACATCACATGCATGCTCCATATGCTTCATATAATATGCATGATCCTCATCTTGCATATAACCCATATATGTCTCATGCTTATCCACCTCCACCTTCATATGCTAGATCTCATGCTCCTAGGTGTTGAGTATTGATTCCCCGGATTTGGTTTTGGGTGATGAGCAAACATAAATATTGCGAACTAACTGTTTATGAGCGCAGTTATGGAGTTCATCGCCAAAAGAATACGTACATCAAAAGCAACGTCTCAAGACTTCTCAATATGCGTGATCGTGTGCCTAAAGCTTCGTTGAAGCTCAAGGAGCAATATTGAAGTCAAGAAGAATGAAGATTGAAGCTTCGAAGACGGTTCGTCATGTATTATTTATTGTCTTCTAGCTTCATAGATTAGAATGTTAAGCCTTGAGTAGGACTTACTTTATTATCTTCATTTCGCTCATATCTTAGAGCTAGGATTATCATAGAAGCCATTAGAAACTTTCCCGAAGCCTATCGCTTCTTCACTCGGCTTCTAGTGCATCTTAGTTGGTTCAAGTAGAAGTACCAACCGACTAGATGACGATCTAGTCGGTCGGAAACTCTTCATGAACCGACAAGATGTCCTTGCTCATTTCAGCTCATTCCCTGTTGATCAATTAGTCGGTCAAAGAAGGTTCACCGACCGACTAGATGACGATCTAGTCGGTTAGGAAATCTTCTCAGACCGACTAGTTATCATTGCCTCTGTACAGCCATAGTTACTGTTTATCGTTAGTCGATCAAAGAACGTTTGTCGACCGACTAGTTGAGAAACTGGTCGGTCAGCGTTTGTTCTTAAACCGACTAAATCAACTTGAAGTCAGCCTATTCTATTTCGACTATTAGTCGGTTAAAGAGCATTCACTGACCGACTAGTTGTGAAACTAGTCGGTCGGCAAGTCTTCTTAGACCGACTAGTTGTCTATCTCATGTACTTCACCGTTTGGCTGTTCAACCGTTAGTCAGTCTACGTTGTATCACCGACCGACTAGTTGATGAACTAGTCGGTCAGTGATCCTTCTTTGACCGACTAGTCTGGTTCAGAATAGAGCCGTTGGAACTTTAATTGCCACGATTTTTCCTCTCTCTTTCCTCTATTCTATATATACTTGGAGGGGTTCTTTCCTTGTATTCAAGGCTGACATTTTAGAGGTTTAGAGAAATCAAAGAGAAGCTATTCAACTCCATTCTAAAACTCTCTCCTCCTCACAAGAATCTCTCCCTCAACTCTTTGAGCCATATTCCTCAAGAGAGATTCTCTCCATTGTGAGCCTTCCAAGCCAAGAGCTTGATCCAAAGTCACCATCCTCCATCCTAGCCTTCGATCGCTGATCTTATTGGTGGAGCCTCGGTTTGGTGACATTCTCTCCTCAAAATCCTTCTTGCCCTAATTTGGTAAGGTATACTCAAGGCTTAGGTTTTTGTGGTAAGTGTTCTTTATTTCATTTCAATTGATATTGCAATTGTGTCTCTCGGTTGTGAGAGAGAGTGTGATCCCGGGCTGTGGGAGTCATATTTACATTGTGTATGATTTGGTCTTGTGAAGGTTTTTCACAAGAATTTCATAGTGCTAAATCTTGAGTTAGGGTTCCTAACTCAAGTATCCGGAGGGGATCCGGGTGGTTGGGACGTAGGAATACCGGAAACAAGTCGGAGAGACTTGGGTGGATCCGAACCCGTTACATGCTTTGTTTGCGTTTGTTAATTCTTGTCGTTTGTTGTTTGTAGTCTAATTTCGCATTGTTGTTTGTATGCTTGCACAAAAATTAGGAATAACTCTCTTGATTATTTTAAAGTACTATTCACCCCCCCTGGTACATGTGTAGTAGCTTCGTAGGGCATTACAATTGGTATCAGATCAAGAGTTCAAAGCTATGACAAACAACGACTACAACGTCTTCAAAGATCGTCAAGGATCTTCTTCAGTTATGGAAGGACAATCCTCTGTCAGGCCTCCTCACTTCAATGGTACCAACTATGGGTACTGGAAATGCCAGATGGAAACCTTCCTCCGGAGCGCTTCACTTTGGAGAGCCACGATGACGGAGTATGTCGAGCCCGCCGAACAAGATTTCGCGAAGTGGACTACCGCGGAGGTCACCGCGGAGGTAAGCAATGCCAAGGCAATGAATGCCTTGCAATGTGCGTTGGAGCCCGAAGACTTCAACAAGATATGCACATGTAAGAGTGCATATCAAGTATGGAACCAACTCCTCATCTTGCACGAAGGAACGAGTACGGTAAAAGATTCTAAACTCGTTGTCGCTAACAAAGAATTTGAGTTGTTTCACATGGAACAGGGTGAAACCATGAAGGACTACTATGCTCGCTTCGTGGACATATGACGTGCGTTTATGTTTCATATATTCACGCACGTTTTCTTTTGTGTTTCTCCGTGTTTTCCGCCGTCTTTTATTCGTTTTCTCGTATTTTCTCGTTTTCTTTCACTTTTCTTTGTTTCTCCATGTTTGCAGGAGATTGGCCGCGTAGGGGACGTTTAACGACGATATCTCAAGTCCCCGGGGTAACGGGAGGAGTCACGCGTGATCCAGGGGGTCAAACGTCAAAGAATACATCTTTCAGCCCCTCACCCGGTCGGTTGGCCATCTCCAACCGATCGGGTGATGCACGCGTGCACCACCCGGTCTCAGCCGGAGCCCAAGTAGAAGTCGCCCGACCGGTTCACAGGCCGGTTCAGCGGGGGCCTGTTCTCTGTCTTTTCGAGCAAAATTCCAACCGATCGGGTGACTCTCACCCGATCGGTTCATCTGTAGCTGATGCTGAGGAGCTGAAAACACGGGCACCCAACCGATCACTTCACCCGATGGCGCCAAGATCCAACCGGTCACTCCAAGAACTCACCCGACCGGTTCATATGACCGGGTGAAAGCTCGCCGTTTTCTGTTGTTTTCTGTAACGGATCACCCGATCGGTTGACTTGTCAACCGATCGGGTGATGCGAGAGTCTATAAATAGAACCCCTAGGCTTCCAGAAACGGGGAGATGCTAGTTTTTACTGTTTTATCCTATTGTGACGGCTGTAATATCTGTTCTTTTGTAAGTTGTCGGATCTTTCTCAAATTTTAGTATTGTCTTAATTACTCTATTACTTCCGCATTCCAATCGTCTGATTATGATTCCAACGGTTCATTTTCATTTAGATCGCTTTTTAATGAATTTTTGTGAGTAGTTCCCAAATCTGGGATTTTGGTGGAAACCCCTTCGGGGGCTCTTCCCGATGCATCCATAGGGTTAGGAAATCGATAGGGATTAGGTTTCTAACGGTTACGCGGGGTGTTTCATTGTCATCGGCGGGAATAAGACCGCCTTTGACCGTTGGGCCAAGGGGGAATAAACTTGGCGGTTGACTCCCTAGCCATAGCTCACGCCCTTAGCTTAGACGCCGAATCCTAGCACGCGGGAGCGGCAGGATGAGACGTTGGGAGTTATCGTTGCGAGCTTAGTGCTCCCGGAATCGATCAGTGTTAATGGACACGGGAGTGCCCACTGATCGAATCCGGGAAGTCCGGTGTATCATCCTGGGCACCGACCGGAATATCGGGCCCATGGGATGCCGGTACCACTTTCGGAGGCAACGTCTCACCATTAGACCCTAATTCCGATCGCTATCCTACCCGTAGGTCGTATCGGGGAGAGTCGCTTGTTGGAGTGGAAACCAAGGTCCCGGGTTTATTTTCTTATTGTTCATACCTTGAATTCCTATATCGTGACAACCATCAACCGATTCGGGCTAGCTCGCCCACGGGGTGATTTTGGTCCTCCTTGACACAAGCACATCCTAGCCTCCCTGTGTTCGACCCCCAAGCCACACTACAACACCGTGCGCTTGTGGTTACAAATATTTAAACCCCTTGCCCGCCACGCGGCGGGCACCGGTCAGTTTATGGCGCCGTTGCCGGGGAGGCAACGTGCTTGTTATTTTAGGATCTCTTGAACCCTAGTGTCTAGCTCTCATCCCTACCCCACGATAATTTTCGCATTCTCCTTTTTCCTTTTTATTTTCCTTATTTTTATTTCTTATTTTATCTGTTTCTTTCCCACTTGTCGCTTCACGGGTGTTTGTTGTTTTTCATGCGCAGGAGTTCAAGAAGTCTCGACGACTTGATTCCCGTCGATCCAGAGATTAACGCCACCCTCAGGCGCTTGGCCGCTGAGAAGCGAAGAAGAGAGGATCCAGAATCCATGGAGGAGAACACCCCTCCTCGCAAGTCCCTGCTGGAGTACTCGATGCCATCTATCGAGTCCACTTCCGCCATCCGTCCTCCAGCTATCACGGCCCAAAGCTTCGAGCTAAAGCCGTCTTTAGTGACATGGATCCAGCAGGATCAGTTTGCGGGTGCACCCATGGAGAGCCCGATCGAGCATTTAGACTCCTTCTTGGAGAAATGTGACACCTTTTGGATTAATGGTGTCACGACTGAGGCGATCCGTTTGAAGCTGTTCCCCTTCTCGTTGCGAGACAAAGCCAAGCAATGGCTTAGGGGGAAGGACCCCAACACTTTCAATACCTGGGAGAAGCTCTCCAACGCTTTTCTGACGAAGTTCTTTCCTCCAGGGAAGACCATGAAGTTGAGGAGTGAGATCTCCTCCTTCTCCCAGGCCAGCCACGAGTCCTTGCACGAAGCTTGGACAAGATACAAAGAGATGCAAAGAAGATGCCCTCACCATGAGCTTCCAAAGTGGCAGATTATTAATCTGTTCTACAATGGGCTGAGGGATGACCTGAAATCTTCTATGGATGCCGCGGCTGGGGGTTCCTTCATGTCTAGAAGCGAGGAAGATGCCGGACATATTCTAGAAAATATGGCATCCAACAATGAGCGGTGGTGTGACAGGAGAGCCACACCTAGGTCTGGGGGTATACACAGAGTCGAGGATGTCGACAAACTTTCAAGCAAGTTCGACTTGCTTTCGACCCAGATCTCCGCACTAATGGTAGGAGCCGGTGGGGCCGGTGCACAGCAGATTGCAGCGGTAGATTCTGAAATTTTTGGGGAATTCGACGGTGGTGACATCTCACCACCGTTGGATCAGGCGAGCGCACTATTTTACAACCCCACGGGAAATGTGCCGTATCCACCAAGAACCAATTCCAACCCGGCCTACTCTCCAAACAACCGGAACCACCCTAACTTTGGTTACCGGGCACCATTCCAGCCCTCGCCGCCTCAGCAGCCGCAGCAACAAACATATCAGCCGGCTAGGCCACAGCAGAGTCAGATTCAGTAGCAACAATATCAGCAGCAACCTCATCAGCAATTTTACGCCCCCAGGAATCAGCAGCAGCAGCAGTATGGCCAACAGAGGGCCGTCTCTCCAGTTGAGTCTCTCTTGACTCAATATATAACCAACCAGGAGAAGATCAATCAAAAGCTGGAAATGGATCAGCGGGCCCACACAGACCAAGTAACCCAGCTGGGGTTACAAGTGGCGAACCTTGCAAGGTCACAAAACCAATTGCCGCCACAACCGGAGGTGAACCCGAGGGGAGCAACCCAAACGTCGGCACTCGTGCACGAGCACGCAAATGTGTCCGCTATCGTTCTGAGAAGTGGGACACAAATCCCTACTAGAGTGCCCCCTAACAGACCGGAAGCACCATTGGTCATCGGGCGACCGATTGAAAAATCTAACGACACCGGTGCTTCGTCATCAAATCCTACGACTCCGGAGGGAGTCTCTGAAGAAGAGAAGAAAAAGAACGAGGAAGGGAGCTCGAAAGTGTTCAAACCCGTTGTGCCATTTCCACAACGGTTAGCTCAGGAAAAAATCGACGAGAAATATGGCAAGTTCTTCGCCATGGTCAAGGACCTGAGCTTGCAAATCCCCTTCCTGGAAGCAATCGAAACAATCCCCTCCTATGCGAAATTCCTGAAAGATTTGGTGACGAGAGGGTCTAGAAAGGAGAAAGTAGTGTTGACGGCGGAGTGTAGCGCTCTTATCCAGAGGGCAAATCCGTCGAAACTTAAAGACCCGGGGAGCTTCTCAATTCCTTGCACGATCGAGGCAGTAAAGATTCATCGTGCACTCGTTGATATCGGAGCGAGTGTAAGTTTGATGCCCTTGTCGATGTATAAAAGGATAGGAATGGGTGATTTGGAGCCCACCGGTATGACCCTACAACTAGCTGACTGGTCGGTCAAATATCCGGTGGGGATTGTTGATGACCTCCCCGTCAATGTAAAAGGGGTGCATGTGCCAGTGGACTTTGTAGTCATGGACATGCCTGAAGACGCACACACCCCCATCATATTGGGACGGCCTTTCATGGCCACTGCTGGCGTTTGATTGATGTGAAGAACGGAAAACTTTCGCTAAACGTCAGCGGAGAAAAAGTTGAATTTGATCTGGGGTTATCCATGAAGTACCCCGATCCCCCAGACGACCCTCGGTGTAATTTGCTGGAGATGGAAGAAGAAAAAGCTGTTGAGGAGAGCTCCTGGGAGATTCTCTTAAGAAACCCCCCCGATGACTTGGAGGATTCAGAAGACCGAGACGGCCCTAAGAACAATGATGCTGCTGGGAGAGCGAACACAGCAAGAACGACCCCTCCCAGGTTCCCCAAGGCTCCTCCTGCGAGGAGAACAGGGAAAGAACCCATGGGCCTCACCAAAGACGAGGTCTGGATCCTGAAGAAGATGGCGGTAAGCGCCAATACGAAAGAGAAGCCTCCGGATCCCAAGATCAAGGAGAGGGTAGTCGAGCAAATCTTTCTCCAGCCGCTGACTACTCCAAAGGCCTTCAGCTCCAATGAAGAAGAGATGCCGAACTTCGGGCATCACCCGTATCAACCACCGTGAACATCTCTTGCGGGCGTCGAGCCAACGACGTTAAACAAGTGCGCTTCATGGGAGGCAACCCATGTTCTAAACTTCTTCTCCACTTTTTAGTGTTATTTTTTACTTTATTTTCTCTACTTTTATAAATAAAATCAGCCGCGAGAACATCCGTTCAGGGACTTAGACAATCTGTTGGTTTTTGCAGGAAACAAAGCTCCAGCCGATTGGTTGATAACTCACCCGATCGATTGGGATGTATCAGATACAAGCCGAAATCTGTCCCCAAATGAACCGATCAGTTGAAGAATGAAGGGACCGGGTGTCAGACCGGGTGAGCTGGGGAGAACTCTCGGGAAATTTTTGGGGAATATCAACCGATCGGTTGAGTTCGAGCGCGATCGGTTGAAGCGACCGGGTGAGCAGCCCTCAATTCTCGGGAAAATGAGTGGAGTGGCCAACCGATCGGTTGACAAGTCAACCGACCGGTTTGCCTGTAGCACTCCTTTGGCAAGAATTTTTGACCTAACCGTCAACCGATCGGGTGACAAGTCACCCGATCGGTTCGACTTAAAACCCTATAAATACCCCCGACCGCCCGTTAGATCCGCACTCGCCATTTTCGAATCCAAAACCGCCGTTTCGCCTCTTCCTCGTGTGCCTGCCCTCTTTCTTCCCTAAAATCAACCTCGATCGCCTTTCCCCCCCATCTCCCTACCCATCCACCATCGATTTCTCTCCATTCTCCTCGATTCCACCCACACACAAAACCCTAACCTCCACCCGTTCTCCCCAATTTCGAAACTTGCTGAAGAAATCGCTGCGGCTTCACAGCGTGCTCCTATCAAGTAGCATCGGGGCATCTACGAGCGACGATCTTCATCTCATTTGGGTAAACTCGCTCCTTTGCTCAATTTTAATTTTACCCCAAATATTCTATTTGCTCGTAGATAGTGTTTCGTGTTTGTTTTGATTCATTGTACTTTTGCATACTCAAACACACGCACGACACCCGCATAATGCCTCCCCGCCGTGTTAAGCCCACCGACGCCAGCTCTTCAAACCCTAGGCCCACCCGTCGTACCCGTCGCGCACAACCCCCCGCTCAACCCACCACCTCCAACCCATCTACCACACCCCGCACCACTTCCCCACCTCACGTTTACGATCCCGAATATGGGATGCAATTCCAAACCGACGACCATGCCGATCGGTTCGCGGCCATGGTCCTCCTAGCTGGACAGGGTGGTCGGTTAACCCAGGAGTCCGTCGACCGAGACCTCCCCTTTCTTCAAAGCTTCATTCGCCACATCCGTGAAGACCCACCCGACGTCTCCGAGCTCCACATTCCACCCCCCACGACTCCTGGTCCCCAGCTCAGGCCCCCGTCACCACCCCCAGGGGGTGGTGCCCCCGCTTGATTTTTCTTTCCCGCTTTTGCCCCCCCGTATTTGTGCCCATCTGTCTTTTCGGGGCCCTGCTTTGTCTCTGCCGGAGGGGGATGACCATTCACGTGTCCTTTCTGATTTCTCCTTGTTTGTTTTTGACTCCCCCTTGCATATTTCTGCATTTCACGATCACATTTTGTTCGCTAGCACTGTCTGGTCTAGCTTGGGGGACGTCTAGTTTTGTGTGCTGTCGTGTTTTGTTGTTTTTCTTATTCTTGTGTGTGTGTGCTTGTTTTTCCCCTTTCGAGTGTCGTGTCGTTTGGTTTTATTTCTATTTTTGTGCCGTTTGATTTTGAGTTTGATTTTTCTTTATTTTCTGTTTCATCTCTATGTTTTTCTCGTTTTTTGTTGTGTCGGTGCGTATTCCCCCCATCTTCATTGCCCTCCCGTACTCACTCATATTGCATTGAGGGCAATGCAAGCTTCAGCTTGGGGGAGTCGCACTGTGTGTGTCATTTGAGTCCTTCTTTTTCGTTTTTGTGTCGTTTTCATCGTTTTTTTATTATTTTTATTTTTTCTTCTTTTTTCTCTCTTCTCTTCTTTTTATCTCTTTCTCCTAGATATGAATCCTATGATGAATCGCCTCAAAGTCACACACACCTAGCATGGCATCGATAATCACACTCACTAACCCTAGGATTTCGAGTCCTCTTGCATTTCACGCATCGTGGGTCCACTTAGCTTTTTATGAGTCGTGCGTCGTGCCTAGCTATTTGGTATGCTTTTGTGATTTTATTTTATATACCTGTCCAGGAATGACCCCTAGATTATCATGCTTCGATTTGAATATGCGGTATTTGATTCTACTATATGCATGATATATTCATATCGTATATCTCAATTCACATGCGTCGGGATTCCACGATTAAGGACTAGGATAACCCATTTAGCCTATGCTCTATTTGGCGAGAATAGTTTCCTTTGCCCAAGTGTTTAGATTTCGACTTCTTTTTTGTTTTACTTGGTGCAAATCCCCTCGTCGTGTACCGTTCTCCCACTTGGGAGAGTACACATGTGTATAGCCAAAAACCCAGAAATCCAAAAAAAAAGGAGAAAAGAAAAGAAAAACCCAAAAATAAAAGAAAAGAAAAAATTTGTATAGCCAAAAAGCCAAAAAAATATACAAATACCCAAAACCCCCAAAAAAATATCTAGTGTGAATATTTTTCCTACCTACCGAGAATAAAGGGAAGGCGAGAATTTGCACCGAGTGTTCTACTCCACATCATCTCAACCCCCGTCGTTTTCGAAAACACTTGGCTTAGGAACTTTTTAGCTAGTATCTAGGCTATAGTGGTGTGATTTCCTTAACCCTAGTTGTGGAGTCCCCGATGCATGAAACGTTTCACTTCTTATACTCTTCTCATGCATGCTTGAACTAATATTCACCGTAATTTCAAATTCGAATCGGTATTTGGGTCATTTCCTGGATTTGTGTATATGAGCTCATAGCACATTGCAGAAAGCGACACCATTTGCTAGCACACGACCGCACTCACTCGCGCTTCACCGCGTGAGCCCACGACACTTATTGGGACTCGTTTTCCTAGGTTTAGTGATGTGATTTGACGTTTGCTTGCATGGTGTGTCGTTTTTGATTTTGTTGGCTCTGATGGACGATCTAGGATTTAAAGTTTTGTTTTTCTCTCTTTCTCTCTATTTTTCCCCTCCGAGCTCCTACTCTCACTCGTCTTCCTCGAGGACGAGGAAGAGTTCAGCTTGGGGGATTTTGACGTGCGTTTATGTTTCATATATTCACGCACGTTTTCTTTTGTGTTTCTCCGTGTTTTTCGCCGTCTTTTATTCGTTTTCTCGTATTTTCTCGTTTTCTTTCACTTTTCTTTGTTTCTCCATGTTTGCAGGAGATTGGCCGCGTAGGGGACGTTTAACGACGATATCTCAAGTCCCCGGGGCAACGGGAGGAGTCACGCATGATCCAGGGGGTCAAACGTCAAAGAATACATCTTTCAGCCCCTCACCCGGTCGGTTGGCCATCTCCAACCGATCGGGTGATGCACGCGTGCACCACCCGGTCTCAACCGGAGCCCAAGTAGAAGTCCCCCGACCGGTTCACAGGCCGGTTCAGCGGGGGCCTGTTCTCTGTCTTTTCGAGCAAAATTCCAACCGATCGGGTGACTCTCACCCGATCGGTTCATCTGTAGCTAATGCTGAGGAGCTGAAGACACGGGCACCCAACCGATCACTTCACCCGATGGCGCCAAGATCCAACCGGTCACTCCAAGAACTCACCCGACCGGTTCATATGACCGGGTGAAAGCTCGCCGTTTTCTGTTGTTTTCTGTAACGGATCACCCGATCGGTTGACTTGTCAACCGATCGGGTGATGCGAGAGTCTATAAATAGAACCCCTAGGGTTCCAGAAACGGGGAGCTGCTAGTTTTTACTGTTTTCTCCTATTGTGACGGCTGTAATTTCTGTTCTTTTGTAAGTTGTCGGATCTTCCTCAAATTTTAGTATTGTCTTAATTACTCTATTACTTCCGCATTCCAATCGTCTGATTATGATTCCAACGGTTCATTTTCATTTAGATCGCTTTTTAATGAATTTTTGTGAGTAGTTCCCAAATCTGGGATTTTGGTGGAAACCCCTTCGGGGGCTCTTCCCGATGCATCCATAGGGTTAGGAAATCGATAGGGATTAGGTTTCTAACGGTTACGCGGGGTGTTTCATTGTCATCGGCGGGAAAAAGACCGCCTTTGACCGTTGGGCCAAGGGGGAATAAACTTGGCGGTTGACTCCCTAGCCATAGCTCACGCCCTTAGCGTAGACGCCGAATCCTAGCACGCGGGAGCGGCATGATGAGACGTTGGGAGTTATCGTTGCGAGCTTAGTGCTCCCGGAATCGATCAGTGTTAATGGACACGGGAGTGCCCAATGATCGAATCCGGGAAGTCCGGTGTATCATCCTGGGCACCGACCGGAATATCGGGCCCATGGGATGCCGGTACCACTTTCGGAGGCAACGTCTCACCATTAGACCCTAATTCCGATCGCTATCCTACCCGTAGGTCGTATCGGGGAGAGTCGCTCGTTGGAGTGGAAACCAAGGTCCCGGGTTTATTTTCTTATTGTTCATACTTTGAATTCCTATATCGTGACAACCATCAACCGATTCGGGCTAGCTCGCCCACGGGGTGATTTTGGTCCTCCTTGACACAAGCACATCCTAGCCTCCCTGTGTTCGACCCCCAAGCCACACTACAACACCGTGCGCTTGTGGTTATAAATATTTAAACCCCTTGCCCGCCACGCGGCGGGCATCGGTCAACATATCCAACGAATTGGAAGCTCTCGGGAAGATCTACACCCAAAAGGAGAAAGTCGCGAAGATTATCGACGGACTTCCTTCTTGTTGGGAAAAGCGTACCTTTGCCATCGAGGAAGGTAACGATATGAATAAGTACACGGTTGTACAACTAATGGGTACCTTATTGTCTTACGAGGTATGCAAGGAGAGCAAGATAAAGATGAAGGAGAAGATGAAAGCGTACTTGAAGCAAGACGAGCCAAAGAAAAAGGCGATTACTTACAAGGCCGCTCCATCTACCGATGATGAAGAATCGGAAGAAGAGTTAGACATGGAAGCTTTGGCCGATTTGGCAAAGAAGTTCAACCGATTCTTCCGACAAGGTAAGTTGAAGAGTAAATCAAAATTTATTTCGACTAATGCTTCTACTCCCGTGTGTTATAAATGCAACAAGCCAGGACATATCAAGCCGGAATGTCCCCTAAACAAACACAAGGAGAAGTGGAAGGCATCCAAGTACGACAAGTCGAGAAAGTACAAGAAATGACTTGTCGGCACATTCACCGAATCTGAAGAGGACTCCTCAAGTGGAGAGTCGGATGATGAACGAGTGGAGAAAGCACACACGTGCTTCATGGGAAAAGAGGAACGTGTTCAAGAGACCTTCTCCGATGAAAGCGAAGATGAAAGCGATGATGGAAGCGAGGATGAAGGCGAAGAGGTAACTATTGATGAACTTAGATTAGCCAACGAACAACTTTGGAATAAGTTTTCTAATTTGGTACTAAATTTATTAAGACTAAAAATGAGCTAGATAGTCTTAAGAACTCGCCTAAGCCTATCATCGTCAACAACGACACCGTTGTTGAAGGATTGAGAAATGAGATTGTAAATCTCAAATCTCAACTTGAGCTTGTTCATGTCGAGGATTCGGATGAACATGTGATAGCAGATTTGACGTCTCAAAACTCAACTTTGAGTATTGAGAATAAAAATCTCAAGTCACGTGTTTGTGCACTCGCATCGCAAGTGTCCACATTGGATGCTTCTTTGCATTCTCTCACCGAGAAGTATGAGTGCACATTAGGCCGAATTCATGAATTCAATAAAGGTAAGGGCCATTTGGATAATATCCTAAATGACTTACTTCCGGCCAATCATCACATTGGCTTGGGGTATAAGATGGGGGATTCATCCAAATCGTCCGCCACCTTTGTTAGGCCATCTTCCGAAGCTTCTACTAGTGGAAGCAAACACGTCATGGGTAGTTCTTCTACCAATGGTGCTTCCACTAGGTACACACCTCCATTTGGAAAGAAACCCACTTTGGGTGGACCTCCAAAGAGGGGTCATGCTTTCATGTATACCATGCCACGTAGGAACACACCTCCTACTCTACACGTTAGCACATATGATGATTTTTATGCTCCACATCCACGAGCACATGCACACCATGTGAGACACACTCATGCACGTGTTCCACCACATGCATATGTTCATTCTCATTCTCATATGGATACTTATCATCATGCATCATTGCATCATATGCCATATGCCTATCCACGACATGCATCACATAGAAATCAACAACGTATGCATGTTCCCAATAGGAATAGGGCTCCCAAAATCTTCACTATTTGGAGCCCAAAGGACACAAATATGCATGAGAAACAAGCATACATGAATTCTTACTTTATGCATGTCGTGAACAATGATGATTATGTAGGGAAGTCTAAGTCCAATTGGACTTGGCTTCCAAAAGTCTAATCTCTTAGGACCCAATGTCCTTGGGTACCATGGAATGATATTTTATCTTTCGGTACTCAAGGATAAGAGAAGGAGCATCAAATCAAATTTTAGCTCCATATTAAGTTTTTCTAGGTTCAATCCATCGTGGGTTACCAACCCTACCAACTCCGTGATTTGCAAGGATTTTCACTCAAATGGAGTTGATGGTGCTTAAAGCGATGCACCAAAGTAGGGGGAGCTTAATGTTGTAAGTATATTCTTACTTTTGATTTACATTGGTATCCATGTGTGTTGATTGCATGCATTGTTAGATTATATTACGATTGGTATCATTTTGTTTTAATTTGAATCCTAGTGTGCTGGATTAGTGTATGCCATAAGTTTTATGATGTTCTATATATTTTCTTTGGCATAACATTTTTGCATGCTACATTTGGCTTCCTCATTGGATTTATTTGTCTCTGATATTGACTTTCATTGTTCGACGATTTTATGAATTAAATAGATTTGCTTTTATGAAAACATAGAATTGTTTTCCATGCTCTATTTAACTAAGAATGTTGATATTGGAGAGTATGTTCCAAAACTCAATAAGTGAAATTAATTTGAGTTTTGGATATTTCGTATTTCGATTTTCGCCTATGGCTTGATGATTTTGTTTTTCGATTTTCGCCTACGGTTTGATGATTCGTTTTTCGATTTTCGCCTACGGTTTGATGATTTCGTTTTTCGATTTTCGCCTATGGTTTGATGATTTCGTATTTCGATTTTCGCCTATGGCTTGATGATTTCGTTTTTCGATTTTCGCCTATGGTTTGATGATTTCGTATTTCGATTTTCGCCTATGGCTTGATGGTTTAGTTTTTCGATTTTCGCCTATGGTCAAGTTGGCACGCTTTGATTTTCTTCGGTATTTTACATTTGGTATTTTACTTTGGTGTCATTTGGACCGTGGTCGTATTCTTCGACTCCCATGCTTTTACTTTTTAGCCATTGCAATCTTGTCGTTGTTCTCCTCCCGATCTTTTTGCTAATGCCAAAGGGGGAGAGAATTAATAATGACAATGTGCTAATTGTTAATTCAAAGCAATTTACCATGAATCTAATTTGATATGTTAGATTCAGGGGGAGTGAAGATATAAAAATGGATTTAGATCCTATATGTCAATAATTGGTTCATATTTCATATCTTCCTAATCTGCTTGATGCGTATGATTAATATTTAATACAAGACTAACGTGTCATCAATGCAGGGGGAGTAAGTAAATTTCTTTTGAATCATTATTATTGATTATTATTTATGTTGGTTTGTCATCACCAAAAAGGGGGAGAATGTTGAGTATTGATTCCCCGGATTTGGTTTTGGATGATGAGCAAACATAAATATTGCGAACTAACTGTTTGTGAGCGCAGTTATGGAGTTTGTCGCCAAAAGAATACGTACATCAAAAGCGACGTCTCAAGACTTCTCAATATGCGTGATCGTGTGCCTGAAGATTCGTTGAAGCTCAAGGAGCAATATTGAAGTCAAGAAGAATGAAGATTGAAGCTTCGAAGACGGTTCGTCATGTATTATTTATTGTCTTCTAGTTTATAGATTAGAATGTTAAGCCTTGAGTAGGACTTACTTTATTATCTTCATTTCGCTCATATCTTAGAGCTAGGATTATCATAGAAGCCATTAGAAACTTTCCCGAAGCCTATCGCTTCTTCCCTCGGCTTCTAGTGCATCTTAGTTGGTTCAAGTAGAAGTACCAACCGACTAGATGACGATCTAGTCGGTCGGAAACTCTTCATGAACCGACTAGATGTCCTTACTCATTTCAGCTCATTCCCTGTTGATCAATTAGTCGGTCAAAGAAGGTTCACCGACCGACTAGATGACGATCTAGTCGGTTAGAAAACCTTCTCAGACCGACTAGTTATCATTGCCTCTGTACAGCCATAGTTACTGTTTATCGTTAGTCGGGCAAAGAACATTTGTCGACCGACTAGTTGAGAAACTGGTCGGTCAGCGTTTGTTCTTAAACCGACTAAATCAACTTGAAGTCAGCCTATTCTATTTCGACTATTAGTCGGTCAAAGAGCATTCACCGACCGACTAGTTGTGAAACTAGTCGGTCGGCAAGTCTTCTTAGACCGACTAGTTGTCTATCTCCTGTACTTCACCTTTTGGCTGTTCAACTGTTAGTCGATCTACGTTGTATCACCGACCGACTAGTTGATGAACTAGTCGGTCAGTGATCCTTCTTTGACTGACTAGTCTGGTTCAGAATAGAGCAGTTGGAACTTTAATTGCCACGATTTTTCCTCTCTCTTTCCTCTATCCTATATATATTTGAAGGGGTTCTTTCCTTGTATTCAAGGCTGACATTTTAGAGGTTTAGAGAAATCAAAGAGAAGCTATTCAACTCCATTCTAAAGCTCTCTCCTCCTCACAAGAATCTCTCCCTCAACTCTTTGAGCCATATTCCTCAAGAGAGATTCTCTCCATTGTGAGCCTTCCAAGCCAAGAGCTTGATCCAAAGTCACCATCCTCCATCCTAGCCTTCGATCGCTGATCTTATTGGTGGAGCCTCGGTTTGGTGACATTCTCTCCTTAAAATCCTTCTTGCCCTAATTTGGTAAGTTATACTCAAGGCATAGGTTTTTGTGGTAAGTGTTCTTCATTTCATTTCAATTGATATTGCAATTGTGTCTCTCGATTGTGAGAGAGTGTGTGATCCCGGGTTGTGGGAGTCACATTTACATTATGTATGATTTGGTCTTGTGAAGGTTTTTCACAAGAATTTCATAGTGCTAAATCTTGAGTTAGGGTTTCTAACTCAAGTATCCGGAGGGGATCCGGGTGGTTGGGACGCAGGATCACCGGGAACAAGTCGGGGAGACTTGGGTGGATCCGAACCCGTTACATGCTTTGTTTGCGTTTGTTAATTCTTGTCGTTTGTTGTTTGTTGTCTAATTCCGCATTGTTATGCTTGCACAATAATTAGGAATAACTCTCTTGATTATTTTAAAGTACTATTCACCCCCCCTCTAGTACATGTGCAGTAGCTTCGTAGGGCATTACACTAGGAAACATGCACCACATAGACGTCAACCTACTCTTGCATGCAACTAGGAAGAGGACACCCAAAACATATACAATTTGGGATCCCAAGAACACAAGCACTAATGATAGGAATGCTTACTTAAACTCTTATCTTAGACATATGGTAAATAGTAATAATTATGTTGGGAAACCAAAGTCCACTTGGACTTGGTTTCCAAAGGGCTAATCCCTTTGGACCCAACAATCTTGGGTACCATGAGCTTATGGTATACTATGTAAGTACCCAAGAACAAGAAAGAGAGCAATAATATACATATTGGCTCTAAAAGAAAAGGATGGATACTCGATATCGGTTGCTCCAAGCACATGACGGGAGATCGCACTTTGCTTTCCGAAGTGGTTCGCATCAAGGATAGTGCAACTGTCACTTTTGGAGGCGATCAAAAGAGAACCATCATTAGAGTAGGCAAAGGCGGTAATCCTTCCAAACCTCTTATTACAAATATTTATTTAGTTAGTGGTTTATGTCAAAACCTTATCTCCATAAGTCAACTTTGTGACAAGTGTTACAAGGTTAACTTTGGAGAGGGTATTTGTAATATAGTTGATAATGATTCGCATGTTTTATTTTCTGGTATTAGGCTTAAAAATATTTATTATTTGAGCATGCCTAAAATCATAGAACATTGCTTAGTTGTTAATACAAATGAACAACTATTATGGCATCGCCATTTTGGATATGTTCATTTTAAGCACTTAGATAAGTTAGCTAAGTATGATCTAGTTAAAGGTTTTCCGAAAATTTCTTTTTAAAAGAAAATTTTTTGTGATTCATCAAAGAGGTAAACTAAGTAAATCTTCCTTTAAACTTAAAGATGGCATAACTTCTAAGAGCCCCTAGAATTACTTCATTTAGATTTATTTGGGCCAACTAGAACCACATCTTTAGGTAATGCTCATTATGGATTAGTCGTCGTAGATAACTTTTCTAGGTTTACTTGAATTTCATTTTTAACCAATAAAAATGAAGCTTTTGAAGAATTTACTAAATTTGCAAAGAAAATTCAAAATCTCTTAGGAACCACCATTATCACTAGTCATTGTGATTATGGAGGAGAATTCGAGAATAAATTTTTCACTAAGGTTTGTGATGACAAAAGGATACTCACAACTTCTTTTCCTCGCGCACCACCACAAAATGGTGTTGTTGAGAGAAAGAATAGTGTTGAATCTCCTGGCACAACAAATACACTAGAGGGGGGTGAATAGTGTAATCGCGACGATATTGCAAAATTAAAAGTGAATAAAAAATTGCAATGTAAATGTGGAAGTAAATTAGACAATCAGAAGATTCCAAATGCAAACACAGAAGATTTATCCTGGTTCGGATCCTTGTGATCCTACGTCTAGTCTGTTATCCCGCATAGATTTGAATCCACTAAAACACTTGCTCCCCGCAAGTAATCAACATACAAATATGCCAACACTCTCCGTGTTGCAAACTTGTACAATCTCTTTAACAAGAGATTCACCAAATAAAGTAAAGAAAGAGTATGAAACAATATCACCTATAGCCTCTATAAGTGATGGAATTATAGCGCAAGGAAGGTGATTGAATCTCCAAGGTTCTGGATGGAACTTGTAGTAGAACAAACTTGAAGATTGGACTTTCTATGGAGGAAGAATTTCTGTAGAGGTTCATCTAAGAAAATCTGAAAATCACTCACTTTCTAGAGAGAGGAAGTAAACTTAAGAAAAGAGAATGAGAATGAATTTTCGTAATTTTTAGGCAGGGGTCTGGGGGTCTATTTATAGGCCAAAAAGTTAGTTTTCTAACGTTGGACAACTGCCTAAATTTTCAAAAATGTCTGATTCGTTTTGGTCCAAATTAGTCGATTAATTTTATGGATTGGTCGACTAATTAAAGCTGACATAGAATTCCGGAAGTTGAAGTGTCCTTTCAGAATGTAACTTACTAAAAACGGTAGGAAACTGAATAAAATGGCTATTAACGGCTATTAACTGACTAGAACTAGACGTTCGTGGTAGTTCTAACTTCCACTTAATAAATACAATATTTAAACGATAAATCATTTATAATATATAATTTAAAAATTGACTGGTAGACTAATAAGAACTATTAGTCGACCAAAAAATGTGAAACTTTAGGAAATGGTGGGAAAATGATCTTAGTGACTCTAGAAAATGTTTGACAAAAATTCAGAATTTTCGAATTTTTTATTATTTAAATTAGTCGACAAGCACTAGGGATTGGTCGACTAATTAAAGCTTTGACTATTTTACTATTTTAATTAGTCGACCAGTACTAGGGATTTGTCGACTAATTTGACTTTTGACTTGATTTTTTAAAGATGGACCCTAAATGACTAAGAGTGATAATCATCAAGGCTTTTACCTTCTAAGTATATGCAAGAGAAAAAAATAAAGATTACATCACTTATTAGAAGATACAAAATATCTTCAATATGCTTCGTCTTGTAGTGGATGCCTCTTGCAATTTGTATACGTGAAGATTGTGCTAGTTGATTGTGGTATAATATCTGCAAAAATAAAGTTAGTACATATAAAGTAATATGTTTGTATCATCAAAACCATATGAGAAGTTGTAAGTTTCCAACATTCTCCCCATTTTTGATGATTTTACCAACATTGAATATTATAGTGATATGTTGACTAACATTATAAATAAAACAAATATGAAACAGAATTATGGTTGTTTGTTTACTGAAATACTCCACCTAAAGATATGATCTATGTGCAAGAGAGTATGTAAACATTCAAAGATATAATATTATAATATATATAATATTATAATATGTATAACTTATATAATGATTTTTAATATAACTTTATTGTAATAATGTGACTGAATAATACTGAAATCTACTGCAGATATCTGAAACTTAGTACAGATATTTCTCCCCCTGTCAAATTCTCAAAATGGGAGTGACAGTTATAATTAGTCGGCTAATCATTAGCATTAGTCGACCAGAAATTATAAAAACAGAGTGTTTAAAAAACTGATTGCATTAACTGAAGATAAGATACAGATACATGCTGGAAACAGCCAAATATAACGACTGAAACTAAAATACAACAACCATTCATAAAAACAAACTAAAAACACCTAACAACCAGCCTGACATACTAATTAGATGACCAGTCTATGGCAATAGTCGACTAAAACTGAAATTTCCCAGAGTCATATCAGTAATCCGAGGGTGAAGGAGGTGGGTAATGCGAGGAGACCATTATTGAAGGGTGCTAAGGATCTGCGCTTAGGTGGTTTGCATATCCTTAAAGCCCTTTGTCATATCCTTCCTAACTTGAGCAATGCTAGATTCAAAGCCGCTGAGGTTCTCTTGAACACCCCCAAAACCAGAATTGACATCCTCTCAGAGTTGGTCAATTTGGTCTTGAAGAGTAGGCCGTGAAGGAGGAGGCCTAGCATATGGATTAACGGTTTGCTTATGGCGGAGTGAAGGAGGTGTAACTTGTTGGGGCTCGATATCTTCTTCGTCATCGTCATGAGGAGGAGGAGTTGGGAGAACCATACGATTGACAATGGAATGGTCGAATTGGAGAGGATTTAAAACTGAAATTTCATTCTCCAAAGGAACACGAAAGTGTTGGAGAATTTGTGTGACAACACATGGAAGAAAAATGTGTTGCTGGATGGGTTTGATCAAGACAATCATAATAGTGCTTGCCCAATCTACCTTAATCCCTCCCATGATGGCATAGAGAGCCCGACTACGGGTCTCATTAACGTAGTTAAGTGAGCCACTCTTTGGGAGTAGATTATAGGTGATGATTTTGAGAAGAATGCGAGTGATTAGATTCAATGTCATAGCAGACATGCCAATTCGAAAATTTGGGCTTAAGCAATTGATGAGATCGGGATTGTCCATGGAGGTTTGGCCAAGGAAATTGGTTCGAACACGAGGCAATCGAAGGCTTCGGTAAGAACGGATTTTTTTTTGAAAATTTAGGCAGTTGTCCAACGTTAGAAAAATAACTTTTTGGGCTATAAATAAACCCCCAGACCCCTGCCTAAAAATTACGAAAATTCATTCTCTTTCTCTTTTCTTAAGTTTACTTTCTCTCTCTCTCTCTCTCTCTCTCTAGAAAGTGAGTGATTTTCAGATTTCTTAGAGGAACCTCTGCAGAAATTCTTCCTCCATAGAAAGTCCAATCTTCAAGTTTGTTCTATTACAAGTTCCATCCAGAACCTTGTAGATTCAATCACCTTCCTTGCGCTATAATTCCATCAATTATCAAGGCTATATGTGATATTGTTTCATACTCTTTCTTTACTTTATTTGGTAAATCTCTTGTTGAAGAGATTGTACAAGTTTGCAACACGGGGAGTGTTGTCATCTTTGTATGTTGATTACTTGTGGGGAGCAAGTGTTTTAGTGGATTCAAATCTCTATGGGGTAGAGGACTGGACGTAAGATCACAAGGATGCGAACCAGGATAAATCTTCTAGTTTACGTGGTTAAGGACTCCTCGTACACATAAACTAGTAAGAAACATAGACATGTCCGATAACAATACCAACACCAATGGTAATGACAACACCAATCATAATGAGGACAACACTCTCAACATGATGGTGATCGAAGTTTGAGATATGTGTTGAGACCGAGTAGGTCTGCTATCGGCTTAGGCATTATGTTTCCAGCCGATGCGAATTCCTTTAGCCCAAGACATGGGATATTTCAAATTCCTCCCACTTTTCCTGGTGTAGAGAAGGAGAACCTTTATTTACATATAAAAGATTTTGAAGATGTCTGCCTCACATGTTCTGATGGGAAGGCTAGCAATGAAACCATTTATCTTAAACTTTTTCCTTTTTCTCTAAAGGATAAAGCTAAAAATTGGTTTAATGCTATACCTCCTCATTCTATTAACTCCTGGTTGGCAATACAGGCTGAATTTCTAAAAAAGTTCTTTCCCTTGCACATGACTTAAGGATTAAAGCAGCAAATGTCAAACTTTTCTCAGAAGCCAAATGAAAGCTTTGATATCACTTGGAAAAGGTTCAAGGAGCTGCTACTAGCATGTCCACACCATGGATTTGATGAATACCGTCTCATCGATTTCTTTTATGGCGGACTCATCCCATCCATAAAACAGTTCATGGAAATGATGTGCAACGGAGAATTCTTGGATAAGACACCGAAGGAGGCGTGGGATTATTTAGAATCCATAGCGGAGAATGCACGAAGTTGGGAGGCGACTCCCGAATCTGAAAGAAGAGAATTACCTCAACCTTTGGCCCGTGGAGGTCTCCTTACATTGACCCAAGAGTAAGCCTTAGAAGCAAGAATGGATGCCCTCATTTGCGAGAGACTTGAAGGGTTGTAGTTGAAAGGAGTGAAGGCCGTGATGGTTGGTAATGAAGGGCTATGCAACCTTTGCAGTAACTTAGACCATGGTATAACCAATGTCCCAACCTACCGCTAGCAAAGGAAGTACTTCAAGACCCCACACAAGTAAATTATGTGGCAAATTCCAACCAAGGGCAAGGATACAACAATTCCAACAATCACGGCTCGAGTTGGAGGAGTAGTCCAAATTTGAATTAGGGCCCCGAAAGACAACAACAAGCTCAACCATCATATCATCCACCACCCTTCAACAACCACAACAATCAACAACGCATCCAAAGGAGGAGGGATGAAACAAATGAACCCTAGGTGCAATCTTTGAGTGACACGTTGCACCAATTCATTCAAATACAAACGAGGCAACAACTACAACAAACCCAGGCGCAACACCAACAACAATTTCAGCAACTCAATGAGAACATGGCAAAGCTTGTGGAAACTCTAGAGAAGGGCAAGCTCCCGGCATAACCACTCCCCAACCCCAACATGAATTTGTCATCGGGAGGATCCAACGTCAAGTCTTGTCAAGCGGTGACAACTTTGATGAGTGGTCGAGAAATTGAGAAGCCGGAGCCACCGAGAGTCGAGGCAGAGATAGTTATAGAGAATGAAGCCACCCCAAATGAAGAGGTGCAAGAGGAAAGATCGGACAAAGGCAACCACTCCGAAGAGATCGTCATTGAAGAGTCTGCACCATACATTCCTCCCGCACCATTCCCTCAAAGGCTTCAACATCCATGGAAAGATACATTTCAATCCAAAATCCGCGAAATATTTCAAAAATGTGAAATTAATATTCCTTTTCTTGATGCAATAAATCAAATTCCTGCATATGCTAAATTTTTAAAAGATTTGTGACCGTTAAGAGGAATGATAGTGTTAAGAAAAAGGCCTTCCTAACGCAATGAGTTAGTGCTATTGTGCAACACAACACTCCTACTAAATACAAGGATCCCGGCTCACCTATAATCCCATGCATCATAGGAACCAAAAAGATAGGGCAAGCCCTCCTTGATTTAGGTTCGAGGGTTAATATTTTTCCATATAACTTGTATGTGCAATTAGGACTCGGAGAATTGAAATCTACACCCATTATTCTCCAATTGGCCGATAGATCCATCAATGTTCCCAAGGGTAGCATAGAGGACGTGCTTATCCAAATGGACAAATTTTACTACCCGGTGGACTTTGTCGTGTTGGACATTCTTGGACCTCAAACCGAGACACCAATCCCTATCATCTTAGGTAGACCATTCCTAGCCACAAGAAATGCTATAATCAATTGTAGAGATGGTCAACTTAAGATCTCTTTTGGCAACTGATCCTTGACTTAAAAATTTTTAATGCTTGTAAGTTGCAATCGGGGGATGGTGAGTTTGATGATGCTTGCATAATTGAGACTCTAGTTGAAGAGCATTTTGATGCGGAGTTTGTTGAAGCGCTTAATTTTGTTGACATTTTTGTGAAAATATTGACACCGATTGTTTTTTGCAGGAAGTTGGCACGGTGATTAAGTGGATGCCATCTTTTAAGCCACTACCGTTGGACACGCCATACCAAAGGCCATCGAAACTGGAGCACCCATCCTTGGACTTGAAGCCGTGGCTGCCATATTTGAAGTATGCATTTCTTGGGGAATCCGGCACATTCCTCGTGGTAATATCATCTAAACTCTCTAATGAGTAAGAAATGCAATTGTTAGAAGTGCTTAAAACTCATAAGGGGGCAATTGGTTGGACAATTGCCGACATTAAAGGTATTGACCCCCTAATTTGTAAGCACCACATCTACTTAGAGGATGACACCAAACCCACTAGAGAGATGCAACGTAGGTTAAATCCTAACCTAAAGGAAGTGGTGAAGGGTGAAATCCTTAAGCTTCTTGATGCGGGTGTTATATACCCCATTGCTGATAGTAGATGGGTTAGCTCCATTCAAGTTGTACCTAAGAAATCGGGGCTAACGGTAGTTAAGAATGAGAACAATAAGGTAGTCCCCATGCGAGCCACCATGGGATGGCGCATGTGCATTGACTATATGAAGCTTAATTCTAAGACCCGTAAAGACCGCTTCCCTCTCACATTTCTAGATCAAATCCTAGAGAGAGTGGCCGGACACGAGTATTATTGCTTCCTTGATGGCTACTCCGGATATTATTAAATAGAAATAGCACCCGAAGAACAAGAGAAGACCACCTTCACTTGTCCCTTTGGCACTTCTGCATTCCGAAGGATGCCATTTGGCTTAAGTAATGCCACTGCAACCTTTCAACGTTGTATGCTTAGCGTTTTCCATGATATTGTTGAAAAGATGGTAGAGGTATTCATGGATGATTTCTATATATATGGTAGCTCATTTAATAACTGTTTATCTAACTTGGCTTTGGTGTTATATCGGTGCATCGAGAAAACCCTTCTCTTGAATTGGGAGAAATGCCATTTCATGACCACCGAATGCTTAGTCCTCGGTCAGATTGTATCCAAAGAAGGTATGCAAGTTGACAAAGCCAAGATCGAGGTAATAGAAAAGCTACCCACTCCTCGTTGTATAAGAGATATTCGATCATTTCTTGGGCATGCCAGTTTTTATAAGAGGTTCATAAAAGATTTTAGTCAATATCTCAACCTCTTTGAATTCTTTTGAAAAATGATGTGGATTTTGCTTGGAATAATGATTGTCAGCTTGCTTTTGAGAAGTTGAAAAATTTGCTTACATGTTCACCTATTCTTCAGGTGCCAGATTGGACGTCACCCTTCGAGATTATGTGCGATGCTAGTGATTATGCGGTTGGTGATGTGCTTGGACAATGCAAGGACAATGTCCCAATGGTGATTTATTATACAAGCAAGAGCTTGGATGAAGCTCAATGAAACTACACCACCACGAAGAAGGGGCTTTTAGCCGTTGTCTTCGTGTTGGAGAAATTTAGGAGCTACATATTGGGATTCCCAATTACAATCTTTACCGACCATGCCGCTCTTAAATATCTCCTTTCCAAGAAATACGCCAAGCCTAGACTAATCCGTTGGATTTTGCGCTTGCAGGACTTCAACATCGCCGTTAAGGATAAGAAGGGAGTGGAAAATCATGTTGACGATCACCTTTCACAGTTAACGATGAGCATGGAGCCGACAACCATCCCATTGAAGGATTCGTTTCCTGACGAACATCTTTTTGTGATCTCCCACACACACCATTGTATGCCAACATCGTAAACTACTTGGTCACCGATAAGTCTCCCTACATTTGGTCTCGCCAAGATTACAAAAGGTTCATATTTGAGGTAAAATCTTTCTTTTTCGATGGCCTTTACCTTTACAAGTATTGTAATGACCAAATAGTTAGGAGATGCATACCTGACCATGAGTTTGATAGTGTTTTGCATTTTTGCCATGATGGTGTGTGTGGTGGTCATTTTTCCGCCCAAAAGACCGTAGCAAAAATTCCACAATGTGGTTTTTATTGGCCTAACATGTTTAAGGACACTTATACATATTGTAAGTCATGCTTAGCTTACCAAAAGTTGGGGGGATCACTAAAAGAAATATGATGCAGTTAAACCCTATTCTTGAATTGGAAATTTTCGATTGTTGGGGCATTGATTTTATGGGGCCATTTCTCACATCCTTTGGGTACACATATATTTTGCTTGCTATAGATTATGTATCTAAATGGGTGGAGGCTATTCATTGTAGGACCAATGATGCTGCTATGATGCTTAAATTCATGAAAGAAAACATTTTCGTACGATTTGGGATGCCAAAGGCTATGATAAGCGACGGAAGGTCACATTTCTGCAATCGCCTCTTCGCAAGCTTAATGAAGAAGTTTGGGGTGAAACACAAGGTTTCTACACCATACCACCCCCAAACCAATGGACAAGTGGAGTTGGCAAATCGGGAGATCAAGAACATACTCCAAAAGATGGTGAATCCATCAAGGAAGGATTGGAGCATGCGTCTTCCTGATGCATTGTGGGCATATCGTATTGCCTACAAAATGGTTTTAGGGATGTCCCCATATCGCTTAATTTATGAAAAAGTTTGCCACTTGCCCATTGAACTTGAACACAAATCTTTTTGGGCAATTAAAAAGTTTAATTGTGGAATTGATCCCTCTTCTCGTAAATTACAGTTAGTGGAGCTCGAAGAAATAAGGAGGGTGGCATACAACAATTCCAAGCTTGTGGAGCAGAGGCTTAAGTGCGCCCATGATCGAATCATTTTGAGGAGAGAATTCATCCCGGGGGAGAAAGTGTTACTCTACAACTCAAGACTTCATCTCTTCCACGGAAAGCTTCCTTCGAAGTGGATTGGGCCTTTCATTGTTCGGGAGGTGTTTCCACATGGCGAGGTGAACATTGCCAACCCACAAAACGGCAATGAATTCAATGTGAACGGCCAATGCTTAAAGCATTACCAAGAGCCGTGGAGTAGAGACGAGGACACCATGGAGCTTAGGGAACCACCGCCGGGTGGAACCAACTAGGTGTGTTCGTTCCAAAACTTTCCTATCTAGTAGTATGTAGTAATGAATAACTCTTGCTCAAGCTTGCTTATCCTAGTTTACCCATTTTATGCATTTATTTCATCTCACCCTTCAAACATTGAGGACCATGTTTATTTTTAGTTGGGGGTGTAGACTAGGATATAGAAACTTCTTGAGTATCTTTTTATTATTTTCATGTTTTTGTGAATAAATTAAATGGAATAAAAATTTTCCGTCTATCACCAACATTTCTGCAACTTATAGCTTTTTGTTAGACCCATTGAGTAAATGTGGTGATCCTTCCCAACTTTGGTAACAATGTATTCTTGAAGTGGATTTTGGCAAATTAGGGTGTATTGTATCTTTATGTACTAAGGGCAATTAATTGTCTCTCTACATGCTTATACTTGGCCCTTTAGCTTGAAGTTCGTGACAATTACCATCCATATGAAACCATATAGTGATGTAGAAACCTTGGTATCAACAATCAATTTATTAAGCCTTAGGAATTTTAAAAATTCGGCTAGGTTTATATTCATGGATCCTAAGATAGTGACTTGGAATTTGGAGTTGCTCAAATGAATGCTATCAAATGCTGCGTTAATAAGTACACTTGTGCACATTTGAATAAGGCTTAAACTTTGCCATGGTACTTTGAATAAGGCAAAAATTGCCATGAAATTTGAGTAAATGAATGAAATTTGAACCACAACTCATTTCCATGATCTTTTGAGGGTGTAAGTGTTATATCCCATAAGCTCAGAGTCCCTAAGGATTTTACATCAGGAGATTGCGGCATATTAAGGGATATACTAAGCTTAGGTATGGATGGTGGAGTGCATAAGAGGAATGAGATTATAGTCATAGGGAAGAGTATATAGACTTGAGAACTTTGCGCTAATAAATATGATTTCAACACCCTTTAGTATTGGCAATAATCCATGAATGGAGTCAACATTATCTTTTCGAATTGGTCACTTATTATGCTAGGAACTAACAAAACGCTAGTTGGAGGTGTGATTATGACTGAATATTGCATATCATAACATCATAATCATCTCCTCTAACTACATTTACGTTAATTCATCATTTGTGAGCATATGCTTTTACTTTGGCACAATTTCACTTTCCAAAGCATTATAAATGTCTACTATATTTTTCTGGATTTTTCTGGATTTTTCAGGGGTCTTGAAGGGGACTAAATCAACTTAACAAGGAGATGAGTGCATAGCAGGCGCCGGTAGAAGGAATGACAGGCGCCTGGGCAACCAAACTGGCGAGTGCCCGGACAACAGCAGTCGCCTGCCTTAGAAGAGCTGGAGCTGGAGAAAGTGAAGCGCAATGACATGCGGCTGCCAGAGGATTGACAGTCGACTGGATATTGTACAATCACCTGCCATTTTCACGCCAGTCGCCTGATTTTCCAGATGCTTGAGAGAGCCAAAAGAGCCAACTTACTATTTAAGTTAACACTTCTACATTAGGCGGCTGAGCACAAAATACAGTCGCATGTGGATCACACAGGCGACTGTAATATTCAAGACAGTCGCCTGCCTGGAGATCCTTCTTCATTTGGAAGCTACGCAGCCTACCAACCAAGCGACTGTCTGTCTAACGAAAGTCCCCTGTCGTCAGGCAACTGACGTTTGTTCATCAGTCGACTGATCGAGGGTTTTTGCGCAGATTCTGGGTTGCGAGAAATGGGGTTTTCTTAACCCGAATTCTCCCCATTTGCTGTCGGCCTTTGGATGACATTTTGGACAGATGAGATGCAACCCCTAGGGGGTATAAAACACTACTATTCAGATGTAATGAAGGAGAGCTTAATCTTTTACTATTTTAGGTCATCTTCTTCCTCAAGAAGGAGATTAGGGTTTTGGAGAGTTTTGAGTTTCTTGATCTCATTTTTTGCTGTTGCTGAGATTGATTGATGATTGAGGAAGCTAGTATTTGGTGACAAATCTCCAACCCGCTTACTACTATATATTTGCTTTCATTTCTTGTATTGAACTATGTATATTTCTTGGAATGCCTATTCTATTCTTGATATGTTAGGCTAAATTCATTGTGTGGGTGTTGTGGATTGATGTAGGATGTTTTGATTGCCTTAATAATGTTAATCTCCAGCACCCTTTGTTAATCCATGTTGTTAGGTGAAATAAGCTTATGATTAGTTGGATTTGATACTATCCATGGAGAAGCCAAAGAATGGTGGTGCTTCTTAATTGTTGCACCTATGTATCCAATGGGTATTGCATATCTTGAAATGAATGCAAAACCCTTCAATCCATATTTCATAGTTTAGAAGTTTAATTCACCCAATAACCCAAATTATTAATTGGGTTGTAACCCGTTTATCAAATCGTGCATTACCCGAAAGGGGCCGCAAAACCGTGGTGGTGTGATGCACAACACAACTTACATGCACTACCCCCACATACCTTGAAATGGGTGTGAGAGTGATTCATGAGCTTTAATTAGGAGAAGAACCCAATTAGCAAATACCTTTGGTGCACCCCATATGTTCTTAATTGATTTATTTCCCGGATCCTCATACCTTGACATGGATGAGTGATCGAGTTATCATGGAATTAACATTTAGCAAAGCAATCGAGTAATCATATCGATATCCTCAACACCCACACTCTCTCCCCCCTGCATCCAAATCTTAGGGCATTACCCTAAGTCTAGGATACTTAGATAAATCATCTATTCAAACAATCATTCACCCTCAAAGGGTGGTTAGAACCCTCAACCATTCTTTACATGCTTTGAATATTTTTTGTGAATTTGCAGATTAGTTCCGTCTCTATGGATACGATTCCATACTCACCGGGTTTATTATGTGTCGACCTCGTACACTTGCGAGTATCACCTTTCAGGTCCATTCACATATGTAAGAGCAACATGTGTAGGTGCTCTCCTACGTGGTTGGCTACGTGTGCACATGTATGTTCTTTCTTTGGTTGTCCACCCATGGTAGGTTTCTTTCCAAATGAGGGGGTCAAATAATGCTTTTCTTGGTAGATGTACTACCTAAGAGTTTTGATGCTCCACCATTAGATGCATTGAAGGATGGTCTCATAAAATCAATAGTTGCTCCACTATAAGATGTTCGAGAAGTGGAAGCATTATCCTTTGAGTAACCTAGTCATCCGTAGTAATTTTCTGGAAGTTGGTTTTCCAATATTGTGTCCAACTTGTACTTCCCTTTGTTGAATCTATCAACATCGGAGGACATGGCCTAATATTTCTTCACTAGTGAAGAAAGATTAGTATCCAAGGTGGATACATGTGTAGTGAGCTCGTGCACTTGGGTTTTGAGAGCAATATGCTCACTTCCCAAAAATGTGTTTTGATATCTAAGAGTTTCAATCTCAATGTCATCACAATCACTAACTTGGACTTTATCCAATTGTGATTTGAGGGATATAACCTCATTTCTCAAGCAATCATTTTGAGAAGCTAAAGAAGCTTTCTCCTTAATTAAAGCATTATGAGAACTAGCGCTAACATTCTTTTCAAAATTCATGGAAGAAGTAGCTATGCTAGCAAGATTGTCCTTAGTAATCATATATCTATTAAACAATTTTTGACGCTTCTCAAATAATTGTTCATTTGCAAGTCTAAGGTCATCCATGGTTACCTCATCGATGTTACTATCACTCTCGCTAGATGAGTCCTTTGGAGAGCTTTCCTTAGCCATGAAGCAAGAGTGAGCTACCTCTCCTTTGTCCTTATCGGATTCATCACTACTAGAATCCTTACTTGACTCATCCCATGTTCCTACAAGTCCATTCTTATTTTTGTTTCATTTGTATGCATCTCCCTTTTTGTACTTAGGAGCTTTCCATTTCTCCTTGTTCCTAAGCAAGGGGCAATCCATCTTGATGTGCCCTAGCATATTGCAATTATAGCACAAAGAAGAATCATTAGTAGAAACAAATTTATTCTTCGGTTTGAAATTACCTCTTCGGTAAAATCATTGGAATTTTCTAGCCATAACAGCTAGGGACTCCATGTCCATCTCATCACCGGAGCCTTCATTCTCTGAAGTGGCCTTGAAAGCATTTGCTTTCTTCTTGGGTTCGGATTGAACCCTTAGAGAATTTATTTTTTCTCTATCCACCTTCCTAACCTCATAAGGCATGAGGTTTCCTATGAAGGCCTCAAGTTTATTTGTGGCCATGTTTTTACATTCCTCAATGGCCATGGTCTTCTTTTTCCATTACGGGGTGACGGCCATGATGAGTTTTCTTACCTTTTACACTTGGGTATAAACCTTCCCAATGGTCTCAAGCTCATTCAAGATGTCCGTGAATCTTGCATACATGCTTGAGATGGTTTCCTTATCATGCATAGAAAACATCTCAAAACATTGTACATATACATGAAGCTTTGACAACTTTACCTAGGTTGTTCCTTCATGTGTAACTTGGAGATGAATCCAAATTTGGTGTGCGGTTGTGCAATTCAACACCTTGTTGAATTCAGTGGCATTCAATGCACATATAAGTGAGTTTATTGCTTTAGCATTGTTTGTCGCCGCAAGCACTTGAACTGGTGTCCACTTTGAGAAGTCTTCCTCAAGTGGATCAACATACTCCTTCTCTACTGTACGATAAATGGAAACACTCTTTAGGAGATGATCATCTTTGATTTCCAATATCCATAATTTGACCCATTTAAGTGTGGAGGTCAAATTGTGGATTAGCCTACCATGGTAGAGGATGCACCATCATGAGTATTGTTGTTGCTTGTGGTTGCCATAGTTTGAAAATCTAGATCTGATACAAATTGTAGGATTTGAAACTATAGGGTAAAACACCAGGGGGTGAATAGTGCTTTATAAACCTTAATAAGGAAATAACGCCAAATTAAATAACTATTATGCAACCTAAGTGCGGAATAGAGAAAGAGAGCAACACCACAATAAGCTAAACGCAAACAAGAGATATGCCATGGTTCGGATTCACCGAGTCTTATCGACTCCCTTCAATCCTACTCCAGCAACCCACTAGCTCCTCGCTAGTGATTAGTGTTTCCACTAATGTCCACTTGCCAAACTTGACAACTGCAAATGATACAAATCACTTTCACTTCCCACAAACAAGGAATGAACTTCTCTCACAACCGAGAGGCACCTTTCTTACACTTCCCACAAACCGAAAATGGACTTCTCTCAACCCGAGAGGAACTTCTCAAAAAACAATTAGAGAGTTTGGTACGAAATATGAAAGAAACTTCACAACATATGCCTTGAATATTACACTTAAGAATAAGACAATAAAGGTGTGTGATATGTCCTCTAAATGATGAGAGTGAGAACACTTACAAACTTTTCTCAAGATGTGTAGCAATGAATGCTTGAAGCTAATTTTGAAAGCTTTGTAGACAAGTAGAACTTTAGAGCTTGAGCTTGCTTTTCTTTGAATGCTCTTGAATGCTCTAGATGAGAAGTTAATGACTTTGATGCACATGAGAGTGTAACGAATGAAGTCTTAGATGCTTTCTTAACTTCTCAAGTCAAACTATTAAAGTCATATTTATAAGCCCGGGAGATCTGCTTAAAATCAGCTAAAGATCCCAAGAATTTAATGCTTCAAACGACTATCAACGGGCAGAAATCCTAGTCACCAGTCGCCTGATGAAAGGCGAACAGTCGGCTCTAGTACTATTCTGACTACGCATTAAATGCAGTCTAACAGACATTTACCAGTCGTCTGAAGAAGACTTCTCAGCCGTCTGGTCCACTGTTCAGTCGTCTGGTACCATGCCATCAGACGTCGGATCATACAGATAGTGAGAAACAATGTTACTTGAATATCTATAGTCCGATCATCGAGGCATCTAATGTTCATCATCCAAACGTCAGGTCAACTATTCAGACGTCTGGTGATACAACTTCAGATACCTAGAATTGAATGACAACAGAAAATGAGCTATTGGAAATTTAAGAATGAATTTCTCAAACGTCTGATGTATATCATCCAGACGTCTATTTTCTGTCAGTCGTCAAAGGCCGAGTTATTGTATCTACGGCAAGAATTAAAAAGACGTCTGATGTTCACCATCTAGGCGTCTGACGAATTGTTCATACGTCTGGAATTAGAACTTCAGGCGTCTATTCCAACAAGGGTTTTGGAGAACTAAATGCATATGATCACCAGGCGTCTGGAGGCCTAGTACCAGGTGCCTGTTAAAGGCTAAAAAACTATTCTTTGAGTTTATGCAAGTTCTAATCCTATGACACTCAATGATATATGATCTAATGTGATTCATGAGTGTTGTGATTGATGATCTAATGAGTCTATTCAAGGCTTAACATGCTAATTCAACTAAGAAGCAAAGTAAGAAAGATTTACACATTAATCACCTTCACTTCCTATTGAATGCCTTGAAGACTTCCACTTGAGCTTGTGAAGTCCAACGCTTTAACTTACTTGATATCACTCCTTGATAGCTATTTGAGCTTATTGAGTTCAATGCTTTGATATCCTTTGATCATCTTTTTTACTTTCATGCTTCATTGATTGATATCCAAGCATCAATGCTTTGAGTCATCATTTTCACTTGATGTGACTTTGACCAAAGTGATGATGCACTTATTTTACTACAAAACATATGGACTAGTTCATAATTGATTATGTTTGCTTATCATCAAAAACATATTGGGGAATCCACTATTCAACAGACCCCTCAAGCTATACAAGGAGGAGGAAAGCGAAGACTTGTATCATACCACACTTCTATAAAGGAGAGTGGAAAAACGAATGCACTAAACCATTTCGTAACCTTACCCTTTGGACAGTGAGCAATGTCAAATTACTGTGAGCATATTCTAGTTGTCTATTTTTTCTCAAATAAGCTATGTTTCATGTTGACCTAAATTACATAATTAGACTCTAAGCATCAAATCTAGGGTTAATCCATATTCTCTGTGAAAGGTTCCAGTTCTCTGTGATAGCATGTTCTCTGTAATAGTTCTCTGTGGTTACATGCCCTTGTGACAAGTATCAGTATCAAATCGCAATTGTGAGATGTCCTAACTTGTTTATGCATAGATCCTAATTTATATAACTTAGCAATCTTATTCTTGCAGTTCGATTAGTTGTAAACAAGCCAAACACTCAAATAAATTTAAAGAAAATCCTTTAAAATCAATTCTAAAGATATTAAGCTGTTTAAAAGGGTGATGGGATCAGATTCTGTTTCTCGACATATTAACAAGTCAACGCCCATTAGCCTGGATGGATTCTGTAAGGACCCTGTCTATGGGGAAAACACTAGAAGGGGGGTTGAATAGTATTTATGCAAATTTAAAGGAATTTACACCAAATAAAATGCAATCCAACAAATAGTGTGGAATAGAAAAACAACCCAAAGAGAAACACAAGCAAACGCAGATATGTTTCAAGGGTTCGGATTACCCAAGTCAACTCCTGACTTGTTCCCGGTAATCCTACGTCCCTACCACCCGGATACCACCGGATACTCAAGTTAGAACCCTAACTTGAGGTTTCCTTAAAACCCACTTGTAGCAACCCTACATGTGCAGTCGAATACAATCGATGTCCTTGACTCCCACAACCAGGGAGCAAGCAAAAACCACTCTCACAACCGAGAGCACAATGCAAATAAAGAAGTTATGAAATCTGAAAGCAGCACTTACAATCACCTATGCCTTGAAGTAGAACTTGAAGGAGAAGTGTGATGTGTGTTGAAGAACTCTCTTGGAAGAGAGGAGAAAACCCTTTATCTTGACTGCATCAATTGCCTAGAAGATCAATCTTTGGTTCTAGGTTGGAGAGCAAGAGAACAAGATTTGGAAATAGTTAGGGCTTTGGATTTGAAAGCTTTGATCTTTGGAAATGAAAGCTTGAAGGATTTTGCAATGAATGAGTAACCTCCCAATAAAACAATAGAAGCTCTATTTATAGCTTTCTCAAATCCACAAAACAGTTTAGGCAAAAACCCAATCGAAATCCGTGAGAAAAATCTCAACGGATATAATCTGAACTCGCGACAGTCGACTGTTGAACAATCCACAGTCGACTGTTGCACAGTCAGCAAGGGTAGGTGAGAATTCATAACGGTAACTTACCACGTGGACAGTCGACTGATGAAGCAAAGACAGTAGTCTATTAAACCAACAGGCGACTGTAATTTCCTCGACAGGCGACTGGCCGAGAGAAGAGTATGTTAGACAAATACTGGAAATCCCACAAGATACAGGACAGACGACTGATGCAAGGAACACAGTCGACTATTAATCAGAACAGGCGACTGTATAACCTTAAACAGTCGACTGTCAATATCAAGAGAAATTTCCAGAGAGCTGAGTCAAAGAAATGATTTACAGACAGGCGACTGTTGCAGCATAGACAGTCGACTGATCTAATAGACAGTCAACTGTATATACAACATAAGTCGACTGGCCGTAGAAATCAGATCAAAACAGAGTTTGGACAGGGAGAGACATGCGACTGATTTACAATACACAGTCGACTGTCACTAGGACAGGCGCCTGTGAATCGATCAACAGTAGCCTGTGCGAAATAATCAGAGTAGGCCCAAAAACTACATTGTAATAGTCTGTGCATAACAGGCGACTGTAGAACAAAACACAGTTGACTGTTTTTTTGAGACAGGCGACTATAAACTGTTAAGCAGTCGGCTGTTATGAACAATCCTAGCACAAACAAAAGAGAATTGAATTGGGATCAAAGGAAAAAGATCTAGAGATGTCCTATGACCGAATGAATATGTGTGTGAGTGCTCCATCAAGGTTCTACTTCTAAGCTACATACTAGAAGATGTAAAAGAAAAATTACATTGACGAATAATCTCTTCTTTCCATCGTATGAGCTTGAAGTCTTTACGGAGCTTCAATCATCAATCTACGATCATCCAATTTATATCATTTGCCTTCAATTATGTTTGTAAGTCATCCATTGCTAGTAGATCTTCATAATAAGCTTAGGCAATGGATTAACTGCAAAATAGGGGATTAGTCACAAGTATTTATGTTTGCTCATCATTAACACCAAGTAGGGAGAAGTCCAATACTCAACATTCTCCCCCTTTTTGATGATGACAAACAAACATAAACAAAAAGATAAATAATTGTGCGTAATGAAAACTTACTCCCCCTACATAGATGCCAATCAAGTTAGTCAACAAATATTAGAGCATCTACATAACAATTGAAGCAAATGAGTGAAATATGAATGAATTCAATTCTAGGAAATAAAATCCCTATTCATTGTAATCTTACTCCCCCTGAATCTAAGGCAACGAAAATCTTAGATTCAAGCGTTAGAACATACTTAGCACATCCATTATGAATCTTGTATGTTTATTTATCTCCCCCTATGGCATTATCCAAAAAGGTGGGAGCAAATAACAACAACAATAATAGTGCTAAATATGAACTAACAACAATCAAGGAGTATAAAGATATATCGAATCAAAAACTCATAAAATCTTATCATATACACATGTGAGTAATGGAATTGAAATCCAATATCAACATTTTAGATATTCAAAATGAAAATAATTTTCACAAATTCATCACATCAACGAAAGAGTATGAATTAACCAATATCAAATCCATATATTGTCTCAAAAGCACATCAAGGAGAGTGAAGCATAAAAGTAGACAACATATTATACATCACACAGAAGTTAAACAATATTGCATAGTGTGACACACGAGAGGGTGCAACATCATATATATAGATATAAAGCAGCTGAGTACATCAACGGATGGTCATCGACATGGCCATCCCAAAAAGATACATCATGATCAACAAAAAATACAACATCATGATGACATCAAAGTATATCACCATACATATATAAAAGTCACAGACAGCATCATCCATCATACAAAGACAAAACATATATCATCACTCAAAATAACAGCACTCAAACATCTATCTAAGAGTGAGCATCTCCAAGGGCTGCAGACGAGGAAGCAGGCTCTGTAGCAGCAGGAGTATCCTCTGGAGGAGGGTCAGAAGGAGCAACAGGAGAAGCAGCAGCAGCAGCAACATCCTGTGTAGAAGTAACACCAGGAGGCTCAATGACACCAGAAGGCTGAGGAGGCACATGAAGCTGGGGAACAAACTGTCTCAAATCCTCAGGGAAGGGAATTCCCTGATGGAGGAAAGAGAGAGACAACAATCTGTAGATACCAGTGATCATCGCCAAAAGAGTATCCTGAGATGGTGGAGCAGATGAAGAAGGCAAATCAGCTGGAGGCATAGTGGATGATGATGGAGCTGAAGTAGACTTCCTCTTCTTCGAAGCAGTCTGCAGAGCCGAAGAAGATTTAGACTTTGCAGAGGCGTCGAGGAGAGGATCAAAGGGCATGGGCTCGTAACGAGTCAAGTCAATACCAAAGTGGCGGAAGACACGAGTCAAAAGACCACCGTAAGGAATGTGAGACGAGGAGGACGTGAACTAAACCTTGTCCATCCTATCAAGGAGGACACCGACCCAGTTCATGGGCATGCCAAAGAAGATAGTGTTGGAAACAGCATCCTAACCTATGTTTGATGATAACAAACCCTACTGAACTGTTCTAATATGTTTGTTGAGTGTGTCACAGGTCCCTATAATCATGATTGCTCAGGTTACACATGTACGTACTCAAGTACGTAGAGATACAAGGGTGAAACTTCATTTGGAATTACACAAGCTGATCAAACAAGAGAGTATAGCTATGAAACTCTACCCTAGAGTTAATCATAGGCTATAAATATCATGGGATTTTTCTCAGGATTTATGGAGATTGTTTGAAGTCCAAATACGGGGAAATACGAGAAAATACTGAGTATACAAAGAAGAAACTTTTTCTACAAGTGGTGAAATGAGGTGAAACAATTCTCACATGTCAAAATGAAGCTCTGGGATTTTTGAGAATTATTTCAGAATTTTTAGGATTTATTTGATGCCCAAATACGCAAGAATACAGTGCAAATACTCAGAAAAATAGACATACGGCACTGTTCAAAGATACGGCTTCTTCGCAGCCCATACGGTCGACGTGGCGCAATCCTGGCCGTCCATTTCACATCTGACGGTCGCTCGAAGCGGGGCGACGTGGCCGCTTGTCCGCCGCCCGATCTCGATCCAACGGCCACCTACCGTGCGGATGAAGTCGCAAATGGCGGGCGCCGCTGATTCAGCCGCTGACGACGTGGCGTCATCTCCGCCGTTGGATCTCCATCCAATGGTCCAGACGCTGCCGACTTCGAGTCAGCTGAGGTGGGTCCGAGTCGCAGTTGGCGGGCGCTGAACGCTGAATCCGAGCGGCGACGTGGGCGAATCTCGAGCGTCCATCTTCGATCCAACGGCTGCCGACAAGCCGCTTTAGCGGATGGCGAATTTAATGCGGGTTTGACCCGCGAAGCCGCCGAGCTGCGGATCCCTTCGCACAGTGCACAGACCCGTTAACTCAATCCTATATATACCCATGTACATCTCTTCACATTTTTATCAATAAGTGGAGTTCTAGAGATCCAAATTGAGTTCTGTAAGAAGCGTTGCGACCGTGACTTCATCCCCGACGCAGTGATAGCAAGTTGAGCAGCTAGTTCCTCCTGTGCAGAAAATGAGATCACTTTGAGTGAGGAACTTCTACCGACTACTTCCACGGGGACAGCGACTACTTCTTCTACTGACATCCGATCATCATTCCGTAAGAAGCGTTGCGAAGCTACTGATGTGCTGAAAGACGACAACCAGAGAGATCTTCACAAATGAGCTTTCTAAACTCTTGATCTTATTTATTTGTGAAGTTATTAATGTTTTGATCAGCATTTCTGTAATATAATTTCTTCCGTTATTTGGGATTCTGGGAACCAAACTTGTTGGGGCAAGTTGGGTTGGGGAGTGATACTTGTATGTTTCTTTTTGGCTTTGGTGAGCTTGAGTTGGTCTGACAGGTTGGTGTTGGTGCACCAATCTAAGGGAGATTGTAACTTCTTAAAGAAACAGTATAAGTGATTGCTCATTGGGGTGGACGTAGGTCATGGGGACCGAACCACGTTAAATTCTGTGTCTTCTGTGAATGCTTTGATTGTCTGATTCCTAAACTGCATGCTGTAAACTAGGCTTAATTTTTATCTTGCGATAATTTGGTCAAAGGCCTATTCACCCCCCTTCTAGGCCTTATTTAGATCCTACAAGTGGTATCAGAGCTCCAGGCCTGGCCATTTGAGTCTAGTTCATAATGAATACATATGATTCAGCATTTGCTGAAGGACAGTCTACAGTTAGACCACCCAGATTTAATGGGACTGATTTTGCTTACTGGAAAGCTAGGATGAAAATTTTCCTAGTCTCTTCAGATCTTGAAATTTGGAAAATTGTTGCTAAAGGCTATCACCCACCTACAATCAAAATTGAAGATATTGAAGTACCAAAACCAGAAGATAAATGGGATGATAACGATAACAAACGTTATGCTCTAAATGGTAAAGCTATGAATGCAATTATCTGTGCACTTGACAGAACTGAGTTTAACCGTATATCTCATTGTCTTACTGCGCAGGAAATCTGGAACACTCTCGAAGTCACTCACGAAGGAACCTCTCAGGTGAAGGAGTCCAGATTAGCGCTGCTGAGCTCAGAGTACGATGGTTTCCACATGCTACCAGGAGAATCCATCAAGGACATGTACACTCGCTTCACCGACATCGTATACAACTCAAAAGCCTTGGGAAAGTCTTACGACAGCATCGACCTCATTCGGAAAATCCTAAGAGCGCTTCCTAGTTCCTTCCGACCTAAAGTGACGGCCATCCAAGAAGCTAGAGATCTCACTAAGCTGAAGCTGGATGATCTGATTGGGAATCTGTTATCCCATGAGCTGGAACTCAAAACCGTCGAGACAAGAGAAAAAGGTGAGGCTAAACCTTTAAATACCATCGCTCTCAAAGCCGAAGAAAGTGACAAAGAAGATCTCGACGAGGAACATGCACTGATGGTCAGAGGATTCCGACGCTTCATCAGAACTCCTGCCGGAAAATCTGAAATGGCAAAAAGGTTCAATCGTTTTAATAAGTTTAATCCTTTGAATTCCTCGTCTGAACAGAATACTACTAAAAGTGTTCAATGTTTCAACTGCAAGAAATTTGGACATTTCATGAAAAACTGTCCAACAAAGAACGCGTCATCCGAAGCCAAAGGGAAATCATTTGCGGTAACATGGGATGATGACGATGAAGACGAACCACAAGACGAAGTAGCGCAATCATCACTTTGCCTAATAGGTGAAAGCGACACGAACAAGGTAAGAGATGAATTTTCTTTACCAGAATTAATGAACATTTGTGAAAACATGAATTCAGAAATTACTTCTCTTGAATCCTCTATAGAAAATTATAAAGAAATGAATTTCCAACTACAGCAAGAAAATTATAATGTTTTGCAAAATGAAATAAAATTGAAAAATGAAATTACATCGCTCAAAATTACCATTGAAAAACTCAAAGGAAAATCTAGTATTACTGAAGCTATACCTTGTCAGACTTGTGCTTCATTAAAGCTAGAAATTAAGAATGGTAATGAAAATATTGTTGGCCTAAATAAAAGAATAGAAACTCTCGCTAAAAATGAAGATAATGTTAGAAAGAGTTTTATAAATAAAAGTGTCATGCTAGTAAATGAAAACATCTTTTTGAAATCCAAAGTCTCTGATTTAGAACTGAGTATCAGAAAATTTGGTGTAGGAAGGAAATCACTAGACATCATTCTTGGATACCAGTCAATCAAAAACGATAAACAAGGACTAGGATTTGGAAATGTTTATAATGAAAACATGATAAAGAAAAATCATTACATCAAGAAAAAGAAACGGAACGCCAAATGTTATACATGTGGTTCTTTTGAGCATTTATATAGAAATTGTCGTTATAAGAACCAAAACATGAAGTTCAAACAAGTATGGGTTCCGAAAGGTACTATGACTAACCATTGTGGACCTATTTGGCTACCCAGGTCACACATACCTTGTTCTTCTTATGTGTAGGGACTCAGCGTGGCTAAGGAACAACTGTGTGAGTGGTATTTGGATTCAGGCTGCTCAAGACACATGACAGGGAACATCGACAAGTTCCTTAGCCTCGTAAAGCAAGAAGGAGGAAGTGTTACATTAGGGGACAACGGCAAGTGCAAGGTAATGGGTAAAGGTATTGTTGGCAACAATACTTTTAAAATTTCTGACGTCCTCTGGGTTGAAAATCTCAAACACAACCTCATCTCCATAAGCCAACTCTGTGACAAAGGTATGAAAGTACTTTTTGATGAGAAAATTTGTAAAATTTATGACTCGGTCACAGGTAATACCCTCTTCATAGCCAATAGGAAAAATAATGTTTATACAATAATAATTGAAGAAATGACAATTGCTAAATGTTTGATTGGCAGGGAGGAGGAGGCTATACTATGGCACCGGAGACTATCACATGCCAGCATGAAGTTGCTACATAAGCTGGAGAATAAAAACCTGGTCCGAGGCTTGCCACATCAACAGTACGAGAATGGTAAGTTGTGTGTTGCATGCACAAAAGGTAAGCAAACTAGATCCACTTTTACGGGAATTCGGGAAGTTACCACTTCACGAGTCCTAGAATTGATTCATATGGATTTGTTTGGGCCTACCGATGTTGCTAGCCTCAATGGAAAGAGATTTTGTTTTGTTTTGATCGATGATTTTTCTAGATATACATGGGTTTACTTCTTAGCCAAGAAATCGGATTCCTTTGAAAATTTCCAAAATTTTTGTAATCAAGTTTCAAATGAGAAAAATCTTTCGATTATGAAAATTAGAAGTGATCACGGTGGTGAATTTGAAAACTCTGTTTTTGAAAACTTCTGTTTGGAAAAGGGGATTTTACATGAATTTTCTTCTCCTAGAACACCTCAACAAAACGGAGTGGTCGAAAGAAAGAATCGAACTTTAAAAGAGATGGCAAGAAGCATGCTTAATGATTATTCTCTTCCTATGTATTTTTGGGCCGAAGCAGTGAATACAGCCTGCTATGTTTGCAACAGGGTTATGCTTAGACCTTTAATGTACCGCACCGTCTTGAGAAGCTCCTCGTAGCCGAGCCGCGTTGACCCGATCTCCCTGAGCCGCCTCGCACCCTCGCACCGATCCGCCCGAGCCGCTTTCGCCTCCGAGCCGATCACACGCGGTAGAAAGTTTCACTTGAGAAGAAACCCGCGTCTTAGACGTCCGGATCGGATCTAAACCCCTTTCGTAGTCGTGCTAGGACTACTCCAGAGAATAGGAAAGTAGAGAGAGAGATTTAGTCGTGGACCGAGCTTGCTCAATAATTTGGAGCTACCCGATCGTTGACTGGTCTGTTTTTCAACGAGGAGAGTGCACCCCTATTTATATAGGGAGTGAGCACTCAACATCTCGTTGCGGGCAATGTGGGACAATTCCCATGAAGAGAAAAACAATTAAGCCATTTGGCTTAATTTCAATTTTAAAGTTAGCCTTTCACAAAGTCAAACTTTAACGAATTAATTCTCCTCACATACTAAACTTCAGACACCAAACAAGCTATCAATCAGAAGAGCTTGGAATGGTGAACGCGTAGGAACTGACGGCGACGAATTTCGACTTCGTTTGACCCCTCAAACAATTGCTCAAAGTTTAGCAATTTCTCAAAATTCGTAGCCGTCATTAGGGTTTCAAAAAAAACCTAATTGACTTAAGTTGCGGGCGCGCCCGCTAGACTTAGCGGGCGCGCCCGCCCAAGGGGGGAAGGGCGGGCCACCCGCCCGCTGCTGCAGCGGGCGGGCGCCCGCTGCTGCAGCGGGCGCTGGCCCGCTGCATCAGCGGGCGCTGGCCCGCTGTGCAGCGGGCCACGCCCGCTAATGCAGCGGGCGCCCGCCCGCTGCTGCAGCGGGCTGCGCCCGTTTTGCCCTTGCACATGGGCCTCTTGGCCCGGTGGGTCTAACCCACTTCCCCTTGAACTCTTTCTGCGTTTCTGGGCTCGTTTGAGCTCCGATTTGGACACGGTTTGAACCTGTGTTTAGACCGGGACGATCCCGTCATCTAGGTAACCCTTTCCAACAAGTTTGTTCCTACTAAATTCGTCGTAACTAATTTACAACACGTTTAGTTAAAGTTAGCATCTAATGCAACGTTATGTCCCTATTGCTATTGCGACTAACTTTCACAACTTAACTTGTGAATATCATCAAATGACATTTCTCTCTATTCTATATTTCTATTACTAAGACACGAGTACTACTCGGTGTGAGACCCTACAGCCTGACCTTACTACAGGTTGGGGCTCGAAACCCCTAGACGACGGTCACTACGAGCAGTAGCTGTCGTCCCTGTTTCAGAGTCATCATAACGTGATCGACCCTTTGACAAAAGTATCATAGGGTTTGCATTGGCTGTGTCAGTGATGAATTCCGTTAGCTAAAATCCCTTCGTCAAGACTGTGTTTGATGTTGGCCTAGGGTATGGTTTTCTGTCAACCCCATTAGACAACATTGGTCAGTATACGGCGGTCTTTATTGTATACACGTTGTACTACTTGCAACGTACCCCGGCCGAGGATTAACATAAAGACCGTACTGAGCCTATAACACTAACTTCCCTTTAATGGAAGTGACGAATCCCTTCTTAGTCACTTACTCACCTAGAGAGCTTCTGGTGCAACCCAACCTAAGATCTTTCATCAGGACTGGTCCTCGAAGCTAGATCATGGGTCTAAGCTACACCGTCCGTTCACAGGTTTATACAGATGACTTCAGGTCTTAAGGATCAACTAACCTATCATCACCCTAGAGTTATTGAAGACAGATCATTAAAGTTAACCATTTAATAACTCTAACTTGGTCGTTCAGTGAACTCATTCTCCAATGAGCACCTGTGTCTCGTCTCCGACTTCAGCAAGTCGAATGACTATGAGATCATCATTACCCGAAGGTAAGACGAAGACACAGTGATCTATCCGATGTGTCGATATCCAGTTCTCGACACATCTATGATCACGAACCGTTTTAGACTTACGTTTCTATTCGGTCTCTTACTTACTCATAATCGAGATCTCATCTAGATATGTAAGGACCTAACTCTAAGTCTATGGATATTATCCAAGTATATTAATACAAACGATTTTATACTTAGAATAATACGTACCATATACGGTATGAACAAGACGTATAATCAAGATAAATTGCCTTATGGGCATATATCTTCCTACATCTCCCACTTGCACTTAGGCTATTTATCTCGGTATCTCATGCCGTTATAGCATATCAGTCACTTTGACATTTGATATGGCAAACCGAAGAATGGTTCTACTAATAAGTATCTACAACGAATTTTAATGGATTGAAATTACATCTCTTGATCACACAGGGTTGATCCTTTGGAAAAATGATCTGGATCAATTTTCCTAACTTTGTATAGCTAACAGTTAGCTTATACTATTTAGATGTGGGGTCTTACATTTCCGTAAGCCAGTTCTAGCTCACTCCACTTTATTGTGTCAATATGTCAAGTACACATTTGACGCCCTAAGTCTCTATATATATACTATTAAATCAAAACAATTTTGACTTAATGATTTATATAGAAGATTCATTAAAGTGAAAAATCCTTTTTACTTAGTCCGAAAAAACGGAACTAAGTATATTAATACGCTCCCACTGACTTTAAGAATTACATGGTCAAATTTCTTCAACATAATATCTAAATCATATTTAGATTTATGAGTAAAAATAACCATTTGGTAAGTGCCTTAGATGGAATGTACAAGTGTCAGATTCGGTTTGACGAATGAGTCAAGTCAAGATCATTTTAAGGAATCTTGACATTGACTCGTTCAATCAAAACGTTCTACACTGTACAAATTCCTTTAACCACATTTAGTATTAACTCTTTTAATAACTAAATGCAGATGATCAAGAATTAATCTTGATGTGCATATTATTGTGATCGCACACAATTTATACGTCCCCTGGAACCTACACTTAACTACTGATTGACTTCTAGCATTTAGTCAGCTCCAAAATCAATATTATCGAAGCAATACACCATTATTCGAAAATATACGCAACCATCACAGAAAAGCCACATCCACAGAATTTGAGCCAATTCAATTTCAATTGCAACAAACGAGACATCCATTCCAAAACAACGGGTTCATAAAAGGAACCTTAATTTGTTTATCAAAAATAAACCTTGAGTGCAAAGCACTCATTCATTGTTTTCGATCCTTAAAGATGATACATTTTATTCAAATAAGAAAAATATCATCTCCATCACGATCAGCGTCTCCAGAAGTCTTTGAGCGGTCCCAGCAGCAACTGTTGCTTTAATTGCCGACCGATCTCCGTACTTCTCCAATCTCCAGTTCTTATCAGCCACCTGTATACGGTACACAGATGTCTATAAGTTTCTCATACTATATGAATGGAAATAATTGCATTTAATTGAATTTTAATTTGTACCTGAGGTAGAGGCATCAGTATGCCCCTTCTTCTTCTCTGCAAGATAGATCTTGCAGTTCCTCTTCCAGTGGCCAATCTTGTGGCAATGGAAGCACTCAGATTTCGACGGGGCCCCTTTGTTCTTCTTCTTCCCATTCTTAGCCTTCGCAGGTTGTGGGACCTGCCTCTTCTTTCCTTTGCCTTTCGGCTGGTCGGAAGTAGCAGAGCCAACAACCAGTGCAGCCGGCTTCTTATGAATCTCCTCAAACTACCGGAGCATATTGAGGAGACCCGGAAGATCCGTCTCAAGGCTGTTCATTATAAAGCCAGTTATAAAGGGCTTAAATCGGGAGTCAAAGACTTTAGGATAATGTACGTGGACATCTCATTGTCCAGGACAAATCCTAACTGGGCGGCGTCCTCCACGTACCCGATCATCTTGATAACATGATCTTGTACGGGTTCCGTCCCCATCTTGGTGCCCCAGAGGTTGCTAGTGGCCTCGAACTTGGCAGCTCTTGATCGCTTGCCATACAACTCTTGTGCGTTGAGGAGCATGCTTTGAACATCCATATGTTCATGCTTCCTCTGCAACTCGTTGGTCATCGAAGCCAGAGTAAGGCACCTGGCCTTCTCTGCATCCCTCTGGTACAATTTGTAGGCTTCCTTTTCCTCGTGGGTCGAATCTTCAACCGGCTTATCTGGAGCGTCCTCGAACAGTACGTATCCTATTCTGGCTAGGGAAAGGACCAACTTGATGTTCCTAAGCCAGTCTTTGTAGTTCGTTCCATCCAGCACGTTCTTCTCAACCATGTATCTAAGTCCCGAATCCATTCTGTATTTTATAGATACTATAGTTAGTAAATGTTCGTAGTATAGTTTTAATGGTTTTAATAAAACTATATTCTCCCACTAAATTTATTTAAAGCCATAATAATAAACAATTTATTATAAAATAATATTTGTGAGAGAGGGATCCGACTACCGTGAGTCTGACAACCTTGAGTGTATCTCAACAAGTTGTCCGACTCTGCAGTTGGTAGACGAACTCGTCGTCAATCATATTTACTATGATTCCCTATCGATTTTTACCCCTAGTCATTTGTGATCATGCGTGTGCTCATCCGGATCACAATGGCTAGCCTAGTCGGACCCTTGTTTTCGTGTCTAGCCTGACTTGCCCCTTTGCTCGGTGTATGCACGACGTGCCGGTTTGGGTCAGGTCTTAGACTACATTCTTGGTTAGACTTACGCCGAAGCTCGAGGGATGAGACAACGGTTTCAGTCAGGTTAAGATGCCAATCAAGAAATCGGTTTCTATAAGATTGACATGTCACGGCTTGAGTGTAGCTCAACAACCGGAACATGTTTCTTACAGTTGCCAACTCCTAAAACAAGGAGGGCTACGATTTATCTTGAACAAGATTATTATCGTATTGACTTAGGTATAGTCGATGGACTTACATAGTCATGAATCGACTCCTTGCGGTCCAGCGGACGCGGCCAGGGAATTGACTAAGCCAGGACCACTTGTTACCCAGTCTAGCTAGGTTGGTCCAAAAACTTTAGCCAAGCACATTGACCGACATCATGATCCATTGAAGGAGTTGTCATCAATCTTATGTTTTCCAAACAACTAAATGGCTTTTATTTAAAAGAACTAGTTAATCCTTATCAACTAGTGGATCCTAAAATTCAAAATTTTTCAGATTGGTTGAACATCTTTTATTAAGTCCTTATCAACTATAAGGTTCTACGTTCAACTTACTACCCAAATCTTATTAGGTTTTTAATAAAACAATTCAACATTTTTGTCTTTTGTGAAAATCATTATTTAAACATTTTAATGAAATGATTTCCAAACAAAGGGACTACCCTAATCAGGTATTAGGTTCAATGTTGTTTTGTTTTATCAAACATAACATGTCACTATCATGTTTTAATGGCTAACCTAACAAGGTTTGTGTATACATTATACAACATGAAATGAAGCAACTAACTTTATCGGCATAAAAGAAAGTTTCATTTTTAGTGACATATAAAAGGTATTTGCAAGTTTTAAAAATTATCTATATAATACAAACATGCAAATCTAAATTTTAACACTTAAAATTAAAGATTAAAATTTAAAGCCTTCATAAAAAAAATTTTATCGCATAAAACTAGGTCGTACAAAATTATCTAATAATTTTAAACCTAGGCCTTTAAAAAAAATTTTAACCTTATTTCTAAAATTAAAATATCACATAAAAATTTTAGAAACATCTATGTAGTAAAAGAAATTAATTTATATTACATCTCATGAAATAAAATTATTTCTATTATTTACATATTTAAAACAATTTTAAAACTCTTTTAAAATCTTTTAGAATTCTTTTTTAGAAGCTTTCAAATAAAGTTTAAAGATTTCTAACTTTTATGTAACTAAAGAAAAATTCTTAAATTTCAAAAATAAAATTTTTCTAAAGTTTACATAAACTTTAAATACCCTTTAAAATTTTTCATATTTCAAAAATTTTATACAGTATTTAAATGTTGGATGCCTATTTAAAATTTATCGCATAAAGTAAATAGTCCAAAATAAAATTTTCGTGTTGCATAAACAATTTTTTAAAAAACACGAAACAATTTTTAAAAAAAAACTATTTAACATTAAGCAAAATAGTTTGTACATGAAAGCTAAGCATTTTTTTTAACTATTTTAAAAAAGTCGCTATAGTAGATCTATAGCATAACCTGGCTCTGATACCACTGTTGGGGTTTTGGCGGACCCCCAGAGCTCGGATCCGTATCCGTCCTAAGTCGGACGGACCACGGAGGCACATAGGCGCAGCGGAAAAACAGAAATCTTAAATTTCTACACTAGCTAAACAATTTAGCTAGGCTCTGGGGAACCAGAACCCAGCCCGATCTATGCCGACTTGGAGTGGGTCTGACCACTCCAAGAAGGATCTACACTAAGCGACTAATTAAAATTACACTAAAACGCTTAACCACATACCCGGAATCTTGGCCCTGGAGCAGGCAAGATGTACCACACCGTCTTGAGAAGCTCCTCGTAGCCGAGCCGCGTTGACCCGATCTCCCTGAGCCGCCTCGCACCCTCGCACCGATCCGCCCGAGCCGCTTTCGCCTCCGAGCCGATCACACGCGGTAGAAAGTTTCACTTGAGAAGAAACCCGCGTCTTAGACGTCCGGATCGGATCCAAACCCCTTTCGTAGTCGTGCTAGGACTACTCCAGAGAATAGGAAAGTAGAGAGAGAGATTTAGTCGCGGACCGAGCTTGCTCAATAATTTGGAGCTACCCGATCGTTGACTGGTCTGTTTTTCAACGAGGAGAGTGCACCCCTATTTATATAGGGAGTGAGCACTCAACATCTCGTTGCGGGCAATGTGGGACAATTCCCATGAAGAGAAAAACAATTAAGCCATTTGGCTTAATTTCAATTTTAAAGTTAGCCTTTCACAAAGTCAAACTTTAACGAATTAATTCTCCTCACATACTAAACTTCAGACACCAAACAAGCTATCAATCAGAAGAGCTTGGAATGGTGAACGCGTAGGAACTGACGGCGACGAATTTCGACTTCGTTTGACCCCACAAACAATTGCTCAAAGTTTAGCAATTTCTCAAAATTCGTAGCCGTCATTAGGGTTTCAAAAAAAACCTAATTGACTTAAGTTGCGGGCGCGCCCGCTAGACTTAGCGGGCGCGCCCGCCCAATGGGGGAAGGGCGGGCCACCCGCCCGCTGCTGCAGCGGGCGGGCGCCCGCTGCAAGCAGCGGGCTGCGCCCGCTTGCAGCGGGCCGTGCCCGCTGCATCAGCGGGCCACGCCCGCTAATGCAGCGGGCGCCCGCCCGCTGCTGCAGCGGGCCATGCCCGCTGCTGCAGCGGGCTGCGCCCGTTTTGCCCTTGCACATGGGCCTCTTGGCCCGGTGGGTCTAACCCACTTCCCCTTGAACTCTTTCTGCGTTTCTGGGCTCGTTTGAGCTCCGATTTGGACACGGTTTGAACCTGTGTTTAGACCGGGACGATCCCGTCATCCAGGTAACCCTTTCCAACAAGTTTGTTCCTACTAAATTCGTCGTAACTAATTTACAACACGTTTAGTTAAAGTTAGCATCTAATGCAACGTTATGTCCCTATTGCTATTGCGACTAACTTTCACAACTTAACTTGTGAATATCATCAAATGACATTTCTCTCTATTCTATATTTCTATTACTAAGACACGAGTACTACTCGGTGTGAGACCCTACAGCCTGACCTTACTACAGGTTGGGGCTCGAAACCCCTAGACGACGGTCACTACGAGCAGTAGCTGTCGTCCCTGTTTCAGAGTCATCATAACGTGATCGACCCTTTGACAAAAGTATCATAGGGTTTGCATTGGCTGTGTCAGTGATGAATTCCGTTAGCTAAAATCCCTTCGTCAAGACTGTGTTTGATGTTGGCCTAGGGTATGGTTTTCTGTCAACCCCATTAGACAACATTGGTCAGTATACGGCGGTCTTTATTGTATACACGTTGTACTACTTGCAACGTACCCCGGCCGAGGATTAACATAAAGACCGTACTGAGCCTATAACACTAACTTCCCTTTAATGGAAGTGACGAATCCCTTCTTAGTCACTTACTCACCTAGAGAGCTTCTGGTGGCAACCCAACCTAAGATCTTTCATCAGGACTGGTCCTCGAAGCTAGATCATGGGTCTAAGCTACACCGTCCGTTCACAGGTTTATACAGATGACTTCAGGTCTTAAGGATCAACTAACCTATCATCACCATAGAGTTATTGAAGACAGATCATTAAAGTTAACCATTTAATAACTCTAACTTGGTCGTTCAGTGAACTCATTCTCCAATGAGCACCTGTGTCTCGTCTCCGACTTCAGCAAGTCGAATGACTATGAGATCATCATTACCCGAAGGTAAGACGAAGACACAGTGATCTATCCGATGTGTCGATATCCAGTTCTCGACACATCTATGATCACGAACCGTTTTAGACTTACGTTTCTATTCGGTCTCTTACTTACTCATAATCGAGATCTCATCTAGATATGTAAGGACCTAACTCTAAGTCTATGGATATTATCCAAGTATATTAATACAAACGATTTTATACTTAGAATAATACGTACCATATACGGTATGAACAAGACGTATAATCAAGATAAATTGCCTTATGGGCATATATCTTCCTACAAATACAGCCTGCTATGTCTGCAACAGGGTTATGCTTAGACCTTTAATGAACAAAACATCCTATGAACTGTGGCATGGCAAGACTCCTAACATTTCATATTTCAGAGTATTTGGATGCAGGTGTTTCATTTTAAACACAGGAGATCAGCTGGGAACATTTGAATCCAAATCAGACGAAGGAGTGTTCGTAGGATATTCATCAAGGAGCAAAGCATACAGGATCCTGTTGTTGAGTCAATTAATGTGAAATTTGATGAAGCTGAAATAGATCCTTTAAATTGCAGGGAAACTGAAGCTGGAGATTCAGATAGGGAAACTACAGAGTCTGAAAACATAGCTGAACCATCTGAAGGCCAAAAGGAAGCTGAACCAGAAGTACCACAAGGAAATAGACTGGAAAGAGGAGAGTTTAGGTTCAATCCACATCATCCACCTGAGCTGATCATGGGGACTCCTACGGAAGGTATACGCACTCGATCCACTTTCAATAACTTGTGTGCCTTATGCATTCATGGTGACCTCATTTCTGAAATTGAACCTAAGAACGTTGAAATTGCTTTAACTGATGAAAGTTGGGTTATGGCCATGCATGATGAGATTAATCAGTTTGATAGAAATAATGTTTGGACATTAGTGCCCCGACCTGATAATTACCCAATTGTTGGCACTAAATGGATTTTCAAAAACAAACTTGATGAATCTGGAAATGTAATCAGAAATAAGGCAAGATTAGTGGCCAAAGGATATAACCAGATTGAGGGAATTGATTGTGATGAAACTTTTGCACCCGTTGCTAGATTAGAAGCCATTAGAATATTGCTGGCTTTTGCAAGTTTTAAAGGTTTTAAATTGAAGCAAATGGATGTGAAAAGTGCATTTTTAAATGGTTATTTGAAAGAAGATGTTTTTGTTGAACAACCCCCTGGTTTTGAAAGTCATAGTTTTCCAAATCACGTTTACAAGTTGCAAAAGGCTTTGTATGGTCTGAAGCAAGCTCCCAGAGCTTGGTACGACCGTCTCAGTTCATATCTTTTGGAAAATAACTTTAAAAAGGGTAGTGCAGACAACACTTTGTTTATCTTGCATGAACATGATCATTTTCTTATTGTTCAGATTTATGTGGACGATATTATTTACGGTGCTACTAATGATCTTTTATGCCAAAAGTTTGAAAAGGTTATGCAGGATCAATTTGAGATGAGTCTGGTCGGAGAGTTGAAATACTTTTTGGGCTTTCAAGTAAGACAAACTGGAGATGGCATATATGTTTCACAAACCAAGTACATAAAAGAACTGTTGAAGAAATTTGGGATGGAAAATGCAAAGCCAATGCGAACTCCAATGAGTCCGACGACGAAGCTTGAAAAGGATGACAAAGGTATAAATGTGGACCAAAAGCTTTATCGAGGTATGATTGGGTCCCTACTATATTTAACTGCATCTAGACCAGACATCATGTTTTCTGTCTGTTTGTGTGCACGATTTCAAGCCTGTCCAAAAGAATCACATTTGATAGCCATTAAGAGGATTTTTCGATATCTTATTCACACTCCTACACTTGGACTATGGTATCCCTCTTGTGGTAATCTTAATTTGGTTGGCTATGCTGATGCTGATTATGCTGGTAGTATGATTGATAGAAAGAGCACTAGTGGAACATGTTTTATGCTAGGACATTCATTGGTTTCTTGGTCTAGTCGTAAGCAGAACAGTGTTGCTTTGTCCACTACTGAAGCTGAGTATATTGCCCTTGGCAGTTGCTGTGCCCAAGTACTTTGGATGATGCAAACCCTGTCTGACTACGGCTTGGATCTTAGAAAAGTTCCATTACGATGTGATAGCAAGAGTGCTATAGATCTTTCTAATAATCCTGTTCATCACTCTCGGACAAAACACATAGATGTAAGACATCATTTTCTTAGAGATCATTTGGCAAAAGAGGATGTATCCATTGAATATATTTCTACTGATTCTCAGTTGGCAGATATCTTTACAAAACCTTTGCCAGAAGATCGTTTTTGTCGTCTACGTCTAGAACTGGGCATTATTGATTATATTTAGAGTGAAAATATTATTTGGTGTGCTTTTATTGTTTTTGTGTGGTGTGCTACAAAAAGAAAAATAAAAAAAATGAAAAAGAAAAATAAAAAAAATGAAAAAGAAAAATATAAACAGAAAGGGAAAGTGAATTGTCTATCTCCTCCTTTTGCATTTTTTTTTCATCAGAAACAACTTTAAATGCAAAACATATGTCTTATGGATTTTGAATATTATATTCTTAACAATGCTTGCATTCAAAGACTACATGCTTAATTAGGTCATATTCATTAATGAGTAACTAACGTTTTTCATCATCCAATCACACTTACACAGATCAATATGTTTTTTGATATGGATTTGAAATATTGAATAAGAAAAGTGGTTGTTGGTGGACTAATTTATGTTTTAATGGGATATGATGTTTCAAGGCATGGGTAAAAAGAAAAGCTCTCATCAAAATATATGTGTATAAAAAGAATAGCAAGACGAGTGTCTTCAAAATATATACACAGAGCTTCGTATGAAAAATGGATACGATCCATGTCCTTGATACTACCCTTGGACATCCAACTTATGCTATAAATGTCATTTTTTAGCGTTGGTGTTAAGTCCGTCAAGCACTTCCATTTCACATTTAAAAATCCTTCTCGGTCATGTTTGGAATTGGTAACTTGAACTCATATTACATGAGAAGGGGAAACTCAATCTTTGATGTTCATATATTCAGTGGAAAAGATGGTTATGACAGGATGTCTTCCTTATTACCTCTCCATATGTACTAAACATTTGATCATCACACTTGAGCACGGAGATGAATTATGGTAGTTATGACTTAGTGATTATTGCTTATTTATTCATTGTGGTCAAACGATGTATTGCCTTTTGTTTTGGTTTATAATGTTCAATTTTCCATTCCTCATATGTTATTTCATACATTTTTTGATGAAAACAAAGGGGGAGAGAAATATTAAGATTGAGCAGGTCAGAGATAGGGGGAGCATGTCAATAGGGGGAGCATGTCAATAGGGGGAGCATATCATTTTGCCATTCATGCTCATATTCATGCTTCACACACTCACACACTTCACACATTTTTGATGTAATCTTAATGCCTGGTTTGTTCTCATCAAAAGGGGGAGATTGTTGGAAACAGCATCCTAACCTATGTTTGATGATAACAAACCCTACTGAACTGTTCTAATATGTTTGTTGAGTGTGTCACAGGTCCCTATAATCATGATTGCTCAGGTTACACATGTACGTACTCAAGTACGTAGAGATACAAGGGTGAAACTTCATTTGGAATTACACAAGCTGATCAAACAAGAGAGTATAGCTATGAAACTCTACCCTAGAGTTAATCATAGGCTATAAATATCATGGGATTTTTCTCAGGATTTATGGAGATTGTTTGAAGTCCAAATACGGGGAAATACGAGAAAATACTGAGTATACAAAGAAGAAACTTTTTCTACAAGTGGTGAAATGAGGTGAAACAATTCTCACATGTCAAAATGAAGCTCTGGGATTTTTGAGAATTATTTCAGAATTTTTAGGATTTATTTGATGCCCAAATACGCAAGAATACAGTGCAAATACTCAGAAAAATAGACATACGGCACTGTTCAAAGATACGGCTTCTTCGCAGCCCATACGGTCGACGTGGCGCAATCCTGGCCGTCCATTTCACATCTGACGGTCGCTCGAAGCGGGGCGACGTGGCCGCTTGTCCGCCGCCCGATCTCGATCCAACGGCCACCTACCGTGCGGATGAAGTCGCAAATGGCGGGCGCCGCTGACGACGTGGCGTCATCTCCGCCGTTGGATCTCCATCCAATGGTCCAGACGCTGCCGACTTCGAGTCAGCTGAGGTGGGTCCGAGTCGCAGTTGGCGGGCGCTGAACGCTGAATCCGAGCGGCGACGTGGGCGAATCTCGAGCGTCCATCTTCGATCCAACGGCTGCCGACAAGCCGCTTTAGCGGATGGCGAATTTAATGCGGGTTTGACCCGCGAAGCCGCCGAGCTGCGGATCCCTTCGCACAGTGCACAGACCCGTTAACTCAATCCTATATATACCCATGTACATCTCTTCACATTTTCATCAATAAGTGGAGTTCTAGAGATCCAAATTGAGTTCTGTAAGAAGCGTTGCGACCGTGACTTCATCCCCGACGCAGTGATAGCAAGTTGAGCAGCTAGTTCCTCCTGTGCAGAAAATGAGATCACTTTGAGTGAGGAACTTATACCGACTACTTCCACGGGGACAGCGACTACTTCTTCTACTGACATCCGATCATCATTCCGTAAGAAGCGTTGCGAAGCTACTGATGTGCTGAAAGACGACAACCAGAGAGATCTTCACAAATGAGCTTTCTAAACTCTTGATCTTATTTATTTGTGAAGTTATTAATGTTTTGATCAGCATTTCTGTAATATAATTTCTTCCGTTATTTGGGATTCTGGGAACCAAACTTGTTGGGGCAAGTTGGGTTGGGGAGTGATACTTGTATGTTTCTTTTTGGCTTTGGTGAGCTTGAGTTGGTCTGACAGGTTGGTGTTGGTGCACCAATCTAAGGGAGATTGTAACTTCTTAAAGAAACAGTATAAGTGATTGCTCATTGGGGTGGACGTAGGTCATGGGGACCGAACCACGTTAAATTCTGTGTCTTCTGTGAATGCTTTGATTGTCTGATTCCTAAACTGCATGCTGTAAACTAGGCTTAATTTTTATCTTGCGATAATTTGGTCAAAGGCCTATTCACCCCCCCTCTAGGCCTTATTTAGATCCTACAGATAGAATACATACACTTTAGTATATCCTGAGACGGCTGGTCAGACGATCCATATCTCGGCAGGATGTTGGACTTCACCACTAGGTGAACAACCCAACCTCGTGCAGAGAACATAGATGATCGGACACCCGAATCAAGAGCTAAAGGTACCTCTCGAAACATATCCCGGAGAACAAACTGGTCAAGATCGTCAATCTCACAGATGCAGATATCAGTGGGAAGGGAACCGACAGAAGGAATCCTAAGAATAGTCCCTAAGAGAGAGGGAGTGATCTGAATGTGGGTTCCCTGAACGACAGTATCGAGGATCCCTGTAGACGAATACTCACCGTGAACACGGTTCGCATAGAAGAGCTTCACCAGAAATGGATAGGCTCTGGGGGATTCGCTCTGAGAGAAGCGAAAAAGATTGGCCAGGTGAGTAGCGGAAAGAATGTCAGATAGTCTCTCAGCAGTGAAGGCGGGGAAAGCAATGTACCGCTCCCTAAGAAGGTTGATCCCTAGGAGAGAGTGAAACTTTACCAGACAAAGATCGTCTCGGCAAACGGGAACCATGGGATCAGAGGGGGGTACAGCAGGAGTCTCTTCAGACGAACTGGATACAGAAGGAGACACATGAGGGTTCTCAGCAACAGGCTCACTGATGTGAACACCAGTAGGCATGCGTTGACGATGAATCAAAGGCTGAGCATCGCTAGAAGAAGCAGAAGGAGAGTAACCCGGCGAAGATGAACGCACGGGTGACTGTGCATGCTTGGTTCGGGCTTTATAGGGTTTCTTTCTCTTGGCAATGAGTTTCTTGGGTGCCCTAGAATGTTTAGGGACATCGATCTTCTCTTTTCCCTTAGTTTTAGGAGCCATGGAGACAAGAGAAGGAGAAACTTAAAGCGAAGAAAACGAAACGACAAAGAGCAAGAGAAAAGCAAACCAAGTGGAAGCAATGACGATCGCGGAGAAATAGATCGATTGCAACGTCAGAACACGAGCGATGACGACAAATAGGAGCACTTCGACAGTTATGGAGACGAGATCGACCGTTTTCGGAGAGGAAAACGAGCGGGAAGTTGAACAGTCGAAGCGGAGGAGAGAGAAAGTCGACGTGGGGAAGTGGTCGCAAATACTGAATATAAAATAGGGGAAATCAATCTGAGCCGTTGGATCAAGGAATCGACGGCTCGGATCAAATCACATGAACCGACACAGCAAGAGACAGTCGACTGATGAACAAAAGTCAGTCGACTAGATGAAGTGATAAAATTAAAGCACAGAAAGATGGGTAGTTGACTGGCAAGTAGTATACAGTCACCTGTCCATTGGACAGTCGACTGATATATACTCAACAGTCGGCTGGCCGAGAATTAATACAGTTCAGAAAAAAACAGAGAGCACTGTAAAAATTCCACAGAGAGTACAGTCGCCTGATAACTAAAATGCAGTCGCCTGTTAAGCTAACAGTCGACTGTAAAACAGTCATCAGTCGGCTGTGTGAAAGATATCAATTCTCAGACAGAGGAAATAGAGTAGGGCAGTCGACTGTCGAAGGAAGGACAATCGTCTGTCCTGGTCCAAAAGAGCACAGTGAGATAGAATTCCAGAGAATAAGAATACTCACCCTAGGACCTATACTCTAATCACAAATACATCGTAAAATCATTATGAAAACAATAAATCCATTGAAACACAAATTACTCCAATCAATTTCAAAAACTCATGAAATCAAATAAGTTCCAATTGCCTTTCTTAATCTCATAAAACAATAAAGTACATGAAGAAAGATAATAAAAAAAATATGAGCTCAATAAGGAGTTATAGCATGAAAATTGAGCTTCTAGATTTCAGATTCACCCATAATTCCCAATTCTCCACGCAACCTCACAAATGAATCTTCTTTAAGAGGTTTAGTGAAGATATCGGCAATTTGTTTTTGGGTTTCAATGTACTCTAAGATGATGTCCTTCTTAGCTACATGATCATTTATAAAATGGTGTCTCACGTCTATGTGTTTGGTACGGGAGTGGTGTACCGGATTCTTGGAAAGACAAATAGCACTTTGATTATCAACCATGATAGGGCAAGTATCACAATTGACACCATAGTCACTAAGAGTGTGTCTCATCCAAAGAACTTGTGCACAAGGAAGACCCGCAGCAATATATTCCGCTGTAGTCGTGGACAATGACATCGAATTCTGTTTCTTAGAGAACCAAGAAACTAAGGAATTTCCTAAGAAATGGCATGTACCACTAGTACTTTTCCTGTCGGACTTGCATCCGGCAAAGTCGACATCACTATATGAGATTAACTCATATGTGCTAGACTTAGGGTAAAGTAACCCATAATCTAGGGATTGATTGAGATAACAAAATATTCGTTTAACCGCAATCAAGTGTGACTCCTTAGGTCTTGCTTGATATCTAGCACAAATACATACAGAAAACATGATATCAGGCCTACTAGCGGTTAAGTAAAGTAAGCTACCGATCATACCTCGATATGGACGAACGTCTACATCTTTTCCGCTTTCATCCTTGTGTAGATGAGTAGTAGTACTCATGGGAGTCCTTTTGCTCGAAGATGATTCCATCCCGAATCGCTTAATAAGCTCCCTTGTGTACTTTGTTTGATGTATGAAAGTGCCATTCTCCATTTGTCGAATTTGCAATCCAAGGAAGTAGGTGAGCTCTCCCATGTGGCTCATCTCAAACTCCTCCTTCATAGACTTGGAAAATTCTTGACAAAGATTAAAGTTAGTAGAACCGAAAATAATATCGTCTACATAAACTTGAATCAAAAGAATGTCATTTTCATAATCTCTAATGAAGAGTGTAGAATCAACTTCTCCCATTTTAAAACCTAAATTCAAAAGAAAGGTCTTAAGACGATCATAACAAGCTCTAGGAGCTTGTCTCAATCCATACAACGCTTTCTTAAGTTTGAAAACATGGTTTGGAAATTTCTCATGAATAAAACCGGGAGGTTGAGAAACATAGACTTCTTCATTGACAAACCCATTTAAAAATGCACTTTTAACATCCATTTGAAATAATTTAAAATTCTTATGGGATGCAAAAGATAAAAGCAACCTAATAGCTTCTAATCTAGCTACGGGGGCAAAAGATTCTTCGAAATCAATACCTTCCTCTTGCCGGTAGCCTTGAGCTACTAACCTTGCTTTGTTCCGTGTGATTACCTCGTTTTCATCCGTCTTGTTCTTGAAGATCCATTTGGTCCCAATAACTTGGTGACCACTAGGAAGAGGTACAAGTTCCCAAACTTCGTTTCTCTCGAATTGCACTAGTTCTTCTTCCATTGCCACTATCCAAGAGCTATCCTCACAAGCTTCTTGAATGTTCTTTGGCTCAATGGTAGAGACGAATGCGCAATGGGAGAATTCTTCAATTCTTGATCTCGTTCGAACACCCACACCAATATCTCCAATAATTTGGTTATGGGGATAGTTGCGAACGGTGGGATAAGCTTTGGGTAAACCTGGATCACTAGGAACAACTTCAACAACTTCGTTAGAAGTGTTAGTCTCAACAATAGAATCATTAATCTTAACAATATTAAGAGAATCACAAAGAATATCTACATTATCATCATCAACATGAGAAAAGTCAAAATCTTCATAAAAAGATACGTGAAGTGATTCCACAATCATTGAAGAAGTTTTGTTGTATATCCGGTAGGCTTTGCTATGTGTGGAATATCTAACAAAAATTCCTTCATCGGATCTTGGCTCAAATTTGTCTAAATTACCAAATGTGTTCTTTATAAAACATTTCAAACCAAAGACACGAAAATATTTCACTTGAGGCTTTTTATCATAAAACATCTCAAAACAAGTTTTGTTTGTTCAGGGTCTCACTAGGATCCTATTGAGCACATAACATGCCGTGTGCACTGCTTCTGCCCAAAATTGTAGTCCTAAATGACTATCATGGAGCATAGTGCGAGCACACTCAATAAGAGTCCTATTCTTTCTTTCTACAACACCATTTTGTGGTGGTGCACGAGGAAAGGAAAAGTTATGAGTTATCCCGGAGTCATCACAAAACTTAGTAAACGACTCATTCTCAAATTCTCCTCCATGATCACTACGAATAGTGATAATGGTGGATCCTAAAAGATTCTGAATCTTCTTTGCAAATTTGGTAAACTCTTCATGAGCTTCATTCTTATTAGTTAAGAATGAAACCCAAGTAAATCTTAGAAAAGTCGTCAACGACAACTAGTCCATAATGAGCATTACCTAAAGAAGCGGTTCTAGTTGGCCCTAATAAATCTAGATGTAGAAGTTCTATGGGCCTCTTAGAAGTAATCCCTTCTTTAAGCTTAAATAAAGATTTACTTAGTTTACCTCTTTGACATGAATCACAAAAGTTTTTCTTATTAAAAACAATCTTAGAAAAACCTTTGACTAGATCATGCTTAGCTAACTTATATAAGTGCTTGAAGTGAACATGACCAAAGCGGCGATGCCATAATAGTTGTTCACTTGTGTTAGCAACTAAGCAATATTCTACGGTTTTAGGCAAGCTCAAATAATAAATATTTTTACGCCTAATACCGGAAAATAAAACATTTGAATCACAATCAACAATAGTACACAATCCTTCTCCAAAGTTAACCTTGTAACCTTTGTCACAAAGTTGACTAATGGAAATGAGATTGTGACATAAACCACTAACAAGATAAACATTAGTAATTAGGGGTTTGGAAGGATTACCAACGATACCTACTCCAATGATGGTTCCCTTTTGATTACCTCCAAAAGTGACCGTTGCACCATCCTTGATGCTAATCACTTCGGAGAGCAAAGAGGGATCTCCCGTCATGTGTTTGGAGCAACCGCTATTAAGAATCCATCCTTTCCCTTTAGAGCTAATGAGACTTTTATTGCTCTTCTTCTTTCTCTTGGGTACCTCGGTGTTATCCGTATCGGAATCACTCTCACCCGAGAGTGGGTCTTCAAGTGCCATGAAGCACATGTGGGCGCTCTCACCCTTCTCATCATCGGAATCGCTTGATGAGTCATCACTTGAGTCATCAAAGGTACCGACAAGTCTTTTCTTCTTGTCTCTCTTGTTCTTGTCGGACTTGTGGTACTTTGGTGCCTTCCACTTTTCTTTGTTGTTTAGCATTGGGCAATCCCTCTTGATGTGCCCTGGCTTATTACACTTATAACAAAGAGAGGAAGTAACATTAGTAGACTCAAAACGTTTGTTGGAGGGAAATTTACCTTTGCGAAAGAAGCGTTGGAACTTCTTTGCCATTTGGGCCATTTCACCCAAATCCATCTCGTTCTCGGATTCATCACTTTCGGAGGATGACGAATTGGCGTTGAACGCCAAAGCTTTCTTCTTGGCCTCCGAGGGATTTATCATGGCTCGAATCTTCAATCGGTTATCCCGTCTTACTTCGTAAGACATAAGAGTCCCGATGAGATTCACCACGGTGTAGTTCTTCAAGTCATTGACCTCCTCAATGGCGATTGCTCGTATTTCCCATTTGGAGGTCATCCCCATGATGATCTTCCTTACCTTTTCAGGTTCGGTGTAGATTTGGCCAAGGGTTTCCAATTCGTTTGTGATGTCGGTAAAGCGTCCGTACATCGACGCAATGCTCTCATTTTCCTACATGTGAAACAAGTTGAAGTTTTGCACGGCAACATATAACTTTGAAAGCTTTACCTTATTCGTTCCCTCATGGGTAACGATGAGATGGTTCCAAATTTGATATGCACTCTTACATGTCCATATCTTGTTGAACTCATTCGGGTCCAACGCACAATGAAGAGCATTCATTGCTTTAGCGTTGTTGACTTCGGCGGACTTCTCGGAAGTCGTCCATTTCTCGAAGTCCTCTTCGACGGGCTCGAGTACTCCTTGTGGAGAGTTCTCCAAAGAGAAGCACTCCTAAGGAATGTCTCCATCCTACACTTCCAATAACCAACGTTAGTACCATTGAAACGTGGAGGACGTACCGTAGATTGACCTTCGAAAAGTGTGGACGCTCCATCACGGTCGTGATTGTTGTACGAAGCCGGCGGAGGAACGTTGTTGTTGTTGGATGCCATAGATGAAACCTTGCGCTCTGATACCAATTGTAAGGACCCTGTCTATGGGGAAAACACTAGAAGGGGGGGTTGAATAGTGTTTATGCAAATTTAAAGGAATTTACGCCAAATAAAATGCAATCCAACAAATAGTGCGGAATAGAAAAACAACCCAAAGAGAAACACAAGCAAACGCAGATATGTTTCAAGGGTTCGGATTACCCAAGTCAACTCCCGACTTGTTCCCAGTAATCCTACGTCCCTACCACCCGGATACCACCGGATACTCAAGTTAGAACCCTAACTTGAGGTTTCCTTAAAACCCACTTGTAGCAACCATACAAGTGCAATCGAATACAATCGATGTCCTTGACTCCCACAACCAGGGAGCAAGCAAAAACCAGTCTCACAACCGAGAGCACAATGCAAATAAAGAAGTTATGAAATCTGAAAGCAACACTTACAATCACATATGCCTTGAAGTAGAACTTGAAGGAGAAGTATGATGTGTGTTGAAGAACTCTCTTGGAAGAAAGGAGAAAGCCCTTTCTCTTGACTCCACCAATTTCCTAGAAGATCAATCTTTGGTTCTAGGTTGGAGAGCAAGAGAACAATATTTGGAAATAGTTAGGGCTTTAGATTTGAAAGCTTTGATCTTTGGAAATGAAAGCTTGAAGGATTTTGCAATGAATGAGTAACCTCCCAATGAAACAGTAGAAGCTCTATTTATAGCTTTCTCAAATCCACAAAACAGTTTAGGCAAAAACCCAATCGAAATCCGTGAGAAAAATCTCAACGGATATAATCTGAACTCGCGACAGTCGACTGTTGAACAATCCGCAGTCGACTGTTGCACAGTCAGCAAGGGTAGGTGAGAATTCATAACGGTAACTTACCACGTGGACAGTCGACTGATGAAGCAAAGACAGTCGTCTGTTAAACCAACAGGCGACTGTAATTTCATCGACAGGCGACTGGCGACTGGCTGAGAGAAGAGTAAGTTAGATAAATACTGGAAATCCCACAAGATACAGGACAGACGACTGATGCAAGGAACACAATCGACTGTTAATCAGAACAGGCGACTGTATAACCTTAAACAGGCGACTGTCAATATCAAGAGAAATTTCCAGAGAGCTGAGTCAAAGAAATGATTTACAGATAGGCGACTGTTGCAGCATAGACAGTCGACTGATCTAATAGACAGTCAACTGTATATACATCATAAGTCGACTGGCCGTAGAAATCAGATCAAAACAGAGTTTGGGCAGGGAGAGACATGCGACTGATTTACAATACACAGTCGACTGTCACTAGGACGCCTGTGAATCGATCAACAGTAGCCTGTGCGAAATAATCAGAGTATGCCCAAAAACTTCATTGTAATAGTCTGTGCATAACAGGTGACTGTAGAACAAAACACAGTCGACTGTTTTTTGAGACAGGTGACTGTAAACTGTTAAGCAGTCGGCTGTTATGAACAATCCTAGCACAAACAAAAGAGAATTGAATTGGGATCAAAGGAAAAAGATCTAGAGATGTCCTATGACCGAGATAAAAGAAAAATTACATTGACGAATAATCTCTTCTTTCCATCGTATGAGCTTGAAGTCTTTACGGAGCTTCAATCATCAATCTACGATCATCCAATTTATATCATTTACCTTCAATTATGTTTGTAAGTCATCCATTGCTAGTAGATCTTCATAATAAGCTTATGCAATGGATTAACTACAAAATAGGGGATTAGTCACAAGTATTTATGTTTGCTCATCATTAACACTAAGTAGGGAGAAGTCCAATACTCAACAGATTCCACTACAAAATATATATATTCCGAACAAAACATTAATTAGCCACAAAGCCCAAAGGCCACCAGCCTTCTTCAAGTTATGCAAGTGAAGAGGAAAAAAATCTCAAAAAACTCTAGGCCTTACCCAAGTCAACAGATCAGCCAAGGAGAACAGATCAGCCCAATACTCAGGCTGAGCAGCTCAAGGTTCAAGCCCAGCTCAAAGAAACAACTGTATGCCAACACGATGCAAAAAAACAGTAGCGCACCATGCATCGACAACCCGCATGACCCCACGTAAGGGACACTCAGGGAGCAGCAGCCCTGCCACAGAATGGCGATGACAGGAAAACCCCCCGGTAGCCAACGATATAGTCGAAACTGTCGTTGGCCGAAATACTCAAAATCCCAAGCTTTAATCGAAGGAACCAAAATTCGAATATTCGAAAGCTCAAAGAACCCAACTTCGAAAGCAGAATTTTAAGAAAGGAGAAGAAATGATTTACGTATCAAGAAAACCCCAGAATTAATATTCATACATGTAGAAGGAGAAAACGTGTGGTGGGACTAGAGAGGAGTTCAGATCGGTGAAAGATTGATTGCCAAAGAAAGCAGCCAACACGATGCTAGGGTTTCAAACTCAGATAGGGGTCGGTGTCTTCGGCTCATTTATGGTTTTGTTCACATGGGAAGGAAATAGAGAGGAAGATATTTATGGGTTAGGGTTTCAAATCGAAGGTGCGAGAGGCGGCGGCCTTCGGTTTCCTTTTGCTGCGAGAAAAAGTGCAGCGATTGAAGGGTGAGGAGTTGGGGACTTGGACTCTCAGTTTCCCGAGAGGAAATAAAACAAAAACAAACAGACCAATGGTTTGGGCTTGGGGTTTCTTTTTGTTTAGGTGACAGGGAGTCGAGTCCTATTAATGTAAGGGGAATAGGAAGAGAATTGGGCTCACAATGGTCTGTCCGATGTGTCGATATCATATTCTCGACGCATCTATGACCATGAACGCTTTAAGACTCAAGCTCCTATCAGTCAAACACTACTCAAAATCAAGATCTCTATCTAGATACTTGTATGACCTTACTATGAGTCTAAGGAAATTATCTAAGAAATTTAATGAAAACATCATAACAGAAATACTTAGACAATTGATACCAGAAAGCATACTTTCATTCAAGAACAAGATGTTTTACATAGATAAATTGCCTCGAGGGCATACATCTCTCAACATCTACCACTTGCACTCAGGCCCATTTATCTCGGTATCTCATACCGCATTTACACACTACTCTCTCAAGATGATCATGTATCAGAGCCTTTGTGAATGGATCTGCTAAGTTGTCTTCCGTACACTCTCAGGAGTTCTATGTCTTTCCTCTTCTCAATATCCCGTATCAGGTGATACTTTCGAAGAATGTGTCTGGATCTCTTGTGGAATCTTGGTTCTTGAACCAGACTTGTTTCAGAGTGTTTTCTCACTACAAAGCGTTGACCGTGGAGAACCCGGTCAACGTGGTCAAGGGGCCCGCTTTGGGTCCCTCGGGGGCTTCGAATCGGTGCAGAAGGGGCGAGGGGAAGCCTCGGCCCAGGTTGAGACGCTCGGCCTCGGACAGGTGTGCTCGGCCTCGGCTGGAAGGGGGACGAGGGGAAGCCTCAGTCGCCAATGGAAGGGGGACGAGGGGAGCCTCAGTCGCCCGGGTAGACGCACGGCCGACGGGTGGCGAGGGAGAGTCTCGAACCCGATTATGACGCTCGGCCTCGATAGGACGTGCTCGGCCACGGCAGGCTGACGGTGAGGGGAAGCCTCACTGTCCGGTTGATCGAGTGGTCGGAGAGGGGCGAGGGGTAGCCTCGGCCCGTTGATCTGTTGTCCACCTGCGCAGACGAGAACGCTCGTCAGGGGGCCGGACCTTGGTTCCGGCCAAATCCCCTCCGATGCCTAAGTCAGATAGAGATCTGAGAAAGGAGGCCCGGCGGAGACGGTCCGACTCGTAAGGAGATCGTAACGGCGTCTCTCGGCGCGAGCGGGGGAGGAAGGAGATGAATTGGGGGAACGAGGTCGTTGATGGAGTACCTTAGGTTTTGTTACCTGAGATGCGGTCCCCTTCTTCGTCGTTTTCCTGGCCCTTTTGTAGAGCCCCGGCGTGATCGCCCTTGACCCACGTCCCACGTCCGCCATTGATCGTGCCCCATCAGTCCCCCCTTGCCGCCGCTCTCTCCGCCCTGCCAGCACCTCCCCATTATCGCTATTTAGTGGTCGCGCGTCCGGGGGAGTGGTTTTCGCAGGAGTGGGCGAGCGACCAACGGGTTATTGGGGCCGGGTCGGATCGGCGTTCGAGAAGGTCCCTTGTAGGGCCTTTGTCGAATGGGCTTTGAGGACGCAGATGGGCTTTTGACCAGTAGTCGGGCTCCTGGGCTCGTGCTTTACGGGTCTCGGCCAAATAGGCGTAACAATTGCCCCCATCGGTCGGGTTGATCGGCCTTGGCCGGTTCGGCTCGGCCGATGTGACCTCTGCCGATTGTGACGAGCTCGCCAGTCGATGCCGACTCATTTATTAGTCGTCATCATGAGTTGGCCCGTTCGATGTTTTTATGGCGCGGGTTCCGAAGCGCCGTCGGCCTTCAGATGCTGCCACGTGTAGCGGCAAGCTTATCCCCGCCGCTCGCGTAGTCGCCTTAAGTTCGAGAAGCCGAAGGGTTTGTGAGCCGCCATTGGTGGGGTCGATCAGCCTCGGCTCGCTCAGATCACCCGTTATGTCTCCTGGGATTCCGAGCGGCGCTTCAATCGAGGCGAGGCCATAAATGCAGGTCATGATGAGGCGGATCGATTGGTCTTCAACTGGCGCCAGTTTCGGAACGCCGCCGACTCTTTGAGCCTCGCCACGCATTCTTGTCAGGCGCTTCGAATTCTCCCCTGGCATATAAGATCCCCAGTTGTGTTGATCTCCACTTCTTCTTCGCTCCTCCCGGTATTCAGAGCCTTCAACAACCCGGAGTTCCCCGTCGCCTTCGCTTCTTTGTCCTCTCCAAAATAGTTGAAAATAGGTAATTCCTCTCTTGCTTTCATCCTATGGCTGCTCTTAGGATAGGCGGTTCTGGCCGGAGGACGAGGGGTCCTCCGGAGTCCGGGCGGGGCGAACCCCGGCTAGGGGAGTCTGGTTCCCCCGCCGGGAGTCGTTCTCTTCAAGATAAGGGGAAGGAGAAACTTTTTCCAGACTACGACCGTGATGACGTGGCGTTGGCTGCCGTACGGCTTAATATGCCCCCGGTTGTCCTCCGTACGTCGTCGAGGACCCCTCCTTCGGTGGCCGCGGAGATCCGGGAAAGATATCTCTGCTTCCCATACGAGGTTCGGGTTCCATTTGTCGACGAGCGGATTTGCCTTCCGAGGAGCAATGAGGTCGGCGTCTACGTCGAGATGTTCCGCCTGGGTCTTCGCTTCCCGCTCCATCCCTTCTTCATCCAGGTCATGGAACATTTCACAGTGTCCCTGTGTCAGTTCACCCCGTGTTCGATCGCGGTACTGACGGGCTTCGTAACGCTCTGCTGTACCCGTGGTCTGGAGCCGACTCTCCCCCTTCTCTTCTACTTTTACCAGGCCCAGACGGTCGGTCCGGGGTCATGGCTGCTACTCCGAGCTCGTTCGAGGAGGGAATGCCTGATCGGGTTACCCCGCTGGTCAAGGGATTGGAACTTGGATTATATCTTCGTGGTCTTCTTGGGCGAGGCCCAGATTCTGACAAGCTGGGGCAGTTCTGTCCATTCTCGCCCGTCGTTAGTTCTCTCAGACGCCGACCGGGCAGCCGCTGCGCTTCTGTTGGCTCTTCCTTTGGAAACGAAGTCCATTTGGTCTTTGCTGGACGACCTACTCCTGAAGGCCGTCTTGTGGTCTCCGGGTAGGTCTCTTTTTCATCCCCGGATCGCCCTATGACTCATCCTGATTTCGGTCTCCTTTGCAGGGATGGCTGGCCGCGAATTCGTCCGTGACGTTGACGAGCTGATCCGTCGTGGAGCCGCTCGGAGCCGAGGTAGTACCTCTGGAAGGGCGCCTCGGAGGACCATTGAGGAGGAGGTGCGTCGAGCCGAGCCTGCCGTGGGTAAGGTGGCGGCCGCGCCTCCCGCCTCTTCTTCTGGCGATCCCCTTCCGGGGGGTGAGGATGGTGCGAGGCGGAAGCGTTCTCCTCCGGTGCCTTCGGAGCTCCACGGGGGAAAGAAGAGGAAGGAGGACGTGGATCCCTCCGGCTCGGCAGGTTCCGCGCTTCCTGTGGCGACCGCCGGGGATCCTTCGATAGCTTTGCCAGCCACCCCCCTCGCAGCGTCTTCGCCCGTATCACCAGGGGTCGGGGCCTTATTGGCGAGCGACTTGGCTTCGATTGTCGTCCCTGGGAGTTCGATGTTTGCTGACCGAGCCGTGGCCCAGCAGGTTGCCGAGGTCTCCGTCCCTCCCCGGGACCGCAGCCTCCTCAAGAAGATCCCGGCCGACAAGATGTCGGATTCCTTGGTCTGGATCCTCCAACAGGTTCGGTTATCTTGCTATACTCTCTTTCTCTTTATCCTCTTCTTAGCCCATGTCTCGTCTTTTCAGGGTTCAGCGCTCGCTGTGGAGTTGCAGTGTCGAGCCGTCCGCTTGAGGGAGTTGGAGGAGTCCTCCATGAGGGCTCAGGAGCAGGCCGGGGCGGCCGAGGTGGCCATGATGGAGGCCCAGATGGAGTCTCGGCGCCTAGCCCTCCGTGTGGCTGCGTTGGAGGGACAAGTGGGTGACCTCGAGGGAAAGCTAGGGGATGCTCATCAGTCGGCTGAGGAAGCGGCGGAATCGTTCCGTCTGGAGAGGGAGGAGCTTCAGAGGGAACTGTCGGACCGGCGTCAGGTAATGCGGCTGGCGGAGGAGGTGGAGAAGGGCGTCGTCGAGACCCTGGGGAAGGAGATCTTCGAGGTTCTCAGGGGGGCCTTCGGTAAGTATATAGACATCATCGCCCCCCGGATCGTCGAAGTCGTCCAGTCTTCCTTCCGGGAATGCGCGGAACGTGTCCGGCAAGCTCCTCTGCCAGTTGAGTCCCCTCGCTCCGAGCAGGGCGAAGTGCCCGAGGATGTGTCCTCCCGAGCTCGGGCTCCTTAAGCAGTCCCTCCCAGCCTTATCCTCAAATTTTTAAGCATCCGCTTCGCTTTGGGCCAGTCTACTTGAAATGGATCACTGGCCCCCGCTACCTCCTTCGGCTTCGGTACCGGCTCCGTGGCTCATAATTGCTGGTTGCATGGCTGCCAGCTTGGGCTACCTACTTCGGGTCTTTTGTCAAACAATTTTGCTCTGTCGGTGTCGATCTAGCTTCCATAGGCGAAGAACTCTGTCGTTCGACGTGAGTAGATTGTTTGTAGGGTGTTTCCTTCGCCTTGATCCCCTGTAAATAAGACGCATTTTTGTACTCGGGTTAACTATTATAAACGAAATCGACTTACTTGGATTTCTTGCGTGCTTTGCGTTGTCGCCTTGTTCTTGGCTTGGGAATGAACGAAAATGGCGTTGGGGATTCTCCCCTGCCTTATGAGCGCAGGGGTCGGTCAGCGAGGGCAGAGCTCCTTGGCTTAGGACCGGTCGGCGTCCGTGCCTGCCGGGGGAATTGCCCCCAGACTTATGGGCGCTAGATTCGGTCGGCGAAGGTAAAGCTCCTCGGCTTAGGACCGGTCGGCGTTCGTGCCTACTGGGGGAATCGCCCCCAGACTTATGAGCTCTGGAGTCGGTCGGCGAGGGCAAAGCTCCTCGGCTTAGGACCGGTCGGCGTCCGTGCCTGCTGGGGGAATCGCCCCCAAACTTATGAGCACTGGATTCGGTCGACGAGGGCAAAGCTCCTCGGCTTAGGACCGGTCAGCATCCGCGTCTGCTGGGGGAATCTCCCCCAGACTTATGAGCACTGGAGTCGGTCGGCGAGGGCAAAGCTCCTCGGCTTAGGACCGGTCAGCATCCGTGCCTGCTGGGGGAATCGCCCCCAGACTCATGAACGCCGGAGTCGGTCGGCGAGGGCAAAGCTCCTCGGCTTAGGACCGGTCAACCTCCGCGTCTGCTGGGGGAATTGCCCCCAGACTTATGAGTGCCAGAGACGGTCGGCGGGGGCAATGCTCCTCTTCCTCCTCCAGTGAGGCGGCGGTCCCCGGCCTTTTGCGTTATTGGCGACATGTCAACTCCGTCAGGATTTTAAGTAAAGACAATAAAAGGAACGCGTTTGTACTCTCATGAGTCCTGTCGGACTGGTACATTTGGAGGAAACGAAAAAAGGGAAATGAAGCTTAAACAGAGGGATGTAAAACTAGATAACTCCCTCATACTAGGCTGCCACCGGGGGGAGAGACGTTGCATGCTTACTCTATGATGCGGAGGGGGCCTTGGAGGGTGTTGACCTTCTTCCCCTTGTCTGGCTGCGTGGAGGTCCCTTCTCCGTAGGCCGGCTCGTCGGCCTGATTCCTGGCGTGCCCTCGGCTCATCAGCTTCTCAATGTCTTTCTTCAGATGCCAGCAATCTTCCGTGTCATGGCCATCGTCCTTATGGTACTTACAGTACTTCTCCCGGTTCTTCCCGCCTCTTTTAGCCTTCGGTGGGGGGCGATCAGCTCGCTCTTCCTTCTGTACTTGGGCGAGGATGGCGTCTGGGGTGGTATCCCTCGTGCTTTCTCCCCGCTGCCTGTTCCTCTGACTCTTCTCGGTCCGGTACCCTTCGGGGCTAGCTCGTCCGCCGTCGCCACGCTTGGTCCCTCGAGCGGTTTTTCCTGCATCCTCGGCCAAGGCCTCCTCAGTCAGCATGAAGCGTTCGGCCCTTGCCATGATCCCGGGGAGGTCCTTTGGGGGGTCGGTGTGTAGGGACTTCTTAAGGCCCCTGTGGCGAAGCCCTTTCTTAAGAGCCGTCTGGACCACCAGGTCGGGTGGGTTGTTCACGTTCAGCCTTTCTGCATTGAAGCGGCGCATGAACTGTCGGAGTGGCTCGGCCGGGCCTTGCACTATGTTGAACAGATGTTCAGCACCAGGTTTGATCAGCCTCCCCGCCATGAACTGTTTGCAGAACAACTGGGCGAGTTGCTCGAAACTGTCGATGGAGCGGCCGGGCAGGCTGTGGTACCAGATCCTCGTTGCTCCCCTGAGAGTTGAATAGAAGCCCCGGCAGAGCAGGTCATCGTCAGCTCCCTGGAAGGCCATGTCCCCCTCGTAATCCATCACGTGGTGTGCCGGGTCTCCTATTCCGTCGTACTTTCCCAGCACCGGGATCCTGAATCGAGAAGGGACTCGGGCGTCGGTTATTCTCCGCGATAAGGGACACCGGTCCCCGTGGATGCCTCCGGGGATGCAGTATTCGCCTGTCTTCGGCTCGAGCGGGGGTGGAGGTAGCACCGGCACCGGTGGGGCTGGCTCCGCAGCCTTCGCCACGCTGGGGGTCGGGCTGACCCGACGCTCCCGACTCCTCCTGCGGGAGCTCCTGCTCCACCGTGATCGGTCTCTTGATTGGTGTCGTTCGCTTCTCCTGCGGTGGGACGACCGTGATCGACGAGACGATGCCGTCATCGATTCGTCGTTCGTCCCTTCGGTCTCTCTCCGGCTCCTTTCACGATAGGGCGAGGAGGCACGTGACCTCGCCTGACGGGAGCCGGACCGCGTGAACTGACGCTCTGTGTTCGGTTTCCAGGTCCCGTGGTCGTCGACCACCGCGGATCGTAAGTGCAGGGGACCCCCCGCCCATCGGTGGCTATCATTCAGCGCGCCCCCGTCGGGCGGCGCGGGGCCGACAAGCTGCTGTACTGTCGCGACCAACGTCTGGAGGCTCGCGTTGGTCTCCTGAGCCAGGGCACGGAGCTGTCCCTGTGTGGCTAATTCTGAGCCGCCGGTCTCTTCGATTGAGTGGGCGGGGTGTCCGTCGACGTGCGTGTCCTCAGGGTTGCCATTAGATGCGCCATTCCCCTCCTCCGGGATGGGGGTCATGCGCTTCCTTCCATTGCTGGCTCGCGCCATTGTAGGTGTGGTTTGCTTCTTCGTGGGACAGTCTTCGGTTCCCACAGACGGCGCCAGATGTTTCAGAGTGTTTTCTCACTACAAAGCGTTGACCGTGGAGAACCCGGTCAACGTGGTCAAGGGGCCCGCTTTGGGTCCCTCGGGGGCTTCGAATCGGTGCAGAAGGGGCGAGGGGAAGCCTCGGCCCAGGTTGAGACGCTCGGCCTCGGACAGGTGTGCTCGGCCTTGGCTGGAAGGGGGACGAGGGGAAGCCTCAGTCGCCAATGGAAGGGGGACGAGGGGAAGCCTCAGTCGCCCGGGTAGACGCACGGCCGACGGGTGGCGAGGGAGAGTCTCGAACCCGATTATGACGCTCGGCCTCGGTAGGACGTGCTCGGCCACGGCAGGCTGACGGTGAGGGGAAGCCTCACTGTCCGGTTGATCGAGTGGTCGGAGAGGGGCGAGGGGTAGCCTCGGCCCGTTGATCTGTTGTCCACCTGCGCAGACGAGAACGCTCGTCAGGGGGCCGGACCTTGGTTCCGGCCAAATCCCCTCCGATGCCTAAGTCAGATAGAGATCTGAGAAAGGAGGCCCGGCGGAGACGGTCCGACTCGTAAGGAGATCGTAACGGCGTCTCTCGGCGTGAGCGGGGGAGGAAGGAGATGAATTGGGGGAACGAGGTCGTTGATGGAGTACCTTAGGTTTTGTTACCTGAGATGCGGCCCCCTTCTTCGTCGTCTTCCTGGCCCTTTTGTAGAGCCCCGGCATGATCGCCCTTGACCCACGTCCCACGTCCGCCATTGATCGTGCCCCATCAGTCCCCCCTTGCCGCCGCTCTCTCCGCCCTGCCAGCACCTCCCCATTATCGCTATTTAGTGGTCGCGCGTCCGGGGGAGTGGTTTTCGCAGGAGTGGGCGAGCGACCAACGGGTTATTGGGGCCGGGTCGGATCGGCGTTTGAGAAGGTCCCTTGTAGGGCCTTTGTCGAATGGGCTTTGAGGACGCAGATGGGCTTTTGACCAGTAGTCGGGCTCCTGGGCTCGTGCTTTACGGGTCTCGGCCAAATAGGCGTAACAAGACTGATGGTTGCATTATTATCGCAATACAGAGGTATTGGATCCTTAACTGCTGGCACCACCCCTAACTGGTTTATAAACTTTCTCATCCAGACAACTTCCTTTGCGGTATCATTGGCCGCTATGTACTCGCCTCCATCGTAGAGTCTACAACAGTATCTTGTTTGGAACTTCTCCAACCGACTGCTCCTCCGTTGAGAGTGAAAACATATCTAGAGATAGATTTGATATCATATATATCACTCTGAAAGCTGGAATCTGTGAAGCCTTCAACCTTGAGCTCTTCACTTCCATAAATCAAGACCAAATCTCTAGTCCTTCGCAAGTACTTAAGAATTGTCTTGATGGCTTTCTAGTGTTTTTCTCTAGGGTTAGACTGATATCGACTTACTGCACTTAGTGCAAAAGAGACATCAGGTCTGGTACAGATCATGGAATACATGATAGATCCTACTACCGAAGCATATGGGGTCCTATCTATGCGTTCCTTTTCCACGTCAGGTTTTTGAGACATCTTCTTGGAAAGGTTTATTCCATGATTGGCTGGTATAAAACCACCCTTATTGTTATCCATGCTAAACCGCTTTAGCACGGTGTCAATGTACCTGGCTTGGGAGAGACTTAACATCCTTTTAGATCTATCTCTATAGATCTTAACACCTAATATGTTGGATGCTTCTCCCAAGTCTTTCATGGAGAAATTAGTTGATAGCTATTCCTTAATAGACTTCAACATCCATATGTTGTTGCCTATTATAAGAATATCATCCATGTACAATACGAGGATGACTAAATAATTTTCACTAGTTTTCTTATAGATGCATGGATCATTTTCATTTCTGACAAAACCAATCTCTTTGACTATCTTGTCAAAATGGATCTAGATGCCTGCTTGAGTCCGTAAATGGACCTATGCAGTCTACATGCTTTTCCTTTACTCTCACTGAATTCAAAACCTTCTGGCTGGGTCAAGTAAATCTGCTCTTCTAAATCACCATTTAGAAACGCAGTCATTACATCCATTTGCCAGATCTCATAGTCATAATGGACAGCAATAGTGAGTACGATTCGGATAGACTTGTGCATGGTGACTGGTAAGAAAGTCTCATCATAATCTATCCCTAGAATCTGACGATAACCTTTTGTAACCAGTCTGGCCTTATACATTTCTATTTTCATATCTGCACCAATCTTCTTCTTGAAGATCCATTTACAGCTAATGGGAACACTTCCCTTGGGCACGTCCTCTAAGGTCCACACCGCATTTACGTGCATGGATTCCATCTCGAATCTTATTACATCCAACCATTTATCAAAGTCTTGATCGCACCCCGGATACACACCCGGGGCGAGCGACTCGTAGTCTTACCGCCAGCGCATGGTGTAGCGGCGAGCGGGTATCGAACTCAGGGAGGAACAATGACAGTGTCTCCTTCCGATCACCTAGCTATTAAGAGGGTCGAGAATCGTTCGGGTAAACGGTCACAATCGTTCAAATGTCGATAGAAATATCAATAAAATAAAGCACCTAGGGATAGGGAATCCCCGCTACGGACCGTATCTCATCGTTGTGATTCATAGGTTTCATCATTGCTAGACTTGAATTTTAGGTGAACTAGTCGCAACTAAATTAGAACCAAGCTTACGCTCTCGCGCTATTGCCGGTCTACAACAAACCTAGGGTAGGGCCCAATCTCTTGCAAACCCTAACCTAGGACGCTAACGTGAAGAACGACATCATCGTTCAATCGTATCTCGAGCCCACTCTCGTGCAAACTCGAGCTATGACCTAGGTTGTGATAGTTCCTATCCGTCCAATATCTTGCAAACAGATATTGGTACAGAAACACGATTAAAAATCCTAGCTTTGGTCCAATCTCTTGCAAACCAATTCTAGAGAAGTCCAATCGTAAATCTAAATCGAATTTCTTTGGCTTCCTATCAATTGGGACCCAATTTCTTGCAAATCCCAATCGATATGAATCCCTAGCTATCCGTAATTAATCAATCCCAACCTAACCCTAATCAATTCTAGCAAGAATTTCTCCAATTCATCACAATTTAGAAATAGGGTCTATAGGGTTCATCCCTACGCCCTAAGAGGATGGAACTACTCACTAATCATCACACAATACTTAGGAAAATCAATAGTAAAATGAACACAATTCATTGCAATAGAGAAATTATGAATAAAAATAGTGTTTTTGATAAGAGAATAGACAAACCAATGAGAATCCAATAGAGAAATTATGAATAAAAATAGTGTTTTTGATAAGAGAATAGACAAACCAATGAGAATCCAATAGCATCCAACAAAAGGAGCCTTTAAATCTCCAAAAGAAAAGCTAAATCTATTGATCTCAAAAGCTCTCAAAAAGGCTGCCAAAAAGCTCTAAAAAGTCCTCCTTAACTAGGGCAAAAACTGGGTTTAAATACCCTTCAAAATCACCCAAAAAATCATGACCAAAATGCCCCTGCGCAGCCCAGAAATCGCACTTTACGCAGCAGGCGGAGCGGCTCACTCGGCCGAGTAACAAATGTCACTCGGCCGAGTGAGAAAACCCTGTAGATTTCCAGTAAGTCGGGGGTTTTCGGGGTTCTGTCTTCGGAGGTGACTCGACCGAGTGGCTTTACTCACTCGGCCGAGGGGCATTCCATGCTCGGCCGAGTGGCTTTCTCAGATCGACTGTAAAATTCCAGTAAGTCGGCCTCTTTTTGGATGGATTTTCCCGTGCCACTCGGGCGTGGGGATCTCCATACTCGACCGAGTGGTCTATCGTCACTCGACCGAGGGCACGCTGATATTCTTCTGCTGTGTGTGTCCGGTCTGGTCGGCCGAGTGAGCTTCTTTGCTCGGCCGAGGGAGTGCTTCACTCGGCCGAATGACATGCTTAGATGCCCAATCTTCTTCGTTTCTCCTCCTCGTCGCTACTACGAAGTTCCTTCTTCTTCCACTTGTCTTCCATCACTGAATGGCCCTCAAAAGAGTTATGGGTGATACTCCGGAGTGGGTGCAAATCCTATTGATCTCAAAATCACTCCAAATCACTTCATATCTCCTGAAATACGACAAAACAAGAAATAGTGAAAAGCATCGCAATATTATCGAATAATTGTGGAAAACGCGATATGAGCGATAAAAGTGGCATGCAAACATGCAGAAAAAGGGTGTAAAATACGGAGTGATCAAAATCCCCCAAGCTTACCTCTTACTCGTCCTTGATGAAGATGAGTAAAAAGCAAACCCGACGGGTAAAACCATGGAAAAGAAGGAAAAAGAAAAGAATGAAAAAAATAGAATAGAAAGCGAAGAAGGAGGTGCTAGATCATTTTTCTTAGGACGTGGGGTTTGCTTACTCATATAGCATACATCGAATATAGAACACATGCCAAAGACTTTTATCCCGATATCATAGTATAATGATGCATTCGAAATAGAAAACCCAAGAATATCAAAACAGCATGAAATATGGAATCATTCTAGGATTAACATCGTCTGAAGCATCTAAAGCGGTATACATAATCATAGATCACACACTTTTCAAACGAATGCTTTCTATAAGGAGTATAAGAGATATCATACAGTATGGAGTAGTAAGAATAGAAAAGTATGGTTTTCATGAAATGCATGCTAAGCGTCGATTTCTGGATTTCGTAAAACTTTAGAAATCTCACCGAGTATAGAAGATTACTTAGCCTAGGTTGTCATGCACTGTCAAGTAGTCACTCTCTCACACATCATTGGATCCCCTCCCCCAAGCTTATCCATAAGCGTGGTGGCATAAACAAACCAGTATGTACATTCCCTATTTCCTTTGAAGCTCCAAAAACAAAAATAAATAAAATATAAAAAACGAAAGAGTGAAGAAAGAGAGAAAGAGTGTGAGATGGGATCATTTAAAAGTTTCTTTTCTCTTTTCTTTTCTTTTTCTCAATTTTTCTCAATTTTTTTCTTTTTTTATGAATAAAAATATATACATAAGCGATCCCAAATCAACAGAGAGAAGGATATACATGTATATATATATATATATATATATATATATATATATATATATATATATATATATATGATTTTGTGGAATTGGAGCATGGAAATTAATAGAGGGAGAAATGCCAATAATAGACTTGCTAAAGGGAGATTCACCAATGAATTTTAAGTACAGAAATAATGCTCATGATATGTGGAGAAAGAAATAAATGTATCACTCGGTTCACTCTATAGGACGTGCCCGACAACTTTCAGCAGAGCAATGTAATCTACTCAGTTTAATCTCAAAAAGTAAACTAGTCCAGATATGTCATCCTAGCAGACATTCAATCAGCCTGAAAGTGAAGCGTACAATTCATGCGATAAGAAGTGATATGAGAAAGGAAAGCAGTACTCCAGATATAAGCAATCAATGCGTGAAGCTTGGGTGTGTTTTCCACGAAAAGCATACATACGAATCATCAGACATCAGCTAATAACAGAATTTCATCCATATTCATACAGAAAAAGAGTGGGTTACTATTTCAAATGCAAAGAAGGACATAACATATGATATCTGAAACAAAAGCTATGACATGACAAAATAGCATGCATACAGAGATAAGCTAACACTACGTCGTCGTCATCACAGAAAAGTCATCTCTAGCAAAAGATGAAAAAAATAAAGATAAAAGAAAATAGAAACTACTATGTACAATGCAGCACACAAAGAAAATAAGAAAACGTGATGCATGGTAAGAAAAAAACGAAAAAAGTGGTGAAAATAAGTGCAAAAGCGGAATAAGTGTAGAAAACAAAAATAAAGGGCGACAAAAAGTGAAAAGTGAGAGAACTCACTCCCCCAAGCTAAAGTGCACAGTGTCCTCAATGTGCAAAGTGTGGCACACCGAGAGACGTGAAATGGGTGAGGGTGGGTGAGGATGCATGCATGATGAAAAAGAAAGAAAAAGAAAAAGAAAATATGATGTGAATGTAGATGATGCATACAGAGATCAGAATGATGCAGATAAAAGTGTCCCCAAAAAGACTCTCCCTCACTGTAAAAAGAGATAAAAAGATACGACCAAATAGGTACCAAAATAGTATGTGGAGGAGGGGGCAAAAATCATCAGGCTAAAAAAACAACCAGCAAAACAGCAGAAATATAAAAGGTAACCAGTGTGTGCCTATGATGGTGGTGGTGCACCAGCACCGTCCTGTGGCGGAGGTGGTGGTGGAGGTGGTGGGCATGGGAGCTACTGGGTGGGTGTCGGTGGTGGAGGCAGATGCGCCAGAATCTGGTTCAGGCAAGCCTGAATACTGGGAAGGATGGCGACGCAGGTCTGCACGGCGCTGACCGTGGCAGAGAGAGCCCTAAAGTCCCCTCTAAGTCCACTAACAGCCCCCTCAAGAGCACGAATGCTCTGAACTAGAGTGTCTGGGGGTGGTGGAGCAGAGGGACGCACATGTCTAACCGGTGAAGTGTGGGGCTGTCTCTGGCGGGCATTGTAGAGGACGGGTCCAGCAGGGAAGTGGGGAGGTGGTGCTGTGCTTACTACGTGATGCCCAGCCTCGGTGTGAGGCTGGGACGCAGGCTGTGTCGAAGCAGAAGTAGCAGAAGAAGAAGAAGAAGTGGAAGTGAAAATAGGCGACGAGGTGACGGGAGAGGTCAGTGATGCAGACGTGGGGACAGATGTCACGACGCTCTCGGTAAAGACAGGGGCGATGGAGACCGAAAGGTCGACGACTGGGGAGGCCGTGAAGGGTACAAAAGATGACTCCCCAGGAGTCGAGAACAACAATCGGGAGAGGGTCTCCACGGCAGCGGTAAAGGAAGACTCGTCGCTATCAAGAATGGTGGGTGGACGCTCGGGGCTCAGTATGGTAATGGGCTCGACGGACATAGGCACAATGGTGGTGGTGGAGGACGGATCAGCTAAAGTGCTCCTGACACTAACAGACGTGTGGACAGAGGTGTCGGGAGGTGCAGACAGTGCAGGTGCAGGCTGAGGGATCACGGGGTCGACAGGTGGTGCAGGGGGTGCCTGCTCAGCATCCTCGGGCTCAAGCACGTAGGCGGCGGGGATAAGGAGATCCATCGCTGGAATCCAGTCCCCGTGAGCCGGTCCAATATGTGTCCAAGTGGGGCTCGGGAGAACCATGTAATCAGCGCTGAAGGGACCGTGCAACCACACCCAGTGCTGACGACCGTGGGGACGAAGCATCTTCATCCGGGCCATAACATCAATAGAAAGTGTAGTGGGGCCCGAAGGTCGTCGCAAGTCGTCAGGTAGGTCCACGCCGGTCATAAGGGCCAAAAGGGTGATTAGACCACCACAACAGATAGGTGAGCGAGCACTCACCGAAATGATAATGCGGTCCAAAAACCAACTGGCAATGTCGATCTCGACGGCGGGGACCAAATCGTCACTACCCCTATCTAGAACCCTAGGGCGAGTCATCGCATAGAGCATGTAGAGCTCTGGCGTAGACATGGTCCCAGGCTCTTACCTCGCAAGGAAAGTAGTCGCCATAAGGCGCTGTGCAATGCGGAGGCAGGGGTGGAGGATAGCTGAGGCCTTGGACTACTAGGGTCAAAGGCAAGTGGGGATCCCGTGATCCGTGTCCAGAAGGTGTGGGTGTCGAACGACGGGGGTGGGATGTGCGTGGGAGCGTAGGCGCGGTCAGGGTCAGGGACGGCGGGGCACTGGAAAAATGCTCTAAGCATGTCGAGAGTGATCTCGCACTCTCAATCCATCAAACGGAAGGAGCATCCTCAAGTGGTCCGGTCAATAGAACTAAGGACCTCTAGTGTCGGATGGATGTAGGTATCCACCGACACCGACAGCAAATCATGCCATCCCACGTTGTCGTACAACGTGAGAAGTCCCTCTAGTACCCCTAGGCGGTCTAGGTCAGCTAGGTGTGCAAACCTAGAGGGTACTATCGAGCGATGATAGATACGCTCGAATCTGGCGCGGTGTGCATCATTTCGAAACGTAATCCCCATCGGTCCGACAGTGGGAGCAGGTGGTGGAACGGGATCGGCAGGAATCGACTGTGTAGGTGGTGGTGGGCTAGGTGGAGGGGAGTCCTCCCTAGCGGAAGAGGGACCAGGATCATCGGTCCTCTTCCGCTTGGCAGTAGATCCCCGTGTACGTGGCCTAGTACGCGGCGGCATATGGGCCGCGAAGCATTCTCACCCAAATAAGTAATGCGACGTGCAAAATAATGGAACGAGTATACCTGAACATGCCACGAGAGCAATCAGCAGTGTGTGCGAAGAGATGCCGCCTCCGTGAAGCTCCGTACGCGTCCTAACACTCCCTAAAGCTCCCCCAAGCTAGCCTGAAATGCAAACGATAAAATCAGTGAATAATAATCAATACGTATAGGGGAGATAAGGGATAATAGATAGATATGGAAATTAATTTGAATTTGGGGCTCAACGGGCATACAAAACAAGAGAAACAAGGAGAAATGGGGATTTCAGGGCGAAAATGGGTGATCGGCGGCTAGGGGCGGTCGGCGCCGACGATCGGCGGCTGCAAGAAAGCGGCTGCGGTCGTCGGCGTGGCGGTGATTCAGGCGAGGGGGCGACGATCGCAGCGGGCGAGGGGATACGAAGCGGCAGCGGCTCAGGCATGGGTTTGGGAATTTTGTGTTTCGAAAACCGCGTCGCTGCCGCTGCTACTTATATAGAAAATTGTTACGACTCGGCTGAGTGACAATGCCACTCGGCTGTAACGACTGCTTTTCATGTATCTGGATTTATTATAATATAATATATGTTTTGGTGGATTTTCTCCTCTTGTGTGGTTTTCGTCTTCGTAGCTTTCATTTTCGATCGATTCGTCGTATTTTCTCGTTTCTTCCTTAGGATCGTCGATTTCGAAGTGTGTCACTCGTGACGGGCTTCATAACGGTCGTATCTAACTATTAGATCAAGCCTAGGAGTCTTAGGAATCGATCCCGGGGCCCCGCGCTCCGTATCGGAACTTTTGGTGCTCATTAGCCGGTGTAAGAAGGGCCACCGACCGACTAGATGACGATCCAGTCGGTCGGCAATCCTTCTTGGACCGACTAGTTAGCTTTCTAATTTTCTCAGGAGTTACTGTTTATCGTTAGTCGGTCTAAGAACGTTGGTTGACCGACTAGGTTGCAAACTAGTCGGTCAGCAATGCTTCTTTAACCGACTAACACATCATCTTAATTTTAGTTGAGTTACTGTTTACTCTTAGTCGGTCTAAGAACGTTCATCGACCGACTAGATGCTAAACTAGTCGGTCAGTATTTGTTCATGGACCGACTAACTCTAAAATCCTATTTTCGTTCAGGAGTTACTGTTTGCACTTAGTCGGTCTGCGTTGGTCGACCGACCGACTAGTTGCCAAACTAGTCGGTCAGTGGTTGCTCTTTGACCGACTAACCAGTATTAAAACCCTAATTTCTGGGCAGCCGCCAGCTCAACCTATTTAAACCCAACCCAATCGTTTTCTTCTTCTCCAACACGACCCAAAACCCTAAAATCTTCCCCCTTCAGCCCCCATCTTCCTCCAAGCTTCATTCCTTCATTCCAAGCCCTAGAATCATCATCCAAACCATCCATTCACTCCATCTACCTCTCATCTTCCCTAAAATCTCACCAAAACCCATCAAAATCCCCAAATCCCCCAAAACCCTAGTTTCCCCAAACTTCTCCAATCTTTTCCAGATCTGATCCTAGGGTTCCCCGGAGTGTTTCTTCCGTCTCCTCTTGGTAAGAAATCGATCTATCGTTGTTTTCTCAACCTATTTATATTTTTATGAAACCCTAATATAATTTCATGTTATTTGGTGATTGTTCCCCCAAAACAGCGATTTCCCGTAGATTGGCATCCGTGTGACGAAGTGGTCGTCATCCCCGGTGCTAGGCAAGTGAAACTTGCCACCTAGGGTTTAGGCCATGTTTTAGGCCATTTTCTTATAGTAGGCGTAAAAGAGGCTAGGCGACGAAATGATACTCGCCTAGGCGCAATTTGGGGAACTAGCTTGACAACGAAGCTAGTTCCGACATATATCATGTTGCACAATTACCATGTCATGTTTACTTTCCATTAACGGTACGCAATTTAAAATGTCATGTCATTGCATCCTTAAGTGATTCCGTGATTGCGTAGCATCGCTACACTACTTGTGTTCCTGGCTCGTGACCAGAAGTGAGCATAATGAGTTGCTAACCCCAACGCTCGATATATTGAATTGTGAACTAAGAATGCGAGCTCATGTGCGGGGCAACCCCAGGCTCACTAGCTGAGTTTCATGTGCGGGGACCCTGGCTCCATTACGTGTGGGTATAGGGGGTGAGGGTTAAGCGGCCATTCAACTGGGAGTCTGTTTGATCAACAACTGCAGTTGTAAGGCGTAAACTCTTTGGGGTGGGGTAGTGTTTAGTGCCGATCGGTCTGAAATGCTATGCCATTCAGCGAAGGGCGTAAACATCTACAAAACAACGTGAAACGTGAAATGTGTCTAGTGCCGATCGGTCTGAAATGCTATGCCATTCAGCGAAGGGCATAAACACCTACAACAATGTGAATTGATTGAGATTGATAGTAGCGTGGCTACTCTTGTCTTGTCTTGTCCCGATAATTGTTCTCTTGTACAAATTGTCTTGCCATGTTTCAATTGTGCACTGATCACTCCATATTTTACACCTTTTTTCCGTGTATTTGCATGCCATTTAGATCGCCCAACTCATGTTTTTCACGATATATCGACGATATTGCGATGCTTTTCACGATTTGTTGTTTTTGTCGCATTTCAGGTGATTTGGCGTGATTTGGAGTGATCTCGAGACGCGCTTACTCTAGACGGCCACCGACGACCTCCCCGAGGGATATTTTGCTGTTGGAGAGGAGCGGAAGAAGAATGGACGTCGCAGGAGCGACGAGGAGGCCAAAATAAGCAGAATGGGCATCTTTTGTGTCCCACTCGGCCGAGTGGAGGAGCCACTCGGCCGACCAGCGAGACACTGCTCGGCCGACCCGTTCAGACACGATTTCCATGTGTACTCGGCCGAGCGACGGAGACCACATCGGCCGAGTGAAGATACCACGTCCGCCCGAGTGGCGCCCAGACGAAGCCCCTCCAAAATATCGAAGTTTCTGTTTTTCGGCCACCTGAGCTTCAGAAGACCCACTCGGCCGAGTGGTAAACCACGTCCGCCCGAGTGCAGTGAAGCCATCGGCCGAGTGACGACAACTCACTCGGCCGAGCCGCCTCCGAACTGAAGACCCTTGAAGCCCCCGACTTACTGGAAAATGACAGGGTTTTCACTCGGCCGAGCGACTTGTGTCACTCGGCCGAGTGCGATGCGCTGCCTGTAGCGAAATTTGCGGAAAACAGGCTGTGCAGGGGCGTTTTGGTCAGGATTTTTGGACGATTTTTGGGGCTATTTAAGCCCTGTTTTTACCCTAGTTTTGGGAGCCATCTCTTAGATTTTTTGCAGCTTTTTGAGACTACTTTTTAGCTTTATTATTTGTGATTGGAGAAGAGGAAAAACTTGGATTTTTGTTGGATTAATTGAAGAACTACATTGGTTTGCATCTCTCTTCCCCAAAAACTCTATTTTTATTGTTTATATCATTGTTGTGATGAATTCCATTGCCTATTTCATGGATTATTTTTGTGCTATTGCTATGATTTGTGAGTAGTCTCCACGTCTTGGGGCGTGGGGATGAACCCTACAAGCCCAATTTCGTATTTGTGATAAATTGGTAGAAATTGTGCTAGAATCAATAATTAGAGATTAGATTGGGATCGAATTACTACGGATAGCTAGGTATTCATATCAATTGGGATTTGCAAGAGATTGGATCCCAATTTGATAGGAAGCCCTAGAAATCCGAATTGGGTTGGAGTCGGACTTTCGAAGTATCGGTTTGCAAGAGATTGGACCGATACTAGGATCTCCGGTTACAATTCCGTGCCGATACCCGTTTGCAAGAGATTGGACGGGTAGGAACTATCCTAATTTAGATTATGGACCGAGTTTGCAAGAGATTGGGCTCGGTGCGCAATTGGACGATGATGTTGATCCTAATGCTAGCTTTCCTAGGCTAGGGTTTGCAAGAGATTGGACCCGACCCTAGGATAGCTATAGACCGGCAACAGCGCGAGAGCGTGAGCTTGGTTCCACATTTAGTTGCAACTAGTTCATCCAAATTCTCATTCTAGCAATTTTGATACCGACGAACCACATTTATGAAATACGGTGAGTAGCGGGGATTCCCCATTCCCTAGACGTTCTTTATTTGATTTGATATTTCGCACATTTGTCTGACGATTGTGACAGGATCGCCCAAGGCAATTCTCTCTATTCTTAAATAGCCAGGTTGATTAGAAGCAAGCACGGTCATTCGTCCTCCCTGTGTTCGATACCCGCTCGCCGCTATACCGTGCGATTGCGGTAAAACTACAACCGTTCTTTGGGTGTACGTCCCGGAGCGATCAAGTTTTTGGCGCCGCTGCCGGGGAGGCGATTGCGTTTGATTCTTTTTCACCATAGGTACTTCTTTCTTTTATTTTTATTTTTTTTATTGTTACCATTATTATTTCCTTTACTATTCTTACCTAACCCTTCCACGGTATTAATCATTTCTTTGAAACTCTGTTTCCCCTGTGCATGAACACGAGATCTACGGCGGACCCAGAAGACTTATTATTTGATCTCGAGATCGAACGTACCGCGCGGAGACTTAGAGCGGAAAAGAGACAAGATCCGGAAGGGAGGTATATGACCAACCTGGAAACTCCTGAAGAATTGGCGGCAAGGATGGCAAGGATAATCTCTATTCGAGATAGTTTTCGGCCTAAGACTTATTCTACCACCTCGTCCATTGCCATGCCGGGGTTGGCGGCTGACAAGAACTTCGAGCTAAAGACTGGATTGGTGGTTTTGATGCAACAAGACCCATTTCATGGGAACGCACATGAGAACCCCCACTACCACATCCAACTATTCTTGTCGAAGTGCGCCACATTCCAGATGCCGGGGGTCTCCAACGATGCTATCAGACTGCGTCTCTTCCCCTTTACGCTAAAGGACAAGGCACTCTATTGGTTGAGGACGCAAGCTGAGGGTGTCTTCACCACTTGGGACGAGCTGGCGAGTGCATTTATTGACAAATTTTATCCGCCATCCAAGACGGTGAAGATCCGGAGCGCTCTCATGTCCTTCAAGCAAGGACCACAGGAGACGCTCTATGAAGCATGGGAGCGTTTTAAGGATTTGCAGCATCAATGCCCGCACCACAGTATAGAGGATTGGGAGCTAGTTCATAGCTTCTACAACGGTCTCCAACCGGGGACCAAACAAATTATTGATGCCGCGGCGAATGGTGCAATCTTGTCAAAGACTCCCGAGGAAGCTACGGCCCTAATTGAGGAGATGGCCTCAAATAACCAACAATGGGGCGATGAGCGAGGACACTCCACATCCTCCTTAAAGCCAACTAGCATCTACGAGGCGAAGGCCGTAGCGGAGCTCACGAGCAAATTCGATTCTCTCCACAAGGTGGTGGAGAGATTGGAGAAATTTATCACGGAGCCCCAAGGAAGCCCATCCACCTCCGCACCGACCAACCAAATGTGTGATTGGCAAGACCAATCTCAAGTCATGTACTCGGGAGGAGAGCAAGGAGAAGGATCCTTGGAGCAAGTACAATATGTTGCGGGGAACCAAGGGTATTGGTCCAATCCGGCCGCAAGAAATCATCCGGGATTCTCCTACGCCAACAATGAAGGAGCCTTGAACCCGCCACAACCACCGCCTCAACAAGCTCGACCACCACCACCCCAACAACAAAACTATCCACCGAGGGGGCCTACTCAACAAAACTTTCAACCGAAGCAACAAGTTCCACCATATAGGCCTCCCGGATACAACCAAGGGTGGAGGAATCAAAATCAAATCCCCCCACAAGCTCCACAACGATCCGACTTCGAAACTAGAGTCGAGGCGTTCATGGTCGAGCAAAATAAGGTGAATGCTACTTTGAAGGCGGGGCAAGAATCTCTTAATACCGTAGTGGCTCAAATATCGGAGCAATTGGCGTTGCTCAATCAGAACACTCAAAGATTGCCGGCGCAACCGGAGCAAAACCCACGGGGCAACACGGGCCACATCAATGCCGTAGTTGCCGTTACTACTAGAGGCGGGAAGGACACCACCCCCGCTATGATTCCTACCGAGGAGGCCGTGGAGGAAAGCTTGGAGCCGGTTGAGCCGGTAGTTGAGATTGAAAAGGAGAAGGAGCCACAAGACAAGGAGAAATCTAGGGCGGAGCGATTAATTGAGGAGAGGCGCTTCATGCCACCGGTCCCATTCCCCCAAAGACTAGCGAAAGCGAAAATGGAGAAAAGGCTAGCGAAATTCCTCGAGTATCTAAGAGGAGTTAGCCTCAATATTCCCTTCCTCGACGCCATCGTGGAGATCCCCACGTATGCTAAATTCTTGAAGGACTTGATTTCGGGGAGGAAGAGGAAGGAGAAGATCATGCTAGCCGAGGAGGGCTCTTGGTTCACCAAGAGAGAGAAGGAGCCGGCAAAATTTAAAGATCCGGGGAGTTTTCGGATTCCTTGCACTTTGGGCGGCGTGCCTCTTCAAAAGGCGTTGGTCGATCTTGGGGCTAGTGTGAGTCTCATGCCCCTCTCCATGTTCTTAAAGCTTAACACCGGGACAAAGTTGAAACCCACCGACATGCGCATTCAATTAGCCGATGGCCGGATAACAAGGCCGGTGGGGATTGCCGAAGACATCCCACTTCAAGTCCCGGGTGGAATATGCTTGCCATGTGACTTCGTCATCATGGACGTTAAGGAGGAGGGAGACACCTCATTGATACTTGGACGCCCATTCCTCGCCACCGCCGGAGTCATCGTCGACGTGCGTGAAGGTACCTTAACCTTAAATGTCGGAAACATCGAGGTGGAGCTCCACATTCCTAAGGCAATGAAGCACATGCCTTACCACGAGGAGCTTGATTGCATGGACCTCCTCGATGAGGTGATAGAGGAGACGATTCCTCACTCAATTGGCGCCCTTTTTGATGAAGAATTTGAAGAAGGCCCGGATTTAGGCCGAGATGAAGAGAATAAAGATGATTCCCCCGACTTCTCCGCTGATGAAGATGAAGGCGACGCTGATGTCGCAAGGATTCGAGAGCTCTGCAAGCTCTCGAAATTAAAGTCTCCAAAGAAAGCTCCGCCGGTACGGAAATCGGCATCGCCGGTTAAGCCGTTGACCGGGGCAAATGCTAGCTTGGGGGAGCCTCCCCCCAACACTATTCGAGACAAGAGACCTCTGAGGGAGAACGCTACGCCGCCACGTCCAAATCCAAGCGCGCTCCCCGGGAAGTTTGACGGGTGCATCTCATATGCACCAAACATCCCGCATTGATTGAAAATTATAGGGGGTCGAGCTCACGACCTAAAACGAGCGCTTGTCGGGAGGCAACCCGACGGTTTTTGCTTTATTTTTACTTTTTCTTTATTTTCGTTTTAGAGATTTTTAGTGTTTTGAGTCATTCGACCAAAAATTTTGTGATAACGGGTCCTATTTTTCTTGACATGAGAGGAGATAGGTAGATCCATCATGAGGAGGATGAACGAGACGACGAGGAGCGCCCCAAGAAGGCGCTCGACGCTTAGGAGGAGGATGAAATCAACTGGAGGAAGAAAGACGGAGTTTAGAGCCCAAACGAAGACAAACAGCAGAACACAAGGCTCACTCGGCCGAGTATACTAGTCACTCGGCCGAGTACACAAGTTCGTCCGGCCGAGCCGCTCACGAACGAGGGAAGTCTGTTGTACCCAACTCTCTGTTTATTTTCTTGATTTCGATATAACTGCTACTCGGCCGAGTATACATTATCACTCGGCCGAGTGAAACGGATACCCTCCTAGGGCGAGTCATGCCGAGTAGCTTGAGTCACTCAGCCGAATGGACTTACGTCACTCGGCCGAGGCTGGCAAAGCCACTCGGCCGAAGCGATATCGGGGAGAAAATTTTTATTTGCCTCGCTCGGTCGAGTGATCACGTCACTCTGCCGAGTCGTAACTCTTTTATATATAAGTGGCGAGGGGGGTGCGGATTTCGAAATAGCAAAACCCAAATCCGCCCGCGCCCCCTCAGCTCCCATCGCCCGATCTCGCTTCACCCAGCCCCCACTCGCCCGACCAAGCCCGTGCGCACCGCCGCTCGGCCAGCCACCGCCGGCCGACCATCGCCGCACCCCGCCCGAGTCGCCGGCGGCGGCCTTGTCTCCGATCACCTCCGGTATAGCTTGATTTGCCCGTTTTCTCCCCTTTTTGCGTAGTTTTCGAGGATCCGTGTATTAATCGAACCCCTAACCCGAATCAATTCCCATATCTATCTGTTATACCCCTATTGCTCCATACATTTTGATTATTACTCGCTGATATCGCTTTTCCATGCGCAGGTTGCTTTTTGGAGCTTAGGGGAGCCTAGGGGAGCTTCTACGGGCTGTTTTGGACTTCGTGGAGGCGCGGACTTCGCACGCTTCCACTGCTTAGCACTCGCGGCGTGTTTTGGTACACTCTTTCCATTCTTTTTGCACACGCCACACTTTTTCACTTTTCGGCGCGCTCGGGGCCGATATGCCGCCCCGGACACGGCCGCGGTCGACGAGAGCTTCCGCTAAGTGGAAGCGGTCGGACGAGCCTGGCCCCTCCCACTTGGTGGAGGACTCTCCTCCGCCTTCCCCCACACACGCTGTCCACCCAGCACAGCCTGCAGGCCCCGCACACCCCGCACAGCCTGCAGTGCACCCACAGCCCGCACAGCCTCTCCCTGCCGATCCACAGCCACCACCACCGGCTCCACTGGTCGGGCCGCTCGGGATTACGTTCCGAGACGACGCACACCGCGCCGTCTTCGAGCGTATCTCCCAGCACTCGATCGTACCCTCCAGGTTTGCGCACCTCGCTGACCTAGGACGCCTGGGGGTACTTGAGGGGATGCTCACGTTGTACGACAATGTGGGCTGGCGAGATTTTTTCCAGGTGTCGGCGGATACTTTTACCCGCCCGACACTTGAGGTTTTGAGTTCGATCGCCCGGACCGATGAGGGATGCTCATTCAGGTTCATGGATCGAGAGTGCCAGGTCACTCTCGATATGATGAGAGCGTTCTTCTCATGGCCCGCAGTCCCCGGAGCCGTTCGCGGTTACGGCCCCACACATATCCCTCCACCCTCTTTCGACGCCGGTGCCTTCTGGGCACGTATCACAGGCCACCACGCCGCCTTTGACCCTAGTAGGGCCAAGGCCTCGGCCATTGTCCACCCCTGCCTACGTATTGCCCAGCGCCTTATGGCGACCACCTTTTTGGCCAGATATGAGCCGGGCACGATGTCTACGCCAGAGCTCTACATGCTCTATGCGATGACACGTCCCAGAGCTCTATCTAGGGATGGACACGAGCTTGTCCCCGCCGTCGTGATCGACATTGCGGCTTGGTTTTTAGACCGTATCATTGTGTCGGTGGGCGCTCGCTCACCGATATGCTGCGGCGGCCTGATTACCTTGCTGGCCATGATGACCGGCGAGGACTTACCTGACGACCTGCGACGCGTTCCGGGCCCCACTTCCTTGTCGATAGACGTTATGGCCCGGATGAAGATGCTGCGTCCGCATGGTGAGCGTCACTGGGTCTGGTTGCACGGCCCTTTCGGTGCCGACTACATGATTCTCCCGAGCCCAGCTCGGACCCAGATTGCACCGGCCCACGTTGACTGGCTCCCAGCGATGGATGTCCTCATCCCCGCTGCGTACGTGCTCGAGGCCGAGGAGGCCGAGCAGGCCCACGCTGCCCACGCTGCCCAGGCTGCTCCTGCAGACCCTGCTGCACACCCTGCCGAGCCTGCTGCCGACCCCGTCGACCCTGTGGCCCCTCAACCTGTTCCTGACGTTTCCGCTGCTCCTGACACTTCTGTCCCCACCTCTGTCAGTGTCGAGAGTACTTTTGCTGAGCCCACTTCCACCACTGTCACCATTTCCGAGGCTGTCCCCACCACTCCCGCTGCCACCTCTGGCCCTCTGTCCGTGGAGCCTCTTTGCTCCGCACTCCCCGAGCGCCCACCGACCTTTGTCGAGAGTGGAGCGCCCTCGTTTGCCGCGGTCGTGGAGACCATGGCTAGCATGATCTCCGCTGGGATTGCGCCTTTTGGTCCACACAGTTCCGCCCCAGCGGTAGAGTCCTCTGTCTCCACAGCCGCCGTATTCTCCGAGAGCGTCGTGGCGTCTGTCCACACTTCTGGGCCACTGACCTCTCTTGCCACCTCATTGCCACTTTTGCACGCTTCCTTTGCTGCCGCTGCCTCTACTTCTCACCAGCCGGTGTCCCGGCCTCACACTGAGGCCAGGCCCACATTTGCTGGCGCGGCACCTTTTGTCCCCTTCCCTGCTGAGCCCGTTACATACTCCACTCGCGTACGCCAGCCCCGCCCTGCGCAGCCTAGACCGGTGCGTCCCTCTGCACCACCCCCGCCCGACACTGTACTGCAGAGCATACGCGCTCTTGAGTTGGCGGTGAGTGGTCTTAGAGGTGACCTTAGGACCCTGTCCTCCACCGTCTCTACGATGGCTGGACGCTTTGACCTGATCCCTCAGATCCACTACTGCCTGACACAGATCTTAGAGCGTCTTCCGCGCGTACCCCCACCCACCCAGCAGGTTCCCACACACACTTCCACACACACTAGAACTGCTTCCACTTCCACGCCCACCCCAGCTCAGCAGCCTACACCACCACCACCACCACCTCCGCCTCAGGACGGAGACGGCGCAGCACCACCTTCCTAGGCACCCTTGATGCCATCGATTCCTTTTGCCGTTGTGCTGCCCGTTTCTGCTGGGTCCTGATGCCTTTTTGCCCACCCCCCCTCCCCTCACTTATTTTGGGATTCTCATTTTGCCGTATCTTTATATATCTTTTTTGGGAGAGAGGGAGAGCTTTTGGTGAGCCATTTATACTCGTATCACTCATATCTGTGCATGCATCATATCCGCATCATATTTTCATTTCTTTATTTTTCGTTTTATTATCTTTTTTTTCTTTCCATCATGCATGCACCCTCACTTGCCCCTCTCATTACTTGTCTCTCTGTGTGCCACACTTTGCACATTGAGGACACTGTGCGGTTTAGCTTGGGGGAGTGAGTTCTCACGTTCTTTTTCGATTTGCCACCTTTATTTTTAGTTTTTCACACCGTTTTTTTTTCACTTTTACACTCATTTTTCTTTATTTTTCTTTTATTTTGCCATGCATCACGTTTTTCTTATTTCTCTGTGTGCCGCATTGCATAGTTTTATTTTTCTTATCTTTATTTCTTTCCTTTTTTCATCTCATGCTAGAGATGAATTTTCTGTGATGATGTCTACGTGGAGTTAGCTTATTCTATATGCATGCTATATTTGTCATGTCCTAGATTTTATTTCTGATATCATATGCTATGACTTGCTTGCATCTAGAATAGTAACCCACACTTTTTCCACATGAAAATGGATGAAGTTTTATTATTAGCTGAGCCTGAATATTCATATGTATGCTATCACAGAAAACACACCAAGATTCACGCATTGAATGCCTATATCTGGAGTACTGATTTCTTTTCCTATATCACTTCTATATGCATGAATTGTACACTTCACTTCGGGATGATTGAATGATGTTAGCTATGATATATCTGGATTAGTTAGCTTTTTTGTGATCGAAACTGAGTAGATTAGATTACCCTGCTGAAGTTGTCGTGCATGTCTTATAGAGTGAACCGAGAGTTATATATATTTCTTTCTCCACAAATCTTGAACATCATTTCTCTACTTTTAAAAATCATTGGTGAATCTCCCCTTAGTGATTCTATTTTATGGCATTTCCCCCGCTATTAATTCCTAGCTCCAAATCCCTTCTTCTAAAAAAAAATATATATATATATAATAAAAGAGAGAAAAACATTCTTGTATATCATTATCTCTCTCTGAGTTGGGATCATTGTGTATATATTGCTTATAAAAAAAAGAAAAAAAAGAAAAAAAAAGAGAAAAGAGGAAAAATCCTCAATAAAAGATCCCATCTCACTTTCTTTCTTTCTTCTTTCTCTTCTTTGCTTTTGGAGCTATATAAAAATGGGGATGTAAATATTTTTGTGCCACCACGCTTATAGATAAGCTTGGGGGAGGGGACCCATTGTGTGAGAGAGTGACTACTTGACATTGCACGACAACCTAGGCTAAGTAATATTCTATACTCGGTGAGATTGTTTCTAGCTTCACGAAATCCAGAAATCTAAGCCTAGCGTTCATTTCATGAAATCCAAACTTTTCTATTCTCTCTATTCTATAGTGTGATACTCTTATATTCCAGATAGAAAGCGTTCAATTGAAAAGTGTGTGATCTGTGATTTGTATACCGCTTTAAATGATTCAGGCAATGTTAATTTTAAAATCATTCCGTTCTTCATGATTATATCATTGTTCGTGGGTTTTCTATTTCTATTTGCACTATTATACTATGATATCAAAATAAGATTCTTTGACATGTATTTCTCATTCGGTGCATGCTATAAGAGTAAGTGAAACCCACGTCCTGAGAAAATGATCTAGCACCCTACCTCTTCGCTTCTTTCTTTCGTCTTTATTTTCATTTGGTTTTCATTCTTCTTCGTTTTTCATTTTTTTCATTTTTCGCCGTTTTCGTTTTCCGAATCCACCAGGTTCGCCTTTTACTTATCTTCCTCGAGGACGAGTAAGAGGCAAGCTTGGGGGATTTTGATCACTCCATATTTTACACCTTTTTTCCGTGTATTTGCATGCCATTTAGATCGCCCAAATCATGTTTTTCACGATATATCGACGATATTGCGATGCTTTTCACGATTTGTTGTTTTTGTCGCATTTCAGGTGATTTGGCGCGATTTGGAGTGATCTCGAGACGCGCTTACTCTAGACGGCCACCGACGACCTCCCCGAGGGATATTTTGCTGTTGGAGAGGAGCGGAAGAAGAATGGACGTCGCAGGAGCGACGAGGAGGCCAAAATAAGCAGAATGGGCATCTTTTGTGTCCCACTCGGCCGAGTGGAGGAGCCACTCGGCCGACCAGCGAGACACTACTCGGCCGACCCGTTCAGACACGATTTCCATGTGTACTCGGCCGAGCGACGGAGACCACATCGGCCGAGTGAAGATACCACGTCCGCCCGAGTGGCGCCCAGACGAAGCCCCTCCAAAATATCGAAGTTTCTGTTTTTCGGCCACCTGAGCTTCAGAAGACCCACTCGGCCGAGTGGTAAACCACGTCCGCCCGAGTGCAGTGAAGCCATCGGCCGAGTGATGACAACTCACTCGGCCGAGCCGCCTCCGAACTGAAGACCCTTGAAGCCCCCGACTTACTGGAAAATGACAGGGTTTTCACTCGGCCGAGCGACTTGTGTCACTCGGCCGAGTGCGATGCGCTGCCTGTAGCGAAATTTGCGGAAAACAGGCTGTGCAGGGGCGTTTTGGTCAGGATTTTTGGACGATTTTTGGGGCTATTTAAGCCCTGTTTTTACCCTAGTTTTGGGAGCCATCTCTTAGATTTTTTGCAGCTTTTTGAGACTACTTTTTAGCTTTATTATTTGTGATTGGAGAAGAGGAAAAACTTGGATTTTTGTTGGATTAATTGAAGAACTACATTGGTTTGCATCTCTCTTCCCCAAAAACTCTATTTTTATTGTTTATATCATTGTTGTGATGAATTCCATTGCCTATTTCATGGATTATTTTTGTGCTATTGCTATGATTTGTGAGTAGTCTCCACGTCTTGGGGCGTGGGGATGAACCCTACAAGCCCAATTTCGTATTTGTGATAAATTGGTAGAAATTGTGCTAGAATCAATAATTAGAGATTAGATTGGGATCGAATTACTACAGATAGCTAGGTATTCATATCAATTGGGATTTGCAAGAGATTGGATCCCAATTTGATAGGAAGCCCTAGAAATCCGAATTGGGTTGGAGTCGGACTTTCGAAGTATCGGTTTGCAAGAGATTGGACCGATACTAGGATCTCCGGTTACAATTCCGTGCCGATACCCGTTTGCAAGAGATTGGACGGGTAGGAACTATCCTAATTTAGATTGTGGACCGAGTTTGCAAGAGATTGGGCTCGGTGCGCAATTGGACGATGATGTTGATCCTAATGCTAGCTTTCCTAGGCTAGGGTTTGCAAGAGATTGGACCCGACCCTAGGATAGCTATAGACCGGCAACAGTGCGAGAGCGTGAGCTTGGTTCCACATTTAGTTGCAACTAGTTCATCCAAATTCTCATTCTAGCAATTTTGATACCGACGAACCACATTTATGAAATACGGTGAGTAGCGGGGATTCCCCATTCCCTAGACATTCTTTATTTGATTTGATATTTCGCACATTTGTCTGACGATTGTGACAGGATCGCCCAAGGCAATTCTCTCTATTCTTAAATAGCCAGGTTGATTAGAAGCAAGCACGGTCATTCGTCCTCCCTGTGTTCGATACCCGCTCGCCGCTATACCGTGCGCTTACGGTAAAACTACAACCGTTCTTTGGGTGTACGTCCCGGAGCGATCATGCACTCATGTTATAACTGTCATGCCATGCATACTAAACTGCTAGGTTGCTAGTTGCCTTACCTTCAGTTTCCTTGCCCAAGTCTTTTAGACTTGCTGACATGTGCCCCTTTACTCTTTTGGGTGACACATGTTAGATCCTGAGCCCGAGTACCTTGTTGAGGACGAGGTGTTTGCTGACGCCGAGCCCGAGCTTGTGTTTGACGGGGAGTACGTGGACATTGGGGACCAGTCCTAGTGTCTTCGTTGTGCTTTACTTTTGTTTAGACAGTTGTTTTGTTATCGGTGCGTAGCACCTATACCTTGTTGTTGTCGTTGCTTTTGTTGGCCTTGTTCTGGGCCTTTAGACTCTTTTCTTTTAGCCTGGTGGCTTTTCTGGATGTTGGACTCATTTTTGATGTTGGACAATTTGTGAGATGTGGAATTTTATTTCAGTCTCTCCTTGTGTTATTATTGTTATTCTGTTGTGGTTACAGGGACCTATTTATGTATTGTGGACGCATATCGGGTTTGGGGCTTCATAGCTCCTCTCCCGTGCGGACCTTTTCACGTCTCGCCTCCATTTTAGGGAAGCGGGTCGTGACAGGTTTTGTTGGTGGCCCATGCAGGTCCTTCTGTAACTGCGATTTTTGGAATAGCGATAATAATATTAGAATGTCCAATAAATTAAGTTCGACGTCCGAGTCATAAGCTATGAGTCTAATCTGATTCGTTTTCTGTGTCACTAGATGGCAGGAAGACGTTTCACCCGTGGTGGGGGTAGTGGCGCGGTCCCTCATGATGAGGAGCCTGAGCGGGAATCCACCAGCGGTGAGATGATGCGGATGATGCTCCAGATGATGCAAGTGCAGCAGGGTGTGCTTCTGCAAGTCCAGAATGCTCCACTTGCTCAAGCTGCCCGGGCTCTTCTGGATGTTCCTCGCTCTGAGCCAGGAGCGAAGAAATTTCGGGAGCTGGGTCCCGCATATTTTGATGGTTCTGAGGGTCCTCTGGCTGCCGATGAGTGGATTCGAAACATCGAGGACAATCTGAAGATGGCCAAGATCACCCCGGCTGGATGGGTTGATTTGGCGAAGAGGCAACTCAAGGATAATGCTCGGAATTGGTGGGATGCGGAAGAGAAGTTGTTGGTGGAGCCGATAGCTTGGGCTACCTTCAAGGCTAGATTTGATGGTGAGTTCTTCCCGAAGGCTGCCAAGGAGGAGATGCTGTAGCGTTTTATCGATTTGAAGCAAGGGAACTCGTCGGTGGACATGTATCACCAAGAGTTCATGAGGCTGAGTCGGTTTGCACCGAAGATGGTGCAGGACGCTGAGGAGAGAGCTCAGAGGTTCCTGCAGGGGCTTGCTTCGGAGTTCCAGAGTTTTGTGACCTCCTCTGACCGGGAGTCTTATCAGAAGGTTCTGGTAGCGGCTAAGAGGCAGGAGCTGCTCGTGAACCAGAGGAGGGGGTCTGTTGTTGGTGCTGGGAAGAGGCCTGTGGAGCAGGCGAGAGCGGTGGTTAGACCTGGATTCAGGCCTAATCAGTCTGCTCAGTTTAAGAGGCCAGGAGGGCCTATTCTGAAGTCTTGCCATTTCTGCGGCAAGCCTGGCCACGTCAAGGATCAGTGTCAGAAGTTTTTGGGCCAGTGTCTGGTTTGTGGTGATGCTTCCCATGTCGCTAAGGATTGTAGGCATGCGTGTCAGCTGCGGAGGGCTCCTGTTGCAGCTCAGCCGTTGCAGCAGCGAGCGTCTGTTCCTGCTGGTCGTGGAGCCGCTCTTGTTCCGCAGAGGCAGGCTTTTCAGCAGGCTGTTCCGCCGAGGAGGCAGGCTTTTCTGATGACCGATGCGGAGAGCGCGGCTGTGGATGAGGTTATCGCAGGTAATCCTCAATCTAGCTGTTCCTTTCCTAGCTGGTTGTGATTGTTAGATTGTGTTGTTTGCTTGAATTTGGTTGCTTGCTAGAATAGGGTTTGATTGCTAATTGCTTGTTAGGTGTGGTTTTGGTTTGCACATTTCCTGCACGAGTCCTCTTTGACTCTGGTGCATCGATGTGCATTATTTCTCGGAGCTTCGTGGAGAGGCATTCCTTGTCGACGTCCCCTCTTCCCAAGAGTTGGAACATCGTTACCGGGAATGGTGTGGTCTCGGTGCATCGTGGGTGCAATTCTTGCCCGTTGGTGGTTTGTGGACGTGAGCTTTGTGCTGATTTCATTGTCCACGACATCATCAATTATGATGCAGTTCTTGGGATGGACTGGCTTGCGAGCTTCTATGCTACGATCGACTGCAGGAGGAAGAAGGTGGTGTTCGAGATTCCTGGACATCCAGTGTTTGAGTTCAGTTGTGGTAGCAGTTCGCTTGGTCCGGTCAGATTTCGGGCCAGGCCGGTGGAGGCTGTGGCTATGCAGATGGAGCTGGAGTGGCCAGCTGTGGTGCGAGATTTTGGCGACGTCTTCCCCGAGGAGATGTCTGGTTTGCCACCTGATCGGGCTTTGGAATTTTCTATCGATCTTGTTCCAGGTGCGCAGCCGATTTCGAAGGCGCCGTATCGTATGGCACCTGCAGAGTTGGAAGAGTTGCGGAAGCAGTTGGATGAGCTTTTGCAGAAGGGTTATATTAATCCTAGCGTGTCTCCGTGGGGAGCACCGGTGTTGCTGGTTAAGAAGAAGTATGGTTCGCGTCGCATGTGCGTGGATTATCGGGAGTTGAATGCGGTGACCATTAAGAATAAATACCCGTTGCCTCGCATCGATGATATTTTTGATCAGCTTGGAGGTTCGAGGGTGTTTTCTAAATTGGATTTGAGGAGTGGTTACCATCAGTTGAAGGTGATGAAGGGAGATGTTCCGAAGACAGCGTTCAGGACGAAGTATGGACACTATGAGTTTGTGGTTATGCCTTTCGGCGTAACTAACGCGCCCGCAGTTTTCATGAATCTGATGAACCTGATTTTCTACGACTTTTTGGATAAGTTTGTCGTTATCTTTATTGACGACATTCTGATCTATTCGAAGTCGGAGGAAGAGCATGCCTCACACTTAAGGACGGTGTTGGAGATTTTGAGGAAGCATCGTTTGTATGCTAAGTTTTCGAAGTGCGAGTTTTGGCTGGATCGAGTTGCTTTTCTCGGGCATGTGGTGACTGGAGATGGTATTTCAGTGGATCCCGAGAAGATTCGGGCCATCAGGGAGTGGCCTGTTCCGTCGTCAGCGTCTGAGATTCGGAGTTTCCTTGGACTTGCTAGTTACTATCGGCGATTCATTAAGGACTTTTCTCGTATTGCTGAGCCGATGACCAGGTTGACGCGGAAGGATGTTGCTTTTGTTTGGTCGGGTGATTGTGAGGGTGCTTTTGGTATTCTGAAGGAGAGGTTGACGACTACCCCTATTCTTGTTGTGCCTGATCGCAGCGGTGGATTTGAGATCTTTTACGATGCTTCTGGCAAGGGTCTCGGTTGTGTGTTGCATCAGCATGGGCATGTTGTGGCGTATGCGTCTCGTCAGCTTAAGGTTCATGAGAAGAATTATCTGACGCATGAATTGGAGTTGGCTGCCGTTGTGTTTGCTCTTAAGATTTGGAGGCACTTCCTGCTGAGTGAGAAAGTGAAGATTTTCACCGATCACAAAAGCTTGAAGTACATTTTCACTCAGAAGGAGCTCAACATGCGACAGCGTCGATGGTTGGAGCTTATGGCGGATTATGATATTGATTTGCAGTTTCACCCTGGCAAGGTGAATGTGGTTCCGGATGCTTTGAGTAGGCTTTTGGCGGTGATGATTTTGACCTCGCAGTGGAGATTGCAGCAGGATTTTTGCGAGTCTGGCGTGGAGATTGTTCTTCCTGGGGAGGCTTCTTCGTTGATGTACATGCAGGTACAGTCGACGATCGTGGATCGGATTAAGGCTGGCCAGGCCGAGGATCCGAAGCTGGTGAAGATTCGGGAGCAGGTGGAAGCCGGTCTGCGGACTGACTTTTTGATTCATGAGGATGGCTCGCTGAGGTTTGGAGCCAGGTTGTGTGTGCCAGCGGGGGATATCAGAGAGGAGTTGATGGTGGAGGCACATAGTTCGCCGTATTCTGTGCATCCTGGTGGCACCAAGATGTACCAGGATCTTCGTTTGAATTATTGGTGGCATGGTATGAAGAGGAGCGTGGCTCGGAGTGTAGCCAAGTGCTTGGTTTGCCAGCAAGTGAAGGCGGAGCATCAGCGTACGGCCGGGTTGCTACAACCGCTTCCGATTCCGGAGTGGAAATGGCAACACATCACTATGGATTTCGTGACTGGACTACCTCGGGGTCCGAAGCAGAATGACGCGATTTGGGTGATCGTAGATCGATTGACCAAATCTACGCACTTTATTCCGTTCCGAGTGGGACAGTCCACTGAGGCGCTAGCGAGGAGATATATGGAGGTAAAATTCTTTTACTCTCCGTTCTTATTTCCTTTTCCAAGTTTGGATAGTGATGTAACGTGAATCGCGCAGGAGGTTGTGCGACTTCATGGAGTCCCCGTGAGTATCGTGTCTGACAGAGACACGAGGTTCACATCTCAGTTCTGGCAGAGTTTGCAGAAGAGCTTGGGTACGCGTCTGAGTTTCAGCACGGCGTACCATCCGTAGACGGATGGCCAGTCCGAGAGGACGATTCAGATTTTGGAAGACATGCTGAGGGCGTGCATGTTGGATTTCAAGGGTTCGTGGGAGGACCATCTACACTTGGTAGAGTTCTCTTACAACAACAGCTTCCAGGCGAGTATTGGCATGGCGCCTTTCGCCGCTCTTTATGGGAGGAAATGTCGATCGCCATTGAGTTGGGATGACGTTGGTGATCGGGAGTTGTTGGGACCTGAGATGATCGTGGAGGCCGTGGATATCGTCAGGAATATTCGGGAGAGGTTGAGAATTGCTCAGGACCGTTTTAAGCATTGGGCGGATGCTAAACGTCGTCCTTTGGAGTTTCAGCCGGGCGACCATGTGTTCTTGAAGATTTCCCCGAATCGTGGTGTGATTCGTTTCGGGAAGCGTGGGAAGTTGAGCCCGCGATACATTGGACCGTTTGACATTTTGGAGAGGGTTGGCGAGGTAGCTTATCGCTTGGCCTTACCGCCATCTTTGGAAGGAGTTCACAATGTTTTCCATGTGTCGCAGCTTCGTTGGTACATTAGCGATCCGTCTCATGCGGTGGATTTTTCGGAGATTACCGTTCGCCCCGATATGACGTATGACCAGCATCCAGTGCAGATTCTGGACAGGCGTCAGAAATCGCTTCGGAACAAGATTGTCAATCTTGTGAGGGTGATGTGGCGACACGGTTCACCTGGAGAGTCTACTTGGGAGAATGAGGATGAGATGCGAGAGCGTTTCCCACTTTTGTTTCCGGACTCGTGAGTTTTTGGAAATTCAGAGGACGGAATTTTTCTTAAGTTGGGGAGGATGTAACGACTGATTTTCATGTATCTGGATTTATTATAATATAATATATGTTTTGGTGGATTTTCTCCTCATGTGTGGTTTTCGTCTCCGTAGCTTTCATTTTCGATCGATTCGTCGTATTTTCTCGTTTCTTCCTTAGGATCGTCGATTTCGAAGTGTGTCACTCGTGACAGGCTTCATAACGGTCGTATCTAACTATTAGATCAAGCCTAGGAGTCTTAGGAATCGATCCCGGGGCCCCGCGCTCCGTATCGGAACTTTTGGTGCTCATTAGCCGGTGTAAGAAGGGCCACCGACCGACTAGATGACGATCCAGTCGGTCGGCAATCCTTCTTGGACCGACTAGTTAGCTTTCTAAATTTCTCAGGAGTTATTGTTTATCGTTAGTCGGTCTAAGAACGTTGGTTGACCGACTAGGTTGCAAACTAGTCGGTCAGCAATGCTTCTTTAACCGACTAACACATCATCTTAATTTTAGTTGAGTTACTGTTTACTCTTAGTCGGTCTAAGAACGTTCATCGACCGACTAGATGCTAAACTAGTCGGTCAGTATTTGTTCATGGACCGACTAACTCTAAAATCCTATTTTCGTTCAGGAGTTACTGTTTGCACTTAGTCGGTCTGCGTTGGTCGACCGACCGACTAGTTGCCAAACTAGTCAGTCAGTGGTTGCTCTTTGACCGACTAACCAGTGTTAAAACCCTAATTTCTGGGCAGCCGCCAGCTCAACCTATTTAAACCCAACCCAATCATTTTCTTCTTCTCCAACACGACCCAAAACCCTAAAATCTTCCCCCTTCAGCCCACATCTTCCTCCAAGCTTCATTCCTTCATTCCAAGCCCTAGAATCATCATCCAAACCATCCATTCACTCCATCTACCTCTCATCTTCCCTAAAATCTCACCAAAACCCATCAAAATCCCCAAATCCCCCAAAACCCTAGTTTCCCCAAACTTCTCCAATCTTTTCCAGATCTGATCCTAGGGTTCCCCGGAGTGTTTCTTCCGTCTCCTCTTGGTAAGAAATCGATCCACCGTTGTTTTCTCAACCTATTTATATTTTTATGAAACCCTAATATAATTTCATGTTATTTGGTGATTGTTCCCCCAAAACAGCGATTTCCCGTAGATTGGCATCCGTGTGACGAAGTGGTCGTCATCCCCGGTGCTAGGCAAGTGAAACTTGCCACCTAGGGTTTAGGCCATGTTTTAGGCCATTTTCTTATAGTAGGCGTAAAAGAGGCTAGGCGACGAAATGATACTCGCCTAGGCGCAATTTGGGGAACTAGCTTGACAACGAAGCTAGTTCCGACATATATCATGTTGCACAATTACCATGTCATGTTTACTTTCCATTAACGGTACGCAATTTAAAATGTCATGTCATTGCATCCTTAAGTGATTCCGTGATTGCGTAGCATCGCTACACTACTTGTGTTCCTGGCTCGTGACCAGAAGTGAGCATAATGAGTTGCTAACCCCAACGCTCGATATATTGAATTGTGAACTAAGAATGCGAGCTCATGTGCGGGGCAACCCCAGGCTCACTAGCTGAGTTTCATGTGCGGGGACCCTGGCTCCATTACGTGTGGGTATAGGGGGTGAGGGTTAAGCGGCCATTCAACTGGGAGTCTGTTTGATCAACAACTGCAGTTGTAAGGCGTAAACTCTTTGGGGTGGGGTAGTGTTTAGTGCCGATCGGTCTGAAATGCTATGCCATTCAGCGAAGGGCGTAAACATCTACAAAACAACGTGAAACGTGAAATGTGTCTAGTGCCGATCGGTCTGAAATGCTATGCCATTCAGCGAAGGGCATAAACACCTACAACAATGTGAATTGATTGAGATTGATAGTAGCGTGGCTACTCTTGTCTTGTCTTGTCCCGATAATTGTTCTCTTGTACAAATTGTCTTGCCATGTTTCAATTGTGCACTCATGTTATAACTGCCATGCCATGCATACTAAACTGCTAGGTTGCTAGTTGCCTTACCTTCAGTTTCCTTGCCCAAGTCTTTTAGACTTGCTGACATGTGACCCTTTACTCTTTTGGGTGACACATGTTAGATCCTGAGCCCGAGTACCTTGTTGAGGACGAGGTGTTTGCTGACGCCGAGCCCGAGCTTGTGTTTGACGGGGAGTACGTGGACACTGGGGACCAGTCCTAGTGTCTTTGTTGTGCTTTACTTTTGTTTAGACAGTTGTTTTGTTATCGGTGCGTAGCACCTATACCTTGTTGTTGTCGTTGCTTTTGTTGGCCTTGTTCTGGGCCTTTAGACTCTTTTCTTTTAGCCTGGTGGCTTTTCTGGATGTTGGACTCATTTTTGATGTTGGACAATTTGTGAGATGTGGAATTTTATTTCAGTCTCTCCTTGTGTTATTATTGTTATTCTGTTGTGGTTACAGGGACCTGTTTATGTATTGTGGACGCTTATCGGGTTTGGGGCTTCATAGCTCCTCTCCCGTGCGGATCTTTTCACGTCTCGCCTCCATTTTAGGGAAGCGGGTCGTGACATCGGCCGAGTGGCGTAAACTAAAAAAGTTTGAAAATATCATTGCCACTTATGACTCGGTCGAGTGGCTTTGCTTTACTCGGTCGAATGGAAAAACTCCACTCGGCCGAGTGGCTCTGTCACTCATTAATTTTATAGAACTGGGAGGGTATCTGTTTCACTCGGTCGAGTGACAAGTCACTCGCCTGAGTGGAAATTAAGACTAAAACTTACAGAAAGTGACAGAGAGTTGGTCTGCAGAAACTTCCCTGATTGGTGCTCCACTCGGCCGAGTGGAGTCTTTGCTCGGCCGAGCGGCAGATGCTACTCGGCCGAGTGACATGTTGTTTTCAGCAACGGGCCTCCGTTTTCGCTCCAGTCTCTGTTTTTCTTCCTACAGTCAGTTTCTTTCTCCTCCTAAGGCCTGAGCGCGTTCCTGGAGCGCTCTCCTTTGCCTCGGTCATCCTCCATATGAGTGATCTGTTGGAATTTCATAATTCCATATTTCTATTCCTATATGGTTTTGATATGACAAACACATTCAGTGCTACTAACTCTATGTATGCAGATACATATCAATGCTGAGTTCCACACAAATGAGATATCTTCATGCATACTCAATCAGATATATCATTCATAAAGCTGGAAAGACAAAGGCACCTAATCCACGACTTGGATATATAATCACTTGATAAGGATCTCCTGCAAAGAAGCTTCTCAGATTCAGTTGCAGATGCAGTCCTATCTACGGCTTTAAGTAATCATTGTCAAATTTACTTTATTAGAGTCACAAAGCCTTGTGATAATATATCTTAGTCATCTAGGTTCCATTATTCAAAGATCTACACTTCCCAATTTCTAAAATTCGCAACTTTGAAAATTGGCAGCCAATAACCCCATCTTGGTCGACCAATTTTAAACCTTCGAATTTGGATATGGGATTGCATGTGCAAACTCCCCTAACCGTGTAGATTCTAGAACTGTCTTCCAACGGTCGAAATTCTCTCTCTAAATTTTGGTCGACCAATGTGGTCATTTTGGTCGACCAATTTCAAAACTAGCCGTTTTGATCCCAAATTTTCAGAGACGGTTCTTGCCCGTTTTCCAACGTTAACTACAGTTCCCAACCGTCCCTAAACACTATAAATAGAGGGGTAGACCCTCTCTTTTCTTTCACTCACTTTTCTTTTCTTTACTCTCTTAAATTGTTGAAATCAAGTCTTTCATTTTCTAAAGCTTTAGGCCATTAGTTGTTTTTTTCTTATTTGTAAGAAGAAATCATTAGATTTCCTTCTTCATTTAAGAACGGAAGAACTTGGATTTTTCAACATCATTTTGGAAAGTTGTTTGTGTTCATAATTGTAAGAAGAAATCGATTGATCTCTCTCTCTCTCTTCTTTTATGAACCAGAGAACTTCAAGTGTTGCTCTTCATTACATATCTTTTACATCTTGAAGTTCTTCTTCTAAACACAATCCTTGAATTCATTCTCTGAAATTTATAACAAGGCTATACGTGTTTTTCTATTTCATTATTTAACAGGTTTGAATCTCTGTTTAGAGATTGTACAAAGTTTGGGACACGGGAAGTGTCGCCATTTTTGTAAGTTTGTGCTTGCGGGGCAAGTGATTATAGTGGATTGAAAATCTCTACGGGGTAGAGGACTGGAGTAGGATCACAAGGATCCGAACCAGGATAAATCTCTGTGTTTGCGATTGATTTAATTTCAGTACTTGTCATTTTATTTCTGTGCCATATTTGCAAATATTACTAACATTTTATTTGCAACATTTTTATTATATACACTATTCACCCCCCTCTAGTGTATTGATCCATACAGGCTAAAATTACATTTGGTATCAGAGCAAGGTTAAGATGGCAGCAAGTTCCTCAAACATGAATGCAGTTCCACACAACTACAATCAGCATCCTGAAGGGCACTCTCAATCTCGTCCTCCTCTATTTGATGGTTCAAATTACTCATATTGGAAAATACGAATGGAGATTCATCTCCAAAGTATGCATTATGAGATTTGGGACATCGTAGAGACAGGATACGAAAAGCCAACAACTCCTGTTGCTGATTGGACCGCCAACGACAAATCTGCAAAAACCAACAACTCAAAGGCCATGAATGCTTTATTTTGTGCTATGGATAAACATGTATTTAATCGAGTATCTCAGGCCAAAAGTGCTAAGGAGATTTGGCATATACTTGAGGTAACTCATGAAGGAACCAGTAAAGTGAAGGAAACTAAGATTTCCGTTTTGGTTCACAAATTTGAGTTGTTCAAGATGAAGGACCAAGAGACAATTGGAGAAATGAACATCAGGTTTACTAATATTATAAATTCTTTAAATGCTCTTGGAAAAACTTACACTTCTCTTGAACAAGTTCGCAAAATTCTTAAAGCTTTAACTCCAGTATGGCGTCCAAAGATCACCGCTATTGAGGAAGCCAATGATCTTTCCACATTATCTATGGAAGATCTTATTGGTAACTTAATGGCCCATTAAGTTACACTACAAGATGAGAAAGAAGAATCAGATCAAAAGAAGAAAGTACTTGCCTTCAACGCAACATCAGATAATGAAGATTCAGATGATGATATGGCATTTTTTTGCCAAAAACTTCAGAAAATTCTTTCAGAAAGGTAAGTATAATAATTTTAAATCTAAGAATACTGATTCTTCTCTTTGCTTTAATTGCAATAAGCCAGGACATATGAAGAAAGACTGTCCACTTCTCAAAGCAAAGTTCAAAACTTCCAACAATGATCAATCCAGAAGAGAAAGGAGGTTTGACAAAATGAAAAAGGCATTTGCAGCAACATGGGATGATTCTTCAGATGATGAAGATGAAGATCTAAATGAAAGTGCTAACATGTGCTTTATGGCATAAGAAGATGAAGATGAGGTAAGTTCTTTTAATAACGAAGAATTACTTGATGCATTAAAAGATCTCTATTCTCGTTTCAAAAAATTGAATAGTCAACATAAATCATTGAAACAGGATAATGATGATCTCCTTATTAAATATCAAGAATTATCCTCTTCTAAGAACACTACACCAAATTCGATACATATTGAGAATACATCTTCTCAAAATTTGGATCTTAGTAAAGAGAATGATATTCTCAAAACTAAGAATCTAGAACTACATACACAAATATCCGAAATGGATAAAAGTATTTCATCACTAAAGATGAAATACGACGAGATGTCATCCAATGTTAATAAATTTAACAAAGGAAAGACAGATCTCGATGATTTGCTCAAAATTCAATATCCAGCAAATCATAGACAAGGATTGAGATATTCTAAAAAGGATGTACCCAAGACTTATAACACTTCTTCCTCTTGTGGTAAAACAACTTTTGTTAAACCACAAAAGAAGAATCATGCATTTATTTACACGAAGAAAGTAAACATTCCTACTTCTTCTTCACAAAGAAATGTTACTAACATTTCAAAAACATTTCCTAGGAAACCTACTACAATTAGTATATGGGTTCCTAAGGATTCATGTTTAAAAGTTAGAAATAGTTATATTTATCATTATATGCATTCTATTGTTTATTCTAGTAATTATCTTAGAAAGCCAAACTCCACTTGGGTTTGGCTTCCAAAAATCTAATCCCAAGGACCCTCAAAAAGGGGTACCAATACTTAATGTTTTATCTTTCAGGTACCTAAAAAGGAAAGATGGATTTTGGATAGTGGATGTTCAAAACATATGACAGGAAATGTCAAACTACTTTCAACCGTCAAGTACAAACAAGGAGGCACAGTTACCTTTGGTGACAACAACAAAGGCAAAATCATAGGCACTGGAACAGTTGGTAATACGAATCAGCCTATCATCGAAAATGTTCTCCTGGTTGTTGGTTTGAAACACAACTTACTTTCCATTAGTCAGTTATGCGATAAAAATTACAAAATAGTTTTTGAACAAAATGATTGCATCATTTATGATTCTGATATGCCATCTATTTTATTTCTTGGTAAGCGTAAGAATAATATTTATATCTTATGCTTGTTTATTTCCACTAATAATCATTGTTTAATGATTACATTAGATGATACACTTTTATGGCATAAACGTTTTGGACACACAAATTTCAAAAATCTAGCACGTATTTCAAAACACAAGTTAGTTAATGGAATGCCAAATATTTCTTTCAAACACAAACATTTCTGTGATGCTTGTCAACAAGGAAAAATGCACAAATCTTCTTTTAAATCAAAGGACGTTATCTCAACAAAGAGACCATTAGAACTCCTACACCTAGATTTATTTGGTCCTTCAAGAGTAGCTTCTTTGAATAGAAGTAGATATGCATTTGTCATTGTTAATGATTATTCTAGATACACTTGGGTTATATTCTTACAAAACAAGAATGATGCTTTTGAAGAGTTTTCAGTATTTTGTAAAAGGATACAAAAGATCAAATCCTCTAACCTTATCACTATTCGTAGTGATCATGGGGGAGAATTTGAAAATGAATCTTTTACCAAGTTTTGTAATGAAAATGGATTACACATAATTTTTCTTTTCCTCGTGCTCCTCCTCAAAATGGAGTAGTAGAAAGGAACAATAGAACTTTACAAGAATGTGCAAGAACAATGCTTTGTGATAGTAATCTTCCTAAATATTTTTGGGCAGAAGCTGTTGCAACTGCTTGTTACATAATGAATAAAGTTCTTATAAGGCCATTACTTAATAAAACTTGTTTTGAATTATTTTTTAATCGCATTCCTCGTGTATCATATTTTAAAGTATTTGGTTGTAAATGTTTCATTCTTAATACTAAAGATGCACTAGACAAATTTGATTCGAAATCTGATGAAGGTATTTTTGTTGGATACTCAACACGTAGCAAAGCCTACAGAGTATATAACAAAAGAACTTCAACAGTTGAAGAATCACTGCATGTCACATTTGATGAGAATCCCTCATCTAATTCTCCCATTATTGATGATGAAGAGAATATATTACCTTTATCTAATTCTCTAGATAATATCAAACTTGATGAAATTGATGCTACTAATCATTCTGTTGAGTCTATTTCAGATAATACAGATCTTCCCAAGACTTTTGCACGAGTTCCAAATCATCCATCAAAATTAATCATTGGAGATATCACAGATGGAGTTAGAACTCGTCGTCAAATTCAACAAATGGCGCGTTGTGCTTTCCTTTCATCAATTGAACCAAAGAACATCAAAGATGCATGTGAAGACAGTTCATGGATTATCGCTATGCAGGAAGAACTCAATCAATTTCAACGGAATGATGTTTGGGAATTAGTTCCCAGACCAACAGCTCATTCAATTATTGGTACCAAGTGGGTATTCAAAAATAAATTGGATGAATTTGGTCAGGTAATTATAAACAAGGCACGATTGATTGCACAAGGTTATAATCAAGAAGAAGGTATTGATTATGATGAAACCTATGCACCAGTTGCTCGTCGTGAGTCTATTCGCATGTTGTTATCATTTGCATGTTTTAAAAATTTTAAATTATTTCAAATGGATGTCAAAAGTGCTTTTTTAAATGGATTTCTTAAGGAGGAAGTTTATGTTGAACAACCTCCTGGTTTTCATCATGAAAATTTTGAAAATCATGTTTTCAAATTAAAGAAAGCTCTTTATGGTCTCAAACAAGCACCTCGTGCTTGGTATGAAAGACTTAAAAGCTATCTTTTAAATTCTGGTTATAATATTGGTAAAATAGATTCCACTCTTTTTATTAAAAATATTAAATCTGACTTAATCATTATTCAAATATACGTTGATGATATTATTTTTGGTTCTACTAATGAATCTCTTTGTCAAGATTTTTCTAAGATTATGTAGAAAGAATTTGAGATGAGTCACATGGGTGAACTCAATTACTTCCTCGGTCTTCAAATCAAACAATTGAAGGAAGGAATCTTCATTCACCAAAGCAAATACTCTAAAGAACTCATCAAGCGTTTTGGTTTAGAAAGTTCTGCAGAAAAACGTACTCCAATGAGTACATCTACATCTCTCGACAAAGACTTAAATGGTAAGAGTGTTGATCCACGTCTTTACAGAGGTATGATTGGCTCTCTACTCTATTTAACTGCTAGTAGACCAGACATTATGTTTTCAGTATGTTTATGTGCACGTTTTCAGGCAGATCCTAAAGTTTCACACTTAACTACCGTAAAAAGGATTATTAGATATGTTAAGCACACTTCTAATTTTGGTTTATTTTATCCCAAGTCAAGCACATTTGATTTATTATCCTATAGTGATGCAGACTTTGCTGGTTGCAAATCAGATCGTAAAAGTACCAGTGGTACTTGCCACTTTTTAGGTCATGCTTTAGTTTCTTGGTTTAGCAAAAAGCAAAACTCTGTTTCATTATCTACAACCGAGGCAGAATATATTGCCGCAGGTTTAGCATGTGCTCAAATCTTGTGGATGAAACAAACTATATCTGACTATGGTATTGATTGCTCTACTTGTCCTATTGTGTGTGATAATACTAGTGCTATTAATCTTTCTAAAAATCCTGTGCATCATTCTCCTACCAAACATATTGATGTACGTCATCATTTTTTAGATGATCATGTTTAGAAAGAAGATATAGTTCTTAAATTTATAGCTACTGAACATCAGACAGCTGATATTTTGACCAAACCATTGAAACAAGATACTTTTATTAAGCTTCGTAGGAATTTAGGAATTATTAGTGAATCGGACTTATGACACATTCTTATTTTTATTTTTAGAATTTTTATTAAATTTTTTCAAATCTTTCTGGCTATTTTTAAAATTGGTCGACCAATTCACCATTATTGGTCGCCAATTGTCGAAATTTTTTTTTTCATTTATAGGTAACTCCTTCGTCTTCCCGCTTATTCTCGTTATCCGTTCCCTCCATTTTTGGTTTCAGAAACTGAACCCATCCTTTTGTTTTCAAATTTGCGTGGGATTCGTTTCTTAAACTTCTCTACCGATTGGAATTTTGTCAGTTCCAACAACTTCCCGTAACTAATTCTCTTTCCTATTTAATTCTTGCCTAGGGATGCTAAGTCTCAAAGAAACAAATATCTTCAGATTTTTTTCCCTTCCCAAAGCAACCATTTCCCCCAAAACTTCCGTCGGCCTCTCCTCTTCCCAAATCTCCACCGCCCTAAATCGACCGGCGATCTCCCTCTTTCTCGTCGACGCCTTCCTCAAAAATCCACCCCGTCGACCGATCTTCCTTCTCCTCTCATTGCTCGACTTTCCGCCGTCTTCCTCCACCGATTTTGCGAGACCCGACCGTCTGATCCGTCCCAGTTTCGCCGGCGACCACCCTCAACTCGACCCCCGTCGACCCCCGTCGACCGATTGTCCCTCGCACGACTCCGATTTCCGTCGTTCCGCCGTCTTTCGACTTCACCCCCGATGGATCCGCATCCACAGGATTTCATAGCGACACCGGCACCGGCCTATTTTCGATCTCCGACGGCTACGCAACACTTCCGGCTCTTGGAGAACATCCCCTTCCATCCCGAACGACATATTGATTTCAGCGACCATGGGTTCTCCCGGCTTTTGAGCCCCCTTCATTCTGCCGGTTTGGTCGGTCTCTGGTCTACTTCCAACCGAACCCCGTACTTCCCTGCTCTGGTTCGAGAATTTTATGCCAATTTAGACTCCTCCCTACAGGCTGGTATGCTATCTCTTACCACCATTGTCAATGGGTTCTACTTTCGATTAACTGGTCCTATGTTATCACGTCTACTGCAACTACCCCAGACCCATGTCCAGTCTCTGCCCACTAATCTCAATGACCCCGCCATTAAGCTTCTTTTGTCCACGGATTTTCGCCCCAAACGTTCTATGGCCACCCTTCATCCCCCTGCCTGTATGATGGTTAAAATCATCCTCACCAATCTCGCTCCTAAAATCAGTTCCCTCAATTATGTCAGCACCAAGACCGCACGTTGTCTATATGCTTTGATGGGTGAACTTCCTATATGTTGGGGTTCTGTTTTGCTTGACTCATTGGCCAAACCTGTTAAGTCTCACATTTTCTTGCCTTCCTTGATTACTAGAATTTTGGAAGCCTTTCAGATTCCATTCGCCAACTCTGCCCCTATCCTCAATCCGGTTGATTTCACTTCTGCAACCTTGACTCACATGCAATTGGTCGTATCTGACACTTCTGATCCTGATGATGATTCCGATGCCGCTGCCGCTGACCCTGACACATCTCCCATTCCATCCCGTCCAGTTACTAGATCCATGTCTCACTCTCCACGCACTCGTACTCGCTCTCCGCGACCCCGTCCCACTCCTACCCCCACCCCACTCCCACTTCCCATACCCCCGGCTCTTCTCGCACTCGTGGCCGTGTTCCGGTTCGGAAACGGTATTCCCAGTCTGCGGCTTCTCCTACTACTCCCATTACCCCGACATCTGGTCATGATGCTATCCTTGGTGAGATTCGTGCATTGCGTCATTCTGTGAATCGCGGATTTCAGGATATTCAGGGAGAGATGCACGATGGTTTTCGTGGCATTCAGACCCATTTGAGTTCCGGTGATGCTACGTTACAGGATCATAACAAACGGATGGACGATCTTACCACTGTTGTTGCCTCGTTGGCAAATCACTTTGAGTCGCTCCACTTTCGGGCCACTCGACGTTCGACCGATGCGTCTCCTTCCGGGCCTGGATCTTCTTCTCGGCCATAGTCATCTTCCAGCTCTGTTTTCCACTGTTTTACGTGGGTAGCATGATGGTTCTGTTATGGTTGGTTTGGGTACTTTTGGATACTCCTAACATAGGTGTTTGGTGCTCTTTCTGGTGATGGTTTCTTGCTTTATTGATGTTGTTCTATAGGAACTTTGGGGATCTGTGGTTCAGTGGTTATGTTGGTTCAGTGGTCATGTTGCTTATGTCGTTCTGTTGGTGTTCAGACAGTTGGGATTGTTCTGTTGTTTTTGTTGTTGTTCTGTAGTAGTTCATATGATGTCTCTGGGATGTCTGTACTTTCGCCTCAGTCTATGTATGATGTTGTTTCTTCACTTCGTTGGCAATTATGTACATGGTTGTTCTATTAGTCCTGTCCTTAGCATGTTGTTCCTTTGCATATTCTGTTACTTTGGAAATGTGTTGTTCATTAGCCTATGGGTTGTTCATTTGGAAATTTGAGGCTCAATTGCATATTCTGTTACTATATGTGTCTTTTTTTCCTGTTTTTGTGCTATATTCTTTGGCCAACTATTTGTTCCATTTATATTTTGCAGGCCAATCCAACATCTACCTCATTTTTCCTGCATCCTGCTATTTGCATTTTTTTAGCAGACTTGGTCTCATTTTTTGTAGTATGTTGCTTATATTTGGCCTCATTTTGGCAGTTTTAGCATTATTTCTTTACAGGATATCATTCCATGCCCACATATTTTTCCCTATAAATTATATTTGGATATGTACCCATCTATTTTTTTCTCCACTAATTCTCCTCTGTTGGAACGCAAATTTTTTCTCATATGGGTTTTTTCGCACTACTGCCACAAGCCATTATTTCCAATTTTTTTGGGACACTACTATATGCTCCCTGTTTTACATTCTTCTTTTTAAAATGGCCTGCACACTTATTATTTTCCAATGGCCTGCCCACTCATTATTTTTTCATGGCCTGCTCTTTATTTCGGCCTATATATATACTCCATGTTTTTTTAATATTTCCCTCATATTTTCTCACATATTTTTTTCACTAACTCTTATTTGCCTCTTTTTGAGGATTCCAAAGGGGGAGAATATATTTCATCTACTCAGGGGGAGTATTCACTAACTCCACATATTCAGGGGGAGTATATTTGTTCTGTTAAATTTTAATGATATATATTTTTTATGTTTGTCATCATCAAAAAGGGGGAGAATGTTGGAATTTCATAATTCCATATTTCTATTCCCATATGGTTTTGATATGACAAACACATTCAGTGCTACTAACTCTATGTATGCAGATACATATCAATGCTGAGTTCCACACAAATGAGATATCTTCATGCATACTCAATCAGATATATCATTCATGAAGCTGGAAAGACAAAGGCGCCTAATCCACGATTTGGATATATAATCACTTTATCATTGTCAAATTTACTTTATTAGAGTCACAAAGCCTTGTGATAATATATCTTAGTCATCTAGGTTCCATTACTCAAAGATCTACACTTCCCAATTTCTAAAATTCGCAACTTTGAAAATTGGCAGCCAATAACCCCATCTTGGTCGACCAAGTTTAAACCTTCGAATTTGGTTATGGGATTGCATGTGCAAACTCCCCTAACCGTGTAGATTCTAGAACTGTCTTCCAATGGTCGAAATTCTCTCTCTAAATTTTGGTCGACCAATGTGGTCATTTTGGTCGACCAATTTCAAAACTAGCCGTTTTGATCCCAAATTTTCAGGGACGGTTCTTGCCTGTTTTCCAACATTAACTACAGTCCCCAACCGTCCCTAAACACTATAAATAGAGGGGTAGACCCTCTCTTTTCTTTCACTCACTTTCCTTTTCTTTACTCTCTTAAATTGTTGAAATCAAGTCTTTCATTTTCTAAAGCTTTAGGCCATTAGTTATTCTTTTCTTATTTGTAAGAAGAAATCATTAGATTTCCTTCTTCATTTAAGAACAGAAGAACTTGGATTTTTCAACATCATTTTGGAAAGTTGTTTGTGTTCATAATTTTAAGAAGAAATCGATTGATATCTCTCTCTTCTTTTATGAACCAGAGAACTTCAAGTGTTGCTCTTCATTACATATCTTTTACATCTTGAAGTTCTTCTTCTAAACACCATCCTTGAATTCATTCTCTGAAATTTATAACAAGGCTATATGTGTTTTTCTATTTCATTATTTAACAGGTTTGAATCTATGTTTAGAGATTGTACAAAGTTTGGGACACGTGGAGTGTCGCCATTTTTGTAAGTTTGTGCTTGCGGGGCAAGTGATTATAGTGGATTAAAAATCTCTATGGGGTAGAGGACTGGAGTAGGATCACAAGGATCCGAACCAGGATAAATCTTTGTGTTTGCGATTGATTTAATTTCAGTACTTGTCATTTTATTTCTGTGCCATATTTGCAAATATTACTAACATTTTATTTGCAACATTTTTATTATATACACTATTTACCCCCCTCTAGTGTATTGATCCATACATGCTAAAATTACATGATCTCTCTTTCTCCATCTCCTGTCATGGAAATTAGGACCCGTTGTCACGATTTTCATTGACACTAGACTGAAGACACTAATAAAAATCTAAACCAAAAATAAAAATCAAATAAAAACAATGCAAAAACAGTCGTGTTGCCTCCCGACAAGCGCTCGTTTAAGGTCATGAGCTCGACCCCTTTAGATATTCGTTTAGCTCTTGATGTTGGGCACATACGAGATACGCCCGTCAAATTTGTCGATGAGGCCACTTGGATTTGGGTCGTGATGATCATTGGTCTTCCTCGTCACCCCATCATCATGAGTAATGTTGGGGGATAAGTCCCCCTAGCTAGAGCTCGTCCCTATCTTCTTCTTGGCCGGTGACACCGATCTTCTATTCGGTGGAGCTTTCTTTGAATTCTTGGCCCTTGAGAGCTTGCAAAGCTCCCGTATTCTTGCGACATCAGCGTCACCTTCATCATCGGCCGTGGAGCTATCTGGAGGGTCCTCCAACTTCTCTTCTTCACTACTAGGTTGGCCTTCCTCAAAGCCATCGTCATGGAGAGCGCCAATAGAGTGCGGAATGGCTTCTTCGATCACCTCGTCAAGGAGGTACGAAAGATCGTGGGGACATCCCTTGAGTAGATATACGCGATTCACTTCACCGGAGGGGACTCCTTCCGAATAATGCTTGAGCCGTTGTCCATTCACCTTGAATGTGGCTCCGTCTTTCCCTTCCAATTCAAAAGCTCCCCCCGGTTGTATGTGCTTAATGGTGAATGGTCCGGACCATCGCGATCTCAACTTTCTGGGAAAGAGTCGGAGCCGGGAATTGAATAGGAGGACTTTATCTCCGACCTTGAAGTCTGTAACGGTGATGCATGCGTTGTGGAGGATTTTAGTCCTTTCCTTATAAATCCTTGAGCTCTCATAAGCATCACGTCTAATCTCGTCGAGCTCATTAATGTCTAAGAGTCGCCTCACCGCCGCACTCTTGTAGTCGTAATTGAATGTCTTAATAGCCCAATATGCGCGGTGCTCCAACTCTACCGACAAGTGACAAGCTTTCCCATAAATAAGTCGGTACGGTGTAGTACCAATGGGAGTGCGAAAGGCTGTTCGATAAGCCCATAGTGCATCGTTCAATTTCATCGAACAATCCTTTCTAGATCTATCGACGGTCTTTTCTAGAATTTGCTTAATTTCTCGATTCGACACCTCCACTTGGCCACTTGTCTGAGGATGGTATGCCATTCCAACTCTATGATTCACCCCATATCTTTTCAACATGGCTTCAAATTTGTTTTCTATAAAGTGGCTTCCCCCATCGCTTATCAAAGTACGAGGCACTCCAAAGCGTGGGAAGATGTTTTGCTTGAAAAACTTGGACACCACCCTCGCATCATTAGTAGGGGTCGCAATGGCTTCCACCCATTTAGAGACGTAATCCACGGCTAATAACTGTTGGATATTGGACTCCCCGGATTTGGTTTTGGATGATGAACAAACATAAATATATCGTGAACTAACTCTTTGTGAGTGCAGTTATGGAGATCGTCACCAAATTCATATGAACATCTAAAGCGACGTCTCAAGACTTCTCAAAGCACGTGATCATTTACCTAAAGCTTCGTTGAATCTTTTGGACCATTTTAGAAGTCATGAAGATTCAGATCGAAGCTTTCAAAGACGGTTTGTCAAGTTTTATTTATAGTCTTTTAGCTTCGTTCCTTAGAATGTTAAGCCTTGAGTAGGTCTTACGTTTTAATCTTCATAACGCTCCTACCTTAGAGCTAGGATCTTAGTAGAAGTCCATACGAACTTTCCCGAAGCATCGCGCTTCGATTCGCGACTTCTTGTGCATGTTAGTTGGTTCAACAAGAAGAACCAACCGACTAGATGATGATCTAGTCGGTCGGCGATGCTTCTTGGACCGACTAGTTTGCCTTCTCAAATCATAGCTCTTTACTGTTTACAGTTAGTCGGTCTACGTTGAATCACTGACCGACTAGTTGGTGAACTAGTCGGTCAGTGATCCTTCTTAGACCGACTAGTTAAGCTTCTACTGTACATGCCAAGTTACTATTTATCGTTAGTCGGTCTATGTACATTTGGCGACCAACTAGTTGATGAACTAGTCGGTCAACTTTTGTTCTTGGACCGACTAATTCAATTTGTACTCAGACTATTTGTTTTATCTCTTAGTCGGTCTATGAACACTCATCGACCAACTAGTTGTGAAACTAGTCGGTTGGCAAGTCTTCTTGGACCGACTAGTTCTGATAGTCTGAACTTCGATCTATTCACTGTTCACCACTTAGTCGGTTCATGCTGTTTGACCGACCGACTAGTTGATGAACTAGTCGGTCGGTGGTTGTTCTTTGACCGACTAGTTTGGTTCAGAATAGAGCCGTTGGAGCATTAATTGAAATGTTTTTCTCTCTCTCTTTCCTCTAACCTATATATACTTGGTGTGTTGCATTCATTGCACTCAAGGCTGATTATAAGAGAAGTTTAGAGATCAAAGAGAAAGCATTCAATCTCATTTAAAGCTCAATCATTTCCTTTCAAGAATCTCTCCCTCACTCTTATTTCAAAAGAGAGATTCATTGATTGTGAGCCTTCCAAGCCAAGTGCTTGATTCTAGGTCACCAACATCCACCTAGGACTCCATTACTGGTCATCTACTTGGAGCTAGGGTTTTGTGCCTCTTCATCTTCCCCAAAATCCGTTTTGCCCTAAATCGTAAGTTATACTCAAGGCATAGGATTTTGTCGGTAAGAATTTCTATTTCAATTTACTTTGTTATTGTAAGTGATTCACTCTCGGTTGTGAGAGTTTGTTTGTGATCCCGGGTTGTGGGAGTCATAATTTCCTTTGTGTATGATTTGACTTTGTGAAGGTTCTTCACAAGTATTTCATAGTGCAAATCTTGAGTTAAGGTTTCTAACTCAAGTGTCCGGAGGGGATCCGGGTGGTTGGGACGTAGGATCACCGGAAACAAGTCGGGGAGACTTGGGTGGATCCAAACCCAGTAATATTGCTTGTTTGCGATTGTCTTCTTTGCTGTCTAACATTTACACTTCCGCATTTCCGCATTGTTTGGTAGAGTTTGCAAGATAATTAGGAATTATCTTCTTAATTATTTTAAATTACTATTCACCCCCCTCTAGTATTTGTGCAGTAGCTTAGCAGGGCATTACATTTGGTATCAGAGCCAAGTCTATAGCTATGTCTGCCAACGACAACAAAACCGTTCGTCCACCTTCCGACTATAGCACCTTCAGGAACCGTGAAGGAGAGTCTTCGGTGATGGAAGGACACTCCTCGACGAGGCCTCCTTTCTTCAACGGTACCAACTACGGGTACTGAAAATGCCGGATGGAAACTTTCCTTCGGAGTGCTTCATTATGGAGGGCCACGATGAAGGAGTATGTCGAGCCCGCCGAAGAAGATTTCGAGAAATGGAATACCGCGGAGGTCGCCACGGAGGTAAGCAATGCCAAGGCAATGAACGCCTTGCAATGCGCTTTGGAGCCCGAGGACTTCAACAAGATATGCACATGTAAGAGTGCATATCAAATATGGAACTCCCTCCTCATCTTGCATGAAGGAACGAGTAGGGTAAGAGACTCTAAACTCGTTGTAGTTAATAAAGATTACGAGTTATTTCATATGCTACAGGGTGAGAAGATGAAGGAGTATTATGCTCGCTTCGTCGACATCACAAACGAGTTGGAGGCTCTCGGTAAGACCTACACCCAAAAGGAGAAAGTCTCGAAGATCAACGATGGACTTCCTTCTTGTTGGGAGAAACAGACCTTCGCCATCGAGGAAGGTAATGATATGAAAACTTATACCGTTGTTCAACTAATGGGTACCTTAATGTCGTATGAGGTACGCAAGGATAGCAAGTTGAAGTTGCAGGACAAGATGAAGTCCTACCTAAAGCAAGACGAGCCAAAGAAGAAGGCTATTGCTTTCAAGGCCGCTCCATCAACTTCCACATCGACTGATGATGAGAACTCGGAAGACGAGTTGGACTTGGAGTCCATGGCTCTCATGGCAAAGAAGTTCAACCGGTTCTTTCGGAACGGTAACTTCAAAAACAAGAAGTTGAATTCTTCTAACGCTTCCTCTCCTTTGTGTTTTCAATGCAACAAGCCAGGACACATGAAAGCGGAGTGTCCTCAAAACAAACACAAGGAGAAGTGGAAGGCGCCAAAGTTCGACAAGTCCAAGAAGTACAAGAAAGGGTACAAAAAGGGGCTTGTCGGGACATTCAACGACTCCGAGGATTCCTCTAGCGGAGAGTCGGATGATGAGCAAGTGGAGCAAGCACACATGTACTTCATGGCTAGAGAGGAGCAAGATAAAGATTCCTCCTCCGATGATAGCGACAACGAAGGCGATGAGGTAACCATGGATGACCTTAGAAATGCTAATGAGCAATTATGGTCTAAATACACTAAGTTAGTAAATAGGTATACTAAAGTAAAAGATGCTTTAGCTAGCATCCAAACCTCGCCTAAAACTATCATCACCAACAACGACACCGTTGTTGAAGAGTTAAAGAATGAGATTGAAAATCTCAAGTCTCAACTTGAACATGTTAGCATTGAGGATCCGGAGGAACACAAGATAGCAGATTTGACTTCTCAAAACTCGACTTTGAGTATTGAGAATGAAAATCTCAAATCTCGTGTTTATGTGCTCACATCACAATTATCCACTTTGGATGCTTCTATGCGTTCTCTCACCGAGAAATATGAGTGCACATTAGGCCGAATTAATAAATTCAATAAGGGTAAGGGCCATTTGGATAACATCCTAAATGACTTACTTCCGGCCAATCACCACATTGGCTTGGGGTATACGATGGGAAGTTCATCCAAATCGACCACTACTTTTGTTAGGCCAACCTCCGGTGACTCAACGAGTGGTAGCAAACACTCTATTGGTAGTTCATCTACCAATGGTGCTTCCACCTCGTACACACCCTCTTTCGGAAAGAAATCCACTTTGGGTGGACCTCTAAAGAAGGGTCATGCTTATATGTACACACATACTATGCCACGTAGGAACACACATCCTACTCCACCGGCTCACTCATATGATGATTTTTATGCTACACGTACACGGGCACGTGCACACCATGTGAGACACCCTCACGCACGTGTTCCCCCACATGCATATGTACACCCACATCATCGTATGAATAATTCTCATAATGCACCATTTCATCATGTTCCTTATGCCTATCCACGTCATGCATCACATAGAAATCAACAACACATGCATGCACCCAATATGATTAAGGCTCCCAAAATATTCACAATTTGGAGCCCAAAGGACACAAGCATGAATGAAAAACAAATTTATATGAATTCGTATATCATGAATGTTGTGCATAGTGATAATTATGTGGGGAAGTCTAAGTCCAATTGGACTTGGCTTCCAAAGGTCTAATCTTTTGGATCCAATGACCTTAGGCACCATGATACGATATTTTCTATCTTTAGGTACTCAAGAAAAAGAAACGGAGCAACAAATCCAAATTTGGCTCCAAGAATAATTGGATACTCGATAGCGGGTGTTCAAAACACATGACGGGTGACGTTCAATTGCTCTCCAGAGTGGTGCCCATTGCAAATGGAAACCGCGTCGTCTTTGGAGGCAACGAGAGCGGAACCATCATAGGTGTTGGTAAAGTGGGTAATCCTTCTAAACCCCTAATATGTGATGTTTACCTTGTTAAAGGATTAAACCACAATCTTATTTCAATAAGCCAACTATGTGACAAAGGTTACAAAGTTAGCTTTGCGAAAGGAATGTGCCATATTTTGAATAAAAATACTAATGATGTATTATTTTCCGGCACACGCCATAAGGATATATATATCCTAGATCTTCCAAAATCACATGAACAATGTCTCATTGCCAACACAAGTGAACAACACTTATGGCATCGACGTTTTGGTCATGTGAACTTTGGAACACTATTTAAACTTTTCAAGTTAAATTCTATTAGAGGCTTCCCTAAGCTAGTCTTTCAAAAGAAAAGCTTTTGTGACTCGTGTCAACGAGGCAAGCTTCCAAAATCGTCTTTTAAACCTAAGAAAAGCATTTCTTCTAAGCGGCCACTAGAGCTATTACATCTAGATTTATTTGGGCCAACTAGAGTTGCTTCATTAGGAAATGCACGATATGGACTTGTCATCGTTGATGACTTTTCTAGGTTTACTTGGGTATTTTCATTGAGTAATAAAAATGATGCTTTTCAACTTTTTGTGATGAAGTTGGTATTACACACACCTTTTCATTCCCTCGCGCACCTCCTCAAAATGGTGTTGTTGAGAGAAAGAATAGGACGCTAGTGGAATGTGCTCACACTATGCTTGATGATAGCCAACTTGGCCATCAATTTTGAGCGGAAGCGGTACATACCGCTTGCTATGTGTTTATTAGGATACGTTTGAGGCCCGGCACTAAACAAACTTGTTATGAATTGTTGTTTGGTAGGTTGCCTCAAGTTAAACATTTTCGTGTTTTCGGTGCAAAATGTTTTATTAAAAACACGTATGGTAGTTTGGACAAATTTGATCCAAGATCCGATGATGGGATTTTTGTTGGGTATTCCTCCCGTAGCAAAGCCTATCGGATATACAACAAACGAACCTCAACAATCGAGGAATCACTTCATGTTTCATTTAATGAAGGATTTGTCCCTACTAGAATTACTAATGATGATGACTCCATGGATGTTTTATGTGATTCAATTGGTAATTCTAATTCTATTGATTCTATTGATACTAACCCGACTAATGAAGTTTTTGAGAATGTTCCTAGTGATCAGGGAATTCCCAAACGGCTTCATACCGTTCGAGACCATCCTCATGAGCAAGTCATTGGCAATATTCATGATAGTGTCAAGACGAGATCGCAAGTCAACTACTTCGCTCATTGTGCCTTTGCCTCCTCGATAGAGCCAAAGAATATTAATGAAGCGTGCGAAGATAGCGCTTGGATCCTTGCCATAGAAGGGGAACTCATTCAATTCGAGAGGAATGAGGTTTGGGAGCTTGTTCCATTGCCTTCGAAGAACCACACCGTCATAGGGACAAAGTGGATCTTCAAGAACAAGACCGACGAGGACCAAAACGTCGTTCGGAATAAAGCTCGGTTAGTAGCTCAAGGCTATCGGCAAGAGGAAGGTATTGATTTCGAAGAATCCTTTGCTCCGGTAGCTAGATTAGAATCCATTAGATTATTGTTATCTTTTGCATGCCATAAGGATTTTAAATTATTTCAAATGGATATTAAAAGTGCGTTTTAAACGGAGATGTTGTTGATGAAGTTTATGTTTCTCAACCTCCGGGTTTTATAAATGAAAAATTCCCAAACCATGTTTTCAAACTTAAGAAAGCACTTTACGGTTTGAGACAAGCTCCTCGAGCTTGGTATGACCGGTTAAAGAATTTTCTTTTGGATTTAGGTTTTAAAATGGGAGAAGTTGATTCCAAATTATTTGTTAAGTATTCGAATAATGATATAATTTTAGTTCAAATTTATGTTGATGATATCATTTTCGGTGCTACTAACTTTGCTCTTTGCGAAGAGTTTTCTAATGTGATGAAGGATCAATTTGAGATGAGCCACATGGGTGAGCTCAAATATTTTTTAGGTCTCCAAATTCGCCAAATGAACGATGCAATCTTCATCCACCAAACGAAGTACACGGTAGAGTTGCTAAAGCGATTTGGAATGGAGAATGCCTCCGGGAAGAAGACTCCAATGAGCACCACTACGCATCTTGATAAGGATACGGGCAAAAACGATGTAGACATTCGTCTATATCGAGGTATGATAGGTAGTTTACTATATCTTACCGCAAGTAGGCCCGATATTATGTTTGTCGTATGTGTATGTGCTCGTTATCAGTCTCAACCTAAGGAATCTCACTTAGTAGCGGTAAAACGTATTTTCCGTTATTTAAGTTACACACTTGATTTTGGATTACTTTATCCAAAATCTAGCACGTATGAGTTAATCTCATATAGTGACGCAGATTATGCGGGATGCAAATTCGACAGGAAAAGTACTAGTGGCACTTGCCATTTTATAGGAAATTCTCTTGTCTCTTGGTTTTCCAAGAAGAAGAATTCTGTATCACTTTCAACCACCGAGGCGGAATATATTGCCGCCGGTGCCACGTGTGCTCAGGTTCTTTGGATGAGAAACACACTTAAAGACTTTGGTATAAACTGGGATACTAGCCCTATCATGGTAGACAACCAAAGTGCAACATGTCTCTCAAAGAATCCGGTACACCATTCCCGTTCTAAACACATAGATGTCCGTCACCATTTCTTAGATGATCATGTTGCTAAAAAGGACATCATATTAGTGTACGTTGAAACCCAGAAGCAAATCGTCGATATTTTCACAAAACCCCTAAAGGAAGACTCCTTTGTGCGGTTGCGTCGAGAATTGGGGATTATGGGTGAATCCGAGATTTAGGATTCATTTTTTATGTTCAATAATCTTGCATGTTATTCAATTTCATTACATTTGCTCATGCTAGATTTATTGGAATTTTTTGGATTTTTCGTTGAATTTTCGGAATTTCGCTCGATTTGTTCGTAAACGTCAAATTTCAGATTTTCGATGTTTAATGGGGTAGTATAATGATTAGTGAGAGTATTTCGATGTTTTGTCCAAGTGCGATTAGGAGAGAACTCAAAATTTCTAATTCTAAAATTTTTGGACTCTCTTAGTCGGTCCAAGTTCATTAGCCGACCGACTAGATTCAGTTCTAGTCGGTCAGTGAATGAGCTTAGACCGACTAATTCTTGTCAGATTTTTTGGCTTCTGTTACTGTTTACAATTAGTCGGTTCAAGCTCATTGACCGACCGACTAGATCATCATCTAGTCGGTCAGTGCTTGAACTGTGACCGACTAATTGCAACGGGGACAGTTGTGTCTTTTCGACTTCCGATCGATTTAAAGCTCATCTAACCGACTAATCTCATTTCAAGTCGGTTCATACCTCTCTCTCTCTCAGCCAAAGACCCCGTGCCCCCCTTCGTCTTCCTCCTCTCCCGTCGTCGTTTCTGGCCATCTCTCCGACCAACTCCGGCCGGGGATCACTCTCCTCCTCCTCCTAGGGTAAATCCCCTCTCTCCCATCTCCTCTAGGGTTTGTTTCCTGTGCTTAAGGTTAGGGTTTCTTCGATTCCAATTTCTAGGGTTTCGGCTAGGATTGATCTTTAGGGTTATCTCGTTTGATTGCGTCGTGTCTTGTCTCACTGATGGCAAGAACACGTATTCCGATCGATCCCTCACATCCATCGCCTATGACCGTAGAGTCACCCCCTAGGGAACCCTCGCAACCCAAACGCCGTTCGAAGACCACCCATCCCTCTTCGTCTTCGCCTCCTCTTAAGAAGAAGAGGACGACGATAGCGAAACCCCGAGCCCGATCTCAGCCTAGGAAGCAACCTGCCTCTCCTGCTTCATTCTGTGCCCCTACACCTCCTTCCGATTCCGACACGGAATACATACCCGAGACCGAGACCCATAGGGATCCTACACCCCCTCCTAGGGAACCTACGTCTAGCTCTCGACCCCGTACTTCCACACGTCAGCCTAAGGGAAAGGGTCTGATGCCAGTTGGCGGTGTCGATATCTCTTTATGTCACGACGACCCGTTGTGTCTCGCGGCATATAACCGTATCGAACACTGTCCGCTGCTATTGGAGCATTTCGTACAGTTTTCAGACTTCCCAGGCCTTGCGGATCTTCTGTCGTCTTCCGGTCTTATCGATTATCTTCGGTATAACCCTAAGGCGAATCCACACCCATACCCTCACCTAGTCAAACTCTTCTACGCGAACCGTGTCCGGGGTCAGTACGACGAGACCCACTCTATTGAGACGACTGTCTTGGGGACACTGATTGTCCTCACGGCAGAAATCTTAGGAGAGTTGATCGGTTGCTCGTCGTCTGGCCTCCTCCCTTCAGATATCTCCATCGATGAAATCTCTTCCCTTGATCAGGTCATACTTTCTGAGATTTTCCATGATATTCCTCCTGCCATGATTGGCGTGCCCTCGAATTCTTTCAAGCCTAATGGCTGGGTCCTTAACCTGATTCTGAAGTCGTGCTTACTTCCTAAGTACGGCTCCTCTTCTTTGCCTTCCCAGCCATTCCTCAAACTCATATATGCCATCTTCATGGGGAGCGAGATTAACTGGGCTCGGATCATACTCGATAAGATGGATTCTTTCGAGTGTATCCGAAAGTCCATGAAGTCTGCTCATATCCCATATCCGTGCCTGATGACTCTTGTCTTTCGCCACTTTCGTGTCTCACTTCCACCTGATGATGAGCGTCCTCTCGGTCCCCCTCTGAATGCGACGACCATCAAGAAGTCTCTTACAGCGCTTCGTCACGTTCAGAGGACGACCCCCTCTGCTTCAGCGTCTGCTTCAGCCTCAGCTGCTCCTGCTCCCTCTACCACTCTTGACGAGCTCGTACGTTCAGTGAGACATATGGAGTCTCGTTATGCTCATACTGAGGAGATACTAGCTCGTATCACCTCTCGTTTGGGCATTGAGATCCCTCCGTCAGTCTCTGACGAGGAGGAGTTGGATGAGGAGGAGATCGATGAGCTTGTTCGTGTTGCTGCTCGTGCCCCTGAGGGCACTTCTGGTGCTGTTGCCTCTTCTTCCGTTGACCCTGAGAGCACACCTGTTGCCACAGTTCCTACGGTGGATACCACTTCTGGTGCTCCCGAGGCCACTACCGTCGCTCCCGTGGACACTTCAGCTGATCCGGTGACCACCTCCACTCATGCAGAGCCTGCTGCTGCTGCAGATCCTCCCGCTGCCTCCTGAGCTTCTCTGAGGACTCTCTTGATGCACTTTGGATGATATATCTTTTAGTGAGAGAGTTTGGGTAGGATAGAGTGTGGTTATATATTTGGATATTTTGATGTATCTCTGATGATATTTTGATGGATATGTATGTGGTGTGATATATATGTATTTTGTGCTTCGATCGTTGGATCGCTCATATGTATGTCGGTGATGCAATTTTTTGTTGTACTCATGCTTCATTTATATATATACATCGATGTTGACATTTCATTCTGTTGTGCACATTTTATATTCTATATGTCTCTGATGTTTGATTTCGTCGCTCGACGATAATAACTTGGTTAAATAGAAATTATTTCTATGAAAACATAGAATTGTTTTCCATGCACTAAATTAACCAAGAATGTTGATATTGGAGAGTATATTTCATAACTCAATTCGTAAAATTAATTTGAGTTTTGATGATTTTTCGATTTTCGACTTTGGTCTCATTGACACGCTTTGATTTAATTCGTATTTTCCTTTGGTGTCGTTTGGACCGTGGTCGTATTCTACGACTCCCGTGATTTTATTTGAAGCCATTGTTGTTATCGTTGATATCCTCCCGCTCTTTTTGCTTATGCCAACGGGGGAGAGATATAATAATGACGATGAGCTAAATGATAATTTAAAGCATTTTTCCAAGAATCTAATTTGATATGTTAGATTCAGGGGGAGTTAAGATATATAAATGGATTTTCAAATCCTAGATTTCAATATTTGATTCTCATTTTATACTTTACTCGTCTGCTTGATGCGAATTATGATTATTCATTTTGGAATTAACGTGTCATCAATGCAGGGGGAGTAAGTAAATTACATTTGAATCATTATTTTTGATTATTATTTATGTTGGTTTGTCATCACCAAAAAGGTGGAGAATGTTGGATATTGGACTCCCCGGATTTGGTTTTGGATGATGAACAAACATAAATATATCGTGAACTAACTCTTTGTGAGCGCAGTTATGGAGATCATCGCCAAATTCATATGAACATCTAAAGCGATGTCTCAAGACTTCTCAAAGCACGTGATCGTTTACCTAAAGCTTTGTTGAAGCTTTTGGACCATTTTAGAAGTCATGAAGATTTGGATCGAAGCTTTCGAAGACGGTTCGTCAAGTTTTATTTATAGTCTTTTAGCTTCGTTCCTTAGAATGTTAAGCCTTGAGTAGGTCTTACGTTTTAATCTTCATAACGCTCCTACCTTAGAGCTAGGATCTTAGTAGAAGTCCATACGAACTTTCCCGAAGCATCGCGCTTCGATTCGTGACTTCTTTTGCATGTTAGTTGGTTCAACAAGAAGAACCAACCGACTAGATGGTGATCTAGTCGGTCTGCGATGCTTCTTGGACCGACTAGTTTGCCTTCTCAAATCATAGCTCTTTACGGTTTACAGTTAGTTGGTCTACGTTGAATCACCGACCGACTAGTTGGTGAACTAGTCGGTCAGTGATCCTTCTCAGACCGACTAGTTGAGCTTCTACTGTACATGCCAAGTTACTATTTATTGTTAGTCGGTCTATGTACATTTGGCGACCGTCTAGTTGATGAACTAGTCTGTCAACTTTTGTTCTTGGACCGACTAATTCAATTTGTACTCAGACTATTTGTTTTATCTCTTAGTCGGTCTATGAACACTCATCGACCAACTAGTTGTGAAACTAGTCGGTTGGCAAGTCTTCTTGGACCGACTAGTTCTGATAGTCTGAACTTCGATCTATTCACTGTTCACCACTTAGTCGGTTCATGCTGTTTGAACCGACCGACTAGTTGATGAACTAGTCGGTCGGTGGTTGTTCTTTGACCGACTAGTTTGGTTCAGAATAGAGCCGTTGGAGCATTAATTGAAACGTTTTTCTCTCTCTCTTTCCTCTAACCTATATATACTTGGTGTGCTGCATTCATTGCACTCAAGGCTGATTATAAGAGAAGTTTAGAGATCAAAGAGAAAGCATTCAATCTCATTTAAAGCTCAATCATTTCCTTTCAAGAATCTCTCCCTCACTCTTATTTCAAAAGAGAGATTCATTGATTGTGAGCCTTCCAAGCCAAGTGCTTGATTCTAGGTCACCAACATCCACCTAGGACTCTATTGCTGGTCATCTACTTGGAGCTAGGGTTTGGTGCCTCTTCATCTTCCCCAAAATCCGTTTTGCCCTAAATCGTAAGTTATACTCAAGGCATATGATTTTGTCGATAAGAATTTCTATTTCAATTTACTTTGTTATTGTAAGTGATTCACTCTCGGTTGTGAGAGTTTGTTTGTGATCCCGGGTTGTGGGAGTCACAATTTCCTTTGTGTATGATTTGACTTTGTGAAGGTTCTTCACAAGTATTTCATAGTGCAAATCTTGAGTTAGGGTTTCTAACTCAAGTATCCGGAGGGGATCCGGGTGGTTGGGACGTAGGATCACCGGAAACAAGTCGGGGAGACTTGGGTGGATCTGAACCCAGTAATATTGCTTGTTTACGATTGTCTTCTTTGTTGTCTAATATTTACACTTCCGCATTTCCGCATTGTTTGGTAGAGTTTGCAAGATAATTTGGAATTATCTTCTTAATTATTTTAAAGTACTATTCACCCCCCTTAGTACTTGTGCAGTAGCTTAGCAGGGCATTACAATAAGATGTACTTGTTTCCCTTGCTTGACGGAAAAGGTCCCATGAAGTCCACTCCCCAATAATCAAATAGCCCAATTTCTAGAATGGGCCTCATCGGCATCTCGTTTCGCCTTGATATGTTCCCGGTCCGTTGGCATCTATCACATCCTTTGACGAAGTCATGCGTATCCTTGAACATGGTCGGCCAAAAGAATCCGCATTGCAATATCTTAGCGGTGGTCTTAGATGAGGCGTGATGTCCCCCGCATGGCATACTATGGCAATGCAAGATGATTGACGTGGCCTCCTCCTTGGAAACACATCTCTGAATAACACCATCCTTGCAAATATTGAAGAGATACAGATCTTCCCAAAAATAATTTCGGACTTCGTGCATAAACCTCCTCTTTTGTTGCGTGGGCATTCCGCATGGTTTTATTCCACAAGCCAAATAATTAACGAAATCCACATACCAAGGCACCTCCCCGGGTCTTACGGCGAATAGCCTCTCGTCGACAAAGGTGTCATCGATTGGCAAGCTCTCATCCTCCTTGTCGCAAACAGATAAGTGGTCCGCCACAACGTTGTCTGTTCCCTTCTTGTCTCTAATCTCCAAGTCAAATTCTTGCAACAAAAGTATCCATCTTATTAATCTTGGTTTTGCCTCTTTTTTGCTTAGAAGATACTTCAATGCCGCATGGTCGGTGTGGACAATAACCTTGGATCCAAGGAGGTAGGAACGAAACTTCTCGATGGAGTAAACAACCGCTAAAAGCTCTTTCTCGGTGGTAGTATAATTTTTCTGTGCATCGTCCAATGTTTTGCTAGCATAGAATATAACATGAAGCCTTTTGTCTTTCCTTTGTCCTAGCACCGCTCCAATGGTTTGGTCACTTGCATCACACATAAGCTCGAAGGGAAGGCTCCAATCCGGCGGTTGTATGATGGGGGCGGAAATGAGCGCTTCCTTCAACGTATTAAATGCTTGCAAGCACTCTCCTGAAAAGACAAAAGGGGCATCTTTAGCAAGTAAGGAAGTAAGGGGTCGGGCAATTAGGGCAAAGTCCTTGATAAAGCGGCGGTAAAACCCCGCATGACCAAGGAAGCCTCTAATGCCCTTTATATTAATAGGAGGAGGGATTTTTTTGATTACCTCAACTTTCGCCTTATCAACCTCAATTCCTCTGGAAGAAACAAGGTGCCCAAGAACTATCCCTTCGGTGACCATAAAATGACATTTCTCCCAATTAAGAGTGAGATTATTTTGTTGGCATCTTTTAAGAACCTTAGTGAGGTTAGCCAAACAAGAATCAAACTCACTTCCATAGACAGAAAAATCATCCATGAAGACTTCCATAATATTTTCAATGTAATCAGAAAAGATGGATGTCATACACCTTTGAAAGGTGGCGGGAGCATTACAAAGACCAAAGGGCATTCTACGGTAGGCATATGTGCCATAAGGACATGTGAAGGTTGTCTTTTCTTGGTCATCTTCATGCAAGGGGATTTGAAAGAATCCCGAATAACCATCCAAATAGCAGAAGTATTTATGTTTAGCAAGACGCTCAAGCATTTGATCAATGAAGGGCAATGGGTAATGGTCTTTCCGGGTGGCTTTGTTTAATTTCCTATAATCAATACACATCCGCCATCCCGTGACGGTACACGTAGAAATGGGTTCTCCCTTTTCGTTTTTTATAACGGTCATCCCTCCCTTTTTAGGGACGACATGAATGTGGCTAACCCACCGGCTGTCAGAGATAGGAGAGATATTACCAGCTTCAAGTAATTTAAGAATCTCTTTCTTAACCACCTCCTTCATGTTAGGGTTCAACCGCCTTTGAGGTTCTATGGAGGTGGCTTCGGTGTTTTCCAAGTGGATTCTATGCGTGCAAAGCCTAGGGCTTATTCCCTTAAGATCAGAGATGGTGTAGCCAAGCACATCCTTGTGACTCCAAAGGACATCTAAGAGTCTTTCTAGTTGATCATGGTTGAGGTGGGCATTAACAATAACCAGATAGGTCAATTTATTACCCAAGAAAGCGTACCTTAGATTTGGTGGTAATTGTTTAAGCTCTACCTCGGGTGGCGCTGTACCCTCTACTTCCTCTCCTTGTGTAAGCTTGATTTCTCCGGCAACATCTGGGTTTAGTTCTTTCTCCTTGAGTGGGCTTCTCCACGCCGACTTGGATTCACTTATCGATGAGGACGGTGCATCGGAATAGATGCTGCACAGCTCCGCGTGGGCATCGATGGGATCACCATTATGCTCCGGTCCAAGCCTGAGATCAAGAGATGCGTCAGTGGGTTCATAAATATAAGAGTAAGGGTCGTTGAGTGTACTTCCCTGAATCTCGGCATGACCAATGGATTCCTCGAAAGAGTAGTACTCTTCAATGCATGCTCCGCCATTTTCAAAATATAACTTGCCGTCCCTCACATCAACTCTGATGTTGCCCTCTATAGTCCCTTCTGGGGAGATTTGATCCATCACAAAAATGGCAAATTGTTGCTCAATGGGGTCCTCGATATCAACAGCGAATGCCCCTATGGCATGGACCTCATCAACAAGTTCTTTAAGAAGGCTCGCAAAGGAGTCATCATCCCCAGGCTTGACTCAGTCATCAACAATGCGTCCCCCATGTTCCTGTTAAGATCTTACGGAGAATTATGGGAAAGCAAGTAAATTGGACAGCAAACAGAGTCAAAAAGGAAAAATAAAGAAAGAAAGAAAGATAGATGGTAAGAATTGTTAGCACGAAAAAGGAGTAAAAAGATAAAAATAATGAAACAAAAAGAAGATACTAAGTAAAGAGAATAAAACACTGTCGCCTCCCCGGCAACGGCGCCAAAAACTTGACCGCACCCCGGATACACACCCGGGGCTAGCGGCTCGTAGTCTTACCGCAAGCGAACGGGGTAGCGGCGAGCGGGTATCGAACTCAGGGAGGAACAATGACATTGTCTCCTTCCGATCACCTAGCTATTAAGAGGGTCGAGAATCGTTCGGGTAAACGGTCACAATCGTTCAAATGTCGATAGAAATATCAATAAAATAAAGCGCCTAGGGATAGGGAATTCCCGCTACGGACCGTATCTCATCGTTGTGATTCATAGGTTTCATCATTGCTAGACTTGAATTTTAGGTGAACTAGTTGCAACTAAATGTAGAACCAAGCTCACGCTCTCGCGCTATTGCCGGTCTACAGCAAACCTAGGGTAGGGCCCAATCTATTGCAAACCCTAACCTAGGCCGCTAGCGTGAAGAACGACATCATCGTTCAATCGTATCTCGAGCCCACTCTCGTGCAAACTCGAGCTACGACCTAGGTTGTGATAGTTCATATCCGTCCAATCTCTTGCAAACGGATATTGGTATAGAAACACGATTAAAAATCCTAGCTTTGGTCCAATCTCTTGCAAACCAATTCTAGAGAAGTCCAATCGTAAATCTAAATCGAATTTCTAGGGCTTCCTATCAATTGGGACCCAATCTCTTGCAAATCCCAATCGATATGAATTTCTTGCTATCAGTAATTAATCAATCCCAACCTAACCCTAATCAATTCTAGCAAGAATTTCACCAATTCATCACAATTTAGAAATAGGGTCTGTAGGGTTCATCCTTACGCCCTAAGACGATGGAACTACTCACTAATCATCACGCAATACTTAGGAAAATCAATAGTGAAATCAACACAATTCATTGCAATAGAGAAATTATGAATAAAAATAGTGTTTTTGATAAGAGAATAGACAAACCAATGAGAATCCAATAGCATCCAACAAAAGAAGCCTTTAAATCTCCAAAAGAAAAGCTAAATCTATTGATCTCAAAAGCTCTCAACAAGGCTTCCAAAAAGCTCTAAAAAGTCCTCCTTAACTAGGGCAAAAACTGGGTTTAAATACCCTTCAAAATCGCCCAAAAAATTGTGACCAAAATGCCCCTGCGCAGCCCAGAAATCGCACTTTACGCAGCAGGCGGAGCGGCTCACTCGGCCGAGTGACAGAACCATGTAGATTTCTAGTAAGTCAGGGGTTTTCGGGGGTCTGTCTTCGGAGGTGACTCGGCCGAGTGGCTTTACTCACTCGGCCGAGGGGCATTCCATGCCCGGCGGAGTGGCTTTCTCAGATCAACTGTAAAATTCCAGTAAGTCGGCCTCTTTTTGGATGGATTTTCCCGTGCCACTCAGGCGAGGGGATCTCCATACTCGGCCGAGTGGTCTATCGTCACTCGGCTGAGGGCGCGCTGATATTCTTCTGCTGTGCGTGTCCAGTCTGGTCGGCCGAGTGAGCTTCTTTGCTCGATCGAGGGAGTGCTTCACTCGGCCGAGTGACATGCTGTAGATGCCCAATCTTCTTCGTTTCTCCTCCTCGCCGCTCCTACGAAGTTCCTTCTTCTTCCACTCGTCTTCCATCGCTGAATGGCCCTCAAAAGAGCTGTGGGTGACACTCCGGAGTGGGTGCAAATCCTCTTGATCTCAAAATCACTCCAAATCGCTTCATATCTCCTGAAATACGACAAAAACAAGAAATAGTGAAAAGAATCACAATATTGTCGAATAATCGTGGAAAACGCGATATGAGCGATAAAAGTGGCATGGAAACATGCAGCAAAAGGGTGTAAAATACGGAGTGATCAAATCTCTACTCTGAATGGCTTCTTGAAAGCTAACAGGATCATCATCTGATATGATGCCATCCTCGACCCCTCTGTCTACTAAAAACCCGTAGTACTTGTCAAGGGCTTGAGGAATCCTGTCAGACCTTATTACGACTTGTTGAGGAATATCAGACCCTGCCTCTTCTAATAGTTCTGTTTCATGTTCATATGTATATTCATCTAATTCTATCACTTTGCCATTGGATTCCCTCTCAAGAATATCCTTTTCTAAAAAGGTGACATGTTTGGAGACAACAACCTTTTGTTGCTCCTGGTGATAGAAAATGTACCCAGTTAAATGGCTTAGGTATCCTATGAATCTGCACATGACAGACCTATCCTCCAATTTTTTTGGATTAAGCCTCTAGACATACTCATGACATCCCCATACCCTAAGATGATTAAGGTTGGGTTTCTTCCCATTCTATATCTCATATGGTGTCGTAGGCACGGATTTAGATGGAACTCGATTATGGATGTGTGCAACAGTTTCTAGGGCATAGCCCCATAGAAAGGTGGGTCACTCAAATTCACTTATCATGGATCGTGTCATGTCCAACAGAGTACGATTCCTTCTCTCCGACACACCATTATGTTGGGGGTTGTATGGAGGCGTGACCTGATAGAGAATTCCATTCTCCTTTAGATACGTAAGGAAATCATGGCTTAAGTATTCACCTCCTCGATCTGATCGAAGGATTTTAATACTCTTACCTATTTGTTTTTCTGCTTCGTTACGATATTCTTTAAATCACTCAAAAGTATCAGACTTGTGTTTCATCAAGAACACGTGTCCGAACCTTGAGTGATCATCTGTGAATGTAACAAAGTATGAATATCCTCCTTTGGCCAAAGTTGACATGGGTCCATATACATCTGAATGTACAAGACCCAAGAGTTCAATAACTCTCTCCCTATTACATGTAAAGGGAGTTTTGGCCATCTTACCTTTGAGGCAAGACTCGCAAGTGTCAAAAGACTCATAATTAGAGATGCCCAAAGACCCATCTTTATGAAACTTGCTGAGTCTCTTCTCTCCGATATGGCCTAGTCTGCAGTGCCAAAGGTAGGTTTTATTATAACGTGATTCCTTACATTTTCTTTTATTAACATTTAATACAATATCATTAGACAAAGTGTACACACCATTATTCAACGTTCCAAATCCTTGCAACTTTCCATCAAATAAAATGTTCATAACATCTTTATCAATGGTAAAGGTGCAACCGTCTTTGGCCAAAGCCGAAACGGAAATTATGTTGCACATGAAACTTGGAATGTAGAAGCATTGTTTCAAAAACAAAGTGGTGCCATTCGCCAAGGTGTGTCTGATGTCCCCTACGGCTTCAGCAACAACACTTGCTCTGTTACCGACTTGTAGGACAACCTCTTTCTTTCTTAAACTTCTAGTTGTTCTCAAATCCTGCAAGCTATTACAGATGTGAGAACCCACTCTAGTATCTCATACCCATGCATTAGAGGTTACCGAAAGAATTACACTTTGTATTACCATTACCCTTGAAGTTAAGGCATCCTCATGACTTCTCTACTTCTCCAGAAGTTTTATATTCTTTCTTTAAGTCCTTACCAGTTTGCATACCTTCTCTTGGATTATTTCAGACTCAAGACGCATGCTGTAAAAGCATAGAACACCCTAACATAGCATATGTTCAAATTAATATAAATAGAATGGTTTTTATCTAATTATATCCTCCCACTATTTTAATGAACATATTCATCCACAATTAATGAACAAATTCATTAAAAATTAAAATTTAATGAGAGAGGGACCCAACCACCTTGAGCTTCATAACCTTGAGAAGACTCAACAAATTGATCTGCTCTGTAGTTGGTAGACGAACTCTTCATCGATCACATCACATGTGATTCCCTATAGGTTTTTGTCCCTAGTCATTTATGATCTTGAGGAGACTCAACAAACCATAATGACTAGTCTAGTCGAACGCTTATTTTCATGTCTAAAATTAACTTACACCGACACGCGAGGAGACCTGACGCGATGGATTGGGTTAAGACCAGACTACATTATATGTATGATGGAGTCAGTTTCTAAAAGAGACCATGTCATATCTTGAGGAGACTCAACAACCATGATAGGCGTCTTTTAGTCCCCTAATCCAAAAATAAGGAGGGCTAGGTTTAATCTTGAAGAAGATTTTAAATGTTTTAGACTAGATGTAATCGACGGTGTCACATAATCATAATTCACATCCTTGCGATCCAGCGGAACACGCCCAGGGATTTGGCTAGGCCAGGATCACTATCCTCAGTCAAGCTAGGGTGATCCACAACACTAGTCAAAAAACACTAGACCGGATCATGGTCCATTGAAGAAAACTAATTATTCATATGTGTGCCATCGATTAAAAATGGCTTTATTAAAACTAGTTAATCCTATCAACTAGTTGAATCCTAAAATACAACATTATTAGAATTGGTTAATAACTTTTATTACGTCCTTATCAACTATAAGGAATGAACTTTAAGGTGTTATCCTAATCATGTATTAGGCATTTAAAACAAGTTTAAATCATAGCCTAGCAATCTAAAATTATCTTATAATTTTTAGACAGCTTTTAATGGCTAACCTAAAAGGTTTTCTTGTGTTATCAAATAAGGAACAAGAATTAACATAACCATTAAAACTAAAACTTAATTTTATCACACGAAATTAAGTTTCTGCAATTTTTCAATAATCATCTCATAATTATTTCATGTTTCTAACAAACATTATATGCATATCATATTATTTGCAGAATTAGATCATGGTAGATTTGGCTCCGATACCAATGTTGGGGGTTTTGGGACCCTCAGGGCATAAATCTATGCATGTCCTATGTCGGACGGACGATAGAAGCAGTAAACATGCAACGGAAAAACCATTAAACTATTTAATGATAGCCCTACTGAATAAATAAACCCTAGCCAGGAAAATCTACTATCTTGGGGTGGGTCTGACCAATCTCAAAGATAGATCTAAATTACTGCAATAATATATGAAAGCATAAAAAGACTTACCCAAAAATTCGCTTCTGCAGTATACGAAGCGTCGTTTTCAGCAACTTTCTTTCGCTCCTTGAAGAAATCCGCATCTACTTCTCCAAGACTGGACCATCTGAAGCAAGCCAACACCGTGCCTCTGAGCCAATTACTCACCGAAGAAAGTTTCACTTGAGTTACGACCCACATCAAAGACTTTAGATCAGATCCAAACCTCCCCGTCGTCTTACTAGGACTCGAACAGAGGATCAGAAGAATTTTAAGAGGAGGGAATAATTTTAAGTCTTAGATTGAGCGTGCTCAAAATTTTTTTAGAGCTTTTCGAATCGGAGACTTGGTGCGAGTTTCGATGAGGAGGGCCGTCCCTTATTTATATAGGGAGTCGGCCCCTTCTCCTTTGCTACGAGCAATGCAGGACTATTCATATGAGTTATTTAAGTTTAGTTTTATAGAAGTCCAAACTTCTTAAATTAACCATAAATTTATTTCTGAGTTTCAACTATGAAATAATATATCAAATCGTAGATCTCGAGACAACGATTACATAGAAAAAAATGGTGTTCAATTTCGATATCATTTGAGCCTTCAAATGTTGAAAACAATTTCCAAAATTGGGTTTTATAAACAAAACTGCAAAAACACGCATCGCGAGGAAGCTGGGCACACATCCTGCAGATCGTGCCACGTGGCGCGATCTGTGCATGCCACGTGGTGCGCGCCCACGCTGGCGCCGCACGCGCGCGTAGGCATGCGGGCCCCATACGGGCGACCCCTGCGTGTCCGACCTGCTATCCCCTGGCGGGTTTGACCCGCCAGGCACGGGTCAGTCCCGCCAGACCTCTTAGCTCCTTTCGTTGCTGTTTTTGTGTTTTCGGATTCGTTTGAGCTCCGATTTGAACGCGGTTTCTTCCTGTGGTTTTCTCAGGAAGTCCCCTTCGATCCCATGCATCATTGTCAACTTAATACTAAGTATTAATTATACATCTAAAGTCCCCAATACTAAACTCCTTGGTTTAATCTCACAACTTGTTTGTGAGCTAAATTATTTCAAATGCATCAGATGCATTTTTCTTTACATTCTTCCTTTTACTAAGATGTAAATCCTACTTGGTGTGAGACCCTACAGCCTGACCCTACTACATGTTGGGGCTCGAAACCCCTAGACGACAGTGACCACGAGCAGCAGGTGTCATCTCTGTTTCGGCATCATAATTATGTGATTGACCCATTGACTACAGTGTCGTCGAGATCATCAGACTGTGTTCGTTATGACTACCGTAGTTTTAGTCCCTTCATCATAACTATGTCACTGCATAGCCTAGGGTATGGTAAACTGTCAACCATACTAGCAAAACATTTCTAAACGTACATGATTGCTTGAACTAATTGAAAACCTTAGACATTGCATGCCAGTTTGGCTAATCATAGATATTGCATGCTAAGATTTGGCTATCTTGTGGGCCAGTTTGGCTAGTCTGGCTTGTGTTCCAGTATTACAAATTATGATGGCCGGTTTGACTGATTCTGGCTCATGGTCCAGAAAGTACACATGGGTGGGGTTGGGTTTGTGGGCACTAGTCGAAAGTAAACGGGTCACCTTCGAGGGCACGAGAAGGTTGATTCGATTCCTTACCGCATAACGACGTGAACCTTAATCATTAAATTGCACACACTCATGAACGTCCTGAAATGCTATATTGAACATGTATAATGTATAGAACTGCTATTGCTTCCATTCAAACTGGAACTACCTTGATAATCTAAAATCTGTTCCTACTACTTAGAAATAGAACTGACATGCTAATGTAATTTCTATTTGAACTTCTTAGAAATGTTAATTGTTCATTCATTCTCAAATGCTTTAACTGCCCTGAAATTGCTTTTGAAAACCTTACCGAGTGTCAATTCTACTAACATTTTATATCTTGCCAAGCGACTCTCGCTGACGTATATTTCCTTGTCTTATATCTTGTGAAATATACGTCAGGTTTGAGGCAGAGGAGTATACCTTGAGACTGAGCAGGTTGACCAGGAGTTCTCGGGTGCTGAGATCCAATACTGAGGAACGGCGTGCTTCTGCAACACCGCTAAAGAATTAACATTTTTCGTTGTAATCTCATTCAATGTAATTTATTTTGATGTAACTGTTTCTAATGGCCATGTTAGGCCTTATTTGTGTACATGTAATTTTGGACACTGACTCTGTAAAAATGATAATCTGTATTGTTCTGAGTTTGCATGCCAGAACCTGAAATGCGTAATCACAGACGCTTATTGTGCTTAAGTCAAAGAAGGAAGAAAAAAGTACTTCTTGTTTGCTTTAAGCACGTGCGGACCCGCTCGCGTCCTAGTTCCCAAGTATGATGGGAAGCGGGGCGTGACACTGATGAATAGACGATTGAAGTATTCATTCATTTACCCATGCATAAGAATATGATTCTCTATTAATATTTCCAAATTAGATTTTGCAGGGGGTGGGGGTGGCATATTATTTGGTGCTCTCGAATTAAAATTTTGTGGTGGTGCATTTGACAGTGCATGAAACTGTTGGGGATGCTGCGGATACAGTGGTTGAGGCTACAACCCTGGGCTCCTATAGGAAAATTTTGGGTGGTTCTTACACCCTTGGTTAAAAGTGTTGGAGTCGGGGTTTTTGGGCGGCCTCGCGTTGTTTCCATATAATGCATTGGCCTGCTCGATAGTCATCCCCGGTGGTGTTGGGAGAGTGGACGGGCATTCAAATCTTGGATGTCCTTGCACACCACAGACTTCACATAAAGCCGCCATAGGCAGATTAGCAGCACCAATTCCTATCATAGACGACTGTTTGGCTAAGTCATCAAATTTCAAAGAAAGCATGGTAACAACATCTAATTCATACTTACCTCCCTTCTTGGAGGTTACTCTCTCGTTGCTCCATAGATAGTTGTTGCTGGCCATGTCCTCCAACAAATTCTTGGATTTCTTTGGATTTTTGCTCATTAACGACCCATTAGCGGTGGCGTCTATATACATTTTCACCTCACTTGCAAGCCCATTGTAGAACATTTGAATTAGGAGCCAATACGGCACTCCATGATATGTGTAGTTTCTTTGGAAGTCCTTGAATCTCTCACATGCCTCATATAAAGACGCTTGATCATATTGGGACATGTGATTTTGTTGCACATCTTCATGGTCTTTCCTGGAGGGAAAATTTTGGTTAGAAAAGCACGCAATAGATTATCCCAAGTAGTAAAGGTATCAAGATCATGGCTTCTAAGCCACTCCTTCACCTTATCCTTTAGAGAGAAAGGGAAGAGTCTTAGCCTAATGGCGTCGTTAGTGATGCCATTCATCCTCAGCGTGTCCAGATGTTCGTTAGGGAAGAGTCACTAGAAAAGTGTTCAGATGTTCGTTAGGGTTCTCCACAAGTGATCCTCCGAATTGGTTCTGCTGGATAAAGCTGATCAACGAAGGTTTCAATTCTAAATTGTTGGCCTCCACCAATGGTCTTGTGATGCTCGATGTTGACCCATTAAAGGGTATAGAGAAGTCCAGAAAGGACCTAGCTGGTGGTGGATCATTGTTAGGTGGAGGTGGTGGATTATGAACTTCTTCTACCATATCTCTTGCGCTAGATTTCTCTTTCTTTCAGCGTTGCGCCTGCGTGCAGTAGCTTCAAGCTTAGGATCTAGGAAAAGTAAATCCTCAATACCCTACGATCTCCTATGCATACACAAAGGGCAAGACCAAAAGAAAACATCAGTAGCACCAAAATCAATAACAAAAGAAAATAAAAGAGTAAATAAAAAAGAAAAGAAAAGTGCGTGGTCTTGCAACAAATACCAAAACCAATATCAAGCCGTGCCTTCCCGACAATGGCGCCAGAAACTTGTTGTCCCAAAATTATATACCACAAGCGCATGGTGTAGTTGTAACGCTATATGGGTCATTCACATGGAGGCAGTTAGTGAGTACATGTTTCTCCCTAAGTTCATTAGCTACGCGATCAATGTGTGGCTAGAAGAGATGAATAATATGAAAATTTTCAATAAGAAAAAGATCTAGGACCTAAAAATCCCCACCATTGATTAAAATTAAGATTGAGTTGAATTAATCAATTGTTGAATTCATGGGACTCGGGAGAAGTCGTCTAACCTAAGGGCATTCTCCTACACCCCCCACTTCCGTGATGCAATGGTAAGATATTCCCTTATGTTATCCATACCCACCACTCTCATGATGCTATGATAGGATTACCTAACCTATATCGAAGCTAACTCCCATTGGTGCATCGATATATGTCAGGTGCATTACATCCGAAGAATATCCTCAATCTTCCTCCATGCCACTTCCGTGGATTAGGATTCAGATCTATACTAAGATGGCTCTGATCCGTGTCTGACTCCCGTCAGTCGCACGGATAGTATGAATCAATGTAGGAATTGAAAATCCTAGATTTATTCTGACTATTGTCGATGACTAATCTAATTATACACAAGGGGGGAGATCAATTTGCATTGATAATTAACATCCTAGCATACCCCAATTCACCAATTACTCAACATTTAATCAATATCTCATCAATTCACAACAAATCTAATGGGGTTCAACCCATGGCCCTCGATGGACAACTGCTCACGATCCATAACAAGATAAGCAATCAAAATCAAATTAGAATGGACATGGAAATGCAATCAAAATAGAGATTCGAAATCAACATGTTCGTAAGGCGATGTGGTTTAAATATTTATAAACCGCAAGCGCACGACATCGTGTAGCATGAAACGGGTCGTCTGCAGGAAGGCGTTCGTTGAGTACCAATTTCTTTCTAAGTCAGAAAGCTACGAGGTCGATAGGTGGTCGAGATGAAAATGATGCAAAATTCAGGGGATAAAATCTCTAGGGCTTGGGGTATTCCCACCATCAAACTAGGGTTAATGTTGGGTTAGAGTTAACAGTTGTCGGGTTTATTGGGATTCGAGAGAGGTCATCTAACCTAAGGGCATTCTCTTATCCCTTACTCTCGTGATGCATGATAGGATAGTCCCTTATGTTATCCCTACCCCTGCTCTCGCTATGCTATGATAGGACTACCCTAACCTATATCGATGTCAACTCTCGTCGACACATCGATACACGTTAGGTGCATTACGTCCGACAAATTTCCCCAATCTTCCTCTATGCCACTCTCGTGGTCGAGAATTTGGATCTATATTAGGAAGGCTCTAATCGGTGCCTGACTCTTGTCGGCCACACTGATAATATGGGTCATTGTAAGGATCAAAAACCCTAAATTAGTCCCGACTCTCGCCAGCGGCTAATCTAATATTCCACAATGGAGGAGACCGATATACAATGAAAATTGACATCTTAATATGCCCCCAAATCGTCAATTAGCCAACAATCAACCAATTAGTTTATCCAACCCATGACCCAATTTCAATGGGGTTCAACCCATTGCTCTATATGGAAAACTACTCACTACCCATTATCAAATAGGCAATCACAAGCATGGATTCAATGAGCATTGCAATAGATTCAATTTAGAAATTTAGAATTAAACAATCCACAACAATAGCAATCAAGAGATAGATTTTCTATTACTAAAACAACAATCCAAAACAAGAACTACAAAAGGAATAAACTAAAAGTTACAGAAATAAAAGGGGAATAACACCTGAAAATCCTCTGAAAAAGACTGAAAAAGGGCAGAATAAAGTCTGGGTTTCACAGAGGAAGAACTAGTCCCTTAACTAACTCTGGCGGTGCCCAGGAAATGCCCTAGGACCTAATTCGACGCGACTGCATCGAAACGACGTGGTCGCGTCGTCTGGATGCGTAAAAGAAGGCTTCGGCAGTAGCAGCGACGCGACCATGTCATTTAACCACACAGACACATCGAATGCAGCTCTAATTCCTCGTTTGGTCTTCGAAATGGTCGCGTAAAGTGACCGTTTGGCATTAGCACTTTTGGGATTACCCAGCCACGTCGATTACGTCACTCGACCGTGTCGAATGTAGTTTTCTTTATCTTCTTTCTTCAGCGACGTGGCCATTTGCTGTGTCTTCATGCGACCACGTGGAATTGACTGTTGAGCTAATATGGGCATCTAAGTGACGCGGCCACGTCGAATCGACGTGGCCGTTTGTGTCAATTTTCCTACTCTTTCTCCTTTTGCACACTTTGAGCTCCCGTTCTTTGATCTTTTGGCTCTTTTTGGCTTTTCCACGCTTTATGGTCCAGAGTTGATACATATTTCCTGAAAATCACAAAATGGACCATAAGGTAAAATGGAAACAAAAATGGGAAAACGGGATGAAACTGTGAATGGAATAACGTAAAACGTGCAAGAAAAAGGGGTAAAAAGTATATACAAAAACCACTTATCACAACACAATCCACAATAATAGAGATGATAGAGAACTAATTCTATTGCCAAAACAAAAGTCAAAATAGAAAAGCACTAAGAGAACAATAAAAAGTGGCAGAAGAATAATCAAAGATTACACCTGATTAAGTCTGAAAAAGCTCTGAAAATACTATCAAAGGCGTTCTCTCCTTTAGCGGAAGGAAAAAAGTATTTATGCCCCAATAAAATACCCAAAAGAACCCGAAACTACCCCTGGAGGTGCCCAGAAAACCTAGGGGGACCCAATTAGACGCGACCATTTCGAGATTGACACGGTCGCATCGTAAAAGTGCATAACTTGGAAAAAATTTGTCATCAGTGACGTGGCCGTTTCACAAATGACATGATTGTGTCATTTGGCATTCAGCTCATTTAGAATTTTGATTTAAACGATCGTTTGGTGTGACTGTTTGGCTTTAGCAGCATCTGGATCGATATGGTCGATTCGTCTGCCAAACGACCGTACTGTTGACACTTCTTCTTCACGTTTGCTCTAATACGACATGACCGTTTCAGCAAGTAACGTGGCAATGTCGAATGCTTCATCTACTACCTGGGGCTATCCTAGTGATGCGACTGCATGGAATGACTATGGGGTCATGTGTGTCTTCTGTTTCTTCTTCCACTGGTGCCTTAAAGCTCACGGTCATCGCTTTCTTCTCACTTTTTCGTCTTTTTCATGCTCTAAGGTCACGAATTCGTTCAATTTCACCTGAAATGCACATAATGGACCAAAAAGTAAAAAAGGAAACAAAAATGGGGAAAATGGAGTGGAATGGTGGATAAAATGATGTGAAATGTGTATGAAATAAGCGTGAAGTATTTATATAAAAATCACTCATCAGGCTCCTCCCCCAAACTAGGAGTGAAACGTCTCCCCATGCTAGAACTAAGCATTGTCCTTAATGTAAGAGAAATAGGAGATATGAGGGGTAAAAATGTGTTGGGGTGATGAAATGGGGGATGCTATGTGGTAACATGAGGCTCATGGAAAATGGTGGAAGCTGTGAGAGCCTTCCCCAAGCTAAAGTGAAGCATAGCCCTAAATAAAATAGGAATGTGAACAGTAAGGGCTCAAGTGTGATGAGGGAGAAAAATTCTCTAGATCGGAACCATAATAAGGGGGGTTGGCATAAACATGGTTCTAAGGGTCAAAATGATATTATGTGAGGCGACAGAGGGATTTATTAATAACTCTAAATCCTAATACACTCCTCTCGCTATCGAGAGGAGGACAAGATTGTTAATACACTAAACTATAAATCATGTAAAATATTTACACTACCGGGTTATGATGCACCTGCTCAAAAGGAAGATCAAGGATCTCTAATGGTGTTGGTAGATGTTCCTCCTATCGCTTTCATGGCTCAGCCATCTGCTTTACTCTATGAGTGTCATAAAACCCCAGTAACACAACTCCCAGCACCTCTTGAAGGCATCCACCTGTGACCTGCAAGAGGCGAGCTGTGTTAGTCCAACGAGAAATTTTATTCCACTCAATGACTTAATCCAGCGATAATCATCAAAAGATGTGTGAAATTCTAAAGCATGTTGATGAATGCTCTTTGGAAAAACTTCGCTACTCTCAGCACAGAATACGATGAGATCATTTTTCTTCTCATTTTCAAGGTGGTCAGGTGCTGGCGCAACCAAGTGTACCTCCAATGCATGTGTATCTATGTCTTGCAGGAGACACATTGCGTCAAAGATTTTTGAATCTAGAAATGAATAAAATAAAATGTGAGATTCAGAAAAGGAGTGATTAGGGTTCAAAAAGTCTCACTGAACAATGTCGTGATGATGCTCAACCCCTGGTAGGATGGGAAGTGGCTGTGGCGTAAATGGAGGAAGTGGACATGGTTTGGCCTACTAAAATCAATCGTCGCATCTATGCTCAAACTCATGTACTCCTTGAAAGTGTGCATGTGCATCTCAGGCTCCTCGATGTGAGTGCTTGGCTCAAGCTAAGGGATCTAATAAAAGGAAAAGATTATTGCGGGCTCCTCTATTTCGAGGGTCTTGCTCTTGCCTGCGAGAACCTCAAAGAATTCTGAATGAAACTGGGGCAGGAGTCCCTCAAGCTCAGCTAACACCTCATAGAAACTGGGTCAGGAGTCCCTCAAGCTCAACTAACGCCTCATAGAAACTGGGTCAGGAGTCCCTCAAGCTCAGCTAACGCCTCATCAAGTTTCCCATTTTCTACCAGAGTGTAGTTCTGGTTGATGTCACCAGCATGATATGTATTGATGGTATCACCTACAGGTAAGGAGGTAACTATATCAGGAAATAAAAAATTTTCTCAAATAGATTACCTTCTGTAGTTGTTAAGGCCAAAAATGACTGAAATAATGATGATGATGACATGGTCCCCTTCTTGTTGAGTTGGAGCCTCGTCAGAAGGTTGAATGGGACCCCAGGTTAGTATAACTGGGGTCGTTGACAGTTGGAAGTCGACTGTCGACGCTTGTTCGACACTCAAATGGATTGAGCCTTCATCGATTGGTGCTGAGAGACACCGACATGACCTTCCCGCTGGATCGGGCCTTGATGATCTGCATCATAAGGAAGCATGGGGTGGTCGGATCTGGGTCTTGACCCACATCCCCTCTGATGCTTAAGTTAGAACGAGACTTAAGGGAGGGAAGGAGCTTGGGGTAGTTGAGATCGACCCACGGAGGCCCGTCTCAGATCTAGCGTTGCAAGCCATTTTGAGAAAGAAATATAAGTTGGAGTATAGAATGTCCGTGTATTAGATCTTGTAACTTGGGAATTGGAACCCCTTTAACATTGTCCTTTCGGATATTTATAGATGTTGGTTTGACGATTGCGTATAACTGTCCCGTGTTGATTAGGACGGAATCTTCTCCGAGATTGATGATAATGGCCGCCTATTTACTCGGTCCCATTAACTCCTCCCTGAGTATCAGCAGGAGTCCAACGGTCGAATGAGTCATTCGTTTGACTGAGCATTATTCAGCCTTAATAACAGGTTTCAGGTTGTAGGCTCTAACTGGGCCATGTATCTTGACAGCCCTTCGTATGCCATACCCATGCACCAACAATGGCCCCCCATCATTCGTGTCTTCAGGAAACAGTGCTGATTGAGACCACATGATGACTATCCTCATTAAATGGGCACGGCCTTTGAAATGGTTGATTTGATTTGTGCTGACAAAAACCTTTCATTTCTAAATCAATCCTCATCATTTCTTAAGGTTGGGTTCAGACACGTGTTGCTCACCGATCAATTGCTTGTTGGGCTCCTTTGTATAAAAGAAGGGGAGGAGAAAAAAGAAGCTTTCTTGCTCCGCCTCCGCTTTTCTTTGAAAGCTCAACTCTTCCATTGCTTCCTTTGGAGTTTGCCTGATCTTGATAAGGTATCTTTCCTAACTGATCTTGATTCCTCTTTAAATCTATATGGACAAGTTTCCACCAGTAAGGATACATGAGCAATCCTATGAAGAGCGTGTATTGTGCCTTCGATCTCCTCAATACGACAAGGTTCCTGGTAAAGGGAAAGGGGTTCGCATACAATCAGTGCCTCACATTCATCGGAGGGATCCAAATTCAGAGGTCCCCAAGTGATTCTGGAAAAGGTGCCAAAGTTCTCCCATGATATGGTTGCTAGGGTTTGGTCGGATTGCCTCTGTCCCCCCTTATATGGTTAAGTTGCCAAGATTTGACGAGAGAGTTTGCTTTTCTCGAAGGAGTGAGGTTGCAGTGTACCCCAAAGCTTTTCATCTCGGGCTTCACTTTCCTCTTCACCCCTTTATCATAGAGATCATATGCTCTTCGGGACTTTCTCGTGGTCAACTTGCACCACAAGACATTCCTCCCCTGGTCTATTTCGTCGTGTTTTGTAAGCTTTGTGGGGTTTGACCATCCATTTGGCTGTTTAAGTCCTTCTTCCAGATAATAGTCGACCCTCACAAGGTGTGGTATCACATCGTCGCTCGCCCAGTGAAGAGGCTCATTTACGATCTCCTGCTCTCTGACCCTAGTTGGGAAGCACTTTCGTGTTTGTTGTTCTCCCCGACTTATGACCGATGCTTAATGGTTGGAGTTCTCCGAGCCCTGATATCACTGAAGAGTCTAGGTTAGCACCAGAAGAGGTTGAGGCCAGGTTAACACCGGGAGAGGTCGAGGCAACTAAACTTCTTTTGAATTGACCGAGGCAGGAGAGGTCGACTTCGTATTTGTTGGATGGCCATCGACTGAAGACCGTTTTATGGAGTTTGGGTAATGCATACTGCTTTTGTGTCCTCATTGCAACCACTTACAATAGTTATATTCGTTGTTTGCAGATAGGACTGGTGGAGCTCACAGAATTGTGGACCCTGCACTGGGTTAAATCTGGAGAGAACAGTATAGGAAGAAGAAAAGCACTGAGGGATCGAGTGCTCAGTCCCTCCTTCCCCTTAGTCAGAGCTCCTCCTCTGAGGGAGGTGAGGTCAGGTAGACCTCAAGGTCATCCTCCCATGCCTCATCGAGGGAGGTCTCGAGTTGAGCTATCGCTTGCTCTGTCCCGTCCATTGCCTCCAGCATTGTTTCGGAGCCTCCGGTGGTAGAGGTTGTTGAAGCTGTTGCGGCTCTCGAGCCTACCGAAGTTATCGACAAGAAATGTGGTCTTCCCTCCTATGAAGGGGATGACTCGGAAAAAAGGAGGGTCATGGAAAAGAACCCTCTTCCTCCACTCATGGAGAAAGGTCGAGAGGTGGCCCCCCTCGATCCATGGGGGACGGTTGAGACCCCTGTGGATCCTCCTCTGGATAAATGGTCGTGGGGCGTTATCGACCCACCTGCTTCCTTGGACGGCCCCATCCCCTCGGAGTTCGATCGAGTTCTGATGCTGAATAAGCTCTCATCTCGTTCCTCGGGGCTTGTTCGAGTCAAACCTTATCAACCTCCATTTATCATCGGGAGAAAGAGTCGGCTCTATCGGACTTTGGGACGACAGCTCGACTGGTGGAAAACTCCATTCTTCCTCCGGATTTGGAGCTCCTTCAAGGTTTGGACATTGAGAGGGTGGCCAACTTCTTCGTGGGGTGAGATAATCTGGTCAGTTGTTCGCCATTTGTCTATCGACTTATAATTTGGTAGTTTCTGATCGACACTTTCCACAGATGTCCATCTTTGGTGCCGTATTACACCGCCAATCCATTGACATAATTATGGGAGGATGACGGGTGGAGAACACTGAGCACAAATACACCGAGCTCAAAGCCCGAATGAAGAAGATGGAAGAGGACTTGGTGAGAGCGCTTCTGGCCAAGGCTGAGGCCGAGTGGATAGCCTCAGAGGCCAAGATTAGCCTCTCGTCCATGTCTACCGTCAGAAAATCGGATGAGGTCCAATGGAGGAGGGAGAGGTCATGGCTCTAGGCCGACCTTGAAGCTTCGAAGAGGAAAATAGTTGAGCTTTGAGCCAAGGCCATCGAATCGGAGAAGTCAGCAGAGGCTTACAAAGCAGAGGTAGCCGAGCTTTGGGCCAAAGCTATCGAATTAGAGAAGGCAGTCGAGATTCAGAAGGAGGAGCTTATGGTAAGGTTTATTGTGGCGATGGAAGCCTTCCAGAATGTCTTTATACCGAAGAGTGCTCCTCCCTTTTAGGCTGGAATAATTTTGATGTAGGTTTCATGTAACCATTTTGAAATGAATAAAAAGAACTTTTGAGTTTCTTCTATCTTCAAGTTTCATTTGAGTATATGAATGTGCGTGTATGGCCCCTCAACGACTCAATGTTCAATTTTCCAAAAATCAATTGTAAGTTGGGTCGTTTATACGTTAGGTATATTCACTCGATAAATATGACCTTTAGATCACGGACCATAGGGGCACACTGTTGAAGGGCCATTCAGTGGCGAATATTGGACCCTCAGCTTACTGCTGACGACGAGGGTCGTTTGGTAGTGAGGGGCGAGGCCCCTTCGACTTACGGCCGATGATGGTCGAGGGTCACTCAGTGGCAAGGGATGGCCCCTCTGCTTACAGATGGCAATGAGAGTTGTTTAGTGGCGAGGGCTGGTCCCTTGGCTTACGGCTGACAACGAGGATCGTATGGTATCGAGGAGCGAGGCCCATTCGACTTACGACCGACAACGGTCGAGGGTCGTTCAGTGGCAAGGGATGGCCCATAGGCTTACGGCTGATGACGAGGGTGAAGGATCCTGCCAAAACAGAGTTAGGATCGATAAATGAAGTTGAGACTTACGCTTGCGTATGCGGCACGGTAGTCTACGAACTTCGCCTTCGGATTCGCCACGACGGATCGAGTCTTCTCACGAACAGAGTAAGGCTACTAAATCCACAATCTAAATCTCTACTTTTAGATTAAGAACTTAGATAAAGAGAGAGGAAGTATTTCGGCAGAGCTTCGCTAGAATGAAAATGCATGCAAGAATGCCATGCAAAAGTGTAAGGAAATGGCTAACCCTTGGGTCTTATTTATAGCCCCCAAGGTAGTTATTTTAGGAGCAATTGTTCCTTTGGAACAATTTAACTAAGGTGTACCATCGTACATGGCATATTATAAGCTTAAGTTGTACCATATGCATGGTACACCATAAGCTTAAGATATTACCCCTTTATTAGCCATATGTCACATGCATTTATGCACATATAATGCGACTTTCCCATCAATCTAGAGATCCTCTCCGCAAGGGAACATATTCCCTTTGCGCATGACTTCATGTACGCGACGTTCGAGGTCCGTATTCCCTCGTACATCCCCTACAAGGGTGTACTAACGTCTTCCATATCCAACATCTCCCACTCACACTTGAGGGGATTGTAAGAGAACGTCTTTCTCTTAGTTCTTTCATCTATCATACCGAGAAATAGACCGTGCGACCGTCATGCGCGTAGAGTCTGTTTTTGTGCACTTGTTAGAGATACACAACGACCTCGAAGGTGCAAAGTTGAATAGTTCAACGCATGCTTTACCCTAGATTATTTCTTCACATTTCTTATACTTTATATTCAACAATTGAATCCCATCTGGATCACAATTGGCTGGCCAGCTTTGAATCATTAAAGTCCAAATGTGAATATGAAATCAATCTTACTCTTCTTGCGAACCTTCTGATCTTGACTTGATTCGCTTTTCTAACGTGCCCCGTCGAGCCGAATTATCATAGCCCATTAGCAACATGCTAAGATAGCGATCATCTCATCAAATCTAAAGGAACCAATTGGAGTCCTTGAGAGTAAGAGTTAAGGCCCATATGGCCTTTGAGTCTCACATAATAGCAAACACTATTGCTACTAACTCAGTGGTCGAAATGCATACGTGGTATGAACACGTATTACAACATCACTCCTTTCCCAGGGAGAGTATGTCTTAATGATGTTGTACGGATGAAAGATCAGACACCACAGTGCCTATCTTTTTAGTCCCCTTACTACCCATGAAATATTCCCGGACTCTCATCCTGCATAAGACAGATAGGATTTAAAAAATCCTATGAGATCCTTTTTAAAATATCCTTGTGATACAGATCTCAGATCTTTTGTAAGCATCCATATGATGCAGATCTTTCATTCGACTATCTTGTTTAAGTCACGACTCTAAATCATTCGTCTAATGATTTTGACTTTAAACTAGTCTCATCTCTATCTTATCCATCTGATAAGATAAGGCGGTTGCTCATGTGAGAGAGCCAACCTTAATCTGTCCGACATACACACAATTCAGTTGAGATTTCAAAAATGTACACAAACATTTCTTAAGAAATTCATATGCAATGTTTGAAAAAGAACTTATTCTTTTATTAATTTTGATCATTTACAGACATGGGAATCTACATTGGTACAACTCAGCTCTTACGCAATCCTTGAGATGATAAGTGTTTGTAAAACACATTTCTGGGGATCGCTTTCGTAAGCTGATCCTCTATCATCTCATGCGTAGATATGTACCTTATATCTACCTTCTTGGTTTTATCATAGTCTTTTGCAAATCTGCAGTTCCTTTAAGATACTGCATTATGCTCTTAACCGCTTTCCAGTGTTCTTGCCCTGGGTTGGATTGGTAACGTCTTACCATTCCAACGACAAAACAGATGTCTGGTCTTGTATGCATCATAGCGTACATAAGACTAACAAATGCACTGGAATATGGAACTTTTTCCATAATTTCCCTTTCCTTTTGGTTCTTTGGACATGATTTCAGATATAAATTATCGCATCTGCTTATAGGAGTATCAATTTGACTTGTAGTCCTACATATTAAACCGTTCTAGAACCTTCTTTATATAAGTCTCTTGTGAAAGAGAAAGAAGTTTCTTCGAACGATTCCTTGAAATCTTAATTCCAAGGATATATGTGACTTTCACATGTCTTTCATCTCAAAACTGATGAAAGTCAAGCCTTGATATCCATCACAAAGCCCTTGTCATTTCTGGTTATTAAAATGTCATCTACATATAGAGACATAATAACGTGCTTGCTTTTAATCCTCTTGATATATACGCAGTTATCTTCATCAATCATAGAAAATCCATTTGATAAGACAACTTCTTGAAATCGTATATACCATTGCCTCGAGGATTATTTAAGACCATATATGGACTTACGAAGTTTACAAACCTTATGTTCGTTTCCTTCTTTTACAGACCCTGTTGGTTGTTCCATATAGATCTCCTTGTCCAATTCTCCATTGAGAAAGGCAGTCTTTACATCCATCTGATGTAATTCGAGGTTTAAGCAAGCTACCATTGCCAGAATCAGGCGAATCGAGGTAAAACGCACAACAGGTGAGAAGGTCTCTTCGTAGTTTATCCCTTCCTGTTGCGTAAAACCTTTCGCGACAAGGCGAGCTTTATATCTATCTATAGAGCCATCAGCCTTATGCTTAATCTTGAGAACCCATTTGTTCCCAATTGCTCTATGTCCTCTGGGTAAGTTAACTAAGTCCCAGACTTGGTTAACTTTCATGGATTTCAATTCCTCCTTCATCGCTTCCATCCATTTGTCTTTTGCAGGGCAAAATACGGCCTGTTTGAAAGTAGCAGGCTCGTCATTTTCTTGTAGTAAAATCATAAAGGTTTGCGGAAATTTCAACCTCAAATGTTAGAGGAGCCAACCTTGTATGACTACTACGTCGTATTTGAGATTCTTCAAGTCCTTGTTGACTCGAAGTTAGATCAATTCTAATATCACTCCCACTTGAAATGTCGTTTAGAATTGCTCCCACTTGGATCATTATTCCCGTATGGAATAGGATAATCGTCATTCGTATAATCCATTGGTGAAGGTTGAAACGTATCTTCGTTTTCACCAAGAATTCTCCCACTCGAATGAGGTAATCCTTCTTGATCATAAATCTCAAATAGAGATAAGTCCTGACTTATCTCGCCCTGTCTTGGAAACTCGTTTTCCAGGAAAGTGACATCCCTTGACTCAAACTCAATTAGCCCACCATTGTCTTCCTGATTAATAAAAACATAACCTTTGGAGTTTTCTGCGTATCGTTTAAAGATACATTTCCTTCCCCTTGGCCCAAGTTTGCCATATTTATGGGAGGAAATATGTGCGTAGAATGCACAACCCCAAGGTTTCAAAATGTTTAAGTCAGGAGACCTTTGGTTCCACAACTCATAAGGAGTGGAGCTAACTGATTTCGAGGGTATGCGGTTTAAAATGAAAACGGCCGTCAATAATGCATCACCCCAAAAGGTGATTGGCAAGTTAGCTTGCGCCATCATTGAACGGACCATTTCCATTAAAGTCCTATTTCTCCTTTCTGCAACACCGTTTTGTTGAGGAGTATAAGGCATAGTTACCTGATGTACCATGCCTTTTTCATCACAAAGTTCCTTAAAACTTGTTGATTGATATTCACCGTCCCTATCGGTTCGTAAGACCTTAATCTTGCGATCTAATTGATTCTCCACTAAACTCATATAGTTTTTAAAGCAAGCCAAAGCTTCACTTTTGTGGGATACCAAATAGATATGTCCGAATTGGGTGAAATTATCAATAAAAGTGATGAAATAGGACTTTACGTGTCTTGTCTTGACATTCATCGGACCTCATATGTCCGAATGGATAAGCTGTAATGGAACCTCGGCCCTTGTGCCGGTTCCAAACGGCTTGCGACAAGATTTCCCCACAAGGCAATGTATGCAGGTCGACATTTCAACCTTTGAAACATTTTGATAGAAGGCCACGTTTGGCAAATCTATCCATACGCGTTGGTCCAATATGACCAAGCCTTGTGTGCCAACAAATTATATTAGACTCATTAGTCAAAAAATTTGTCACAAGGAAATTTTCATTACATGAGGAATCATACATTGTACTTATTACAACAAATCCTTTGAAATACAAACCCAGTACCAATAAAGGAATTATTACAAAATAGGTCCATATTACAATCATGAAGGAACCAACTATAACCAAGACCCATTAAATTGACCACAGTTTTAATATTCCTTTGAATATATGGAATGAAGAGAACATCATGAAGTAGGAGAGTGCGGCCGTTGTCCAAGACTAGCTTGCGAGTCCCAACGCCTTTCACTTCAACATGTGTGTTGTTTCCTACATTGATCCACTTCATTCCTTGGGGTATCCGGTGATACTCCACGAAGGACCGTCTGTCCTTTGCTATGTGGTCGGTGGCACCTGAATCAATTATCCCAAAATGGATTAGATTCCACAAGAAATATTGAACTAGAAACACATGTGTAACTAGTATTACAAGTTACCTCGTCACTTCCACTCGTACACGAACAAGCATAGTGACCGAGCTTGTTGCACTTGAAGCACTTGATCCTTTTCAAGTCTTTCTTCTTGTGCCATTTCTTGTGCCCACCCTTATGTTTGGGTTCCTTGGTAGACTCAGGTTGCTTATTACGTTCATTAGAAGACTTCGAACGATCTTTACGTTTCTTTCCCCTGTGTGAGGAACTAGCAACCATGTGCACTTCTACACTTGGCTTGGCAGCCGCAAGCCGCTCTTCCTCTAATTCGAGGTGCTTGGAAACATCGTTGAAGGTCTTGATGCTCTCATTATGAGTGAGATGCATCTTCATCTGATCCCACCCATTTGGTAGGGAACGTATGACTGCTTGGATTTGTTGCTCATCTGTGAGCACATGACCTGCATACTTTAACTCCGAGATAAGGTTCGCCATATGTCGCAGATGTTTCCCCATGGAATGATCTGGACGTTTCTTATATGAATCGAACCTTATAGTTAAGGAGCGAAGTTTGGACACCGATGTGCCACCGAACTTCTCCTCTAGCTTGGACCATATGTCCATGGCTAGGTCATGTTCTCGGAAGATGCGCATTATGTCATCAGCCATACTGCTTAATAACGTAATGCGTGCTATCTTGTTCTTCCGAGACCAATCATCAAAAGCTTCCTTGTCTCGTCGGTGTTGGGCCGTAGTGCCCAACTCGGGTTCAATCATAATGTTCTTTAGAGTTTCGAGCACTTCTTGCTCCTCTAGAACGTATTGTATCTTGATGGACCATAGTTTGTAATTATCGCCGTTGAGTTTTTCACCTCTGTTTAACTCAGCGACGATATTCTTTGAAGCGGAAGACATTTTACTTTTAAAATGCTGCAAAAGACACAAAAACCGAAGGTTTGATCAAAACATTGCATAAAAATTCTTAAAATATAACTCCTACTTGAAATGATAATAGAATATCCCCTTTGGATAGTTCTAAAAGTTCAAATCCCACTTGGAATTATATTATATTTGATAAGTTACTTTCGAAAAATATTGAAGATGTTGTTCTAGAATCGAAAAGGTCTCTATGATTCCAATCACCATCTAGAACAACCTTCAATATTCCCCCATCACTTATCAAACAATCGTACTCTTATAGTACTTCGCAGCGGAAAATTACTTTTGAAAAACATATCTTTCAAAATGGAATAGGTGAGAGTTTGCGCAAAGAATTTTAGCGCAACAATTGCCAAGCCACGAGACCTGTTCTACACACCCATGGGTTAGATAACCATGGCCGGATCGTGGTAGGACTTGGAATTCTAAATTGCGCTATCCCGATTAAGGACGGGACATAACCTATTTGAAAACATCTTTTTCAAAAAAAATTTAAAATACATTGGCTAATCTCCGTAGAGTAGAGCACAACGTCATAAGTACATTGGCTAATCTCCGTAGAGTAGAGCACAATGACATGGCTAATCTCGCATGAAGTAGAGCACTATGGCTAATCTTCAAGGAGTAGAGCCCAAGGAAAAACTTCATTAAAATGTTAGCCCCGTATGGGCTAGTCGGCACTGTGGTTAGCCCCGTATGGGCTAATCGGCACATTCGAGTTTGACCAAGGCCTTTTGTCACCCCGTATGGGTCAGTCGGCAAGTTTGCGATCGACTAAGACCTTCTGCCGGATTGGTCGACCAAAACAACCAAATTGGTCGACCAATTATTTGGTCTGCAACTTCTCCCGGCCAGGGCCTCTGCCCTGGCCGAGGCTTGGCCAAGGGCCGGCCAGGGCCTCTGCCCTGGCCGAGGCCGGCCAGGGCCGGCCAGGCCCCCTCGGCCAGGACCTCTGCCCTGGCCGAGGCCGGCCAGGGCCGGCCAGGCCCCCTCGGCCAGGGCCTCTGCCCTGGCCGAGGCCAGCCAGGCCCTGGCAGTGGCCAGGGCGTCGACCCTGGCCACTGCCAGGGCCGGCCAGGCCGGCCCCTGGCCATGGCCGGGGCCGGCCACTGCCGGCCTGGCCTTGGCCGGCCACTGCCGGCCTGGCCATGGCCGGCCATGGCTTGGCCATGGCCGGTCATGGCCAAGGCCATTTTTGCCTTGGCCGGTCATGGCCCTTTGGCCATGGCCGGCCTCCCCTTGTGTGGGGTTGCCGCACACCCCGTCAGAGGGGTGGCCGTGGTGGTTATTGGCCGTAGCCAACCCCCTCCGCATGGGAGGGGGGTGCATGGCCTTCATAGCCCATTTGGCCATGGTGCACATGCACTAAAATTCATCTTCCCCAATGGGAATAACCACCACCTTCTTCCTCGATGAAGCACCCGTTTGTCGATGAAGCACCAGTTCGTCGAGAAAATGGTTATTTTCTAATGGACGTGTGCCAAAAAAGAAAAATAACATACTACGTGAACGGTCGGTTCTTCCCGTCACGGAGAGTTCCTACCATATCCGTAATGATAGGAGACCCTAACGTGAAAAGAACAACCGCTGCGTTCTCTCCGTCACGAAGCGTTCCTACCATATCCGTAATGGTAGGATACCCATTCGTGAAAAAGACAACGACTCGTTCATAGTTTCGACGGGACGGCGGTTTGACCGGGGCGAACCCGTATGGCTCTGATACCAATGAAGGATCCTGCCAAAACAGAGTTAGGATCGATAAATGAAGTTGAGACTTACGCTTGCGTATGCGGCACGGTAGTCTACGAACTTCGCCTTCGGATTCGCCACGACGGATCGAGTCTTCTCACGAACGGAGTAAGGCTGCTAAATCCACAATCTAAATCTCTACTTTTAGATTAAGAACTTGGATAAAGAGAGAGGAAGTATTTCGGCAGAGCTTCGCTAGAATGAAAATGCATGCAAGAATGCCATGCAAAAGTGTAAGGAAATGGCTAACCCTTGGGTCTTATTTATAGCCCCCAAGGTAGTTATTTTAGGAGCAATTGTTCCTTTGGAACAATTTAACTAAGGTGTACCATCGTACATGGCATATTATAAGCTTAAGTTATACCATATGCATGGTACAACATAAGCTTAAGATATTACCCATTTATTAGCCATATGTCGCATGCATTTATGCACATATAATGCGACTTTCCCATCAATCTAGAGATCCTCTCCACAAGGGAACATATTCCCTTTGCGCACGACTTCGTGTACGCGACGTTCGAGGTCCGTATTCCCTCGTACATCTCCTACAAGGGTGTACTAACATCTTCCATATCCAACAGAGGGTCGTTCAGTAGCGAGGGGCGATGCCCCTTCAACTTACGGTCGACGACAGTCGAGGGTCGTTCAGTGGCGAGGGGTGGCCCCTCGAATTACGGCTGACGACGAGAGTCGTTCGATAGCGAGGGACGAGGCCCCTTCGACTTACAATCGATGACGGTCGAGGGTCATTCAGTGGCGGGGGTGGTCCCTTGGCTTACAGCTGATGACGAGGGTCGTTTGGTAGCAAGGGGTGAGGCCTCTTCGGCTTACGACCGACGACGATTTTAAAAACTAAGTAAATAGTAGAAATGATCGACTTTGTATTATCATAAATTGACATAAAGTAAAAACAAAGGTAAGTTTCGATCACCACAATATATCTCCTATTGCTGGCCAATCGTTAAAAGTACTTCTGCAAATGCTCAGCATTCCAAGGATGAGGAAGCTCCCCGTCATCCAGTGTAGCGAGTCGATAGGTGGTCTGGCCGAGAACATCGATCACCATGTAGGGACCTTTCCATTTCACAGCAAGCTTTCCTTATTTGAGGATCTCAGGAGTGAAGGCAGCCTTTCGTAACACCAGATCACCTATACGAAAACTATGCCCTCGAACTTTGGAGTTGAAATATCAAGCCATGCGTCCCTTTTGTTCAATGAGGGTCGTCAGGGCTCGTTCGCAAACCTCGTCAATTAACTGTAGGTTGAACTCGAGTCCCTCTGAGTTTCTCTCCTCGTCATAGTATTGGAGGTGAAGCGGTTGCTCGTTAACCTCTACTGGGACAACCGCTTCACAAACCATAGGCAAGCAAGAAAGGTGTTTCACCTGTCGAGGTTTTATGGGTCGTTCTGTACGACCACAGTATACTAGGGATTTCTTCTGGTCATGTTTCCTCGAGTTCGGATATCCTCTTCCACGGGAGTCTGAGGATGTATTTATTAGCAGCCTCTGCTAGTCTGTTGGATTGGGAATAGACGATAGAGGCAAAATGCAATTTGATCTTCAGCTCGGAAAGAAATCCATGAAGCCGGTGCTGTTGAATTACGTCTCGTTGTCTGGTACAATGGATTGAGGGATGCCAAACCGACAGACAATGGACCTCCATACGAAGATTCTGCCCTCCTTCCATATAATTTGAGCAAGGGGTTCTGCCTCGATCCACTTAGTGAAGTAATCTATAGCCACGATCAGGAATTTTCATTGTCTGCTTGCTTGCTTGAACGGGACAAGGATGTCCAATCCCCACTTAGCAAAGAGCACTGGACTGATGATTGGGATCAGATCAGTTGGATGGGCTGAGTTGATCCTCGAGAACTTCTGGCAAGTCAGACACTTTCGCACATACTCAGTTGCTTCCTTAAACATGGTCGGCCAAAAGTAACCTTGCCTTAGGGCTTTCAAGTCTATAGATTTTCCTCTGCAATGGTACTTGCAATCCCCCTCGTGGATTTCCTGGATCAAATAAACTGCTTCATGTAGGGTCAAACATTTGAGGTAGGGAAAGATGTCATACCTGGTCCATCGTCTTTTTTACAATGAACCGTCCAGCAGAACAAATTGGTATGCCTTTCGTTCTAGTTTTCATGCCTCTACCAGATTGATCAGCTTCTCTCCCGTGTTTAGATAATGGATTATAGGATCCATCCAAGTGACCCCTTGGTCGATGCTTAGTAGTTCCTGCTCAAGCACGCAGGGGTGCGACAGATGATGTACGTACACTGTTCGACCGAGTCTTATTGGTAAGGATGATGTGAGCTTCGAAAGGGCATCGGCTTGGTTATTCTTTGACCTGGGTACATAGTGGATCTCCACCCTTCTGAACTTGGTGTGCTCCGCTTTAGCAATCTTCATGTAGCATTGCATTGTGACCTCGTAGGCCTCGAAACCTCTCTTCAATTGGTGGACTACTAGATTGGAATCTCTGAGTAGCTGGACCACCTTTGCTCCTAGTGCTCGAGCCAACTGGAGCCCATTGATGGCAGCTTCATACTCCGCTCCATTGTTTGTGGTTTGGAAGTTTAAGCGAAGAGCATACTCGAATATATTGCATGCTGATGTTTGGACAATTATTCCGGCCACGCTTCCAATTTAAGTGGCAGAACCGTCCACTTGCACGATCCACGTTTCCTTGTCCTCAGTTGTGTCGGTCGGTGAATTGAGATTTGTCGAGGGACAAGAGGAAGTATTGGTTCGTATGTTAGCAACATGTACCTTTTCTGATGGGTTGTCATCATAAGTGAGTTCGACGGTGAAGTTGGCTAGGGCTTGCCCTTTGATGGCAGTCCTTGGCTTGTACTGGATGTCGAATTCACTCAGCTCGACTCCTCACTTCATCATCCTTCCTGACCAATCCAGCCTCTTCAGAGTTTGCTCCAAGGGGGTGTCGGTGAGGACCAACATAGTGTGCGCTTGGAAGTATGGTCGTAGCCTCCTTGCGGACTGGATTAATGCAAACGCCATATTTTCTATCCTCGAGTAATTTATTTCTGCACCCCGGAGGACTTGGCTGACGTAGTAGATAGGTCGTTGGACTCCCAAGTCCTCCTTGACGAGTGTCGAGCTCACGCTTCCATGGTAGCGGCCAAATAAATGATGAGTTGGTCATCCTTATTCGACTTAATCAGGAGCGGTGGGTTGCAGAGGTACTCTTTCAGCTCGAAGAAAGCTTTCTTACAGTTTGTGTCCCACTCGACGAACTTCTTGTCATTCGTAGTGGATATTATTGCCTTTCTCGGCACTTTGAAGAAAGGCAGATATCTCTCAGCCGATTTGTACAGGAATCGGCCAAAAGATGCTATTCTTCCATTCAGTCTCTGAAGTTCTCTGATGGTTAAGAGCTCCTTCATCGCCACGATCATTACGATTTTGTCGGGGTTAGCCTCAATTCCTTGGTTCGTTAGCATGAATCGGAGGAACTTTCCCGATCGAACCCCAAAAGTGCACTTAGCAGGGTTCAGTCGAAGGTTGTAGTGTCAGACTTGTGCAAATGTCTCTTGGAGATCTGCAATATGGTCTGAGGGCTTCTTTGACTTGACCACCATATCATTAACATATACTTCCAAGTTTCGCCCGATTTGAGCCTTGAAGACCCCGTTCATCATACGCTGGTACGTAGCTCCTGCATTCTTTAAACCAAATGGCATCTTTGTTTAACAGAAAATACCTCGATCCATGATGAAATAAGTTTTTTCTTCCTCTTCCGGTGCCATTTGGATCTGGTTATAGCCTAAAAAAGCGTCCATAAAGCTCAAGAGTTCATAGCCCGAGGCGTTGTCGACCAAATGGTCGATTCGGGGCAACAGGTAGCTATCTTTCAGACATGATTTGTTAAGATCAGAGAGGTCGACGCACATCCACCATTTTTCGTTCGCCTTTTTCACCATCACGATAGTTGAGAGCCACTCGGGGTATTTGACCTCCCGAATGAAGCCCGCCTCCAGAAGTCGATCCACTTCCTCGACCGCGGCCTTCATCTTTTCGCCCCTCATGTTCCAGTTCTTCTGCTTCATGGGTTTGGAAGTCGAGTCGACTTCCATTTTGTGGGATATTACTTGGGGGTCGATGCCAAGCATGTCCCCCGAGGACCATGCGAAAATGTCAGCATTTTCTCTCAAGAGAGCGATCAACTACTCCCTTAGGTCAAAGGGGAGCATCGACCCGATGGAGACGGTCTTTCCTTCTTATTCAAAGATCCGGATGCTCTCCGTCTCTTTGACTGTTGCGGATCGTTGATCCTCGTCTTTACTTTTGCCCTTGAGATCGACTGGGTCTGTCTGCCCCACCCTTCTTAAAGTGGTGGACAGAAGGTAACATGACCGAGCTAGCTTCTGATTCCCTTTCGCATACCCAACTCTCTCAGGATTTGGAATTTGATCATTTGATGGAAGGTTGAGACCACTGCTTTTATTGCATTGAGTAGTGGTCTGACGATGATTCTGTTGTATGCTGAGTTGATCTTCACCACTATAAAGTTGGTCAGACGAGTGACCTGTCGTGGATATGTACCAAGGGTCACCGACAGGGTAATGATGCCTGCTACTGGCACAGATTGCCTGGTGAACCTTACGAGAGGTCCCGGACTGGGCCTCAACTCCGATGAAGACAACCTCATTCTCTCCAAAGTGGTGAAGAAAAGCACATCGCATGAACTTCCTGTGTCGATGAGCAATCTCTTCACAATTACCGTGTTGATGGTGGCTGTGATGACGACAGCATCATCATGCGGCAGTTCTATACCCTCTATATCTTTATCTAAAAAGGATATAGGCGGTGTAGAGTCTCTAGGGCGCTTTCTACCCACGGATATTGTCATCAACCTTCCGACGTAAGAGTTTTGGATTGAAGTTGATTGCTCTAGCTGCGGTGGACCTCCCATTATCATGTTGAATGTATTGATTCTGGGAGGCACCAAGGCATCTCTGGAGAATGTTAATAGGTGAGCCAACATGGTCGAAATGGTTTGTTGACTGGGATGTCATCCCATGTTTCCAATAGACGGCGCCAACTGTTAAGGCCAAAAATGACTGAAACAAAGATGATGCTGATGTGGTCCTCTTCTTGCTGAGTTGGGGCCTCGTCAGCAGGTTGAATGGGACCCCAGGTTAGTAGAACCGGGGCCTTTGACAGCTGGAAGTCGACTGGAAACGCTTGTTCGACCCTCGAATGGATCGAGCCTCGATATATTGGTGTCGAGAGACACCGGCATGACCTTCCCGCTGGATCAGGCCTCGATGATCTGCACCACAAGGAAGCTTCAGGGGGGTCGGATCTGGGTCCCGACCCAAATCCCCTCCAATGCTTAAGTTAGAACGTGACTTAATGGAGGGAAGGAGCTTGGGGTAGCTGAGATCGACCTACGGAGGCTCGTCTCAGATCTAGCGCAGCAAGCTCTTTTGAGAAACAGATATAAGTTGGAGTATAGAATGTTCGAGTATTAGATCTCGTACCTTAGGAATTGGAACCCTTTTAACATTGTCCTTTTGGGTATTTATAGATGTTGGTCTGACGATTGCATTTAACCATCCATCATTAATTAGGGTGGGATCTTCTCCAGAATTGATGATAACGGCCGCCTATTTACTCGATCATTAACTCCTCCCTGAGTATCAACGGGAGTCTAATGGTCGAACAAGTCATTCGTTTGACTGAGCATTATTCAGCCTTAATGACGGGTTTTAGGTTGTAGGCTCTAACTGGGCCGTGTATCTTGACACCTCTTCGTAGGCCGTACCCATGCACCAACAGTAGTGCTAGTAGCTGGCGTACGTTAAGCCAATGAATATCCTCCGTCACCGATGTGGGTTCTCCTTCGCCAAACCATGGAAGGGCGGTAAATGTATGTGTCGGGCTAAGTGGTCCGTACATGGGGTCGTGGTGGTAAGGGCTCATATATGACTGATCAAGATGAATCTGACCCCGTAAAGACTCCTCAAGTTGCTAGATCATCAATTAGTTATAGGCCGTGAAATTGTCTATCTTCGTTTCAAGGAGTGAAGGCAGATGAGCTTGGTCTTGTGGGGTTTTAGTTATGTGGGTTTGGGTCATATGGGGTGGTGTTATATCAGCAGAAATCTTCCCCTGAAGGTTGCAAAGCATGCAACCTGTGAAAAGTAGTTATGTACTCCCATCTGACCACCATCGTATGCCGAGCTACCAAAATCAAACGTGTATGTTTTGTCTGTCATCCACATTACAGCTCCAAATTTACCTGGCTATATAAGAAAAAAAGAAGAACCAGAAAGAGATCGTCAGTAAAACAAATGAGTAATAAACAGGTGGGGGTACAAATTTTCTTTTGTTTATTTTTTTAAAAATGCGTAGTCTACCAAAAATTGATATCAAGCCAATCGCCACCCCGACAATGGTGTCAAAAACTTGTTACGTTTTAAATTAATCGCAAGCGCACAGTTGATGTGTCATAATATTTCACATTCTATATATATGTTTACACGTCAAAATGATTGCATAAATCCTGATTTTATACGCTTTTATGCTGATAATTTGAACTATTTAACTTTAAAAGCGTTTGGTTGCATTTCAGTGAATATCGAGCAATTTGGAGCATATTGGAGAGAATGACATAATCGTCAATGTCGGAGCGTCAATGGAATCGTATTTGAGGAGTTCATGCTGTTGGATAAGGCAAAAAGAATAAGGAAGCAAAGAAAGAAGAAGAAAGAAGAAGGAGGCAAGAGCTAACCTTGGCTGGAATTCCAGGTCGCTCGACCGAGCGGCTACCCCGCTCGGCCGAGCTGATGTCGCAAAACGGAAGGGAAATGTGAAGGCCAAGAAGAGCTTCCAGGCAGCAGGTCGCTCGATCGAGCGACCCTTTGCAGACGACCCTTAGTTTGCCTTGGAAATCTCTGTTGAATTCGCTCGACCGAGGGACTTACGTCGCTCGACCAAGCGGATTCCTCTGCTTGGTCGAAGAATTGAAGCCCTAAAGGGCGCTCGACCGAGCGGCCACCCAGCTTGACCGAGCGACCCTTTTTCACAGACTAAGAAACCGAAGAACCAAGAAGGCGCTCAACCGAGCGCTAGGGCACGCTTGGTCGAGTGGTGCAAGTCCCATCACCTGTAAGTCGCGATCTGCTTGGGTTTTCTGGGTGTTTTAGGGTTTTTATAGGGGGATAGACATATATATTTTTTGGGCAGCCATCATTTAGGGATGCCATCTTCTGTTATTGGAGACGAATTTTGGAGGCTAGGCCACGCCATCGACCCCATCTTTGGCGATTTTTGTATCGAATCTATGAGAAGTTAAGTGCTTTCTTATTGAATCTTTTTATTTGCTTCTCTTATTTACTTGTGATGTTGATTTCCATTGTTTTTTATCTTTCGCCATGATTGAGTAGATCTATTGCTAGGATTAGGGAGGAACCCTAAGATTCTAGGGATTAGATGTTAGTTGAACGAATCTAGGGTTGCCATATGATAGTTTAAATTGGGTGTTGGATCTCCTGGCACACCAAATACACTAGAGGGGGGTGAATAGTGTAAATCACGATGATATTGCAAAATTAAAAGTTAATCAAAAATTGCAATAAGAGTGCGGAAATAATTGAACACAATCCAAAGAATTCCAAATGCAAACACAAAGGTTTATCCTGGTTCGGATGCTTGTGATCCTACGTCCAGTCCTCTACCCCGTAGAGATTTGAATACACTATAACACTTGCTCCCCGTAAGTAATCAACATACAAAGATGCCAACACTCTCCTTGTTGCAAACTTGTACAATCTCTTCAATAAGAGATTCACCAAATAAAGTAAAGAAAGAATATGAAACAATATCACCTATAGCCTTGATAATTGATGGAATTATAGCGCAAGGAAGGTGATTGAATCTCCGAGGTTCTGAATGGAGCTTGTGGTAGAACAAACTTGAAGATTGGACTTTCTATGGAGGAAAGATTTCTGCAGAGGTTCCTATAAGAAAATCTGAAAACTGCCCACTTTCTAGAGAGAGAAAGTAAACTTAAAAAAGAGAGAGTGAATTTTCGTAATTTTTAGGCAGGGGTCTGGGGGGGTCTATTTACAGCCCAAAAAGTTAGTTTTCTAATGTTAGACAACTACCTAAATTTTCAAAAAAATCCGAACCATTTTTGTTCAAATTAGTCGACTAATTTTATGGATTGGTCGACTAATTAAAGCTGACTAGGAATTCTGAAAGTTGAAGTGTCTTTCAGAATTTGAAGTGTCTTTCCAGAATTTGAAGTGTCTTTCCAGAATGTAACTTCTGAAAACGGACATAAACTGAATAAAACGGCTATTAACTGACTAGAACTAGCAGTTAGTGACCGTTCTAACTTTCACTTAATAAATATAATATTTAAATGCTAAATCATTTAAAATATCTAATTTTGAAAATGACTAGTAGACTAATAGGAAGTATTAGTCGACTAAAAATTTGAAACTTAAGGAAATGGTGGAAAAATGATCCTAGAGATTCTAGAAAGGGTCTGATAAAAATTTAGAATTTTCTGAATTTTTACTATTTAAATTAGTCGACTAGCACTAGGGATTGGTCGACTAATTTGACCTTTGACTTGATTTTTCGAAGACGGGCCTTAAACGACTAAGAGAGATCATCATCAAGGCTTTTACATTCTAAGTATATGCAAGAAAAAAATAAAGAATACATCTATTTTTACAAGATACAAAATATCTTCGATATGCTTCGTCTTGTAGTGGATGTCTCTTGCAATTTGTATACCTGATGATTGTCTTAGTTGATTGTGCTATAATATCTGCATAGATAAAGTTAGTACATATAAAATGATATGTTTGTATCATCAGAATCATATGAGGAGTAATGAGTTTCCAACATTCTCCTCCTTTTTGATGATTTTAGAAACATTGAATATAATAATGATAGTTGACTAACATTATAAATAAAACAAATATAAAACAAAAATATGGTTGTTTGTTTACTGAAATACCCCCCTAAAGATATAGTCTATGTGTAAGAGAGTATGTAAACATTCAAAGATTACATATTATAAAATATATAATATTATAATATGTATAACTTATATAATGAGTTTTTAGTATAACTTTATTGCAATAATGCGACTGGATAATACTGAAATCTACTGCAGATATCTGAAATTTATTGCAGATATTTCTCCCACTGTCAAATTATCAAAATGGGGGTGACAGTTATAATTAGTCGGCTAAGTAGAGACATTAGTCGACCAAAAATATAAAAATAGATTTTGAAATAAAAACACAGATGCATTTACTGAAGCAAAAGATACAAGTACATACGGATATCAGCGAGATACAAAAACTGAAAGGGAAATACATCCAACCATACATAAAAACATACTTAAAACACCTAAAACCCCAGCCTGACATACTAATTAGCCGACCAGTCTGCACCAGTAGTCGACTAAAACAGAAACTTTCCAGATTCATATCAGCAATCCGAGGATAGAGGAGGTGGGAAATGCGAGGAGGATGGCATGTATGGTGACCATTACTGAAGGGTGCTAAGGATCTCCGCTTGTGTGGTTTGCATATCCTCAAAGCCCTTTGTCATATCCTTCCTAACTTGAGCAATACTAAACTCAAAACCGCTTAGGTGCTCTTGAACACCTCCAAAACTAGAATTGACATCCTCACGAAGTTGGTCAATCTGATCTTGAAGAGTAGGCCGCGATGGAGGAGGCCTAGCGTATGGATTAACGGTTTGCTTGTGGCAGCAGGAAGGAGGTTCAACTTGTTGGGGCTCGGTTTCTTCGTCGTCTTCGTCTTGAGGAGGAGGAGTTGGGGGGTACCATGCAATTGACAACGAAATGATCGAATTGAAGAGGATTAAAAACTGAAATTTCATTCTCCAAAGAAACACGAAAGTGTTGGAGAATTTGTGTGACAACACAAGGAAGAAAAATGTGTTGTTTGATGGGTTTGATCAAGACAATCATGATTGTCCTTGCCCAATCTACCTTAATCCCTCTCATGATGGCGTAGAGAGCCCGGCTACGAGTCTCATTAACGTAATTAAGAGAGCCACTCTTTGGGAGTAGATTATAGGTGATGATTTTGAGAAGAATGCGAGCGATTGGATTCAATGCCTTAGCCGACATGCCAATCCGAAAATTTGGGCTTAGGCTATTGATGAGATCGGGATTGTCCATGGAGGTTTGGCCAAGAAAATTGGTTCTAACATGAGGCAAGCGAAGGCTTTTGGCAAGATAATCATAGGTGAGATGAATGTCTACTCCTTTCACTTTGGTATCAAGGTAAATAATACCCCCATTCTCTACCACCTTCATATTGGTATAGAATCGCTTGATATGAATGGGGTAATATGAAATGATATTACACCATAAGTGAAAGAGAGAAACGGCGTCGAGAAGGTGATGGATGTTGAGATTTTGGATTACCGGCTCGGAGAATTTGATGGCACGTTGGGGAAAGAAGGTGGCTTTCTCGACGGTTGCGGCCGGATTTGGGCGACGTTGATGGCGAGGGTTGGAAGATGAGGCCATTAGAGGGGGATGAAGTTTGTCGACAGAGTATTTGTGGATCTTACTTCGGAATTGGAAGGACTTGTTGGAATATTGGGATTTTGGTTTTCTCATGTAAGAAAGAAGAAGATGAAGAGAGTATTTATCAAAGAAATTTGTGAAGATGGAAATTCAAATTCGAATCTCAAAAACCAAATTGATAACTCCTAATAACTTACTGAAAACGTCTCCTAATTTTTGGGAAAGAAAACTGATCAAAGCTGATCAAAATTTGCGCAAGAAAACGTTCAGGAAATTCCGTTCTTCAACGATTAGTCGACTAGTGCAACGTATTAGTCGACTAATTTGTATTGAAGGCCAAACCGTTTTGGAAAAAGGCGGAAAATTTTAAAATTTTGATTAAAAAAATATTTTCGGTCAAAAGAGGACTGACGTGTAAGTACCCAAGGAATGAACAAATTGAAAAAGGTGATTGACCATAAAGTATTATTGTACTTGGTGTATAAAAGAGGGTGTCGGGAAAAGGTCTTGTCTCTCTTGTACTTAGTCCTTTAAAGGGCTTGTGAGAGGGAAATAAAAAATTTGAATGCTTGATGACATTCAGTTTTGACCGAACAATAATAAAAAATAATTTTTTAAAGAAATATATTTAAGATTAATATCGATATCTATATAATAAATAATTCTGGAGGATTAGTCGACTAGTAGCACATATTAATCGGCTAATTTAAATATGAAGAAAATCAGAAAAATCCAGAAAAATCATAAGATGATAATAACTTAATATATAACTATAATATATGGTTAAAAAGTCGATTCACTAACGATACCAAGTTCTCTTCTAAGTTTTAGAAATGTCTCTTCCTTAAGAGGATTAGTAAGGATATCGGCTATTTGGTTCTTAGTATCTATATACTTAAGAATAATGTCACCTTTTTGGACATGATCATCCAAGAAATGATGATGTATATCTATGCGTTTTGTGCGTGCATGATGTACTGGATTTTTGGATAAATTTATGGCACTAGTTTTGTCACACATAATAGGACATGTATTACATTTAATGCCATAATCTAATATTGTTTGTTTCATCCATAAAATCTGTGTACATGCTAAACCAGCGGCAATGTATTCCGCTTCACTAGTAGATAAAGAAACAGAGTTTTGTTTCTTACTACACCAAGATACTAATGCATATCCTAAAAAGTGACAAGTACTACTTGTACTTTTACGATCAGATTTGCAACCAGCAAAATTTGTGTCACAATATGAAACTAAATCAAATGAATTTGATTTAGGATAATATAAACCAAAATCAGATGTGTGTTTGATATACGGACGTCCCCTAGATTTGGCACTATATGCAGTAGGATCGGGAATACAAGATTTAAATATTTGTAATCGCAAGCGCACGGTGTTTTAGTGTGGCTTGGGGGTCGAACTCAGGGAGGCGTGTGTTGTGCTTGTATTCAAAAAGGAACCGGATCACCCGGTGGGTGAGCTAGCCCTGTCGATCGGTTGGTTGTCACGAAATGAGCTACGAAGAATGTAAGATATAAAAGGGGAATCTAGGACTTTGGTTTCCACCCTATCATGTGTCCTCTCTATTACGACCGACGGATAGGAATACGATGGGATTCTAGGGTTTAGTGGTGAGACGTTGCCTCTAAGAGTGATACCTAGCGTCCCATAGGCCCGATATTCTGGTCGATGCCCAGGATGATACGCTAGGTCTACCCATGTTCGAACGGTGGGCATTCCCATGTCCATTAACACCGACCGACTCCTGGAGCACTAAGCTCGCAACGATTACTCCCAACATTTCATCCCGCCGTTCCCACGCGCTAGGATTCAATGTCTACGCTTGGGGTGTGAGCTGTGGCTAGGGGATCAAACGCCAATTTTATTTTTCCTTGGCCCGACAGTCAGAGGCGGTCTTTCTCCCGCCAATGACAATAAAACACCTCGCGTAGCCATCTAAATTCGTAGATCCTATCGAAATCCTAATCCTATAGTCGTTCTAGGGAGAACCCACGAAGGGGCTTCCACCAATGCCCTAGATTGGGGAACTACTCACGATTCATTGCAAAAATAGCAACAAAAAAAATTTAACCATTGGAATCAAGATCAAGCAATAGAGATACTGAGCAAATAGTATTAAGAATGAAATGTTAAAGTATCAAGACAATCAGGGAACTTACAAGACAAAATAAAATTTCAACCGCTAAAATCCCAAAAAGGCAGTCTAAAAATGGGGATCGTTTTCTGGGAAAACCTAGGGCAATATATATAGATAAGCGTCCACCCGATCTGTTGAAGCATCAACCGTTCGGGTGAGACGGATGTCGACTTGATCTTCAGCTTTGGAGATACATCACCCGGTCGCTGAACCGATCGGATGACGTCGTCGGGTCATGAGCTGGGAGAATTCAGCTACAGATGAATCGATCGGGTGAGATGTCACCCGATCGTTTGGATTTCAGCTCCAAAAGACAGAGAGCACTATCGTTTTCACCCGACCACTGAACCGATCAGGTGGGCTCTTCTTCACTACTGCTCCTGTCCAGGTCGGATACGCGTGCACGAACCGATCGGGTGGGTCTGTCCACCCGATCGGTTGAAGGCTGATATATGGCATTCTTCGATGTTTGGCCCTTGGGATCGCACGTGGCATCTCCCGTTGCTCCGGGGACTCATGATATATGCTATATATGTCCCCAACGCTGGCAATCTCCTGCAACGGCACAAAAACACAAAGAAAGTGAAAGAAAACTAAAAATCACAAGAGAATTCATACGAAACACCGGAAAACAACGGAAAATCACGAATAAGACATGTGTGAATATATAAAATATAAATGCATGTCAAATCCCCCAAGCTGAACCCTTCCTCGTCCTCGAGGAAGACGAGTGAGAGTAGGAGTTCGGAGGGAAAAATAGAAAGGAAGAAACAGAAATAAAGAAAATAAAATCTTAGATCGCCCGTCAAAGCCAACGAAACCAATCACGCCACACTAAGCAAGCATGCGATAAACACATCACTAAACCCAAGAATATGAGTCCATACAAGTGTCGTGGGCCCACGCGGTGAAGCGCGAGTGAGTGAGGTCGTGAGCTAGCAGACGGTGTCATTATCTAAATTGTGCAGTAAAGCTCCATATACACATGCCCAAGGAATGACCCAAATATCGATTTAATTCGAATAAGCGGTGAATAATAGCTCAAGCATGCATGAGAGTAGAATAAGAATTGGAGCGCATCATGTGTCGGGGACTCCACTGCTAGGAACTAGAAGATCGCCGCACTATTGCCTAGATAATCTCTAGAAAATTCCTATACCAAGTGTGTTTGAAAACAAAGGAGATTGAGAAGGTATGGAGTAGAACACTTGGTGCAAATTCTCGCCTTCCCTTTATTCACGGTGGATAGGAATGGTATTCACAACAGGAGTTTTTTTTTGGGTTTTGGGTATTTATATTTTTTTTCTTTTTTTTTGAACTTTTGGCTATACATTTTTTTCTTTTCTTTTCTTTTTGGATTTTTCTTCTCTCTTTTTTTCTTTTTGGGCTTTTGGATTTTTGGCTATATATTTGTGTACTCTCCCAAGTGGGAGAATGGTACACGACGAGGGGATTTGCACCAAGTAAAACAAAAAATAAATCGAATTCTAAACACTTGGGCAAATGAAAAATTTTCTCGCAAATCAGAGCATAAGCAAAATGGGTTATCCTAGTCCTATTGGTAGAGTCCCGACACATGCGAATTGAAGCATAATATATATATAAACTAGTCATAACCCGTGCCCGCGGGCAAGATTCATTTAAGATTTCTCCCGTGAAATCTTTGTTCCCCGAAAAATTATTTCCACAGTCAAAATTTAACAGAACAATAAATTAGTGTAAAAATATTTAGCTGCACGGGCGCTTTAGGCGCTGAACAACAAATTCGGCGTTGAACAACAAATTTGGCGCCCGCACCTTTGGCGAGGAACAATAAATTAGCGTAAAAAAAGTTAGCGGGCGCCTTCAGTACAGAACAACAAACCTCAGGGTATTTTTACGCTAATTTGTTGTTTCGCTAAATTGTTTTACGCTAAATTTTTTATTTTCGCCTTCGGCGCGGAACAACAAACCTCAGGGTATTTTTACGCTAACTTGTTGTTCCGCTAAATTGTTTAATTTAATGGATCATGATTTTCCATAATCTTTCCCAAGTCACTTTTAATTTCAAAGTTTAGGTTCCCAAGACACTTTTCTCCCCAAATTTAATCTTCATAATGTTTCCCAAGGCACTTCTAATTTCAAAGTTTAGGTTCTCAAGGCACTTTCCCCCCAAATTTAATCTCCACAATCTTTCCCAAGACACTTCTAATTTCAAATTTTTGGTTCCCAAGACACTTTTCCCATCAAAATTTTCACAAAATCCAATCTCAACCATTGATTTACCAATATCAAATCTCAGTCACTCTTTATCTTGTCCTAGTCAGCCCTAAAATTCAAAAATCATTGTGAAATGTATAATGGATTATTCATGCATAGAGAAGCAAATAGTGGAGGCAAAATACCGCATATTCAAAATTGAAGATTGATAGTGTAGGGGTCAACCAAGGACATGCGTATAAAACAAAATCACAACGTAGAAGCACACCACTGGCTAGTCACGACAAACAATTCACACAAAAGCAAAGTGAACCCACGAAGTATGAAATGCTATAGGACTCGGCGTCCTAAGGTTAGAGAAAGTGATTATTGTAACTACCCTAAGTGTGTGTGTGGTTCCATGGCAGTTCATCATGTGGGGTCATCTCTAGGAGATGGAGAATAAAAAGAAGGAAAGAAAAAGAAAAACACGATGAAAACGACTCAAAAACGATGAAAAAGACACAACTGATGCACAAAGTGCGACTCCCCCAAGCTGAAATTTGCATTGCCCTCAATGTAATAATATTAAATACGGGAGGACAACGAAAATGGGAGGGAAGTATGCACCAACACAAAAAGATGAAAAACATGAAAAACACACAAACGAAACAAAAAAATAAAGAAAAAGAAATACACAATTAAAAGAGGGTAAATGACATTAAAATACCACAACGTTTGGGCCTTTGTCACGTATATACCTTATCGTTCAATTTGGTAAAATTTGATACCCAAAACTCAATTTGGCTAACGGGGGACTTATCTCGTAACGTTGGACCGTTATGCCTCTGAATTAAATAAAACGGCAACGGAATTGATCTCGAGGATTCACCATGCAACGAAGGAATCAGCGGCAAACGCTAGGGCGAAAATGGGGGGAAATCTCAGGAATCCATGAAATTGAAGAGAAATCGCGGGCTGGAAGGTCATCAGAAGCAAGAGGGCCGGCAGAGGGGCTACTGGTGGGCGTGGCTAGAAGAAGCTTGAAGAGAGGTGAAGAAGATTGAGATAAAGCTCACGATGGTGAGTAATTTTTCTTTTTTTTCGGAAATATGTGTAAATTTAAAAAGGGAAATGATTTGTGTGTATGGATTATGTTAAAATTTCAGATGATTGGTAGATTATGCTGTTGATTGGTCGGAGCTAGATGAAATAGAGTGAATTGGAAATATTTAGGTTAGTTATGCATGGTAAGTATGTTAATGAAAGCACAGATGATGTAAGTAGTTAGCTAAGTAGTAGAATTTGCCAAGACTTAAAGGAGTTAGCTAGGTAAGGTAAGTTGTTAAAAGTTGGGTTAGTAGTGAGCTAAGTAGTAATATTTTTCAATAAATAGATAAGTTAATTATGCTAATTATGGAATATGCAACATGCAACATGCAACATGGTATATGTGACATAATGGGTACCATGCTAATTGGCAACATTCAACAGAAGCAATTATATATGTGCACAATAATTTCCTATATGTGCAAAATAATTTCTTATGCTAAATTATGCCTATTATACACCTTGTTAAATGTTTTTTTGCAGAGCCACAAAGTTAATTTGAAGATACATCATGGGGGACTGCTGAGACTTGGTTATCAAGGGGGTTATGAAGGTGGGCAGGAGGTATTTTACCCAGACTATATTGTTGGATTGTTGTCATTGGACAATATAAAAATGCTGATAAAGGAGTTGGGACATAATGGAAGGTGTTTCATACACTACAAGCCTTGGAGAAAGGATTTTAGTTGGTGCATGAGAATAGATTGTGTTGAGAAGGCATCAACAATATTGAACTTGCAGGGGAGTAGAACTGTTGACTTGTATGTTGCACATGAACTTGAAGGGCAGCAACTAGAAGATAGTTACACTGCAAAATATGGCATTGTAGACTTGACTGAGTCAGAAGGGGAGGACACAGAAGGTGGGAATAAGGCTGGAAGGGAAAGGAGGAGAGAAGCAGAGATATATTTTGAACATGATATTGTATGTCCATCTTCAGTACCAAATGAGGAGGGAAGCACAGAGTAAACTATTAAGGGAAAGGAGGCTGAAACTTGGCCAAGTATGATGCAAACTGCAGATACATATGATGCTGAAACATGTGAGGAAATTGAAGTTAACCCCAACTTCCATACTCACTGCAAACTGATTTTGATGAGGCACTGGATGAGGCAATAGGACATACAGAACAAGAGCAGTTAGATGAGGGACTGGCTGAGGCAACAGTGCAAACAAGACATAATGAACAAGAGCAGTTAGATGAGGGACTGGCTGAGGCAACAATACAAACAGTAACAGAACAGTTAGAGGAGGAACTGAAGGATGCAACATTACATAAAGAACAAGAGCTGTTAGCTGAAGCATTAGATGAGCCAACAGAAGAAGCAATAAGAGCAGGTAGATGAGGAGCTGGAGGAGGGAACATTACATAAAGAACAAGAGCAATTAGCTGAAGCATTAGATGAGCCAACAGAAGAGGAAGCACCATGTTGTAAGAAGAGTTCACTGCTAGAGCCACCACAAGAAGATAATGATGAGCCAAGGGCCACTGCAACAGAGGGGACATCACCAATGGATGGAATACATGGAGAACACAATAATGAGTCAGGGACTGAATCTGAATATGAACCTATAGATGAGGATGATGCAGATGATGAATATAATGATGAGCCAATGGCCACTGCAACAGAGGGGACATCACCAATTGATGGAATACATGGAGAACACAACAATGAGTCAGAGACTGATTCTGAATATGAACCTACAGATGAGGATGATGCAGATGATGAAGGTGGAAGCAGTGAAGATGATGTAGGATTGGTGGATGAAATAATGTCTGAAGAGGATGCTGAATTAACTGTGCATCCCAGACATAGGAATACTGATGGAATGCATGTATATGGAGGCCCTGAATGTGAACCACAAAATGAATGAGCAACAGATTCAGATGACTCTGATGTGATTAGGAGCATGCAAGTGAGTGAAGATGAGATGCACATCAGAGGGGGGCATGTTGTTCAGAAGGTGGATTTGGATAACCCTCAATTGGAAGTGGGCAGGAAGTTTGCCACACCAAATGAATTTAGGGAGTTGTTGAGGGAGCATGCCATTAGAAATGGCTATGAATTTACATTCAAGAAGAATGAGGGATGGAGAATAAGTGTAGAATGCATTGACTAGTGTGGTTGGGTGTGTTCAGGATCAGGGGATAGAAACAGAGCGACTTTTATAGTGAAGAAGCTTACAAAACATGTAGAGTGCCATGTTGTTAGGAGCAATTCTCAAGTGACCTCCCCATGGATTGCCAAAAAGTATATTGAGCACTTCAGAGACCAACCCCAAATGCCAATTCATGTGTTGAGAAAGTTTCTGAGTAGAGACTTTGGCCTTGACATTAAGCAAGATAACAAGTTATACAGGGCCAGGAGATTTGCAAATGCATATATTGAAGGATCTTACAAGAAACAGTTCAAACAACTGTGGAACTACTCTCATGCACTTTTGCAGAGAAACCCTGGGACTTATTGCAAGATTAGGACAAGGCCAAGTGAGAATGAGGATGAACCCATTTTTGATGGAATTTTTATCACATACCCATGTCAGTTCAAGGGTTTCAAAGATGGATGTAGACCTTTCATTGGCCTGGATGGAACTTTTTTGAAGACAGAAATTGGAGGAGTGTTGTTGAGTGCAACCAGTCGTGATGAGAACCATGAAATGTTTCCACTGGCCGTAGGTATTGTCACAAATGAATCTAAAGACACATGGACTTGGTTTTTGACGTGCTTGCTTAAGGCTCTTGATGTTAACAATGATCACCAGTTCACATTCATTTCTGATAGACAGAAGGCACAGTTACTAATTACTATGCATACTGCAGTAATTGGATACAAGCAAGTTTTTATGACTATAATTATGGTTTTTACTTGGTTTTTTCCTGCAGTAATTGAATACTGCAGTAATTGAATACACTGACTACATTTTTTTGTGTAGGGACTGTTGGAGACATTTAAAGATATATTGCCTACATCACACCATAGATTTTGTGTAAGGCATATATATGAGAATTTCAGAAAGGAGTTCAGGCCAATGCTATATAGGAAGTTGTTATGGAAGATTGCAACAGCTTATGTTGAAGAAGACTGTGTAGCTGGTATTGAGGAATTCTATAAGACCTCTCCTGAAGCTGTGAAGTGGCTATATGGGGTGAGGATGGAGGCATGATGTAGATGTTACTTCACAGATAATAGTTGTTATGATTTACTAGTCAAATATATTTCTGAATCTTTTAACAAGTTTATTTTGGAGGCTAGGGATAAACCTATCATAACATGCTTAGAAATGATTAGGTGGCAGTTGATGATAAGGTTTCAAAAGAAGAAAACAAGTGCTGCCAAGTGGAGTGCAAGACATGCCCTAGGATTCTTGAGAAAATTTTGAAGTTCAAAAGGAAATGTACTACTCTACCTGTGGTGTATGCTGGTGAGGGGCAGTATGAAGTAAGAGCAGAAAATGGTGTATACACTTTGAATGTGATGACTAAGACTTGTGATTGTAGATATTGGGATAGGACATGGATCCCTTGCATTCATGCATGTGCAGCATTGATGGCTGAAAATAAACACCCTGAAAATTATGTTCATAGATATTACACAATGAATGCATATTTGCAAGCATATGCAGGCATGATCTCACCCATTCCAGATTCAAGATTTTGGCCTAAGACTACTTAATCAGAGTTAGTGCCCCCAGCTTTTACCAAGCAGCCTGGGAGAACTGCCAAGAAGAGGAAAAGAGGTCAGTTTGAAACTGGGTCTAGCTCAAGCCAACTTTCTAGAAAGGGTCAGACCCAAACATGTCAAAAGTGCCAAGAAGTAGGGCACAACAAGAGGAGCTGTAAGAATGCAGTGGTACCTAAGCCCTCTACAAGAACTGGTCTACATAGAGGCAGGCCATCAGCTTAAACTAAGGAGCTTAGCAAAGAGGGTCAGCCAGATTTTATGTCATTGTTGATGGGTGCTGGGATCAATGTCATAGGTAGAAGGCCAAGCCCAATTGTCCATCAGGTTCCTCCAGCTGTGAGTTACATTTTTTTTACATGAGTCATAATTAAATGCAAGTTTCCTCATGCAGTACACATATTGATACATGTTTGTATATATCTATATATCAGGTTCCTCCAAAGCAGCAATGCAAGAGGCACATAGGTGCAATAAAAAAGGTTCCTAGCAATATTTCTGTTGGGGATGGTTGTAGTATGCCACAACAACAATTTATTCATCCCCATTAGCAAAGCCAGAGGCACAGCAGTGCAAGAAAAAATGTAAGTAGAAATATTTCTTTTGGTGATGGCTGTAGTGTGCCTCAGCAACATTTTCTTCCTCCACAACAGCAAAGCCAGAGGCACAACAGTGCAAGAAAAAATGTAAGTAGAAATATTTCTACTGGGGATGGCTGTAGTGTGCCTCAGCAACAAGTGCTTCCTCCCCAGCATCAAGGCCAGAGGCACATGAATGGAAGAAAAAAAATTCCTAGCAATATTTCTACTGTGGATGGCTGTAGTGGGACACGCCTTTAGGTACAGCAAGTTGTAATTTCAATTTTATCCTATCCAACTTGTTTAGTTTAGGCATATTTAACTGCAATATTCAAGGTGCAATCTTCATTACAGACACTTCCACCACAACAAGGCCAGATGCATAGAGGAGGTAGGAAGAAGTCAAAATCAATAGGGATTGAAGAAATTGGAGAACGCAGTGCAGCCTCCAGAAGCTGATGTGTTATTCTGAACATGTGTGGCACATTGGAGTTTTTAGTGTATGATAATGTGTTGACATGGTGTTACTTGGATGTAATATGGGTACAATGTGTGAGGTCATTGTCTACTTTGGTGTATGCAAAATGGAGGGTCTGAAATAGAGTTTATATCATGGTGTTACTTAGATGTAATAGGGTGTATGTACATTGTGGTGTTGTATGGCTACAATGTGGTGTATGAACTGAGTTATGTGATGTAATATATGTTACTTAGATGTAATATATCATGATTTATGGCTATTCCTCCCCAATTTTTTACTGTGTAATGTGCATATTGTGTAATGTATACTGTGTTGATATGAACTGAGCTAATCCTCCCCAGCTTGTTATACTGAATCTGTTCTTCGTATGTGAAATGTGCATCAAAATTTGCTGAGCTTTCAAAATTTGATGAGCCTTTTCTGTTCCATTATCTTGCTCCAGTATTTTGGTCCTGGAATGTGTATTAGCTTGTTCTCATTTATAATTGCAATCTTGTGCTCCAGTATTATATGTTGATATGTGTAATGTGCTTAATGCAACTGAGCTATTGCCAGCATGTGCTCCAGAATTAACAGTGTATAATTGAAATACAGTGTTTGCTCCAGTATTTTGGTGCTGAAATGCTTGTTCTCCTGTATAATTGCCAGCATGTGCTCCATTATTATATGTTGCCAACACATATTCACTAATCCACAACTGATAACATGGTTATATCATTTTCTCTCAGAATCATAGATATGGATACACAAAAAAGCTACATGTTGCATTACAGATAATAAAAGTTTAACATTGTTTAATGTAACATATACATCATCACTACAACCATAATTATAAGACCAATTAGTGAGCTCACATATAGCTTAATTGATCTACACTCATTTATGAACCTCTGAAGTTGTACATTGCTTTCCTCCCACATTCCTATTGCCTTATCCAATTTGTTCTCTCTATCTATCATCCTTCTATCTGTAAATGCATGTGCAGAATTGTCCACCTTGATCCTTCTCTCATTTGCATCCATTAAGTTTAGTATCACCATTCTTGACCACTCAGAATGTGGTTGATCCTTCCACAAGAAGAATTTGCAGCTCGTCTCCTTATCCCTACTTGGACACGACCAAAATCGTCTTCCTGGGTTTGCTCTTGTCCATGACATTCTGCTTGGCATCCGCAACCCACAGTAGCAGTACTTGCAATCTTCATGATCTGTTTCAAAATCTCCAAAACTCTGCCGTGACCTCCCATTATTGCTATCCCCAACACTCATTTTCTTGATTCAAATAACATCAAAACATTTAATTAGTACAATTTTTAGGGCAATTACTTATTCTAACTTACAAAATTTCCTTACTTACCCGTATGCTTTCTTTCTTGCCGTAGCTATCTTCCTTGCAGTAGCTCCGTGCCCTAGTTGATGAAGAACCAGCAACTGGTGCCAACATCTTTCCTTCCTCCACGTGATAAATTTATTGGCTGCTGAGGGGCATTTTTGTTCAGCTTCTTTCACGTGATATCACGTGATCCACTTATTTGACGGAAAACTTGAAAAGGGTATCACGTTTTACACTTCATCAAACGTTTGGTTATCAAATTTTACCAAATTGAACGATAAGGTATATAAGTGACAAAGGCCCAAATGTTGGGGTATTTTAATGTCATTTACCCATTAAAAGATAGAAAAACACATCCAAAGAAAACATATAAACAGGCGCAGCAACGACATCACACGACAATATGCACAAAAGTCGATTTCCCCCCAAGCTGATCCTGAAAATGCTAGCAAAATGATATGATCAATGTGATGCAGAAATAAATGGCGAGGGGGATGTCAATCTGAGCTGCTGTTGGAAGAATGGTAGGGAGATGGTGAGGAGGGTGGGGAATAGTGGACGAAAGAAGATGGTGAGGACGAAGGAGAGGGTGTGCCAACAGGAGAAGGAGGGGCAATGGGGTGGATCACAGGAGGATCAAAATTTATTGGTGGATCGTGGTGGATTATGATGGCACCAGGTGAACCGACACACGGGTGCCAATCGGGAGGATCCAAGGGTGGAAAATGTACTAGTGTGGAATACCAAGGATCCGGATAGAACTCCCATGGTAAATGAGAAGTGCGAATGGGGATTTGATCAGAAGATGATGGTGGGAGGATGGAAAAAGGAGTATTGTCCGGGCTATAAAGGTAGACTGCACGTTCGTGACCGAAAGGAGTGATCATACCGATATCGATCAAGTAGTTATGATCGATACGGGTTCGGCCCGGTAAAATTTGGAGGTCAGAAGGCAGCCTCAAAATATGACTGACAATTAAGGTGATCATCCCACCACAGCAAATAGGTCCGGAAGTGGCACTGCTAACAGATAAAATCTCGTGGATGATCCAATTGGCGGTGTTAATGGGCAATGGGTCATGTCCACGGATTCTGTCGTAAGACATGGCATAAAGAAAGAAAAGTTCATCCCTAGACACCATGGAAACATCCACGCTTGAAAAGAAGGTATTGGCAAAGAGGCAGTGAGCGAAGCGGTAACACAGGCGTAAAATATAGGAGGCAAGTTCCCCCGATGGGAATGTGGTATACCGGGTGAACCGTTCCCAAACACCATCGTCCCAGAAATAAGAATAGATATCAGACCGATCATGAGTTGAACATTCAACATAATGATCGGGGTGAGGGAAGTTTAGCAAACTGTTGAGCTTAGCAAAATTCATTGAAAAGTCGGTATTGAAAGCGCGGAATGTGAATCCCCAATCGAACACTTCGAGAGAACTAAGGAACTCGAGTGTGAGATTTCGGTGTGTGTGGGCATGAGCATGCAGAAGGAAATCGCACCCAATGCATTCGAATAGATTGGCTACGCCCCTCAAAAGTTCGAGAGATTCTAGCGTGGGGCGATCAGCAAAAAGGGTAGGTCGCATGGGACGATGAAGAAGGGTGTGCAATCGTGCATATTGTTCTTCAGAAGAAGGACAAATGCCAAGGAAGGATGGGGAAAAAGGGCCGTGTAGGTTGTGTTTGTGTGATGATGATGCTGGCTCTTTTCCCTTTCCAGACATGGTAATGGCATAGGGGAAGAACAAATACATGTGGGGGTAGTGTCTACAATAATGATAAAGTAGATGTTAGGAAGTAAACACAAAATCAAAGCATTGCACACAAGTGGGGAAACATAAAGCTTGGAAAGAGGTTACCCAGCAATGATGCAGCTCCAAGCTAGATACTCCCAACTAGATACCCTGCTGTTTGATGGAGCGATTTGGGGAGCCGCCGCACGCTAATCCAACAAGAACTGAAATCTCGAAAATTAGGGACTAGGGTTAGGGGTTGGGAGATGTGCGGTTGAAAGTGGTCGATGTGGGATTTTTGATGGTGGGGAAGTACGGGAAGAAGTGGGGGGATGATCTTAGGGGTAGTGAGAGTGATGGAGGGGATCGATTTGGAAGAAGGAGAGATGGACTGTGCGAATTAAAATTTGGAAGTCGGGTGAATGAGGTCGGGTGAGGGGTAATATATATATATATATATATATATATATATATATATATATATATATATATATATATATATATATATATATATATATATATATATAGGGTTAGGTGAACCGATCGGGTGAGAGTTCACCCGATCGGATGGGTCGTCATCGAAAATTTCTCGTTGTAAAGCGGCTATAGGCGAACCGATCGGGTGAGTTTTCACCCGATCGGTTGACATCTTCCCAATTTTTCTGAGAGCTCTATGATCTCCACCCGATCTGCCACCCGGTCACAGCTTCTTATCAACCGATCAGTTGATTTAACACCAAAAAATCCCGAGAGCTCTGTCATCATCACCCGATCTGTCACCTGGTAAGCCGCATGTGCTACCCGATCGGTTCATTGATGTGCTGATACATGGCCTCTTCTGATACTGGCCACCCGATCGGTTGGTGCATGAACCGATCGGGTGGGGACAATTTCCTGCACAGATACAAAAATTTATCTAAGTTCCCCAACGAAAGTTCCCATGATAGCATTTATTCACAAAAAATTGGTAGACTAATCCTAATAGAGAAACGATATAAGTTTATAACATGGGTTGCCTCCCATGAAGTGCTTGGTTATAGTCGGTAGCTCGACTCCTCAGTTCGTGATCAATTCGGATCCAGAGGGTTTGTAGATGAACTGTCAGTCGTTGAGATTCCGACCAGAGAGATTGTGGGTTCGCTGATTGCATAATGTTTTAAGCGCTGTCCATTGACCTTGAACGGTTCATCTCTTCCCATTATCTCAATTGCTCAATGCAGGAAGACCTTGGTGACTCGATAGGGTCCCGACCACCTAGACTTGAGCTTTCCGGGAAAGAGCCTCAGTCTGGAGTTGAATAGGAGAACTAAGTCTCCTTCCTTGAATTCTTTCTTCAGAATGCGCTTGTCGTGCCACCGCTTCAACTTCTCTTTGTAGATTCGGGCATTTTCGTAAGCATTGAGCCGGATCTCGTCGAGCTCTTCAGTTGTAGCTGTCGGTGGCTTCCTACCTCCTTGGCGTCAAAATTCAGATTCTTGACGGCCCAAAATGCCTTGTGATCCAATTCCACAGGCAGATGACATGCCTTTCCGTAGACAAGTCGGTAAGGGGTCGTGCCGATCGGAGTCTTGAATGCAGTCCTGTAGGCCCAGAGCGCATCTGAAAGTTTTAATGACCAATCCTTCCTATAGCTAGCCATAGTCTTCTCTAGTATGCTCTTTATCTCTCTGTTTGAAACTTCCACCTAGCCGCTTGTCTGTGGGTGATAGGCACGCCCGATTCGGTGCTGCACTCCGTACTTCTTCAAAAGAGCTTCGAATTTCTTCTCTATGAAGTGGCTCCCTCGGTCGTTAATTAGGACTCGAGGCACACCGAATCTCGGGAAAATATCTTTTTAAAGAATTTGGCTACCACTCAGGAATCATTGGTGCGGCTAGCTATCGCCTCCACCCACTTGGACACATAATCCACTGCCACCAAAATATACTGATTTCCAGAGGATGAAGGAAACGGCCCCATGAAGTCAACCCCCCAAACATCGAAGATCTCGACTTCTAAAATGTAATGCTGCGGCATTTCGTTTCTCTTTGATATGTTTTCCGTCCTTTGGCACTTGTCGCAGGCCTGGATATTAGCATATGTGTCCTTAAATAGAGCCGGCTAGTAGAATCCGCTCTGGAGAATCTTCGCCGTTGTGTTATAAGCACTCGCATGGCCTCCACATTGTTGATCATGGCAATGAGAAATTATGGAGGTCGCCTCAGTTTCGGGAATACACCTCCGTATTACCCCATCATTGCAAGTCTTGTACAGATAAAGGGTCATCCCAATAGAATTTTCGGACCTCGTGAAAGAATTTCTTCTTTTGCTAATAACTCACATTGTGGGGTACGATGGCGCATGTCAGATAGTTGGCGATGTCGGCATACTATGGAGTCCAAACTAAAGAGATAGAGAAAAGATACTCGTCAGGGAGCGAGTCATCAATAGGGGTGGCATCCGGATCGAGAGTAGGCAACCTGAAAAGGTGGTCGGCGACGACATTCTGCGCTCCTTTCTTGTCCTTGATCTCCAAGTCGAATTCCTGGAGGAGGAGAATCCACCTTATGAGGCGCGGCTTGGCCTCCTTCTTGCTCAAAAGGTATTTGAGGGCAACGTGATCGGTGTGCACGATTATCTTGGCACCCATAAGATACGACTGGAACTTGTCCATGGCATGGATGACTGCTAGCAATTCCTTCTCTGTGGTCGTATAGTTCCTTTGGGCTTCGTCGAGGGTCTTGCTCGTATAGTAAATGACGTGCAGATTTTTGTTTTTCCTCTGCCCCAAGACGGCCCCAACTGCATAGTCGCTAGCATCGTACATTAACTCGAAAGGTAGACTCTAATCGGGCGGCTGAATCACAGGTGCGGAAATAAGGGCTTGCTTCAAAAGGCGAAAGGCTTCCATACACTCATTATCAAAGACGAAAGGTGTATCCTTCATAAGGAGTTGAGTCAAGGGCCTAGAAATTTTAGAGAAGTCCTTTATGAACCGACGGTAGAATCCCGCGTGCCCTAAGAAACCACGGACTCCCTGAAGGTTAAGTGGAGGCGGAAGCTTTTCGATCACATCTACCTTTGCCTTGTCCACCTCAATCCCTCTTGAAGAAATAAGGTGCCCCAATACGACTCCTTCTTGGACCATAAAGTGGCATTTTTCCCAGTTTATAACTAGTCCTTTATCTTGACACCTTTCCAGGACTTTAGTCAAGTTGTAGAGACACGAGTCGAACTCCGTTCCATAGATGGAAAAATCATCCATGAAGACCTCGATTATATCCTGGGAGTAATCGGAGAAGATTGCAGACATCAATCTCTGAAATGTAGCCGGGGCGTTGGAAAGCCCAAGCAGCATTCTCCTGTAAGCATACGTCCCAAATGGACAAGTGAATGTTGTCTTCTCCTGGTCATCATTGTGGATGGAAATTTACAGAAAGCCATAGTATCCATCCATGAAGCAGAAGTAATTATGCTTGGCCAGTCTTTCGAGCATCTGATCAATAAAAGGGAGAGGATAGTGATCTTTCCTTGTGGCCTTGTTCAATTTCCGGTAATCGATGCACATCCGATACCCGGTTACGGTCCTCGTGGGTATGAGCTCGTTTTTCTCATTGCAAATGACCGTCATTCCTCCCTTCTTGGGCACAACGTGCACTGGGCTACCCCAACGAATGTCGGAAATAGGGTATATGATCCCGGCTTGGAGAAGTCTAACAATCTCCTTCTTAACCACTTCCATCATAATGAGATTCAATCTTCGTTGTGGCTCAATTGAAGTGGCTTGCTCATCTTCAAGAAGTATCCTATGCGACCAAATCCCCAGGCTCACTCCCTTTAAATCTTCAATTGCATACCCGAAAGCATTCTTAAATCTTCTTAGAACATCAAGTAGTTTGGTCATTTGGTCTTCGGGCAGCGAGGAGTTCACTATGACTGGCAGCGTCGAATCCTCCCCCAAATATTCGTACTTCAATCCCGGAGGTAACTCCTTCATCTCAACTTCATGAGGTCCTGACACATATTTTTCAAGCTGAGCATCCTCCAACGAAAGGACTTCTTCCTAGGTCTCCTGGATGCTAGCATCCGGAACTTCACTTTCAGCCATGGTCTCGCATGGCGAAGCCTTTCAAGGTAGTGAGGGGATTACAGAGGAAGGCTCTGGCCTTTCTCAAATGCATGATAATCATCCGGGAAGAAGGCTTCAACACAAAAATAGGTCTCAACAGATGATAGTTCTCCACCACTACTTTCAGCTTCCTCATGGTCCCAAGATCTCAGGTGCTCTGTAGAGGTCTACAAGGATAAGATAGATTCCTGCTCAATGCACTCGATAAACTCTGCATGATGGGCCTCCAGACAAACCTCCCCATAGGTGCATAACTGTCCCCCACTGAATTCGGTACTGGGCATGTAAATAAACATCGCTTCATCGGGAGGAAGAAAAATTGTCGTGTCAGGATGCTGCTGAACATCATGATTCTTCTTTTGATTTTTACAGCAGCTGACAGAAAGGATAGGATGCTCGAGGAGCTTAGAGATTCTGTCAGACTTTGGGCCAAACAACTGATGTGGTGTGCATGTGCCCAGATATCGCCTGAATGGCACACGACATTCTTGTTGTAGAGCTGAAAACCTGTAAGAAAAAGGGAGGGAGGGAGAGAGAGAGAGAGAGAGAGAGAGAGAGAGAGAGAGAGAGAGAGAGAGAGAGAGAGAGACTGCACGGATAGATAGCACGTTAATAGTACGGGTTGTATGAATGGATAGATAAGAAGTAGTGATGGCAGTATGGCGACATAGTCTACCAACGCTATACAACGAATATGTACAATATGTCCAAGTAAAATCAAAAAGTGAGAAGAATGCAAATATTATCGCGTGGTAAGGATGTCAACTAGTCTCAAGGGTTCACAGGGTCCTAAAAGAAACAAGCACGTTGCTTCCCCGGTAACGACGCCATAAAGCTTGACGTCCCCTAGATTTGGCACTATATGCAGTAGGATCGGGGATACCAGATTTAAATATTTGTAACCGCAAGCACAAGGTGTTGTAGTGTGGATTGGAGGGTCGAACTCAGAGAGGCGTATGTTGTGCTTGTATTCAAGAAGGAACCGGATCACCCGGTGGGTGAGCTAGCCCTGTCGATCGGTTGGTTGTCACGAAATAAGCTACGAAGAATGTAAGATATAAAAGGGGAACCTAGGACTTTGGTTTCCACCCTATCATGTGTCCTCTCTATTATATGATCGACAGATAGGAATACGATCAGATTCTAGGCTTTAGTGGTGAGACGTTGCCTCTAAGAGTGATACCTAGCGTCTCATGGGCCTGATATTCCGGTCGATGCCCAGGATGATACGCTAGGTCTACCCGGGTTCAGACGGTGGGCATTCCCATGTCCATTAACACCGACCAACTCTGGAAGCACTAAGCTCGCAACGATTACTCCCAACATTTCATCCTGCCGTTTCCACGTGCTAGGATTCAATGTCTATGCTAGGGGTGTGAGCTGTGTCTAGGGGATCAAACGCCAGTTTCATTTTCCCTTGGCCCGACGGTCAGAGGCGGTCTTTCTCCCGCCAATGACAATAAAACGCCCCGCGTAACCATCTAAATTCCTAGATCCTATCGAAATCCAAATCCTATAGTCGTTCTAGGGAGAACCCACGAAGGGGCTTCCACCAATGCCCTAGATTGGGGAACTACTTACGATTCATTGCAAAAATAGCAACAAAACAAAATTTAACCATTAGAATCAAGATCGAGCAATAGAGATACGGAGCAAATAGTATTAAGAACGAAATGTTAAAGTATCAAGACAATCAGGGAACTTACAAGACAAAAAAAAAATTCAGCCGCCAAAATCCCAAAAAGAAAGTCTAAAAAAGGGGATAGCTTTCTGGGAAAACCTAGGGCAATATATATAGATAAGCGTCTACCCGATCGGTTGAAGCCTCAACCGATCGGGTGAGACGGATGTCGACTTGATCTTCAGCTTTGGAGCTACATCACCCGATTGCTGAATCGATTGATATCTAGGACATATACAAACTGAAAACATGATATTTGGTCAACTAGCTGTAAGATAAAGTAATGATCCAATCATACCTCGATATAATGTTTGATCAACATTCTTACCAATTGGATCCTTATCAAGATTTGATGAAGTACCCATTGGAGTATGCTTTTCTGCAGAATTCCCAAATCCAACTCTTTTGATGAGTTCCTTTGTATATTTACTTTGATGTATAAATATACCTTCCTTCATTTGTTTGATTTGAAGTCCAAGAAAATAGGTAAATTCACCCATGTGACTCATCTCAAATTCATTCTACATTTCCTGAGAAAATTGTTGATAAAGAGAATCATTAGTAGAACCAAAAATTATATCATCAACTTATATTTGTATAATGATAACATCAGAATCTATATGTTTGGTAAATAAAGTAGAGTCAATTTTTCCAATAGAATAACCAGATTTTAACAGAAAGTTCTTTAACTTTCATACTAAGCACGTGGTGCTTGTTATAATCCATAAAGAGCTTTCTTTAACTTAGAACATGATTATCCAAATTTTTATGTTGAAATCCAGGTGGTTGTTTTAAATAGACTTCTTCCTTTATAATACCACTTAGAAAAGCGCGTTTAACATCCATTTGATATAATTTAAAATCTTTGTAACATGCATATGCTAAAAGCATTCCAATAGATTCTAATATTGCTATAGGTGCATAGGTTTCATCATAATCTATGCCTTCGTCTTCTCGATTATTACCTTGTGCAACTAATCTAGCCTTATTCCTAACCACTTGTCCAGATTCATCTGATTACTCTTAAATACCCACTTAGTTCCAATAACAGGATGATCTGAAGGTCTAGTAACTAATTCCCATACATCATTCCTTTTGAATTGATTAAGTTCTTCCTGCATTGCTATAATCCATGAACTATCTTTACATGCTTCAATAACATTCTTTGGTTCGATGGATGATATAAATGCATAATTAGTCATTTGTTCTATTTGAGATCTAGTTCTTACTCTATCAGAAATATCTCCAATAACTAAATCATGTGGATGATTAGGAATTCCAAAAAATGCTTTAGGAAGACTTGTATTTTCAGGGATAATCTCAGGAATGGAATTAGTAGAATCATCATCACTTAACTTAGTGTTTTTTAATGTACTCGTGATAGGTATAGAATCTTCTTCATATAAATGTGTGATAGGTATATAATTCTCATCAAAACTTACTTGAAGAGATTCCTCAGTACATAAGGTTCTTTTATTATAAATCCTATAGGCTTTACTACGTGTAGAATAACATACAAAATACCTTCGTCTGATTTAGAATCAAACTTATCTAGTGAATCCTTAGTGTTAAGAATAAAACATTTACAACCAAACACTTTAAAATATGATACACGTGGATGCGATCATAAAATAATTCAAAACAAGTCTTATTGAGTTGTGGCTTATCAAAATTCTATTCAAAACATAACATGCAGTAGCGACGACTTCTGTCCAAAAATATTTTGGAAGATTACTATCACATAACATGGTTCTAGCACATTCTTGTAAAGTTCTATTATTCCTTTCAACTATACCATTTTGTGGTGCGGCTCGAGGAAAAGAGAAGTTATGTGTTATACCATGTTTATTACAAAATTTTGTAAATAATTCATGTTCAAACTCTCCACCATGATCACTATGAATAGTAATAATGGATGAAGACTTTAACTTTTGAATTCTTTTACAAAATATTGTAAATGCTTCAAATGCATCATTTTTATGTTTCAAAAATATACCCAAGTATATCTTGAATTATAATCAAGAATTACAAATGCATATTTATTGCCATTTAAAGAAGCTACGCTTGAAGGACCAAATAAATCCAAATGTAAAAGTTCAAGAGGTCTTTTTGAAGAGATATAATATTTCAATTTTAAAGACGATTTATGCATCTTACCTTGTTGACATGCATCACAAAATTTTGTATGAGTAAAAGATATATTAGGCATTTCAGAAACTGACTTTTGTTTTGAAATACGTGTCAAATGTCAAAAGTTAGTATGTCCAAAACATTTATGCCATTATAATGTATTATCTGTGGATGCTAGTAAATAATGATCATTTCAAGATATTTTTATGCATTATATATATATACACACACACACACACACACACACACACACACACACACACACACACACACACACACACACATATATATATAAGTCATAACCCGTGTCCGCGGACATGGTTCATTTAAGATTTTCCCCCACGAAATCTTTGTTCCCCAAAAAATTATTAAACTTTTAAATAACAACAAATAAGCGTAAAAATATTTAGAGGCACGGACGCCTTCGGCGCGGAACAACAAATTGGCGTAAAAAACTCGTGCCCGTGGGCACGGTTCATTTAAGATTTCCCCCCGCGAAATATTTTTTCCCTTAAAAATTATTAAAATTTTAAAGAACAACAAATTTGAGTAAAATATTTAGCGGCACGGGTGCCTTCGGTGCGAAACAACAAATTGGCGTAAAAAAACCCATGCCTGCGGGCACGGTTCATTAAGATTTTCCACCGCGAAATCTTTATCCCCAAAAAAATTATTAAAATTATAAAGAACAACAAATTAGCGTAAAAATATTTAGTGGCACGGGCGTCTTCGGCGCGGAACAACAAAGTCGACGCAAGCGCCTTCGGTGCGGAACAACAAATTCGGTACGGGCGCCTTTGGTGCGGAACAACAAATTCGGCTCAGGCGCCTTCGAAACTGAACAATAAATTCGACACGGGTCGCCTTCGATGCGGACCAACAAATTCGGCGCAGGCGCCGTCGAAACTGAACAACAAATTTGAAATTGGCGCCTTCGACGCGGAACAACAAATTAGCGTAAAAAACCATGTGCCCGCGGGTATGGTTCATTTAAGATTTCCCCCGTGAAATCTTTGTTCCCCAAAAAATTATTAAAATTTAAAAGAATAACAAATTGGCGTAAAAATATTTAGTGGCACAGGCGCCTTCAGAGCGGAACAACAAATTCGACGCGGAACAGCAAATTAACGTAAAAAAGATTTCACTAGCGCCTTTGGCGCGAAACTGGTTCGCGGGCTGCCTTCAAAGTTGGACCAAATTTCAAAGCTGGACCAAATTTAAAAGCTCTCGTTCATGGTTTCAAAACTCCATTCATTTCAAAGTTGGACCAAATTTCAAAGCTTACATTTATGGTTTCAAAGCTTCATCTCAACCTTCTATTTTCCAAGATTAAATCTCAGCCACTATTTAACTTGTCCTAGTCAGCCCTAAAATTCAAAAAATTTGTCAAATTTATAATAGATTATTTTTACGACTACCTTGAAATAAAATATTAGTCATATTAAGATCATATATAATGCATGCAATCTTTTTGAAAACAATTTTAAAATCTTTATCGCATGTAATGGCCTGTATTTTTAGACGTGTTTGAAATCGTGCGTACCTATATTTTATTTCAGTCGTCCGAATAATTTTTCGTCAGTACGTTCTTTGCTACGCGTCGATGCGAGCGCGTATCCGTTTTTCGTTTTTACCGCATCATAATTAATTAAGTATCAAGTTTAACAAATTACTTTAATTTAATTATCTTACTATTAAAATTTACTAATCACTTTTAACTTTTACTAATTACTTTATTTATTTTACTAATTACATTTAGATTTCCCTAATTACTTTATTTTACTAATTACATTTAAATTTACTTAATTACTTTAATCCTTTAATCTCCTATCTTAACACTACTTATCATTCACATTCTAATTTTTATAAAAACTAAAGGGAGAGAAACACGTTTCTTTAAACCAGGTTCATCCCCCTAAAAAGATTAGTCAAAGGTTACATTAACTCCCGTTTTAATCAAAACACACACGTTTCTTCACCGTTAGTCAAAAAGATTCATTAATTAAGAACCTAATCTTTTGACAAAAATGAGAACATGTCCCCTGCCATTTCCTCTTAAAGATTACCATTGGCTTCTCTCCTGCAAATATCTTCTGCAAAACAATTTCTCCAAAATCTGTTCATCATTTCCTAAATCCAAAATCGAACCAGAAACCCATCATCCAGTCTACTGCAAATCCACCACCAATTCAGCCCCAAATCGAAAACCAAATATCAAGCCCAAACTGAAAATTTGAAATCAGAAATCAAGAGAGGGGGAAAAAACTCAGATCTGAAACAATTTCAGATTTGAGCAACTTCAGAACTCTCCCTCCCTCTCTTCCCATATCCGATGAAGGCCGACCCCCACATGTCGCCCCTCGCCTGAGGATCGCCGTGCGTGCCCTAGCTCCGACCGCGGCAGCGCCGCAGCCCCCTGCACCGCCTGCTGCCGAGAGCGTACGCTGCTGCTTGTTGATGCCGCCGAGAACCGTCGGGAGCTGCCACCTATGCCACCGGTAGCCCTCTCCCCCGTGCACGTGCGTGAGTCCCCCTCTCCACGTGCGTGACCTGCTGCAACAAAAAGAAAAAAAAGAAAAGAAAGAGGTAAGAAGAAGAAGTCAGGTAAGAGGGAGAGAGAGAGTTAGAGCGATATTATTATATGTGTAGGTAGGTGGTAGTATTGATTGTAATATTAACTTTATAATTAGTTTATAGTACGATTAGTATTAATTTTAATGATAACTTGTTAGTAGTAATTTCACAGCTTGTTAGTTAGATGTTAGTATTATCTCGTTAGGATAATATTAGAAATTTGAATAAAATAAGGCAGATCATGTTAGTAAAAGAATAATATAATATAATATAAACATCACCCTAGATAGAGAACCCAATAGAATCAGACGAACCTAATTCAGGGATTATTTTGATATTTTGATTATCTTTAGACGAACTTAATTCAGTGATGTGTTTAACCGAAACAGAGAACCAGACATACCATAACGTAGTACCTGTCAAGAAGAATCCAACGACACCAAAATCGCTGAAATCAGGCAAGTATGCAATTTATAGTGAATTTTTGAAGTTGGATGCTCATTTGGTCTTTTGCATGTAAAGTTGTATAACTCAAAATCTACACATGAAATAACGCACGAAATTACTACCAAGACGTCGTGGACTGAAAATGTGACCCAACGACATATAATTTGATATATCTTAGTTTTGAACAATGGCAAAGAAAGTTAGTTTCCGTGACATGTTCGTTAATTCCATATGTTCAACACTTTTGTTAAATAATTGTAAATGTGTTCAACACTCTCGTAATCATTGAAAATGTTGTATAAAAATAAATGATGATAATGTTAATCTCTTGGAATATTTAACAAATGTGACATCGTGAAATCGTGCACCTCGAAGGCGAAATCGTGACTTCAGGATGTCATGTGAGTCGACTAGGCTGGCTCATGTTCCAGCACAAATCTGGGGTGGGGTTAGGGTTGAGCGGCCACTATGCGTATGAAGGGGTCCTCTCTTCAAGAGCACCACCCGCATCCGGTGGGATAGCGTCAATCACGATAAACCCCCGTGAGAAGAACGATCCACTCATCACGACCTAAAGGCGAGAACCCTATGAGAGAAATGGAACATTGACATGGAACTTGCAAATTATTATTGTTGTCTCAGTGAAATTGACATGCTAATGAATCAAAAGAAAAACTTTACTTCACTTTACTTCTTAAACTGCTTAGAACTGCATGATATGAGTGTCTTACTTTATTTCATTTTATAACCGGCATGTTTAAACTTGTTGTTGATATCTCATTAAATTTATTAATGCCTCTTCAATTCAATATCATTTTGTATATCTTGCCTTGGGTTTTCTAACCTCTTCTTGCAGACCCTTGCTGACATACATTCATGTTTATGGATGTATGTCAGATCCCGAGCCTGAGTACCAGGAGGATCCTTACGAGACACCTGACTTAGAGAGCCAGGAGTTCGCTATAGACATCGAGTCTCTCCCTACGTAGGACTAGAGACCTTCACCGTAGCTGTTCTCCTTTAGTTTACTTTCAGTTGTTGTTTAGTGTATGTTATCTTTTGTTGCTACTTTGGCCCAGCTGTGGCTTTTCGTCTATTTCGTGTACGGACATTTTAATTCTGGAAGTGGCTTTAATTTATGAATAATTCTTATTGTTCTGAAATGCATGCTAGGACCTACCCTGTGTTTTTATCACAGACGCTCATTAAACTCAAGCCTCACCGCTCCAGTTCATGCGGACCTCGTAACGTTCTCACTTCCGGTGTCTTTTGGGAAGCGGGGCATTACAGGTTTTAGTGGTGGCCCATGTCGGTCTTTGCATTTTCGAAATTCAGAACAATGAGAATACTTTTCATTAGCCAAACATCTAGAGAAATCGTATACACGAAATTAACTCGGGCTTTTCTTATCTCAGAATGGCTGGGAGACGAAACCCCCGACAAGGATCTGAAGCTGCTGGAGGCAGAGAGGACGACATCTGCCAGATGCTTGGAGTTATGAGAGAGATGCTGGAGGTTCAGCACCATCTGGTCCAACAGGGACTTCGGGCTGCACCAACTGCTCCACCACCCCGCTATGAGCCTGGAGCCAAGCAGTTCTGAGAGATGCATCCGACGAGCTTCTCTAGATGGGAGGGCCCACCAGCGACCGAGGAATGGCTTCGCAACACCACGGATAACTTGGGTCTTGCCCGAGTCAATCCGAACGATTGGGTGGAGCTCGCCAAGAAGCAACTGACAGATAATGCCCGTCACTGGTGGGATGTTGAAGAGGCTAGGCTGATCAAGCCGATTCCATGGATGACTTTTCATCAGAGGTTTGACACCCAGTACTTCCCGAAGGCTGCGAAGAGGGAGATGCAGCAGCACTTCATTAACCTGGAGCAGGGCACCATGACAGTCGACGAGTATGAGGCCGAGTTTACCATGCTGAGTCGATTCGCCCCTACTCTGGTAGCAGACGAGGAGGACTATGCACACTGCTTTCTACAGGGCTTAGATCTAGACATACAGAGTGTGTTGTCTAGCAGCACCTTTACCACTCATGAGCAAGTCCTGGTAGCTGCGAAGAAGCACGAGCAGATCACTAATCAGAAGAAGGCACACCAGGTGGGCAAGCGCCCGATGGAGCTACAGAGGAGTGCACCTAGGCCCGGTGTTCGTCCAATTCAGACCACCAAGTTCAAGAGGCCAGCTGCACTTGTCCCTAACCGAGCTGAGCTAACTTGCCATTTCTGTGGAAAGATTGGCCATATGAAGAAAGAATGTAGGAGGATACTGAATCAGTGTTTGATCTGTGGATCGCCTGCTCATGCTGTAAAGGACTGTCCCTACGACACATGACTGGTACTTACTGGAGCACCTGGACCTGCACAGTGGACAGTACATGCACCTGGACAGCGTGGACTACCTCTGGTTCCACATGATCGAGCCTTTCAGCAGGCCAACCCATCGAAGCGCCGAGCATTCACTATGATAGCCGTTGAGGCTGAAGCGGAGGACGACGTGATTGCAGATAACCTCTAGACTAGTCTTCCTTATTTATGCATATATGTTGATTAGTTAGATCCATGTTTAACCTAGTTGCATGTTACCCTTAGGTTTCATCTTAGTTTCATCTCACTCGGCCTTGACCCTATTCGATTTTGGAGCTTCTAAGTGCATCCTATCTCGGAAGTTTGTAGTTGAACACTCGATACCCACCTACACACTTCCCAAGTGTTGGAATATTACAACTGGGAATGGTGTAGTGAAGGTTGCACTAGGATGCAGACCATGTCCGTTTGTGGTTAGTAGACACGAACTATATGCTGATTTCATTGTCCACGACCTACCCAACTTCGATGCCAATCTCGGCATTGACTGGTTAGGAGCTTTTTATGCCACGATCGACTGTCACCGGAAGAAAGTGGTGTTCGAAATTCCTGACCACCAATTGTTTGAGTTTGTCAGCAGAGGACGTTCGCTTGGACCTGTCAAGTTTCGGGCCCAGCCGTACAAATTGACTGTTGCATCTATGATATCTGAACCAGAGAAGCCTGCAGTAGTGAGAGATTTTGAAGATGTCTTCCCTGAAGACATTTCTGGATTACCGCCCGATCGAGCATTGGAGTTCAGCATTGATCTTATGTCAGGAGCTCAACCGATTTCAAAGGCATCGTACCGTATAGCTCCTACAGAGTTGGAAGAGCTGAGGAAGCAATTGGACGAGCTACTACAGAAGGGTTTCATTCATCCCGGTGTATCTCCCTGGGGTGCACCCGTATTGCTGGTGAAGAAGAAGGATGGATCGAGGAGGATGTGCATTGATTATCGGGAGCTGAATCAGATAACAGTGAAGAACAAGTATCTGCTGCCCCGTATTGATGATATCTTCGATCAGCTTGGTGGATCGAGAGTATTTTCGAAGTTGGACCTTCGGAGCAGATACCATCAAGTCAGAGTCAAGAAGGAAGTTGTGCCCAAGACAACTTTTCGGACTAAGTACGGGCATTATGAGTTCGTTGTCATGCCGTTCGGTGTGACCAACGCTCATACTGTGTTCATGAATCTTATGAACCTTATCTTTTATAACTTACTTGACAAGTTCGTAGTAATCTTCATAAATGACATCCTGATGTACTCGAGGAGAAAGGAGGAGCATGCAGAGCACTTGGAGATGGTATTAGAGACGCTCCGTCAATATAAATTGTATGCCAAGTATAGTAAATGCAAATTCTGGCTGGACAAAGTTGCATTTCTTGGGCATGAGTATCAGGAGCTGGCATCTCAGTGGATCTGGAGATGGTCAGAGCAGTCAGTGAATGGCCTACACCTTGATCGGCATCAGACATCAAGAGTTTCCTTGGATTGGCTGGATACTATCGCAGATTTATCAGGGATTTCTCGAGGATAGCTGAGCCGATTACGAGATTGACGTGGAAGGTTGTTAAGTTCAGTTGGTCAGATTCTTGTGAACAAGCCTTTTCTACTTTGAAGGAGAGACTGACTACTGCACCAGTCTTAGCTATTTCGGACAGAAGCGGAGGCTTCGAGATTTTCTGCGATGCATCGGGCAAGGGACTTGTATGTGTTCTGCAGCAGCACAATCATGTGGTTGCATATGCTTCCCGACAGTTGAAGGTCCATGAGAAGAATTATCCGACCCACGATTTGGAGCTAGCCGCTGTCGTCTTTGCACTGAAGATCTGGCGACATTTCTTACTGAGTAAGAAAGTGAAAATTTTTGCTGATCAGAAAAGTTTGAAATATATATTCACCCAGAAGGAGCTGAATATGAGACATCGTAGATGGTTGGAGTTGATGACTAATTATGACATCGACCTTTAGTATCATCCGAGGAAGGTGAACGTTATACCTGACGCTCTGAGTCGTCTACCTAAGGTGATGATGCTTACAGCTCAATGGAAATTACAACAGGATCTGCGAAAGATAAGTATAGAAGTTGTTCTGCCAGGAGTCACCTCGTCGTTGATGAACATGCAAATTCAGTCGACAATTGTGGATCGGATCAAGGCTGCTTAAGCTGGAATACTTAAGTTGAAGAAGATCAGGGAGCAGGTTGAAGCAGGACTCCAGACAGATTTTTTGAGTCACACGGATGGATCTTTGAGATATGGCAGTAGGATCTGCGTACCTACAGGTGATATCAGAGAGGAGTTGATGAATGAGGCTCACAGTTCGCCTTATTCTATTCATCCTGGAGGTACTAAAATGTACAAGGATCTTCGTCAAAATTTCTGGTGGCATGGGATGAAGAGAAGTGTGGCACGGAGCATGGCCAAGTGTCTTGTATGTCAGTAAGTAAAGGCTGAACATCATCGCACTGCTGGACTACTACAACCTCTGCCGATTCCAGAGTGGAAGTTATAGCACATCACGATGGACTTCGTGACTAGCTTACCATGGAGAACGAAGCAGAACGATGCAATCTGGGTCATCATTGATCGATTGACCAAGTCTGTGCACTTTATACCATTCCGAGTTGGGCAATCCACAAAGATATTAGCAAGGAAGTATATGGAGGTAATGACCTAACTCATACCTTTATAATTTCCTTCTAGTACTAGTCGTGATGTGAATTATGTCGTGTAGGAGATTGTGCGCTTATATGGAGTCCCCATGAGCATTGTATCACATCGAGATACGAGGTTCACATCTCAGTTCTGGAAAAGTCTGCAGACCAATCTGGGTACCAGTCTGAAATTCAGTACTGCGTATCACCCACAGACGGATGGCCAGTCAGAGCATACCATTCAGATCTTGGAGGATATGCTGAGAGCCTGCATGCTAGATCTCAAAGGCTCATGGGAGGATCATCTGCACCTGGTGGAGTTCTCCTACAACAACAACTATCAGGCGAGCATTGGCATGGCGCCATTTGCTGTTCTCTATGGGAGGAAATGTCGATCGCCACTGAGTTGGGATGACATCGGTGATAGAGAGCTCTTGGGGCCAGAGATGATAGTGGAAGCAGTTGATGTTGTGCGAGATATCAGAGACACGCTTCGGATCGTCCAGGACCGTTACAAGCATTGGGCGGATGCTAAACGGCGTCCTCTGGAGTTTCAGCCGGGAGATCTTGTGGTCCTGAAGATCTCCCCGAATCGAGGAGTGATCCGATTTGGGAAGCGAGGCAAGCTTAGTCCGAGATATATTGGACCCTTCGATGTGCTAGAGCGAGTTGGAGAAGTAGATTATCGCTAGGCACTGCCACCGTCCTTAGAGGGAGTTCATGACGTCTTTCATGTGTCCCAGCTCCGGCGTTATATCAGTGACCCTTCTCATGCTGTGGACTACTCTGAAATTACAGTTCAGCCAGATCTGACGTATGAACAACAACCAGTGGAGATCCTAGATCGACACCAGAAAGTCTTCAGGAATAGGACTGTTAATCTAGTCAGAGTGATGTGGCGTCACGACTTACCAGGAGAGTCCACCTGGGAACGGAAAGTGAAATACGAGAGCGTTATCCATATTTGTTTCCTGCTCCTTAGTTGATAAGAATTTCGAGGGCAGAATTTTTTTAAGGTGGGTAGAATGTAACGGCCGGTATTTTTAGACGTGTTTGAAATCGTGTGTACCGGTATTTTATTTCAGTCGTCCGAATAATTTTTCGTCGGTACGTTCTTTGCTATGCGTTGACGCGAGAGCGGATCCGTTTTTCGTTTTTACCGTATCATAATTAATTAACTATCAAGTTTAACAAATTACTTTAATTTAATTATGTTACTAATTAATTAATTAACTATCATAATTAATTAACTATCAAGTTTAACAAATTACTTTAATTTAATTATGTTACTAATTACAATTTACTAATCACTTTTAACTTTTACTAATTACTTTATTTATTTTACTAATTACATTTAGATTTACTTAATTACTTTCATCATTTAATCTTCTATCTTAACACTACTTATCATTCACATTTTAATTTTTATAAAAACTAAAGGGAGTGACGACCCGGGAGCGGATTCCCCACCAGCAGGGGACATGAGACGGCCATCTCGAGGCACATCACGACCTACAAGCAACACCGGTGAGACCCGGGAAGGCAACCCGATTGGGAGTCAGAGGATCCATAGTACCTGCAGCCTCCTGGACTTCATATTCATCATTTTGGAACGTGGGGGTAAGGGATCTCTTTTCTGCAATGGACGCCACTCGGCGTATGAAGGGGTCCTCTCTTCAAGAGCACCACCCGCATGCGGTGGGGTAGCGTCAATCACGATAAACCCCCCGTGAGAAGAACGATTCACTCATCACGACCTAAAGGCGAGAATCCTATGAGAGATATGGAACATTGACATGGAACTTGCAAATTATAGTGTTGTCTCAGTGAAATTGACATGCGAATGAATCAAAAGAAAAACTTTACTTTACTTCTTAAACTGCTTAGAACTGCATGATGGGGGGAAAATTGAAAATGGGGTGAAATTATTTTGGGTGAAACCAAAAAATCTGAGCCATTTCAAAGCTAAAAGTTGAAAACAAAAGTTTGGGGGGGGAAACTTGAAATTTGTGGGAACTTAAATTTTGTGGGGGGACTCAGCCATTAAATAAACCGTGCACATAGGGGCACAAGTAATGACTAGTACATTCATGTTTATGGATGTATGTCAGCCCCAGCCTGAGTACCAGGAGGATCCTTACGAGACACCTGACTTAGAGAGCCAGGAGTTCACCGTAGACGCCGAGTCTCTCCCTGCGGAGGACTAGAGACCTTCACTGTTGATGTTCTCCTTTAGTTCACTTTCCGTTGTTGTTTAGTGTACATTATCTTTTGTTGCTACTTTGGCCCAGCTATGGCTTTTCATCTATTTCGTGTACGGACATTTTAATTCTGGATGTGGCTTTAATTTATGAATAATTCTTATTGTTCTGAAATGCATGCAAGGACCTACCCTGTGTTTTTATCACAGACGCTCATTGAACTCGAGCCTCACCGCTCCAGTTCATGCAGACCTCGTAATGTTCTCACTTCTGGTGTCTTTTGGAAAGCGGGGCGTTATATCGCATAATTGAGAAATGGATAAGAGATTGTGTTTCAAACCGTCAACGAGGAGCACGTTTTCAATGATTGGCTTAGTTGGATCACCAACTGTTCCAATGCTAATAACTTTACCTTTGTTGTAATCATCAAAAGTAACGGTGCCGCCATCTTTAGATTGTACGGTTGATAAAAGTTTGATGTTCCCAGTCATGTGTTTGGAACATCCAGTATCTAGTATCCATCTTTCTTTTATAGGTACCTGAAGGATAAACAATAAACATTGGTACCCTCTTTATATGGGTCCTTAGGGTTAGTCCTTAGGAAACCAAACCCGAGTGGAATTTGGTTTCTTTGAATAATTAGGAGAAAGAATAACATTTTGCATAAAGTTATAAACATATAAATCCGTGTCATATAAGCAAACATCTTTAGGAACCCAAATAGTATGCATAATGGATTTCTTAGAATATGTAATAAAATTGGTCTTCTTTGAAATATGGATAGTATCCTTTTTCAAACTAATAGAAGAATCAATTTTCTTTGCTTTAATGAAAACTTGATGTTCGTTTTTCAAAGCAATAGTATTAGCAAGATTATTGGATTTGGGAATATTCTTATAACCTAAACCTTGTCGATGATTTGCAGGATGTTGTACTCTAAGTAAATTATCTAGATTATTCTTTCCTTTATTAAACTTACTAATGTTAGAAGACATATCATCATATTTCAATTTTAAAGATGAGATATCCTTATCTAAAATAGAAATGCGTGAAATCATATTATGATTCTCAGATTTGAGAATCTCATTTTCATAAAGAGTTTATCATTTTGAGAAGATAATATTTCCTTCTCAATTTTTAGGCTATCTAATGAAGAAGAAGAGGTTAGTTCTTAATGAGAAAGAACTATTGATTTATGTTGAGAATTCAATTTCTTGAATCTCGTATATAATTCATTAAAAGCATCAAGTTATTCTTCATTATCTAAACTACTTACCTCATTATCACTTTGTGATATAAAGCACATATGGGCATTCTCTTCATTAGATTGGTCATTGACTTCTTCTTCTTCATCTGAAGATGAAGATTCCCATGTTGCTGCTAGTGCCTTCTTTTTCTTTTTGAACTTCTTATCCTTTCTGAAGTTGTTGAATGTCCTTTCTTTTGGCTTAAGAAGTGGACAATCCTTTTTCATATATCCAGGTCTGTTACATTGAAAACACAAAGAAGCATCGGTAGTTTTAGGCTTAAAACTTTTAAACTTACATCTTCTTAGAAACTTTTTAAAGTTTCTTGTTATAAGTGACATGTCATCATCGTCCATGTCTGAATCATCGGTGTCTGATGAAGCGACGAAGGCAAGAGTTTTCTTCTTTGTATCTGCATGTTATTTGCGATCTTGAAGTTGTACTTCGTAGGCCATCAGGTTACTAACGAGGCTTTCAAAGGCGAGAGTTGACAAGTCATTGGATTCTTCTATGGCTGTAGTCTTCTTCTCCCATTCTGATGTTAAGGCACGAAGAATCTTCCTTCCTTGTTCCGTTTGAGTCTAAGTTTTGCCGAGGGCTATTAGAGAGTTGACGATGTCGATGAATCGAGAGATCATCTCTCCAATTGGTTCAGTCTCCTTCATTCTAAATAACTCAAACCTGTGAACAAGAACATCGATTTTAGTTTCCTTAACTTTATTAGTTCCTTCGTGTGTTACCTGGAGTGTATACCAGATGGCATATGCTGATTTGGCCTGGGAGACACGATTGATCTCATTCTTGTCCATGGTGCAGAATAGTGCATTCATCGCTTTAGAGTTGTGAGTTGCAGCAGATGTGTCAATAGCGGTCCATTGGGCATAAGGAGTTGTAGGCTTCTCGTATTGAGTTTCCAACATGTTCCAAAGTTCGTAGTCGATGCTTTGAAGATAGATAGTCATCCTTGTCTTCCAATAGGAGTAGTAGGAATCGTTGAATAGTGGAGGCCTTGTAGTAGAGTGTCCTTCTGGAAATTGTGATGAAGACGTTGAATTGTTCGTCGGATAGGTGTAGGCCATCTTAACCATGAAGCTCTAATACCAAATGTTGGATCTCCTGGCATACCAAATACACTAGAGAGAGGTGAATAGTGTAAACCACGATGATATTGCAAAATTAAAATTAATAAAAATTGCAAAAAGAGTGCGGAAATAAATGAACACAATCAAGAGAATTCCAAATGCAAACATAGATATTTATCCTGGTTCGGATCCTTGTGATCCTACGTCCAGTCCTCTACCTCGTAGAGATTTGAATCCACTATAACACTTGCTTTCCGCAAGTAATCAACATACAAATATGCCAACACTTCCCGTGTTGCAAACTTGTACAATCTCTTCAACAAGAGATTCACCAAATAAAGTAAAGAAAGAGTATGAAACAATATCACATATAGCCTTGACAATTGATGGAATTATAGCGCAAGAAAGGTGATTGAATCTCCAAGGTTCTGAATGGAACTTGTGGTAGAACAAACTTGAAGATTGGACTTTCTATGGAGGAAAGATTTCTGCAGAGGTTTCTTTAAGAAAATCTGAAAACCACTCACTTTCTAGAGAGAGTAAGTAAACTTAAAAAGAGTGAATTTTCGTAATTTTTAGGCTGAGGCCTGGGGGTCTATTTATAGCCCAAAAAGTTAGTTTTCTAACGTTGGATAACTGCTTAAAATTTCACAAAAAATCTGAACCGGTTTTGTCCAAATTAGTCGACTAATTTTATGGATTGGTCGACTAATTAAAGCTGACTTGTAATTCTGGAAGTTGAAGTGTCTTTTCAAAATGTAACTCCTAAAAACGGATATAAACTGAATTAAACGGCTATTAACTGACTAGAACTAGTCGTTAGTGGCAGTTCTAACTTCCACTTAATAAATATAATATTTAAATGATAAATCATTTAAAATATCTGATTTTGAAAATGACTAGTAGACTAATAGGAAGCATTAGTCGACTAAAAATTTGAAACTTGAGGAAATGGTGAGAAAATGATCCTAGAGATTCTAGAAAGGGTGTGACAAAAATTTAGAATTTTCTGAATTTTATACTATTTAAATTAGTCGACTAGCACTAGGGATTGATCGACTAATTTGACCTTTGACTTGATTTTTCGAAGACGGACCCTAAATGACTAAGAGAGATCATCATCAAGGATTTTACATTCTAAGTATATGCAAGAGAAAAAATAAAGATTACATCTTTTTTACAAGATACAAAATATCTTCGATATGCTTCGTCTTGTAGTGGATGCATCTTGCAATTTGTATACCTGATGATTGTCTTAGTTGATTGTGCTATAATATCTACATAGATAAAGTTAGTACATATAAAATGATATGTTTGTATCATCAAAACCATATGAGGAGCTATGAGTTTCCAACACCGGGGTTTTAGGGGATTAGCCCTAGAATTGAAGGATTGCAAAAGTAGCTCCATGATCTAGGGAAGATCCCCATGAATCTAAGTATGGATTAGCGTCATCTTCTAGGGCTCGTGATCATGAGAGTGACTCATGCTCTAGGGATGATTGCTATCCCCTGATCTGCTAGTCAGTGACTATGAGAGTAGCCCGAATGCTAGAACCAACCATAGTGTAGTATCCCAATCCGTAGATCATGGGAGTGGATACGGATCTGTGATATAGGAACCAGTGTCGAGCGTAATGCACGTATCCATGTGTGAAGTTCATACAAAAAGCAGCTGAGCACATGGATGCGTTAGATGAGTAGGACAACGAAAGTTAAGTACTTGTTCCCATCTCTGAATATGACACTCCTACCCTCATTCATAGTTCGACAAAAGGACCCTTAGCCTGATATCCAAGCCCAAAGGTCCTAGCAGGGATTCTGACACCCGAGTGATATCTCCCTCATTCGTTTTCTCTTTGTTTTATTTGTTTTCTTTTTGTGTGGAGTTTTCGGTTGTGCCTTGCTGATCGTGACACCCTCGCATTTCACCTCCGTCACCATTACGACCTCCTTCGTAATTCATCTCCACAATAAACTCGAAGTCCAACCAACTTAGGAATCGATATGTAGTATAAGCAACGCCTCCCTGTGGATTCGACCCCGAAATCATCGAGAATATATTTCTCTGACACCCTTGCACTTGGGGGTGTGCATCCTCGCGGAACAAAAAAATGGCGTCGTTGCTGGGGAGGCGTTCTACTATATTACCTATTTATCATAATTAGGTTGTTAGATTTCAAATAAATTAAAAGGAAAATATATAAAACACTTGAAAACTTATAAAAAGAAATAAAAAGAGATTTTTCCCCTCCACCACATTATTATTATCTTTATCTCTCTTGTGCCACTGACGTCTTTTCCAGGTTGTTTATTTCTATGATTGTTCAGGTTTTTTGCATTCGAAGATGTGGGGGAGGTTCACTTCAATGAACCAAGCGTTTAGCGCGGTCCTTAGCTTTACCCAAGCTAACGAAGAGAGTCTCAGCCAAGCTTGGGGGAGGTTCAATGACCTATTATGTCGGTACCCATCTTGTGCATATTTTTATGATTAAAAGCTATTTTTCGCTTCGATGGAGGGCTAAAGGAACCATCACATGAGTTTATGCGGAGGATGCACGTGAGAAAATTCGGTTAGCTACAGTTGACAGCAGCCTTGGAACAAATGATAGATGAGGCTCGATCTACCGGTTTGCTAACCATTATGGCAGGTGACCCATCCAATCAAGTATTCATCGATTTCATTATGGCTAATGTCTCTGATGCAGGTACTATCGTAGACGGACTGTATATTTCACTTGAAGGTGATCATCTCCACTTTTACACCATTAACACTCCACAAATAGAGACAACTGAGCTGCCAGAGGAGGACACATTTATGGGCCTATTGAGAAGCGTTGTGGACGTAGTTCGGTCCACCGGTCTAATGACACTAACTGCATGTGATCCTTCTGAGCGTGAATTTCAAAATTTTATTATTCATTGCATCTCTTCTACAGGTACCATTGATGATGGAGTCCACGCTCGAGGTGAGGGGGACAAGATATACTTTTATACCGTGGAAGAGGTACATGAGCCCACAGAACAGCCTGCAGCACCAGAGAAGCCCGAGGAGGAGGCCGTGCTAGCGGAGCCGAAGTAAACTGTTGAGGAGGATGTTATTTGGGATGAGGATACAGATATTGACATGGAGCCCGAGTATTCCACACCTTTAGTTTAGCTTCCGCAACCACCTCCACCATTTACTGCGGCTGAGGACCATCCACTGGAGTTTACTGCTCCCACTCAGGGAGAATCTTTTACACTCTCGCTTTTTACATTTGATTCCCATCCTATTTTTGATGACTATCTTATACTAGATTCAGATGTCCCTGACACACCACATTTTCTACAGGACATAATTGTATATGACCAGGAGGTGCATTGGGATGTATATGAGGAGGACAACGAGGAGTTTTCGGTATCTTGGGATGTGTCTACCGTCGAAGAGCCTGACCACAAGGAAGCGTTACCTGAAGAAACTAAGGAGAGCAACGAGGAGTGGGTAGACATGGTGCAGAGCAGAGATACAATCTCAGGGAAGTATCATCAACTAGATTTAATTTCCATTATTTCTGTCGATGACTTTCTTTGGGATTCATATATCACGGGAAAAAAATTTCAGAGACGAACTGATGTAGCTCGTTTTCTACAGGGTACAGGTGGAAACCTTGGGGAGACGCTAGAGGCTGCACTGCTGAAGTTCGTCGGTATCTGTAGAGACACGCCCCTGGCGGAGCCACGGAAGGAGCAGTTGGAGCAGTTGCCTGCACCAACAAGGATACTGGATCCGCCTTTTGCTACAGGTGGTATTAATCTAGTAGTGTAGCTGTAATGTAGAATTTTATGCTTTAATTAAACACGAATCCTCTCAATAGCAAGATGACCTTATAAGATTTTTATGCTTTCCTAGTTTAATAAATTCACCACATATGATGGTTACAAAATAATCTTTTGCACTCCACCATCTTCTAGGATTTGATTGCCCACCCTAACTTTATGATGATTACTTTGCTCTCTCCTTAATTTTTATGCACATCTGTCCACACCGGGCACCATCTGATTTAGCTTGGGGAAGAGAGAAATTATTTTCTTGTGTAGCTCCCTATTTTGTCGTTGTCCTCTATCCATATTACACACACATTGAGAACAATGTGACGTGTAAGCTTGGGGGAGTGCACGGTGCATGCACTTTGCTTCGTCTTGAAACACACCTTTAAATTTTCAGACGAACCATATTCACTTCTCTATTTCTGTCTCATATGCTTCATTTTACCAGGGAATATTTTGAATTTATTTTTTATGAACTTTGATATCTGTTAGATTAGAACTTAATTCCTTGATTAGAGTATCGTTGTTAATATGCTTTTTCATAGTAGAATCCATAGTTTCATAGCCATATTCTCGAAACAGTTGAGCTAAAATGAATGAATCAAAATCTAAAAATTATTTGATTCTTATGTGATTTGATTGATAATTCTATTGCATCATGGATGTTTAGTATTTCAAAAGAGATAGGATAACCCCACGACAACCAAAGTAGTGATAATTAGAATTTCTGAAACCGATTCATGTCTAGATTCTATGATTTTTCATTTTCTTTTATATATAGCCAAATAAATGGTCTTTGATCATACTTTGCATCCCATCGCGTTTACGTGAGTTTGCAAAAATCCCAAAAATATAAAAATCAAATAAAATCCTAAATAAAAGGTCATTGGGATTCATTCTAACCCGATGCCCTAAGATCGTCTGATCTGGGATGCATAGACCGCTCCTTGCACTCCATTGCATTTACGCAAGTTTGCGAGACAAAAGCCAGAAAATAGCCAAAACTATAAAAACACAAAAATTCCATATCCTTACCTCCATCTCTATATAGCATAAGGACATGTCAAAGTTGATGGGTTCTAGGAGTCATGAAACGAGCATAGTGTGGTGATTGCCTTACCTTAATTGAATTTACTAACTCATTCTGTGAAGCTTAACAAAACACCGTGCATGCTTGAAACTATTTGATCTTGACATATTTATACTGCTTAGAGAATGAGTTGTGGACATTGGATTCATCTCCGTGAACTTAGTATATTTCATGATAAACTATGATAGGATGTAGCTCTACTCTCATTTTATTGATTATCAAGTTCATTACATTTACTGAAATCCATAATATGTTCATTTGAGCGAGACTTAAGTATTTTGTGTGTATGTGTGTTCCGACTATATATTGGTGTGTGTTCACGTATTCTTGTATCCATGGGTTCATATATTTGCTGAGTTTAAGATTGAGCCCATTGACTCCATCACACTTCATCACCTCACCTTTCCATTGTATTCCTACCCCGGGTTCACTAATTATTCATCTTCCTCGAGGACGAGTAAGAGGTAAGCAAGGAGGATTTTGATGTGTCATAATATTCCACATTCTATCTATATATTTACATGTGAAAATAATTTCTTAACTCCTGATTTTATACGCTTTTATGCTGATAATTTGAACTATTTCACTTTAAGAGCGTTTGGTTGCATTTCAGGGAATATTGAGCAATGTGGAGCATATGGGAGAGAAGGACATATTCGTCGATGCTGGAGCGTCAATGGCTTCGTATTTGAGGAGTTCATGCTACTGGAGAGGATCAAGAAGAAGAAGGAAGCAAAGAAAGAAGAAGAAAGAAGAAAGAGGGAAGAGCTAACATTGGCTGGAATTCCATGTCGCTCGGTCGAGCGGCTACCCCGCTCGGCTGAGCTGATGTCGCAAAACCAAAGGGAAAGGTGAAGGCCAAGAAGAGCTTCCAGGTAGCAGGTCGCTCGACCGAGCGACCCACCTCGCTCGACCGATTGACCCTCTGTAGACGACCAGTTTGCCTTGGTAATCTCTGTTGAATCTGCTCGACCGAGCGACTTACCTCGCTCGACCGAGCAGATTCCTTTGCCCAGGTCGAAGAATTGAAGCCCCAGAGGACACTCGGCCAAGCGGCTACCACGCTCGCCGAGCAACCCCTTTTCGCAGACTAAGAAACCGAAGCACCAAGAAGGCGCTCGATCGCGCGCTAGGGTGCGCTCGGTCGAGCGGTGCGGGTCCCAGCACCCGCAAGTCGCAATCTGCTTGGATTTTCTGGGCATTTTTAGGGTTTTTATTGGGGGCTATATATATATATATATATAAACACAACTGTTTTTGAATTCTAGGGCTGACTGGGACAAGATGATGTCATGCTGATGTATAAAGAGGTTGATAGAAGAATGGCTAGGATTTAATCTTTGTAAAAGAAGGGTTGAGATGAGTGTTTGGAAAAAGCACCACTTTTTTCCTTTTGTTTTCAAACCCCACACAATCACTACATTTGCGCAGAATACCACCTATTTCCCCTTTTTGCTAAAAAAACCCTCCCATTTCACTTTTTACCCACACACCATACACACACACACTTATGCACTTCCACCCTACGCGTCGAAGTTGCCCGCTAAATTTTTTAACGCTAATTTGTTGTTCCGACTCAAGGGCGCCCTAGCCGAATTTATTGTTCTACATCAAATTTTTTGTTCCGCACAAATTTGACTGCGTAAATAATGTTTGGGAACAAAGATTTCGCGAGTGAAAATCTTAAATGAATCGTGCCCGCGGGCACGGGTTATGACTAGCCTATATATTAAAACACAACTGTTTTTTAATTCTATGGCTAACTAGGACAAGTTGATTAGAACAAACAGGTTAATAGAAGGACGGCTTGGATTTAATGTTGAGGATTGAATGGTTGAGATGAGATTTTGTGGAAAGTTTTGTAGGGAAAAACATTTATTCGGAAAAGAAAGTTTCTAAGAAAATGAAACTTTATGGGGAATAAAATTTTATGGGGAATAGAAGAGTGCATGCAATTAAGGCATTTGGGAAAAAAACTTTAACTTGCACTTAATGCTGCAGATCGAATGCTGTTGCAGATCGAATGCTACTGCAGATAGAATGATCTCTCCTTCAACGCAAGGCACACCATCTCTTCGACGCATGAGGTAACAAGATGAGAATAATTTCCCGCGCCAAAGGCACCCGCTAAATTTTTTTACGCGAATTTGTTGTTCCGCTTCGAAGGCGCACTCGCCGAATTTGTTGTTCCGCACCGAAGACGCCTGCACCGAATTTGTTGTTCCGTGCCGAAGGCGCCCATGCCAATAAATATTTTTACGCTAATTTGTTGTTCCGCTCCGAAGGCGCCCTCGCCGAATTTGTTGTTCTACGCCGAATTTGTTGTTCCGCGCCGAAGGTGCCTGCGCCAAATTTGTTGTTCCATGCCGAAGGCGCCCGTGTCGCTAAATATTTTTACGCTAATTTATTGTTCCACGCAATTTCGGCTGTAAAAATAATTTTTTGGGAAACAAAGATTTTTCAGAGGAAAATCTTAAATGAACCGTGCCCGCGGGCACGGTTAATGACTAGTATACATACATACATACATACATACATACATACATACATACATACATATATACATACATACATATATATATATATATATATATATGGCAGCCATCATTTGGGGAGGCAATCTTCCGTTCTTGGAGACGAATTTTGGAGGCTAGGCCACGCCATCGGCCCCTTCCTTGGCGATTTTTGTATCGAATCTATGTGAAGTTAAGTACTTTCTTATTGAATCTTTTTATTTGCTTCTCATATTTACTTGTGATGTTGATTTCTATTGTTTTCCTATCTTTCACCATGATTGAGTAGATCTATTGCTAGGGTTAGGGATGAACTCAAAGATTCTAGGGATTGGATGTTAGGTTAACCTTAGTTGAACGAATCTAGAGTTGCCCTATGATAGTTTGAACAGAGGTTTTCAGGGATTAGTCCCAGAATTGGAGGATTGCAAAAGTAGCTCCATGTTCTAGGGAAGATCCACACGAATCTGATTAGGGATTAACTCATCTTCTAGGGCTCGTGATCATGAGAGTGACTCATGCTCTAGGGATGATTGCTAGACAAGGATCCGCTATTCGATGACTACGAGAGTAGCCCGACTGCTAGAACCAACCATCGCGTAGTATCTCAATCCGTAGATCATGAGAGTGGATATGAATCTGTGATACGGGAACCAGTGTCGAGCGTAATGCATGTATCCATTTGTAAAGTTCATAGAAAAAGTGGTTGAGCACATGGATACATTAGACAAGTAGGACAACAAAAGTTAAGTACGTGTTCCCATCTCCAGATGTGACACTCATACCCTCATTCGTAGTTCGACAAAATGACCCTTAGCCTGATATCCAAGCCCGAAGGTCCTAGCGGGGATCCTGACACCTTAGTGATATTTCCCTCGTTCGCTTTCTCTTTGTTTTATTTGTTTTCTTTGTGTGTGGAGTTTTCGGTTGTGCCTTGCTGATCGTGACACCCTCGCATTTCACCTCCGTCACCATTACGACCTCCTTCGTAATTCATCTCCACAATAAATTCGAAGTCCAACCAACCTAGGAATCGATATGTAGTATAAGCAATGCCTCCCTGTGGATTCGACCCCGAACTCATCGGGAATATATTGCTCTAACACGCTTGCACTTGGGGGTGTGCATCCTTACAGAACAAAGGTATACTTGTAGTTTACAGGTAGAACACATAGAGTCAGTGGTTTGAATATCGATCAATTATAGATTTAATTAGCTACATGAATGGTAGTGCAGATGAGATGAGGGAAATTATCCTAAAATGTAAAAAGGAAGAAAGATACCAAGGGCTAAGTATCACCAGTAGTGCAAATTAATCTTGGGGTTGATCTAACTTCTCATTCTAAAAGAGTAAAGTCGTCTATGAGGGTTTAATCTCAATACACATTCTCTCCCCATCTAGCACGATAGAGAGAACGAGGGGTATAGCTTGGACCTCAATAGGGACCCCGATGTCTCTTCAGAAACCCACATTCTAGTTGTTCTAATGACTTAGGCCCAATGTCTCGTCGATGCCCAATATTAGAAAAACAATCTACCACTAAAGGCAACGAACCTTAACTCTGATTTCTGATTGTAGTTAGGGTTACGAAGAATCAAAGCCCCTATTTCTCGTCGGAGGCTAGGGGTTGTCTAGCAACCTAGTGGTGAAATTGATAAAACCCCACATCCAACACTATGCCCTATTAATAATCTAATAGAACAATATTTGGGGCGATCAACTGGCATAAATAATCTACGATGGGGTTCCACCTTACCCTAGGCACAAAAATCTACTCGATAAGCATAAGCAAAAACAACAAATAATCCATGGAAAAGCTCATCACAAATGCAAGAGGGAAGATTATGAACAATACTCACAAAAGAGAAAGCGATTAAACTTCATAAGAAAGAGTAAAAGAAAATCTTACAAATATCTGGAATATCAGCCCCAAAGGGGGAAGAAAACCTAAAAGAAGCCTAAGGGATCCTCCTCTTAATCACTCACCCTCTATTTATAATCTCTCCAAACAAACATCAGAAACTTAGGGGCGCACGACCGTGCCGCTAATCGACATGGCCGTGCCGTCGCCGAAAATCTAGGGTTAAATAACATTTGTTGCTTCGAGCAAGACCGTGCCACAAATTGGCACGACCGTGTCGAACAATTTCCAAGCTTCAGGCAGCTCCAGGTAGCTCCAGGCACACGGCCGTGTAGCACGACAATGCTGTCAGTCTGGCTTAGAGAACGTTCTGGTTTTAATTGGACAAGACAGTGCAGAAAAGTCGCACGACTGTGTCGCTGAAGCTGTAGCGCCTCTCCTTGGGCCGATATGTTGGCATGGTCGGGTGTTTGCATGCATGGCCATTGTTGTTCTACGAGGATGCACACCCCCAAAAAGGTAATGCACACCCTCACCCCCAAGTGCAATGGTGTCAGAGCAATATATTCCCAATGAGTGCGGGGTCGAATCCACAGGAAGGCGTTGCGTATACTCCTATTGATTCCCAGGTTGGGTTAGGATTCGAATTTATTGTGGAGATGAATTACGAAGGAGGTCGTAATGGTGATGGATGTTTATGGCGAGGGTGTCACTGTTGGGTTTTTCAAGGACCCTTAGGGCAAAAACAATGCCTGTCCTAAGTCAAATAGACATTAGAATCAAAATAATGCAGTGGAAATTTTATTAAACTCTTTAATAAATCACTACCCTAAGTGTTCATGCACCCTAGCCAGGAAAATTTACTAACTCGGGTTGGGTCCGACCAACCCGAAGAGAGATCTAACTACTGCAAAGAATATGAAATGCATAAAAGTAACTGACTTACCCGGAACTTTGCTTGCACCGACAAAGTGTTCCGAACCGTTTCCCGCACCACGCCTCCTAGCTGAGCCGCTTTCCAAAATGCACTGCACTGTGCCTTGCCTCGAGCCGAATCGCTTCCCGAGCCGCATCGCGCCTCCGAGCCAATCAGCCACCGAAGAAATTTTCACTTGAGTAGATCCATGTCAGAGACTTCTGGATCAGATCCAAACCTCCTCGCCGGCTTGCTAGGGCTCGATTGGATGATAGGACGAAATATAAGAGGAGACGTGATTTAAGTCATTGATCGAGCGTGATAAAAAATTCGGAGCTTCTCGAACCGGTGACTTGGTACAAAATTTTCAAAAGGGTTCAACCCCTATTTATATAGGGAGCCGGCCCCCTTGCTCGTCGCACGAGCAATGTGGGACAAAAAAAATTTGGGAGAAAAAATTAAATTAGTTTTGCCTTACACTAAGGCTAAACTTCAACTAATTTTATCTCCCTCACCGTTGAGCTTCGTAATTGATACAACCTATCAAATCGAAGAGCTATAAACGGTGAACGCATAGAAACAAACGACGCTCCAATCCGATTTCGTTTGACACCTCAAACATTGGATCAAAGTTGCCGTCATTTAATTAGGTTTTTAAAAAACCTAACCTAATCAAGTGGGGCCCGAAGTGGGCCCCACTAGATGATTTCATGTGCCCAGCAAATGCTTAGCGCGTGAGCAAGCTGGCGCCTACAATGTAGGCGCCAGATTTGATTTTTTTTTAATAAATTTAAATAATCTTTTAAATAAACATATTTAATTTAAAACTCCTTTTAAACAGGCTTATCAGGTCAGTTTGAACCCCGATTTGAGCTCGGTTTCTTCCTGTGGATTTCTCAGGAAGTCACATTCGTTTCCATGCGTCTTTGTCAATCAAATACCAAGTATTAAATAGTCCCAAATGCTAAACTCTTTAGCTTTCATGTTCACAACTTATTTGTGAGCCAAATCACTCTATTGCATCAAATGCATTCCTCTTAACATTCTTCATATTACTAAGACATGAATACTACTTGGTGTGAGACCCTACAGCCTGACCCTACTATAGGCTGGGACTCGAAATCCTCAGACGATAGTAACCATGAGCAGCAGGTGTCGTCCATATTTCGGTATCATAATTACGTGACTGACTTGTCGACAAAAATTATTGTCGGGATCACTCTGACTGTGTCCATGAAGAATACCGCAGTTTTAGTCCCTTCGTCTTAACTATGTCATGTGCATAGCCTAGTGTATGTAAACTGTCAACCCTACTAGCTAGCACTGGCCAGTATCTTTCGGTCTATGGTACATAAATGTTGTACTTCTTACAATATACCTTGGCCAAGGTTTTACCTAGAGCCGTACTGAGCCTATGACAGTAACTTCACATTAACGGAAGAGATGAATCCTCTCTTGATCACTACTCACCTCGTACGCTTCAAGTGTCACCCAACCTAAGACCTTTCAACAGGCTTTGCCTCGAAGCTAAATCATAGATCTAAGCGACACTGTTTACGCACAGGTTCATACAATGATCTCAAGTCCTAAGGACCAACTTGCATATCATCACTAAAGAGTTATTAATGACAGTAAGTTAATGTTCAACCATTTGATAACGCTTTATTGGGTCGTTCAGTGCACTCATTCTCTAATAAGCGCATGTGTCTTGTCACCGACTTTACTAAGTCGCCTAATTATGAGATCATCAAGACAAAGACACAATGGTCTGTCTGATGTATCGTTATCCTTATCTTGGCACATCTTATGACCACGAACGTTTTAAGACTCTAGCTCCTATCGATCAGACATTTCTCATAATCACGATCTCTATCTCGAAACATGTATGACCTAACTATGAGTCTAGGGAAATTATCTAAGCAACATATAAATAGATAATTACTCCGACAATTGATATCAGAAAGCATACTTTCATTCATGAACAAGATGTTTACAAAGATAAATTGCCTCGAGGGCAAACATCGCTCAATATCTCCCACTTGCACTTAGGCCCATTTATCATGGTATCTCATACCACATTTACACACTAATCTCTCGAGACGATCGCGTGCCAGCGCCTTTGTGAATGGATCTGCTATATTGTCTTCTGAACAGACTCTAAGGAGTTCTATGTCTTTCCTCTTCTCAATATCACGTTTCAGGTGATACTTCCGAAGTATGTGTCTGGATCTCTAGTGGAATCTTGGTTCTTGAACCAGACTGATGGTTGCATTATTGTCTCAATACAGAGGTATTGGATCTTTAACTACAGGCACCATCCCTAACTGGTTTAAGAACTTTCTCATCCAGACAGCTTCCTTTGCCGCATCATTAGTCGCTATGTATTCGGCCTCCATCGTGAAGTCTGCAACAGTGTCTTGTTTGGAACTTCTCCACTGACTGCTCCTCCATTGAGAGTGAAAACATAACCCGAGATCGATTTGCTATCATCTATATCACTCTGAAAGCTGGAATTATGAAGCCTTCAACCTTGAGCTTTTCACTTCTATAAATCAAGACCAAGTCTTTAATCCTTCACAAGTACTTAAGAATTGTCTTAACTGCTTTCCAATGTTCTTCTCCAGGGTTACACTGATATCGACATACTGCACATAATACAAAAGTGACATCAGGTCTGGTACAAATCATGGAATACATGATAGATCCCACAGCAGAAGCATATAGGATCTTACTCATGCGTTCCTTTTCCAAGTCATTTTTAGAGACATCTTCTTAGAAAGGTTTATTCCATGGTTGGCTGGTATAAAATCACCCTTACTGTTTTCCATGCTAAACCATTTTAGCATGGTGTCAATGTACCTGACTTGGGACAGACCTAGCATCCGTTTAGATCTATCTCTATAGATCTTTACACCTAATATGTAGGATGCTTCTCCCAAGTCTTTCACGGAGAAGTTACTTGATAGCCATTCCTTTACAGACTTCAACATCCCTATGTTGTTGCCTATTAAAATAATATCATCCACACAGTACGAGGATGACCAAAGAATTTTCACTTGTTTTATTATAAATACATGGATCATCATCATTTCTGACAAAACCAAACTCTTTGACTATTTTGTCAAAACAGATGTTCCAACTCCTTGATGCCTGCTTAAGTCCATAGATAGACCTATGTAGTCTACACGCTTTTCCTTCACTCCCACTGACTTCGAAACCTTCTGGTTGAGTCATGTAAATATGCTCCTCTAAATCACCATTTAGAAAAGCAGTCTTCACATCCATTTGCCAGATTTCATAGTCATAATGGGCAGCAATAGCGAGTATGATCCGGATAGACTTGTGCATGGCGACTGGTGAGAAAGTCTCGTCATAATCTATTCCTAGAATCTGACGATAACCTTTCGCAACCAGCCTAGCCTTGTACATTTCTATCTTTCCATCTGCACCCATCTTCTTCTTGAAGATCCATTTGCAGCCAATGGGAACACTTCCCTTGGGGACGTTCTCTAAGGTCCATACCTCATTTACGTGCATGGATTCAATTTCGGATCTCATTGCATCTAGCCATTTCTTAGAGTCTCTACTCTTAATGGCATCTTGGAAGCTAATAGGATCATCATCTAATTTCACGCCATCCTCAACCCCTCCGTCTATGAGAAAACCGTAGTACCTATCAGGGGCTCGAGGAATCCTATCAGACCTCCTAACGACTGGTTGGGAAACATCAGGTTCTGATTCTCCCACTAGTTCTGACACATGTTCTTGTGTTAATTCTCTTTCTGAACGGTCGTCCAGATCTACCACCTTGCCAATAGCTTCCTTCATAAGGAATTCCTTTTCTAAAAAGATGGCATGTTTGGAGACAACAATCTTTTGTCTCCGGATGGTAGAAGGTGTACCCTGAATAATGTTTCTGGTACCCAATGAATTTACACAAGACATATCTGTCTTCCAGTTTGTCTGGATTATGCATCTTGACATATGCAGGACAACCACATACCATTAAATGGTTAAGGTGGAGTTTCTTGCCACTGCATATCTGATATGGAGTTGTCGGCATAGATTTTGACGGAACTCTGTTAAGAATATAGGCAGCAGTCTCTAGAGCATAGCCCCAGAGGGAGGTAGGCAACTCAGCATCACTTATCATGGATCGCACCATGTCCAACAAAGTGCGATTCCTTCTTTCTGATACACCGTTATGCTGAGGTGTGTAAGGAGGTGTGACCTGAGAGAGAATCCCATTCTCTTTTAAATACGTAAGTAATTCTTGGCTCAAGTATTCTCCTCCTCGATCAGATCAAAGAGTTTTAATATTTTTGCCAGTTTGTTTTTCAACTTCGTTACGGTACTCTTTGAATCGTCCAAACGTTTCGGACTTATGTTTCATCAAGTACACATATCCAAACCTAGAGTGATCATTAGTAAATGTAACAAAATATGAATATCCTCATTTGGCTAATGTAGACATGGGACCGCATACATCAGAATGTACTAGACCCAAGAGTTCATCAACTCTCTCCCCTTGTCTTACAAAAGGAGTTTTGGTCATTTTACCTTTGAGGCAAGACTCGCAAGTGTCGTATGACTCATAATTCGAGAGGTTCAAGGACCCCTCTTTATGTAACTTGCTCATTCTTTTCTCTCCGATATGGCCTAGTCTACAATGCCAAAGGTAGGTTTCATTATAACTTGATTCCTTGCGTTTTCGTGTATTAACATTTAATACAACGTCCTTACACAAAGTGTACACACCATTATTTGCAGTCCCGAAACCTAGCAACTTACCATCAAAGAAAATATTCATAATATTTTGGTTGATGGTAAAATTATAACCTTCTTTAGCCAAAGCCGAGACAGAGATAATATTGCATAGGAAGTTTGGAATATAGTAACATTGTTGTAGAAACAATTTAGCTCCACTAGCCAATGTATGTGTGACGTCTCCTACGGCTACAACAGCAACATTTGCTTTGTTACCAACTTGGAGAACCACCTCATTCTTTTTATGCCTTCTATTAATTCTCATTCCCTGTAACTGGTTACAGATGTGAGCGCCTGCACCAATATCTAATACCCATGCATTAGAAGTTACAAAAAGAACTACACTTCGTATAACCATTACAGATGTTAGGGTATTAACCTGCCTTTTCTCCTTGTGCCCCTGTATATTCTTTACGTCTCTAACCCAGTCGTTATTCTTATAACCAGTTAATTATTTCTTATCTTCGATATATTTAATTTCACTTATCATGCTGCAAAGAATAGAACTCCTAACATTAGCATGTGTTCAAAAAAATTTAAATATAATAAGATTGGTTTTTATCCAATTATATTCTCCCACTATTTTGGTGAACAAATTAAAGCCATAATAATGAACGAATTTCAATAAAATTTAGTGGGAAAAGGGATCCAATCACCATGAGTCTCACAACCATGAGTTGACTCAACAAGTTGCTTGACTCTGTGATCGGTAGATGACTCTTCATCAATCACATCGTATGTGACTCCCTTATCTGTTTTTACCCCTAATCGCTTATGACCTTGAGTTGACTCAACAAGTATAATGACCAGTCTAGTCTGACCCTTACTTTCTTGTCCAGCCCTAACTTACACCGGTGCTCGGTTATGTTCACGACACGTTAGGTTGGGTTAAGTTGAAATACATCATATGTTGGATGGAATTGGATTCCAAAGAAAAATCATGTTACAGCTTCAGTTGACTCAACAACCATGACATAAATTCTCGGTTTCCAAATTCCAAAAGTAAGGAGGGTTACGATTTTATCTTGTAAAAGATTTATTAATGTATTTGACTAGATATAGTTGACGGCATTGCACATTAATGATTCACATCCTTGCGGACCAGTGGACACGGCCAGGGAATTGACTAAGCCAGGATCACTTCTCCTTAGTCAAGCTAGGGTGACCCAGTAAACTTCGCCAAACACATTGACCGGTAACATGGTCCATTGAAGGTTGCTTGTCATTTATATGTGTAACTATCAACTACTGGCTTTTATTAATACTAGTTAATCTTTATCAACTAGTGGATCCTTAAACTTCAGAATTTTATGGATTTGTTTAATGACTTTTATTAGGTCCTTATCAACTATAAGGATTGAGTCAATATGCTGCTACCCTAATCATCCATTAGGCATATAAACAGTTTTAAATCATAGCAGGGAAATCTAAAATTCATCTTATAAAAATTAGATGTTGACCGGCGCCCCCGGGTTTACGGCATGGGCGCGGTGTCGTTTTACCGCAAGTGCACGGTTAGTGTAGGGTGCGGGTTTATCGAACTCAGGGAGGTGGATGGCTTGAATGGCTACTAGCCTCGCCTAGGTTGTGTGCTAGCTACGTGGATGATATGGGTGGAAGTGTAGAAATAAAGAGAAGAAATGAAAAAGACACGAAATGAATCCCCGCTAACACGGGCTAGAGCATTCGTGACACTTGGCATTTGACTTGACCCAGGGTGAGACATTGCCCCAAAAGGTGGTACCTAGCGTCCATGGCCCGATATTCCGGTCGGTGCCAAGCACGCTAGGCCTACCCGGTTCCGGAAGGTGGGCACTCCCGTGTCCATTAACACCTTCCGCAACCGGGAGCATTAAGGCCACAATGATATCTCCCAACACTTCGTCCAAGCCATTCCCACGCGCGAGGACTCGATGTCAACGCTAGGGGCGTGAGCTATGGCTAGGGAGTCAACCGCCAAGTTTATTCCCCCTTGGCCCGACGGTCAGAGGCGGTCTTTCTCCCGCCAATGACAATGAAACACCCCCGTGTAACCCTAATGGCCAAATAGGTCAAATGTGATTTCTAGCAATACATCGAAGCGGATCTTGACAGGACAAGCACCGGACTCCAATCCCCAACACATCTAGTGTGTTGCCATACGAATTGGACCCAGATTGCTAGAAATCCCCATTGACACATTTCAGCGAACACATGCCATGCAACCAAGTCAAATGAAACAACCAAGCATCAATCCTACCCTACCCCGTATTAGGGTTCATCAATACTACTCAATGATGAAAAAAACATATAAACCAACAACACAAAAGGCATACAAACATTCATCATCAAGAGAACTTAACACAATACAAAACAATGGAGAAAGAGAGAAGAAAATACTTATCTCCGTTTGAATCCAACGATCCAATACAAGATTTATTAACCAAAATCCCTAATCTAAACTAACCTAGAACTCACAAGAGAAGGGGGGCAAAAAGCCCTAAAAACTCCAGGAGATCCCCCTCAAGTCGGCCAGCCTCGTGTATTTATAGCCCCACTTCGAAACCCTAATGGTTCGGGTCCAAACCCGCAGGAAAAACGCCACCCGATCGGTTGACAAGTCAACCGATCGGTTGATCCGTTACAAAATAATAACAGAAAACGGCAGAGTTTCACCCGATCACATGAACCGGTCGGTTGAGTTCTTGGAGTGACCGGTTGGATCTTGGCGCCATCGGGTGAAGGGATCGGTTGGGTGTCCGTGTCTCGACTCCTCAGCATCAGCTACAGATGAACCGATCAGGTGAGAGTCACCCGATCGGTTGGAATTTGGCTCGAGAAGACAGAGAGTTGGCCCCCGTTGAACCGGCCTGTGAATCGGTCGGGTAACTTCCACTTGAGCTCCGGCTGAGACCGGGTGGTGCACGCATGCATCACCCGATCGGTTGGAGATGACCAACCGACCGGGTGAGGGGCTGAAAGATGTAATCTTCGTCGTTTGACCCCCTGGATCACGCGTGACTCCTCCCGTTGCTCTGAGGACTTGAGATATCGCCGTTAAACGTCCCCTACGCGGGAAATCTCCTGCAAACATGGAGAAACAAAGAAAAGTGAAAGAAAACGAGAAAATACGAGAGAAAGAATAAAAGACGGTGGAAAATACGGAGAAACACAAAAGAAAACGTGCGTGAATATATGAAATATAAACGCACGTCAAAATCCCCCAAGCTGAACTCTTCCTCGTCCTCGAGGAAGACGAGTGAGAGTAGGAGCTCGGAGGGAGAAAATAGAGAGAAGGAGAGAAAAAGAGAACTCTATATCCTAGATCGCCCGTAAGGGCCAACAAAATCAAACACGCCACACGAAGCAAGCATACGACAAAACACCACACTAAACCAAGGAATGTGAGTCCAAACAAATGTCGTGGGCCCACGCAGTGAAGCGCGAGCGAGTGTGGTCGTGTGCTAGCAGATGGTGTCACTATCTACGATGTGCAATAAAGCTCCATATACACATACCCAAAGAAAGACCCAAATATCGATTCAATTTGAAATTGCGGTGAACATTAGATCAAGCATGCATGAGAAGAGTATAAGAATAGAAGTGTATCATGCATCGGGGACTCCACAGCTAGGGACTAGGAAATCACCACACTATAGCCTAGGTAATCGCTAAAATGTCCCTATGCCAAGTGTTTTCGAAAACGATGGAGGTTGAGAAGATGTGGAGTAGAACACTCGGTGCAAATTCTCGCCTTCCCCTTATTCACGGCAAGTAGGAAAATATTCACACTGGAATTTTTTTGGGTTTTGGGTATTTGTATTTTTTTTTCTTTTCTTTTCATTTCTCATCTTTTTGGGTTTTTCTTTTCCTTTCTCCTTTTTTTGGATTTTTGGGAATTGGGATATTTACATGTGTACTCTCCCAAGTGGGAGAACGGTACACGACGAGGGGATTTGCACCAAGTAAAATAAAAATGAAATCGGATTCTAAACACTTGGACAAAGGAGATATTTCTCGCTAATCAGAGCATAGGCTAAATGTGTTATCCTAGTCCTTGTTTGTGGAATCCCGACACATGCGAATTGAAATATACGATATAAATATAGCATGCATATAGAAGCAGATAGTAGAAGCAAATACCGCATATTCAAATCGAAGCATGATAATCTAGGGGTCAACCAAGGATAGGTATATAAAACATAATCACAAGGTAGAAGCACACCAAACAGCTAGGCATGACGCACGACTCACAAAAAGCTAAGTGGACCCGCGATGCATGAAATGCAAGAGGACTCGATATCCTAGGGTTAGTGAATGTGATTATCGAAGCTGTGCAAGGTGCGCGTGTGATTTTCGTGGCAATTCATCATAGGGTTCATCTCTAGGAGAAAGAGATAAAAAGAAGAAAAGAAAAAGAAAAAGAAAAACACGGATTAAAACGACTCAAATAACGAAGAAAAAGAGACAAATGACGCACGAAGTGCGACTTCCCCAAGCTGAAACTTGCATTGTCCTCAATGCAATAGTAGTGAATACGGGAGGGCAATGAAAATGGGGGGAGTTACGCACCGACACAAAAAATGAAAACCACGAAAAACACATGAGCGAAACTAAAAAATAAAGAAAAAGAAACACTCAAATAAAAGGTATAAAACATGACAAAAGAACACCTAGACACAGACACACAACAACGACACATGAAAACATGCACACAAATCGATTTCCCCCAAGCTGAACATGACAATGCCAGCGAAACGATATGATCAATGTGATGCAGAAATATGCAAGGGGAAGATCGGAAAAGAAAAGAAAGAAATCAAAATGCAGGAGAGACGGTGTGCTCATTTTCCTCGGAAGAGGATGAGGGTGAAATGATAGAAGGGCAGACATGAAGGGTTGTTATGATGCAAAAGCACATCCTAGACACGCTCCCCTCGCTAATGAGAGGAGACGAGATTATTCAAATCTAAACTAGAAAGCGGTAAATTTTTACACTACTGGATTAGGATACACCTGAGCATAGGCGGATCTAAGATCTGAAGTGGGGCAGGTAGCTGCTCTAACTGCTCCTTCTGTGGCTCCGCCAGAAGCGCTGTGCCACGTGTGCCAATGGACCCAAGCAATGCACCTCCAAGCATCCCTCGTAGGTGTCCACCTGTGACCTGCAAAGGACGAGGTGCATTAGTCCATGGCAAGAAATTATTTCCCGAAATAAATGTACCCCAGAGATAATCGTCGACATAAGATGGAAAAATAATAAACGGGTGACGAATACTCCCTGAGAATGGGTCGCTATCCTCTGTACTAGTGACGACCGAATTCTCGCTCTCCATGAGAAGTGTCTCTCCAGGTAGTGACGCACCACAACATACCTCAAGGGAAGTAGATCATGTGTCCTGCGAGAGATATGACGTGTCAAAAATATATGAGTCTAAAGAAATAGGACGTGAAAAGCGAGACTCAAATGTGGAGTGAGAGTGAGTATGAAAATCTCCCTGAATAGGGGCAATATGCTCAAGTAGATGCTCAGCCGCAGAAGAAGTGGAGCGTGACGGTAGAGGTAGATGTGGCTCGGGCTCCATGAAGTGGATGATCGTATCCAAGCCCTCATGCACATCATCCTCGACGATATGCTCATGCTCATCCATCTGCCCGATGTCCTGAATGACATCCTTATGGTTGACCACCGACCAAGGAGGAAGCTATGACAGAGATGGCTGTGGAGGTGGATGTGGAGCGGACCCCTCGTATGTGGTCGTGGTGTCCTCGTCCTCACGCACATCCTCCTCGCCTGTATGCATAATCTCTGTAAACTCCTCAGTGCTCTCATAGGACTCATATGGGGTATCCAAATCAAGACAAGAAATCTCTCCCACATATCCTAGATAAATCTCCCCATCCTCACTATCATCATCAAAAAATGCTTCGTCATCCAAGTGGTAGTGATGGAAAAATGGGGTATCGGCTTGAGATGTGTCTATGGTGGCCGATGGCATGGTGGTCTCAACCATGAAAGTGGGTATATCCTCTCCTTCATCCCCTCTCCTCGGTGTCGGCTCGGTGATTGGTACCATTAAGTTTTGTAATATTTGGCATTAGTTAAACATGGCACTTTCAAGGAGAGACACGAGGCTTGATTCTTCTTGTGTTTGTGGAGGGGTATAAGGTTGAGGAAAAGGATGGGAGGTGTTTGGGCTAAGGTTGTGGGAAAATGTTTGGCCTTGGAGTGGGGGGAGGCTCTCAAGCGTAAATGTGCAATCATAATACACGTGCCCCGCCATCCCACAAGTCTCACAAATCACAACTGGATAAGGATCGTATCCTCCCATCTGAGCATCGAAATTTGATCTCCACATGGTAATATCAAAGATACCTGGACAACAAAAATAAGAAAACTAGAGAGGAGCGTCAATAGTACAAGAGAATAACAAAAAGATAATATAATGGTGGGGGAAAAATTTCTTGGTTATTGAATATTTTTTTTAAAAAAAAAGAAAAAGAAATTTTTTGTGTGTTTTTATGCGTAGTCTAACGAACCCAAGCTAAGCTAATATCAAACCAAAATCCTCCCCGGCAACGGCGCCAAAAACTTGACCGGCGCCCCCGGGTTTACGGCATGGGCGCGGTGTCGGTTTACCGCGAGTGCACGGTTAGTGTAGGGTGCGGGTTTATCGAACTCAGGGAGGTGGATGGCTTGAGTGGCTACTAGCCTCGCCTAGGTTGTGTGCTAGCTACGCGGATGATATGGGTGGAAGTGTAGAAATAAAGAGAAGAAATGAAAAAGACACAAAATGAATCCCCGCTAACACGGGCTAGAGCATTCGTGACACTTGGCATTTGACTTGACCCAGGGTGAGACATTGCCCCAAAAGGTGGTACCTAGCGTCCATGGCCCGATATTCCGGTCGGTGCCAAGCATGCTAGGCCTACCCGGTTCCGGAAGGTGGGCACTCCCGTGTCCATTAACACCTTCCGCAACCGGGAGCATTAAGGCTACAATGATATGTCCCAACACTTCGTCCAACTCGTTCCCACGCGTGAGGACTCGATGTCAATGCTAGGGGCGTGAGCTATGGCTAGGGAGTCAACCGCCAAGTTTATTCCCCCTTGGCCCGACGGTCAGAGGCGGTCTTTCTCCCGCCAATGACAATGAAACACCCCCGCGTAACCCTAATGGCCAAATAGGTCAAATGTGATTTCTAGCAATACATCGAAGCGGATCTTGACAGGACAAGCACCGGACTCCAATCCCCAACACATCTAGTGTGTTGCCATACGAATTGGACCCAGATTGCTAGAAATCCCCATTGACACATTTCAGCGAACACATGCCATGCAACCAAGTTAAATGAAACAACCAAGCATCAATCCTACCCTACCCCGTATTAGGGTTCATCAATACTACTCAATGATGAAAAAAACATATAAACCAACAACACAAAAGGCATACAAACATTCATCATCAAGAGAACTTAACACAATACAAAACAATGGAGAAAGAGAGAAGAAAATACTTATCTCCGTTTGAATCCAACGATCCAATACAAGATTTATTAACCAAAAGCCCTAATCTAAACTAACCTAGAACTCACAAGAGAAGGGGGGGCAAAAAGCCCTAAAACTCCAGGAGATCCCCCTCAAGTCGGCCAGCCTCGTGTATTTATAGCCCCACTTCGAAACCCTAATGGTTCGGGTCCAAACCCGCAGGAAAAACGCCACCCGATCGGTTGACAAGTCAACCGATCGGTTGATCCGTTACAAAATAATAACAGAAAACGGCGGAGTTTCACCCGATCACATGAACCGGTCGGTTGAGTTCTTGGAGTGACCGGTTGGATCTTAGCGCCATCGGGTGAAGGGATCGGTTGGGTGCCCGTGTCTCAACTCCTCAGCATCAGCTACAGATGAACCGATCGGGTGAGAGTCACCCGATCGGTTGGAATTTGGCTCGAGAAGACAGAGAGTTGGCCCCCGTTGAACTGGCCTGTGAACCGGTCGGGTGACTTCCACTTGAGCTCTGGCTGAGACCGGGTGGTGCACGCGTGCATCACCCGATCGGTTGGAGATGACCAACCGACCGGGTGAGGGGCTGAAAGATGTAATCTTCGTCGTTTGACCCCCTGGATCACGCGTGACTCCTCCCGTTGCTCCGGGGACTTGAGATATCGCCGTTAAACGTCCCCTACGCGGGTAATCTCCTGCAAACATGGAGAAACAAAGAAAAGTGAAAGAAAATGAGAAAATACGATAGAACGAATAAAAGACGGCGGAAAATACGGAGAAAGACAAAAGAAAACGTGCGTGAATATATGAAATATAAACGCACGTCAGATGTCTTTTAATAGCTAACCTAACAAGGTATTCTCCAGTTTATCATATAAACAAGAATTAAAACATGGTCCTTAAAACTACTTAAACGCATCACATGAATTAAGTACTTTAATAATCTCATAATTAATCTTATGTTTTTATCAAAACATAACATGCAAATCATATTCAACATGCATCATTAGATCAAAGTAGATATGACTCTGATACCAATGTTGGGTATTTCAAGGACCCTTAGGGCAAAAACAATGCCCGTCCTAAGTCGGACAGACATTAGAATCAAAATAATGCAGCGGAAATTTTATTAAACTCTTTAATAAATCACTACCCTAAGTGTTCATGCACCCTAGACAGGAAAATCTACTAAATTGGGTTGGGTCCGACCAATCCAAAGAAAGATCTAACTACTGCAAAGAATATGAAATGCATAAAAGTAACTGACTTACCAGGAACTTTGCTCGCACCAGCAAAGTGTTCCGAACCTTTTCCCGCACCACGCCTCCGAGCTGAGCCGCTTTTCGAAACGCACCGCACTGTGCCTTTCCTTGAGCTGAATCGCTTCCCGAGCCGCACCGTGCCTCTGAGCCAATCAGTCGCCGAAGAAAGTTTCAGTTAAGTAGATCCACGTCAGAGACTTCTGGATCAGATGCAAACCACCTCGCCATCTTGCTAGGACTTGATTGGAGGATAGGAAGAAATATAAGAGGAGGAGTGATTTAAGTCGTCGATCGAGCATGCTCAAAAATTCGGAGCTTCTTGAACCGGTGACTTGGTACAAAATTTTCAAAGGGGTTCAGCCCCTATTTATATAGGGAGCCGACCCCACTTACTCGTCGCACGAGCAATGTGTGACAAAAAAATTTGGGAGAAAAAATTAAATTAGTTTTGCCTTACACTAAGGCTAAACTTCAACTAATTTTATCTCCCTCACCGTTGAGCTTCGTAATTGATACAACATATCAAATCAAAGACCTATGAACGGTGAACACATAGAAACAAACGGCGCTCCAATCCGACTTCGTTTGACCCCTCAAACATTGGATCAAAGTTGCCCAAAAATCACAATACTCACCAAAAACCAGTCGTCATTTAATTAGGTTTTAAAAAAAACCTAACCCAATCAAGTGGGGCCCGAAGTGGGCCCCACTAGATGATTTCATGCGCCCAGTAAATGCTGGGTGCGTGAGCAAGCTGGCGCCCACAATGTGGGTACCAGATTTGATTTTTTTTAAATAAATTTATTTAAAAATCTTTTAAATAAACGTATTTAATTGAAAACTCCTTTTAAACGGGCTTATCGGGTCCATTTGAACCCCGATTTGAGCGCGGTTTCTTCCTGTGGATTTCTCAGGAAGTCACATTCGTTTCCATACGTCTTTGTCAATCAAATACCAAGTAGTAAATAGTCCCAAATGCTAAACTCTTGAGCTTTCATGTTCACAACTTATTTGTGAGCCCAATCACTCTATTGCATCAAATGCACTCCTCTTAACATTCTTCCTATTACTAAGACGTGAATACTACTCGGTGTGAGACCCTACAGCCTGAACCTACTACATATTGGGACTCGAAATCCCTAGACGACAGTAACCACGAGCAGCAGGTGTCGTCCCTGTTTCGGTATCATAATTATGTAATTGACTTGTCGACAAAAAGTATTACCGGGATCACTCTGACTGTGTCCGTGATGAATACCACAGTTTTAGTCCTTTCGTCTTAACTATGTCATGTACATAGCCTAGGATATGGTAAACTATCAACCCTACTAGTTAGCACTGGCCAGTATCTTTCGGTCTATGGTACATACATGTTGTACTTCTTACATCATACCTTGGCCAAGGTTTTACCAATAGCTGTACTGAGCCTATGACACTAACTTTCCATTAACGGAAGAGACGAATCCTCTCTTGATCACTACTCACCTCGTACGCTTCAAGTGTCATCCAACCTAAGACCTTTCAGCAGGCCTTGCCTCGAAGCTAGATCATAGATCTAAACGACACTGTTCACGCACAGGTTGGTACAATGATCTCAAGTCCTAAGGACCAACTTGCCTATCATCACTAAAGAGTTATTAATGGCAGTAAGTTAATGTTCAACCATTTGATAACTCTTTATTGGGTCGTTCAGTGCACTCATTCTCTAATAAGCACATGTGTCTTGTCTCCGACTTCACTGAGTCGCATGATTATGAGATCATCAAGACAAAGACACAATGGTCTGTCTGATGTGCCGATATCCTTATCTTGACGCATCTTATGACCACGAATGTTTTAAGACTCTAGCTCCTATCGGTCAGACATTTCTCATAATCACGATCTCTATCTCGAAACATGTATGACCTAACTATGAGTCTAGGGAAATTATCTAAGCAACATATAAATAGAAAATTACTCAGACAATTGGTACCAGAAAGTATACTTTCATTCATGAACAAGATGTTTACAAATATAAATTGCCTCGAGGGCATACATCGCTCAACAGTCACAATCAGCAAAACACAACCAAAGACTCCACACAAAAGAAAAAATAAAACAAAGAGAAAGCGAATGAGAGAAATAGTACTAGGGTGTCTGGATCCCCGCCAGGACTTTCGGGCTTGAATGTCAAGTTAAGGACCCTTTCGTTGAACTATAAAGAGGGTAGGAGTGTCACATCCGAAGATGGGAACGAGTACTTAACTTCTGTTGTCCTACTCGTCTAACGTATCCATGTGATCAGCCGCATTATGCTCGACACATTGATACGTGCATTATGCTCGACATTGGTTCTCGTATCACATCCGTTTCCATTCTCGTGATCTACGGACTGGGATACTACACTATGGTTGGTTCTAGGATTCAGGCTACTCTCATAGCCAACGACTAGCGGATTGGGGTTAGTAATCACCTCTAGTGCACGAGTCACTCTCATGATCACGAGTCCTAGAAGATGACTGCTAATCCCTAATCAGATTCGTGGGGATTTTTCCTAGAACATGAAGCTACTTTTACAATCCTCCAATTCTAGGGCTAATCCCCCAAAACCCTTGTTCAAACTACCATAAAGCAACCCTGGATTCATTCAACTAAGGTTAACCTAAGGTCCAACCCCTAGAATCCTTGGGCTCATCCCTAATCCTGACAATATATCTACTCAATCATGGAGAAAGATAGGAAAATAGTAGAAATCAACATCACAAGCAAATAAGAGAAGCAATAAAAGAGATTCAATAAGAAAACACTTAACTTCACATAGATTTGATACAAAATCACCAAGGAGGGGGCCGATGGCGTGGCCTAGCATCCGAAAATCATCTCCAAGAACAGAAGATGGATTACCAAATGATGGTTGTCCAAAATTTATATATATCCCCTTTAGCAAACCCTAAAAATGCCCAGAAAATCGAAGCAGATCGCACCTTGCATGTGCTAGGACCCGCACCGCTCGGCGCTCGGTCGAGCGCCTCCGACTTTAGTCTGTAAAAAGGGGTCGCTCGGTCGAGCGGGGTAGGTCGCTCAGCCAAGCACCCTCTGGGGATTCAATTTTTCGACCTAGGCAGAGGATGTCGCTCGGTCGAGCGAGGTATGTCGCTCGGTCGAACGAGGTAAATCGCTCAGTCGAGCGAATTCAACAGAGATTTCTAAGGCAGATCTAGGGGTCGTCTGTAGAGGGCCGCTCGGTCGAGCAAAGTAGGTCACACGGTCGAGAAAGGTAGTCCGCTCGGTTGAGCAATCTGCTGCGTGGAAGATCTTCTTGGCCGTTACCTGTAACGACTGCTTTTCATGAATCTGGATTTAATATTATATAATATATGTTTTGGTGGATTTTCTCCTCTTGTGTGGTTTTTTGTCTCCGTAGTTTCATTTTCGATCGTTTCGTCGTATTTTCTCGCTTCTTCCTTAGGATTGTCGATTTCGAAGTATGTCACTCGTGACGGACTTCATAACGATCGTATCTAACTATTAGATCAAGCCTAGGAGTCTTAGGAATCGATCCCGGGGCCCCGCGCTCCGTATCGGTACTTTTGGTGCTCATTAGCCGGTGTAAGAAGGGCCACCGACCGACTAGATGACGATCCAGTCGGTCGGCAATCCTTCTTGGACCGACTAGTTAGCTTTCTAAATTTCTCAGGAGTTACTGTTTATTGTTAGTCGGTCTAAGAACGTTGGTTGACCGACTAGGTTGCAAACTAGTCGGTCAGCAATGCATCTTGAACCGACTAACTCATCATATTATTTTTGTATCAGTTACTGTTTACTCTTAGTCGGTCTAAGAACGTTCATCGACCGACTAGATGCTAAACTAGTCGGTCAGTACTTGTTCATGGACCGACTAACTCTAGAATCCTATTTTCGTTCAGGAGTTACTGTTTGCACTTAGTCGGTCTGCGTTGGTCGACCGACCGACTAGTTGCCAAACTAGTCGGTCAGTGGTTGCTCTTTGACCGACTAACCAGTGTTAAAACCCTAATTTCTGGGCAGTCGCCAGCTCAACCTATTTATACCCAACCCAAACGACTTCTTCTTCTCCAACACGACCCAAAACCCTAAAATCTTCCCCCTTCAGCCCCCATCTTCCTCCAAGCTCCATTTCTTCATTCCAAGCCCTGGAATCATCATCCAAACCATCCATTCACTCCATCCACCTCTCCTCTTCCCCAAATCTCCATCAAAACCCATCAAAATCCCCAAATCCCCCAAAACCCTAGTTTCCCCAAACTTCTCCAATCTTCTCCAGATCTGAACCTAAGGTTCCCCGGAGTGTTTCTTCCGTCTCCCCTCGGTAAGAAATCGATCTACCGTTGTTTTCATATCCTATTGTAATTTTTATGAAACCCTAATAAAATACTTGTGTTTTGATGATTGTTCCCCATAACAGCGATTCCCCGTAAGCTAGCACCCGCGGAAACAAACTTTCGTAACCATCATACCCGGTGATAGGCAAGTGAAACTTGCATCTCTTGATTTGGGCCATGTCTTAGGCCATTTACCATGCTTTAGCGTAAAAGAGACTAAACGGTGAAAGGATAGCCGTTTAGACGTCATTGACCTAGCTTGACAAAGAAGCTTGGTCCGTCACCCCCATCATGCTCATATGTCACGTTTACTTTAAATTAACGGTACGCGAATATGTTCATGTCATTGCATTTTGCCTGTCACGTTTAAATTCCATTAACGGTACGCGATTATCTGCTCATGGCATTGCATAGTGATTATTTATCGTGACTGCGTAGCACACGCTACAATACCATGTTACCTGGCTTGTGTTCCAGAAGCGAGCCCTGTAGTTGCTAACCCCAACGCTCGGATACCGGCTAGGTGTACTCCTATGCCCTACACACACTTATTTTCCTGGCTCGTGACCAGAAGCGAGCATAATGAGTTGCTAACCACAACGCTCGACACATGTGGGTGGGGTAAGAGATAAGCGGACTGAGCCCGAGTTGGCTTGATCAGCCACTCCGGCCAGCAGGTGAAATCTCTAGTGTTTAAGTGATTGATAGTGATAGAGATAAACGAGTTGGCCAGCAAGTGGACTCTCTATGCACTAAGTGTTAAGTGTTAAGTGATAAGTGATAAGTGATAAGTGATAAGTGTTAAATGATAAGTGACTAGTGAATAGGTAGCTTTTGCTACATCGTAAGTGCTTGCCTCTCTTTTGAACTGTTGCATCATATTCAACTGCCATGCCATTGTTTAACATTTAAATGCTAGGTTGTTAGTCACTTTCAGTTTCCTTGCCCAAGTCTTTTTAGACTTGCTGACATGTGCCCCTTTCTCTTTTGGGTGACGCATGTTAGACCTTGAGCCTGAGTTGCTTGCTGAGGGTGAGGTGTTTGCGGACGCCGAGCTTGCGCCCGTGTTGGACGGGGAGTATGTGGACACTGGGGAACAATCCTAGTGTCTTCGTGGTGTTTTACTTTTGTTAGACAGTTGTTTTGTTGTCGGTGCGTAGCACCTTTACTCTGTTATGTCGTTGCTTTTGTTTGGCCTTGTTCTGGGCCTTTAGACTCTTTCTTTTAGCCTGGTGGCTTTTCTGGATGTTGGACTTTTCTTGATGTTGGACAATTTATGAGATGTGAATTTTATTTCAGTCTCTCCTTGTGTTATTATTGTTATTCCGTTGTGGTTACAGGGACCTGCTTATGTATTTTGGACGCTTATCGGGTTTGGGGCTTCACAGCTCCACTCTCGTGCGGACCTTTTCACGCCTCGCCTCCATTTTAGGGAAGCGGGTCGTGACAGGTTTTGGTGGTGGCCCATGCAGGTCTTTCTGTAACTGCGATTTTTGGAATAGCAATAATAATATTAGAATGTCCAATAAATTAAGTTCGACGTCCGAGTCATAAGCTATGAGTCTAATCTGATTCGTTTTCTGTGTCACTAGATGGCAGGAAGACGTTTCACCCGTGGTGGGGGTAGTGGCGCGGTCCCTCATGATGAGGAGCCTGAGCGGGAACCCACCAGCGGTGAGATGATGCGGATGATGTTGCAGATGATGCAAGTTCAGCAGGGTGTGCTCCTGCAGGTACAGAATGCTCCGGTGACTCGAGCTGCTCGGGTGGTGGAAGCCCTCGCCCTGAGCCCGGGGCGAAGCAGTTCAGAGAGCTGGGTCCTGCATATTTTGATGGAACCGAAGGTCCACTAGCTGCTGATGAATGGATGAGGAATATCGAGGACAATCTGAAGATGTCCAAGGTCAACGAAGTAAGTTGGGTTGACTTGGCGAAGCGCCAGCTGAAGGATAACGCCAGGAACTGGTGGGATGCTGAAGAAAAGATGTTGGTGGAGCTGATCGTCTGGGCTACCTTCAAGGCCAGATTTGATGGTGAGTTCTTCCCAAAGGCTGCCAGGGAAGAGATGCTGCAGCGTTTTATCGATCTGAAGCAGGGGAACTCGTCAGTGGACATGTACCACCAGGAGTTCATGAGGCTTAGTCGGTTTGCGCCGAAGATGGTGCAGGACGCTGAGGAGAGAGCTCAGAGGTTCCTGCAGGGACTTGCTTCGGAGCTCCAGAGCTTTGTGACCTCTTCTGACCGGGAATCTTATCAGAAGGTTTTGGTCGCTGCCAAGAGGCAGGAGCTGCTCGTGAACCAGAGGAAGGGGTTTATTGTTGGTGCTGGGAAGAGGCCTTTGGAACAGGCGAGAGCTGTGGTTAGGTCTGGATTCAGGCCGAACCCGCCTGTTCAGTTTAAGAGGCCAGGAGGGCCTGTTCGGAGGACTTGCCATTTTTGTGGCAAGAAGGGCCATATCAAGGAATCATGTAGGAAGTTCTTGGGGCAATGTATTATCTGTGGAGATCCCGCCCATGCTATCCGGGAGTGCCCAAGGTTGAAGCAACCTTGGAGGACACCTATTGCTGCCCCGCCGTTGCAGCAGAGAGCCCCGGTGCCCGCTGGTCGTGGGGTGCCCCTCATTCCGCAGAAGCAGGCTTTTCAGCAGGCCGCTCCGCCGAGGAGGCAGGCATTTCTGATGACTGAGGAGGAGGTTTTGGCCATGGATGATGTCATTGCAGGTAACTTTCGATCTAGATTGTTCCTTCCTTAATTAATTGATTGTTAAATTATGTGAAAGCTTGTGTATGATGTTGCTAGAATAAGATTTGATTGATTAGACTGTTTGTTAGGTGTGGTTTTGGTTTGCACGTTCCCTGCCCGAGTCCTCTTCGACTCTGGTGCATCGATGTGCATTTTAGCCCAGAGCTTCGTGGAGAAGCATTCCTTGTCGACGTCCCCTCTCCCCAAGAGTTGGAACATCGTTACAGGGAATGGAGTAGTCACGGTGCATCGTGGATGCAGTCCTTGCTCTGTGGTGGTTTGTGGACATGAGCTTTATGCTGATTTTATTGTCCACAACATCACCAACTACGATGCGGTCTTTGGGATGGATTGGCTTGCGAGCTTCTATGCTACGATCGACTGCAGGAGGAAGAAGGTGGTATTCGAGATTCCCGGACATCCAGTGTTCGAGTTCAGTCGTGGTAGCAGTTCACTTGGTCCTGTCAGATTTCGGGCCAGGCCGGTGGAGGCTGTGGCTATGCAGATGGAGCTAGAGTGGCCAGCTGTGGTGCGAGATTTCGGCGACGTCTTCCCCGAGGAGATGTCTGGTTTGTCGCCTGATCGAGCTTTGGAATTTTCTATCGATCTTGTTCCAGGTGCACAGCCGATTTCGAAGGCGCTGTATCGTATGGCACCTGCTGAGTTGGAAGAGTTGCGGAAGCAGTTGGATGAGCTGTTGCAGAAGGGTTATATTAATCCTAGTGTGTCTCCGTGGGGAGCACCGGTGTTGCTGGTTAAGAAGAAGGATGGTTCGCGTCGCATGTGCGTGGACTATCGGGGATTGAATGCGGTGACCATTAAGAATAAATACCCGTTGCCTCGCATCGATGATATTTTTGATCAGCTTGGAGGTTCGAGGGTGTTTTCTAAATTGGATTTGAGGAGTGGTTACCATCAGTTGAAGGTGAAGAAGGGAGATGTTCCGAAGACAGCGTTCAGGACGAAGTATGGACACTATGAGTTTGTGGTTATGCCCTTCGGCGTAACTAACGCGCCCGCAGTTTTCATGAATCTGATGAACCTGATTTTCTACGACTTTTTGGATAAGTTTGTCTTTATCTTTATTGACGACATTCTGATCTATTCGAAGTCGGAGGAAGAGCATGCCTCGCACTTAAGGACGGTGTTGGAGATTTTGAGGAAGCATCGTTTGTATGCTAAGTTTTCGAAGTGTGAGTTTTGGCTGGATCGAGTTGCTTTTCTCGGGCATGTGGTGACTGGAGATGGTATTTCAGTGGATCCCGAGAAGATTCGGGCCATTAGGGAGTGGCATGTTCCGTCGTCAGCGTCTGAGATTCGGAGTTTCCTTGGACTTGCCGGTTATTATCGGCGATTCATTAAGGACTTTTCTCGTATTGCTGAGCCGATGACCAGGTTGACGCGGAAGGATGTTGCTTTTGTTTGGTCGGGTGATTGTGAGGGTGCTTTTGGTATTCTGAAGGAGAGGTTGACGACTGCCCCTATTCTTGTTGTGCCTGATCGCAGCGGTGGATTTGAGATCTTTTGCGATGCTTCTGGCAAGGGTCTCGGTTGTGTGTTGCATCAGCATGGGCATGTTGTGGCGTATGCGTCACGTCAGCTTAAGGTTCATGAGAAGAATTACCCGACGCATGATTTGGAGTTGGCTGCCATCGTGTTTGCTCTTAAGATTTGGAGGCACTTCTTGCTGAGTGAGAAAGTGAAGATTTTCACCAATCACAAAAGCTTGAAGTATATTTTCACTCAGAAGGAGCTCAACATGCGACAGCGTCGATGGTTGGAGCTTATGGCGGATTATGATATTGATTTGCAGTTTCACCCTGGCAAGGTGAATGTGGTTCCGGATGCTTTGAGTAGGCTTCCAGCGGTGATGGTTTTGACCTCGTAGTGGAGATTGCAGCAGGATTTTTGCGAGTCTGGTGTGGAGATTGTTCTTCCTGGAGAGGCTTCTTCGTTGATGTACATCCAGGTACAGTCGACGATCGTGGATCGGATTAAGGCTGGCCAGGCTGAGGATCCGAAGCTGATGAAGATTCGGGAGCAGGTGGAAGCCGGTCTGCGGACTGACTTTTTGAATCATGAGGATGGCTCGCTGAGGTTTGGATCCAGGTTGTGTGTGCCAGCTGGGGATATCAGAGAGGAGCTGATGGTGGAGGCACACAGTTCGCCGTATTCTGTGCATCCTGGTGGCACCAAGATGTACCAGGATCTTCTTCTGAATTATTGGTGGCATGGTATGAAGAGGAGCGTGGCTCGGAGTGTAGCCAAGTGCTTGGTTCGCCAGCAAGTGAAGGCGGAGCATCAGCGTACGGCCGGGTTGCTACAACCTCTTCCGATTCCGGAGTGGAAGTGGCAGCACATCACTATGGATTTCGTGACTGGACTACCTCGGAGTCCGAAGCAGAATGACGCGATTTGGGTGATCGTAGATCGATTGACCAAATCTGCGCACTTTATTCCGTTCCGAGTGGGACAGTCCACTGAGGCGCTAGCAAGGAAATATATGGAGGTAAAATTCTTTTACTCTCCGTTTTATTTCCTTTTCCTAGTTTAGATAGTGATGTAACGTGAATCGTGCAGGAGGTTGTGCGACTTCATGGAGTCCCTGTGAGTATCGTGTCTGACAGAGACACGAGGTTCACATCTCAGTTTTGGCAGAGTTTACAGAAGAGCTTGGGTACGCGTCTGAGTTTCAGCACGGCGTACCATCCGCAGACGGATGGCCAGTCCGAGAGGACGATTCAGATTTTGGAAGACATGCTGAGGGCGTGCATGTTGGATTTCAAGGGTTCGTGGGAGGACCATCTACATCTGGTAGAGTTTTCCTACAACAACAGCTTCCAGGCGAGTATTGGCATGGCGCCTTTCGCCGCTCTTTATGGGAGGAAATGTCGATCACCATTTAGTTGGGATGACGTTGGTGATCGGGAGTTGTTGGGACCTGAGATGATCGTGGAGGCCGTGGATATCGTCAGGAATATTCGGGAGAGGTTGAGGATTGCTCAGGACCGTTTTAAGCATTGAGCGGATGCTAAACGTCGTCCTTTGGAGTTTCAACCGGGTGACCATGTATTCTTGAAGATTTCCCCGAATCGTGGTGTGATTCTTTTTAGGAAGCGTGGGAAGTTGAGCCCGCGATACATTGGACCGTTTGACGTTTTGGAGAGGGTTGGCGAGGTAGCTTATCGCTTGGCCTTGCCGCCGTCTTTGGAAGGGGTTCACGATGTTTTCCATGTGTCGCAGCTTCGTCGATACATTAGTGATCCGTCTCATGCGGTGGATTTTTCGGAGATTACCGTTCGCCCCGATATGACGTATGACCAGCATCCAGTGCAGATTCTGGACAGGCAGATTCTGGACAGGCGTCAGAAGTCGCTTCGGAACAAGATTGTCAATCTTGTGAGGGTGATGTGGCGACACGGCTCACCTGGAGAGTCTACTTGGGAGAATGAGGATGAGATGCGAGAGCGTTTCCCACTTTTGTTTCCGGACTCGTGAGTTTTTGGAAATTCCGAGGACTGAATTTTTCTTAAGTTGGGGAGGATGTAACGACTGCTTTTCATGAATCTGGATTTAATATTATATAATATATTTTTTGGTGGATTTTCTCCTCTTGTGTGGTTTTTTGTCTCCGTAGTTTCATTTTCGATCGTTTCGTCGTATTTTCTCGCTTCTTCCTTAGGATTGTCGATTTCGAAGTATGTCACTCGTGACGGACTTCATAACGGTCGTATCTAACTATTAGATCAAGCCTAGGAGTCTTAGGAATCGATCCCGGGGCACCGCGCTCCGTATCGGTACTTTTGGTGCTCATTAGCCGGTGTAAGAAGGGCCACCGACCGACTAGATGACGATCCAGTCGGTCGGCAATCCTTCTTGGACCGACTAGTTAGCTTTCTAAATTTTTCAGGAGTTACTGTTTATCATTAGTCGGTCTAAGAACATTGGTTGACCGACTAGGTTGCAAACTAGTCGGTCAGCAATGCTTCTTGAACCGACTAACTCATCATATTATTTTTGTATCAGTTACTGTTTACTCTTAGTCGGTCTAAGAACGTTCATCGACCGACTAGATGCTAAACTAGTCGGTCAGTACTTGTTCATGGACCGACTAACTCTAGAATCCTATTTTCGTTCAGGAGTTACTGTTTGCACTTAGTCGGTCTGCGTTGGTCGACCGACCGACTAGTTGCCAAACTAGTCGGTCAGTGGTTGCTCTTTGACCGACTAACCAGTGTTAAAACCCTAATTTCTGGGCAGCCACCAGCTCAACCTATTTATACCCAACCCAAACGACTTCTTCTTCTCCAACACGACCCAAAACCCTAAAATCTTCCCCCTTCAGCCCCCATCTTCCTCCAAGCTCCATTTCTTCATTCCAAGCCCTGGAATCATCATCCAAACCATCCATTCACTCCATCCACCTCTCCTCTTCCCCAAATCTCCATCAAAACCCATCAAAATCCCCAAATCCCCCAAAACCCTAGTTTCCCCAAACTTCTCCAATCTTCTCCAGATCTGAACCTAAGGTTCCCCGGAGTGTTTCTTCCGTCTCCCCTCGGTAAGAAATCGATCTACCGTTGTTTTCATATCCTATTGTAATTTTTATGAAACCCTAATAAAATACTTGTGTTTTGATGATTGTTCCCCATAACAGCGATTCCCCGTAAGCTAGCACCCGCGGAAACGAACTTTCGTAACCATCATACCCGGTGATAGGCAAGTGAAACTTGCATCTCTTGATTTGGGCCATGTCTTAGGCCATTTACCATGCTTTAGCGTAAAAGAGACTAAACGGTGAAAGGATAGCCGTTTAGACGCCATTGACCTAGCTTGACAAAGAAGCTTGGTCCGTCACCCCCATCATGCTCATATGTCACGTTTACTTTAAATTAACGGTACGCGAATATGTTCATGTCATTGCATTTTGCCTGTCACGTTTAAATTCCATTAACGGTACGCGATTATCTGCTCATGGCATTGCATAGTGATTATTTATCGTGACTGCGTAGCACACGCTACAATACCATGTTACCTAGCTCGTGTTCCAGAAGCGAGCCCTGTAGTTGCTAACCCCAACGCTCGGATACCGGCTAGGTGTACTCCTATGCCCTACACACACTTATTTTCCTGGCTCGTGACCAGAAGCGAGCATAATGAGTTGCTAACCACAACGCTCGACACATGTGGGTGGGGTAAGAGATAAGCGGACTGAGCCCGAGTTGGCTTGATCAGCCACTCCGGCCAGCAGGTGAAATCTCTAGTGTTTAAGTGATTGATAGTGATAGAGATAAACGAGTTGGCCAGCAAGTGGACTCTCTATGCACTAAGTGTTAAGTGTTAAGTGATAAGTGATAAGTGATAAGTGATAAGTGTTAAATGATAAGTGACTAGTGAATAGGTAGCTTTTGCTACATCGTGAGTGCTTGCCTCTCTTTTGAACTGTTGCATCATATTCAACTGCCATGCCATTGTTTAACATTTAAATGCTAGGTTGTTAGTCACTTTCAGTTTCCTTGCCCAAGTCTTTTTAGACTTGCTGACATGTGCCCCTTTCTCTTTTGGGTGACGCATGTTAGACCTTGAGCCTGAGTTGCTTGCTGAGGGTGAGGTGTTTGCGGACGCCGAGCTTGCGCCCGTGTTGGACGAGGAGTATGTGGACACTGGGGACCAATCCTAGTGTCTTCGTGGTGTTTTACTTTTGTTAGACAGTTGTTTTGTTGTCGGTGCGTAACACCTTTACTCTGTTATGTCGTTGCTTTTGTTTGGCCTTGTTCTAGGCCTTTAGACTCTTTCTTTTAGCCTGGTGGCTTTTTTGGATGTTGGACTTTTCTTGATGTTGGACAATTTATGAGATGTGAATTTTATTTCAGTCTCTCCTTGTGTTATTATTGTTATTCCGTTGTGGTTACAGGGACCTGCTTATGTATTTTGGACGCTTATCGGGTTTGGGGCTTCACAGCTCCACTCTCGTGCGGACCTTTTCACGCCTCGCCTCCATTTTAGGGAAGCGGGTCGTGACATTACCTTTCCCTTTGGTTTTGCGACATCAGCTCGGTCGAGCGGGGTAGCCGCTTGGCCGAGCGACCTAGAATTCCAGCCAAGGTCAGCTCTTGCCTCTTTCGTCTTTGTAACGACCACTTTTCGTTGTACGTTTTTCGTGCACGTGCTTTTGGCCGTGCACGTGTTTGTGAACACTTTCGTGTGTTATGCCGTTGCGAACGTCCCTGAGAGTATTAAATAGTGGCACTATCTTGGAACGACACTTCTCGAGTCGTTTTCCCACAATTTGAACTTACTCGATGAGACGTGACGACTTTCACTTTTGACGGGAGACGTTTCTATTTTTAGTTTCGTCGTCCGACGTCGAATTTGAGATCCGTCTTCTTAGTTAGCTCACATTCGTCGCCACGATCACCACAATATTTATTTTATAATTTTTGGAGTTTATTTGACCACTTTTATAATTTTTACAAGTTTTATATTATTTTTAATAATTTATTTATTAAGTATTTTCGGCCAAATAAAATTTATTTGAGTTTAAAACGTTTTAAAGAATTTTTGAGCCAATTTCCAGCTCATTTGGACCAGGTCAAATCCTAGATTGGGTTGGATAAGTTTGAATTCAAATTTCAAATCTTTTTGAATTCTAATCCTATTAGATTTGGCCCTAGACCAAGTCAACCCCACCTATACTATATAAGCAACCCCTAGCAAGTCCTATTTTCCAAAGAAATTAGCCCTAGCCTCTCCCAAAGTCATTTTGGACGTTGCGACGAATCGTCGCAACGTTGCGACGTTCAGTACCCCGCACGACCGAAGAAAACCCCCGCATCCGCCCGCTCTGACCGGCCGCCTCGCCCGCTGCCATCGACCGCCGCTTCGTTCCCCGCTTGAACGATAGGGCCTCTCGGTCTGACCGAGAGAACCGCCCGGTCGCCTCGCTCCGCACCGACCCGCTCTGTCGCCCCGCTAGCTCCGTGCCCGACCGAAGGAAGCCGCCGCTGTGACCGAGCGCCCGAGCGTTGCATCGCTGCAGCGCTGCAACCCCGCTTCCAAGCGCCTGACCGAGGATTTCCATCGGTCTGACCGAAGGAAAACGTCGCCCCCGCTGCTGCGACCGACCCAAAGTGTTGCAACAGCGCCGCCCCCGTGTCTGACCGAGCCAAGCCCCCGCACCGAGGCTGTACGACCGACGGCCATTCGTCGCAACCCCGCATCCGTCGCACCACTTGCCTCCGTGGGCCCCCCAAGTTCTCCAGAGGTATTTTGGGTTCCCCAAAGGTCCCTAGGACTACTGTGGGCCCCACTTTGGTACGTTCTCTTCGACGACTTGCCGCGTACGACGTCGTCGCACGTCGTAGCCCGTCGTCGCACGTGCGAGCTTTGGAATCTGGAATCGTCGCCCGGGATATTTTCTCTGAATTTCCAGCGAGGAATCTAATTGGAATCTGGACTTGGAGCGCGATCTTATTATTCCAACCCCCGGCGTCGCTACCCGACGCCGGTGTAGCATTCGCGTCGTGTTGAGGTAACGTTTTGCACCCCTAGGACCCCCAACCCAATTGCATGCTAATCAACACTAAAAATCAGTATTTTTAAAGTATTTTAAATGTTTTAGAAATCACTAATCAAGATTAATAAAACGGATGTAGGCCGGTGGACTTGTGCACGTAGGAATCGTGACTTTGGACTCGTTGGACGGTGTTTTCTTGACGTGATAGTTGCAGGCAAGTGAAACTTGCCAACTCTTGTGTAGGGCCATGTTTTTAGGCCACTTACTTGCTTTTAGCGTAAAAGAGACTAGTCAGTGAAATGATAGCTGGCTAGACGCCTACTTGATCTAGTTTGACAACGAAACTAGATCCGTCACCTAAATGATCTAGCTTGACAACGAAGCTAGATCTTAACAGTAAACTTGTCATTCATGCATGCTAAAACTGTCACGTTTACTTTCCTTACCTGTACGCTTTACTTTAACTGCCATGCCATGTCATCCATGCATTGATTGTTGCATCGTAGCACACGCTACAATACTTGTCCTAGTACTACTTGTCCGGCTAGGTGCACCCCTACGCCATACTTGTTTACACACTTCCTGGCTCGTGGTCCAGAAGCGAGCATTCCGTGTTCGGGGGTAATGCCCTGGCTCGATACACGTGGAGGGGTAGGGATAAACGGTTACTTGAGCTTAGGAGTTGGCCCGTACAGCCACTCTAGCCAAAAGACGGAATCTCTGTGCACGAGGTGCTTACTTTTCTTGTCTTGTACTTGTCTTGCGAATGCCATGCCATGCTCGTACTGTACTTTACTTTACTTTACCTGTTGCACTCATACTTTAAACTGCCATGTCATCGCATTCATACTAGAACTGCTAGGTTGCTCTTACTTGTACTTTCAGTTTCACTTGCACAAGTCTTCCAGACTTGCTGACATGTGCCCCTTGCTCTTTTGGGTGTCACATGTTAGACCTGAGCCAGAGACCGTTGCTGAGTACGTGAGGTTTTGCTGACGCTGAGTCTGAGTCCATGGCTGCCCAGGAGGATTTTGGTGGACCCGGTGACCATTCTTTGAGTCTTTGTGGAGCTTTATGTTGTTTTAGGCCTTTTGTTAGTTGTTGGTGCGTAGCACCGTTGTTTTGTACTTTGTACTTTTGTTGGCCATGTTTGGGCCTTTAGTCTCCTTCCTTTTAGCCTGATGGCTTTTCTGCGATGTTGGAAACTTATTTTATGGATATTCTGAGATGTCTCTTTTGTCTCATTTAATTATTATTATCTTTGTTTCGTTAGCAATGCAAGGACCTGCAGTTTTAAACTTGATCGACGCTTATCGGACTTGCAGCTTTGTAGCTTCAAGTCTGAGCGGACCTTCTCACGCTTCGCCTCCACGTTTTTGGGAAGCGGGGCGTGACAGGTTTTGTTGGTGGCCCATGCAGGTCCAATCTTGCAAATGCGAATTAACGGAACAACGATAATAACAGAATGTCCATTAAATAAATTACAACATCCGAATCAGAAGCCCTGAGTTTAGTCGTTTTTAGGACACTAGGTGATGAGAAGACTTAGTTAGACGTCTGTGCTTGCTAGTTAGAGGCCTCTGATTGATAGTTAGACCCCCTTTCTGGCAATTGATTTAATCGTCGTAGGAGTTACCTTAGTGGTTCATGTCTACCCCTGACCATATTAGACTTCTAGATTTTCCTTCGGTCGTTCGCTTTTGGGTTCATCGATTTCGGACCAAGCTGAACGCACTTCTTTACCGTCTAACCTTTAGAAGTCTTAGCGTTTAGCTTTAATCTTTAGTTGGTCGACCGTAGGAGTTTTCCGTAGCCTCTCCTGAGTCATATCCTAGGCGTACGAATGTTTTGATCACCTGACCAATTTCCTTGCCTCGAATCACGAGATCGCCTCATGACGATCGTCGTCCTTTTTCGAAACTCTCCATTATGAACTTTGAAACTCTTGAAAGTATTTTACGATTTCCTTTTTCCTAAGTTTAATTTTGTTCAAAATTTTAATATACTTATACTTCATACTTCTTCATTGATTTAAATTTTAAAAAAAAAAACGTTTGTCGGAATTTTGAACTCTAGCTTATAATATTTTTCCCAGCCTATGTTTTCGTACTCATGTCGTCTTTCCATATATTAATTTTATTCTGAACCATTTGTCCAATTTGATTTAAAATTTTCCTTTCTTATTTGAATAATACATCGTGTTTACTTTTAATATACTTTTCAAGTCACATAGAATTTCAGATTTCAGCAAGATGGTCTTTGCTCGTCGTTCTCACTGTTCCAGATTTTTGCAAAATTACTATTTTCATAACCTCTTCCTGCTTTAGACCCTCCATGATTCGATTTTAAAGTTTGCTACCAATTTTGATAATTCCACCATCAAGTTATAATTATTATCTTTCCACTCACCCTACGTGCTTTTAGAAAAAATTTCTAGACTAAAATGAATTTTAATTACTTTATCCGTACCAGGTTCATTGTGCTCGTATACTAAGAACCTTGTGTAAATCGGTTTTTCCACTTTTGGCGAACCATGGTTTCCTAAAAGAAGTTTCAAAATTGATTACCTTTCCATGGCCTAAAAGTTTTGAAAGCATTTAACCTGATTTTAAATTCTTCTGTTGTTTGATTCCATTCTTTGACTTTCAAAAACTTTTGGCAACATTTTATTAAATTATTGACTGATAGAATTTTCTAAACCATGTCCTTAATATTCGCGTAAATGATTTTACTTCCTTTCAAAATGATTTTTAGAAACAATAGACCATTTTCTCTTATTAAGAATGTTCGACTCAAATTTACTTTGAACAACTTGTTTTATCGATTCCGAAATATTTCTTTTCAGACGAGGATTCTGATTTTGAAGAAAAAAAAGTTTTCAGATTTCACGTATTCTAGCTTATGCTACTTACCCTATCTTCTTTTCTATATCCTATATAAGCATCACTATATCCTTTTCCTTCAACCTAAACATCACCATTGAGCCAATGTTCGTCCAACCAAGCTGTCTCCTTGCATTCGCCCTATCTGAACACGTGCTTATCGATCCTTCCCTCGTCACGCTTTCGACCTCCCTCTATTACTTAGGTATTAGTGCCGTCAATGTCTATGTCCACCCTAAGTTTTTAGTAGGCCCTTGGACCCTGTGAGGTGTCGTAGTGCACATACCTAAGTTGGGTACGTGAGCTTGAATGAGAATTCCCATAGTATATTGGTGCTTGCCTATTGTGTGGTATATATATATATATACTCGGAGTTATTCGTGATAGTATGAAGTTGTTGTGTGTTAGTAATTATAGATTTTTGTGTGGATAGCTATACTATACTAGGGATGCCGGTGTATATAAGAGCTAGCGTTGAAATATCTAATGGAATGTATGTAAATAGAGATACTTATAATGGTTGAAATAAAATGATTGGTAAAGCTAGGTATATGCTAGGTGTGATGATAATGCGTGAACTTATAGATAAGTAAGTAGGCCTATTGAGTGATCTATATATTATTACGTGTGAGTATGTGCTCGTAAGTAGATATATATAGTGTTTAGACGTAAGTAGTTATGTTTTGTTGCCTGAGTATATATGTGATATACATATAGTATTAGGGTTATAATTTTGATTGGTATTGCTGCTTTTACGGGATGTTGCATGCGTGCATACCGTGAGGTATACACGACTATTGCACATCTTAATTATGTACGTGTGGATGTGTTAGAATACTAATTATAGGTAGTAGGCTATGGTGTGAATATATATGTTACATGTGTGAGACTATACGATGAATACGTATGCATGTATTAGGGAGCGTATTATAATTATACGTATGTTGATGTCTATATTATTATTATTATGGTATATAGAATGATTGAACTACGTGAGTATTGCCTGACTAAATATTAAGTGTGATTGATTTATGGAATGTATATGGTTGTATGGTAGACGTATAAATATTGGAATGGTATTGGTATAAGTATGAATGCCGTGTTACGTATATAGAATATCCTGATATGTGTATTGAGTCTCACTCAAGCCTGAGTGAGTATACTCTAAGTATATTGAATGTATGATTGTAGTTTGAATATAGAAATGCTTGATGTATGTATGGTGATAGAAGTGTTTGTGCCTGGTTGTGCTACGCACATGATTGTGGGTCGCTACGCCAGTATATAGTTATAGGTGTTGGTCTTGTGGTATAGCTAGTTACTAAGGACTTGTTGTGTGAACATATGTATGCTAGCTAAACTAGGTGCATAGATGTGCTAGTAATATAATGGTATGATTGATGTATGTAAATGAAATGTTAGCGTGTATGGGTGTGCACCATGCACGGGTAAGTATGTGCTTAGTTATAGGTATTGATGACTATGGTATAGGTGGCGTGTTGTAAATACAGTAATAGGACCGTACGTAATGTGAATATATGGTGAAATATTTGAATGCATTGAATGGCTATATATATATTGTGAAACTATAGTGAATGTATATTAGATATAGTGAATTTGATTTAATAATGGTATGGTGTGACTGCATGTGTTGATGTGTTTGGTGTTGGATGAATACTAGGAAATATTAGAGGGTAGTATACCCTTGATGTTTGTGCATAGGTAGCTACCTATAGGTAAAGCAATGATTGTATTTGCTAAGTGTGAGACTATCCTATATGAGTACCTGAAATATTGTTTTGTGTTTAGGTAAGTAGTAGCGATATAAGGAATGTATGCTTATATATATGATTGAAATACGTGTATGAAATTGACTGGCTATAATGGGTATAAATGTATAACGTACGTGAATATATATAAATATATATACGTATTGGTAGTAATAATGTTTGACTACCTAGTGCATATATGAGCACTTGTAATGACTATACTTGGTTTGAAATATAATGTGACTTGATTTGGGTTAGTTACTAGAGCGACTAGCTATATTAGAAAGTCCGAGGACGGACTTTATTCTAAGGTGGGGAGGATGTAACGACCACTTTTCGTTGTACGTTGTTCGTGCACGTGCTTTTGGCCGTGCACGTGTTTGTGAACACTTTCGTGTGTTATGCCGTTGCGAACGTCCCTGAGAGTATTAAATAGTGGCACTATCTTGGAACGACACTTCTCGAGTCGTTTTCCCACAATTTGAACTTACTCGATGAGACGTGACGACTTTCACTTTTGACGGGAGACGTTTCTATTTTTAGTTTCGTCGTCCGACGTCGAATTTGAGATCCGTCTTCTTAGTTAGCTCACATTCGTCGCCACGATCACCACAATATTTATTTTATAATTTTTGGAGTTTATTTGACCACTTTTATAATTTTTACAAGTTTTATATTATTTTTAATAATTTATTTATTAAGTATTTTCGGCCAAATAAAATTTATTTGAGTTTAAAACGTTTTAAAGAATTTTTGAGCCAATTTCCAGCTCATTTGGACCAGGTCAAATCCTAGATTGGGTTGGATAAGTTTGAATTCAAATTTCAAATCTTTTTGAATTCTAATCCTATTAGATTTGGCCCTAGACCAAGTCAACCCCACCTATACTATATAAGCAACCCCTAGCAAGTCCTATTTTCCAAAGAAATTAGCCCTAGCCTCTCCCAAAGTCATTTTGGACGTTGCGACGAATCGTCGCAACGTTGCGACGTTCAGTACCCCGCACGACCGAAGAAAACCCCCGCATCCGCCCGCTCTGACCGGCCGCCTCGCCCGCTGCCATCGACCGCCGCTTCGTTCCCCGCTTGACCGATAGGGCCTCTCGGTCTGACCGAGAGAACCGCCCGGTCGCCTCGCTCCGCACCGACCCGCTCTGTCGCCCCGCTAGCTCCGTGCCCGACCGAAGGAAGCCGCCGCTGTGACCGAGCGCCCGAGCGTTGCATCGCTGCAGCGCTGCAACCCCGCTTCCAAGCGCCTGACCGAGGATTTCCATCGGTCTGACCGAAGGAAAACGTCGCCCCCGCTGCTGCGACCGACCCAAAGTGTTGCAACAGCGCCGCCCCCGTGTCTGACCGAGCCAAGCCCCCGCACCGAGGCTGTACGACCGACGGCCATTCGTCGCAACCCCGCATCCGTCGCACCACTTGCCTCCGTGGGCCCCCCAAGTTCTCCAGAGGTATTGTGGGTTCCCCAAAGGTCCCTAGGACTACTGTGGGCCCCACTTTGGTACGTTCTCTTCGACGACTTGCCGCGTACGACGTCGTCGCACGTCGTAGCCCGTCGTCGCACGTGCGAGCTTTGGAATCTGGAATCGTCGCCCGGGATATTTTCTCTGAATTTCCAGCGAGGAATCTAATTGGAATCTGGACTTGGAGCGCGATCTTATTATTCCAACCCCCGGCGTCGCTACCCGACGCCGGTGTAGCTTTCGCGTCGTGTTGAGGTAACGTTTTGCACCCCTAGGACCCCCAACCCAATTGCATGCTAATCAAGACTAAAAATCAGTATTTTTAAAGTATTTTAAATGTTTTAGAAATCACTAATCAAGATTAATAAAACGGATGTAGGCCGGTGGACTTGTGCACGTAGGAATCGTGACTTTGGACTCGTTGGACGGTGTTTTCTTGACGTGATAGTTGCAGGCAAGTGAAACTTGCCAACTCTTGTGTAGGGCCATGTTTTTAGGCCACTTACTTGCTTTTAGCGTAAAAGAGACTAGTCAGTGAAATGATAGCTGGCTAGACGCCTACTTGATCTAGTTTGACAACGAAACTAGATCCGTCACCTAAATGATCTAGCTTGACAACGAAGCTAGATCTTAACAGTAAACTTGTCATTCATGCATGCTAAAACTGTCACGTTTACTTTCCTTACCTGTACGCTTTACTTTAACTGCCATGCCATGTCATCCATGCATTGATTGTTGCATCGTAGCACACGCTACAATACTTGTCCTAGTACTACTTGTCCGGCTAGGTGCACCCCTACGCCATACTTGTTTACACACTTCCTGGCTCGTGGTCCAGAAGCGAGCATTCCGTGTTCGGGGGTAATGCCCTGGCTCGATACACGTGGAGGGGTAGGGATAAACGGTTACTTGAGCTTAGGAGTTGGCCCGTACAGCCACTCTAGCCAAAAGACGGAATCTCTGTGCACGAGGTGCTTACTTTTCTTGTCTTGTACTTGTCTTGCGAATGCCATGCCATGCTCGTACTGTACTTTACTTTACTTTACCTGTTGCACTCATACTTTAAACTGCCATGTCATCGCATTCATACTAGAACTGCTAGGTTGCTCTTACTTGTACTTTCAGTTTCACTTGCACAAGTCTTCCAGACTTGCTGACATGTGCCCCTTGCTCTTTTGGGTGTCACATGTTAGACCTGAGCCAGAGACCGTTGCTGAGTACGTGAGGTTTTGCTGACGCTGAGTCTGAGTCCATGGCTGCCCAGGAGGATTTTGGTGGACCCGGTGACCATTCTTTGAGTCTTTGTGGAGCTTTATGTTGTTTTAGGCCTTTTGTTAGTTGTTGGTGCGTAGCACCGTTGTTTTGTACTTTGTACTTTTGTTGGCCATGTTTGGGCCTTTAGTCTCCTTCCTTTTAGCCTGATGGCTTTTCTGCGATGTTGGAAACTTATTTTATGGATATTCTGAGATGTCTCTTTTGTCTCATTTAATTATTATTATCTTTGTTTCGTTAGCATTGCAAGGACCTGCAGTTTTAAACTTGATCGACGCTTATCGGACTTGCAGCTTTGTAGCTTCAAGTCTGAGCGGACCTTCTCACGCTTCGCCTCCACGTTTTTGGGAAGCGGGGCGTGACAGTCTTTCTTCTTCTTTATTTGCTTCCTTCTTCTCCTTGCTCCTCTCCAGCAGCATGAACTCCTTAATTACAATGCCATTGACGCTCCGACATCGACAATTATGTCCTTCTCTTCAATATGCTCCAAATTGCTCGATATTCCCTTAAATGCAACCAAACGCTCTTAAAGTCAAATAGATCCAATCATCAACATAAAAGCGTATAAAATCGGGATTTAAGCAATAATTTTGACATGTAAACATATATATGAAATGTGGAATATTATGACACATCAGCCGTGTTACCTGTAATTTGGCCTTTCTCTACTCCATATTGCATCCAATCTTCGTCGGCATTCGTTGTCTTCTCTCCCTTGCTTCTCTCATCGCTATTATGTGTTGTTTTGTGCACTTTTATCTTGAAATACACAAAACATCCCCAAAGAGTGAAAGTGAACGGAAATGAATGGAAAATGGATAGAAAATGCGAATAAAGACATAGAAATGCGTGGGAAAAAGGATGCTAAAATGTGTAAAATATTCACTCAACAAAGCTCTTAAGAACAAGCACAAATTAAAGGAAATGTAAATGAAAATACCAAGTAAATTTGTAGTGTGGGCTTGATTAATTGAATGTGATATCATTGTTTTTCGATCACATGATACTAGAAGGTAAAATTCTTTTATTCATTGCATATCGTATTTTTATGCACCTATGTTGAATTTTGAGTCACACATTTTAGACTCATGCACATTTGTAAGGGAGAGAATTCATTTATGTTATATCTTTTTGAGATGTCAAAGGGGGAGAGATATGTGTGGGACACACACTTTTAATTGTATTGCATCAGATTTTTTAAATTTTATATGCAATATGTTGTCATCATCAAAAGTGTGGATAATATTGGGTTTTGAGACTCCACCCCGTGGTTATTTTGATGTTGAACAACATAATATGATACTAATATCTCCATTAAGTATTTTGTATAGGTATTGTGCCATTCAAGATTTGCTACGGAATATTGAAGATCAATTTATAATAGCCAAGCTATTGGAGTACTCACAAGCTTAAGAGGAATCAAGTACATGCACTCAAGGATAGTGTGATGAGCTAGCAAGGACATGAACCATCGGATCTAAGGCAAGAATGAAGAAGAAGAAGATTTGGACTTCAATGTATTTAATTTATGTATTTTTCTTCATTTTGCTTAGCTTTGTAAAACCTTACATGAAGCGCGCGTGCACACACACTAGAATAGCTTCAAAATGTTTTCAAAAGGGTTTAAATTATATGTATAAAGTATAAAATTATTTTGAAATAATTTCATGAAGTTTTAAAGCTTAAAACCCAAGTTTCATCAAAGTAGCCGACTACTTTTATGTTTTAGTCGACTTATTTGAATGGGAGTAGAGCTGTGTAGTCTGGTCCCCAAAAGTCCCCACAGTAGCCGGCTAATTTCCAAAGTAGTCGACTTCTTTTAACAAGGCGGTCGACTACTTTCCAAAAGGAGCCCACTACTTTGACTTGACGACAGATTCACGGCCAGAAAATTTTCATTTTTACGCTTGTTTCTAGCCGTTTTTCTAGTTGTTTGCAGGATAGTTTTGACACAGTTTTGTGTATAGTTTAGATTCTATAAATAGGATTTTGGTGAAGAATTTATTCCATTATTAATAGGTAATATTTTTAAGAGAAAAGGAGTATTTCTTAGCCCAAAAGCTTTTAAGCACAAATTTCTTCAAGGCCAAAATTCTTCATTGTTTTCAAATCATTGGCCCAAAGTTTTTAGATCTCCACAAAGCTTTCAATATCTTCATTATTATGAGATCATTTTCATAGGCTTCACACTTCACAAAGCTTCAAGCAATGCTATAGGAAAAGAGAATTCTTTCTCATCAAGTGTAAATTGAAAATCCTCAAAAGTGTTGAGGTGGTGAGTTGTAATTTGTTAAGAAGAAATTGTTTGTAAGAACGACCTCTTCAGAAGAGGAAAGTGTAAATAGTGAAATTAGCCGAGTGGGACTCGGGTGTTGCTGGATGTAGGATAGGTCAAGTGGGACTTGGATATCTGAACCAAGATATATCTCGTGTTTTCGCTTGAAAATCTGTGTTGTATGTCTCTTGCAATTTCATTTCCGCTGCATACTTTTTATTTGCTTGAGATTGTATTGATTAGAGTTAAATTTGGGTAACACCAATTGTAACTCTAGGTAGATTTACTAAAGAATTTTAAATTTTATAAAAGATACTAATCCCCCTCTAGTATCTACTTGACCATCCACAGTATCCCAACACCGTATCCCCAAATATACACACCTCTATCTCCATTAGAAAAGTCTAGCCTTGAGCTTCTACTAGAGAATACCTTTCAAACCAAGGCCAAATGACTTCTCTTCCCCCTCCCCCCACGAAGATCGACACCCACCTCAAAAAGATTGACCAAAACCTGAGCCACATTTCCCTATCACAAGGCCAATCAGAGCGACATGCTTGGGACTAGATCATTGAGCTTACACCGCTAGGGGGAGAGTAGCCGAGGAACCCAGTTAGCAAAGAATATGCCTCTACCAGTCCTTTAGAGCATTATGGTGGAGGAGCTACATCTAAAACTGGGGATCAAGCGAAGCGGCACAAGACACATTCTGCCGATGACCACATCCATCGCCATACCCCATATGATGATAAGATGGATGATGAATCCATGCATAGACCAATAGATTGATACTATAATTCTTGGCAAGGTTGATAGCAAGCATGGAGCATGCGAGGGCCCATTCGACATTTCTAAATCCGAAAAGACCATGCCATTCTTTCCCATCGATCGCATCCGCCACTTTGAGCCTTGATATAGTACCATGGAGACTGCAAAGCATGTGCACATCGATGAGGAGGATGCACATGAGGCCATGGACACCATGATTCATTTCTACGAGCCTGATGCATCATTGCCTCCACCTTCGCCTCCGCAGCCTCTCCCCACTCTACCAGAGGCATCGCATCCACTTGAGCATAACGATCCCACTCAGGGAGATCTTTTTAACTCTACCTATAAATCTTATATTCCATTTCATAATACTTTATATTCAGATATTTTTGACATGACGTACCTCTTGCAGGACACAGGTTTAGATGCACCAGAGGTATGCTTGGTCGTGCACCACCTAGAGATCAATGCATAAATGAGATGAACGAGTAGCTAGTCGCGTCTTGCTCAGAGAATAGCACGTCAGTCTCAGGGAGTATTTGTCATTCAAGTCTAATTTTTCAACATCACGTTGATGACTCTCTCTGTGACAACTTTATTGCATGGAAGAATTTTCCCATTCGAGTTGACGCCCCTTGTCTGTCTCTTGAAGGATTTAAGTGGACATCCTTGAGAGATGCTGGGAGGAGCATTGATGGGGTCCGATGGAGTTCATGGAGTGAAGCTATTAGTGGAGCCACGAAAGGAGCAGAGAGACCAGCTACATGCTCCACTTTAGATTCGAGATCCGCTTTTTGAAACATATGTATTTAATCTAGTAATGTAGAATTGTACTTGCTTTCTAAGATAGTACATTTTTATAAACTCGCCTCTTCTCGATAGCGAGGGGAGAATATTAGGATTCTTGTTTTATTTTTCTTAGATTTGAAATTTTTCTTTGAATAAATTACTACACCCATCATTCGGCACACACAATAATCATTCCCCAAAATCCAAAAACTTTAACCCGAAATCTGATCTCTAAATTGTGTAAATTTTTGTGTTGCAAGGACATCCAAGATGACCGTGTGGTATATCCCACACGGTCGTGTGGGATAGGAGCCAAGAAAAATAAATCAGTTGCTTGGGAAGCCATTGGAGATGAGACTAACACGACCATGTGGGGCCATCACACAGTCTTGTCTAAGCTTGGGGAGATTTTTGGTACTTTTAAAGTCAATGCTACACGGTCGGGTGCACTTTCCACACAACCACGTTGCCGCAGTCCCCAAAATAGGCTATTGTACTATTTTTGACCCTTGAGCCACACGGTCGTGTGAATTCTCACACGATCGTGTGACCCAAGCCCCATCAAATCCCAGTTTTTAGCCCAAAGGGTGACACGACCGTGTCACTCAGTCATGTCTTCTCCCCTATATGAACCCAACACTCCCCAAACAGTCGATCCCTTTTCATTTCTCTCACCCGTTTCAACTTCCCCCTTCGAATTCTTCAGCTCTCCGGCCCCTCAATTCCCAACACCATCGGATGAGTCTCTGACTTCCCCTCCTCTCTCCTTCTCATACACCAATCTCCCCTATATCACCCTCTTCCACCGTCACATATGCTAGTTCACCCCATCGAAACCCTAAGAAGTCATTTAAGGAGTTTTGGGCAAATTCGACTTCTAGGGTGAACTGTAGCTGAAATCCAACCTCAAGGAGCTTGCTTAAAGTCCATAGCATCGCAGCGCAGCAAAGATCACTGCGCTCCATCACCTCAATTTTCAATTTTTACCCTACATTCTCAGATTCTTTACCGCATGTTTGACTGATCGGCTTGGTGTTGATTGGGTTTAAGTGTTTGGTTACCACACACTATCTCTGCATTACACTTACACACACACGTCGCCATTCCCCCACACATGAAGCATATGGCACCCACATGCCCACCACACAAGAGGGCTACATGTGCACGAGTATCAGACACACACTCCACATCTCTACAACCACCACCAGCCGCTCCCCTAGCCCAGGTCGATACCATGCGGCTCATTTTTTTGAAATGAGACACAACAAGAGCAATACCAAACCATATCCTGCCGGACCTTGTTTCCCATGAAATTCACGAGCATCCCGGCTCTCGAATCATTAGCAGCCTATGAGGGAGTTCAAATGCTCTTCTTTAATGTAGGGTGGAATTATTTCTTAGCCTGCAAAGCCCGCACATATAAGAGACTCACACTTGAGTTCCTCAGCTCCATTAGAAATGCATGCTCAGTATTAGGGTTCAGGCTCATGAACACTGAGTATACTATCTCTTTAGATGCCTTGAACACCATTTTTTATTGGCATGCCTCCACATCGATGATTCTCTTAGTCTTGCTAGCTCCCTTCTTGAAGCTTTCAATGCCTCCCAATATTGGGAGCTGATCACTAGGATGTGAGCCTTCCCTCTTACAGCGGCGAAGGCCTCGTCCATCTTATACCCATGCTTACGCCTTACCCACCGCATTCTTGCAAACACATTATTTTGTAAGGAAGAGTCAGGCATAATATCATGGCATGAACTCCAATTCTTATGGGCCACGACATAGCCCTGTGTTGTATAGGCAGCTAGCGGCATTATTTCCCCAAATAGACTATTTCATGTCGGAGCATGGCTGGCCCATAGGCTTATCTCCATAGGCTCATCTCCATAGCCTCAGTCACCGCTGGAAAGATTTGTTGTGGCTGTTTCATCACTCTGATAGATCGCCACCCTCTTATCCCCCTCCAGATCCCTGATGATATGGCCATAGTTACAGGTCCTACTTCCCCTGACCTCACAGTCCGATCATATACATGATCAGGCCTAACCTGAGAGGCCAATGTATATGGCCACTTGGACTGTCACACACTCCCTACATGATCCTGCTGAATCCCTTGTGCATATTTATCGATACAGTTGTGCAGTGGTCATTTAACACTGACCATGCTTTCCCTCCTGCTTCACAGCCCCAGCCTCAGCCCATCCCTGATCCTAATGTTGCACATCACCCTGAGCCCCGTCCCACTAGCCCTGAGGGCATGCGGAAGCCTAGAGTTACACTAGGTGGAGATGGTTCTGGCACATCTGGTACTTCTCCTCCTGTCACGCCCCACTCTCCAGGATACCTGGAAAGTATGAATACATCCCAGGTATTCCCAAAGAGGCGAGGGTGATAAGAAAGAAAGGGAGAGAAAAAGTACAACAGAGAGTATGCAGGTCACTACACACGTGCTGGAAAGTATGTACAATGCTCCAACTCAGAAACAACATCACAGAAGTACACATCTCGAAGAACACAGTACATGTAAAACATCATTTAGATTATTACATCTCAATAGTACAACAACATATACAAGATAAAATCCACTTTCATGTACAACACTTCACCCAAAGCCCAAGACACAACCATACAACTCCAACCTAAACATCCCAACTCTATGCCACTCCCAAGGGACTCCAATTCTACCTCGCAACTCGGGGGAAACTCTTGAGCCAAGTCCTACTCTTTCTGTGCTGCTTCTAATCCTGGAAAAATGTAAATAGGACACATCAACGTGTGACACGGTAGGAATATCTAACTATGCTAGGTAGGGTCCAGTCTCAGAACTACTCTACCTAACTAAGGTCCGTCTATTGGTGATAATCATGTTAACAATTTAATGCATAGAATAAAACAAAACATCAAGGTAAATACTGAAAAGTAAGAACTGCAAAGATGATATGCGAAAGGAAAAAAGCAGACCACATTTCATGAATATCCAAAATTTAAAATGCATTTTCACCTAGGTTGGTTAAAGGTGATACCCTGCCAGTGGAACACGGGCACTAATCAATTTAACGGGGCCTCTCGTAACACCCCCAGTCGGGAGAGAGAATAGTGTTACTCAACTATCTCATGGTGCATCACGAGTACACCAAGGCCTCTCTAACTCTGCCAACTCCCCCTGATAAGAGTGATGAGAGTGAGATACATATATCGTCCGGTCCTTAAGCCTATATTTTACACGTGTTTCCCCCACAAACCTCATGCCTGAAATCTCACCCATCTCCAGATGGACCAAAAATTCCATGTTATTATTAACAATCATCATCACTCTCAGTTTATAGAACACATTATATCTTTCATTTCAGCGGTCTAAGTTACCGTATTCACATTTCTCATCATTTTATCATTTCATCGATGTCGGGATTTAACCACAACCATCTCATAACATGGAACATCTCAGTATGTCCATTTTACATTTCAGATGCACATTTCCTTCATGATAGAATTTCCAGATTTTCATACTATGAAACATAGTACTACCACGACACATAATTCATTACATCAGCACAATCACATAACCCATGTACACATCCATAACAAAATTGAGGACAGACTCAAAAAATCAAGCAATATCAATCCCTTACAGTTAGAATCTGATCTAATGTTTAACATAAAGGTTGTAGATGAATTAATTAGCTTTCTAGATTGTTTAAGAATGCATAATTTGTACAACTATTGAGACAGTTATGACATGCTGCAGGGTGACAGAATCTGCCCAAAAGGGACATATAGTTGAATATCAGCAGTTATAGGCCATTTACAGTCAAAAACAGAGGTTAGTTCCAACATAAAAGTTGGAGATAACTTAATAATCTTTCCAAATCATATTAGATCATAATTTATGGAGCATTATACAAAAATTTATGCACATTTGAATTCACTGCAGAAACTGAAACATCAAAGTCTCTCTAGAATTGACACCTATTTAAAGATTGGCTGTTTTTGTCCAATTATAGATAGAATATAGGTTCAATCTTTAAATGAAAGTTGTAGCTAACTTAATAAGCTTTCCAAATTATCTAAAATCATAATTTTTGGAGCACTAGGTTAAAATTTATGTTTACATGAATTCACAGGACAAAACTGGCATATGAAACAGAACATCATCTACCTTCCACTGAGGATGAGCATCCACCTGAGGAGCATTCACCAGAGCTTGTTGCTCCCATTCAGGGAAAATCTTTTACCCACTCTTTTCTTTTATCTGAATCTATTCCTGTTAAAGCCAAAATTGGCAATAACTGTATTTAGGCTAAATATGACTCCTTCGTCAAGATGGAGCCTTGTCAGCGGTTGAAATGGGACCCGTGAATGAGCGTCTACGGGTCAGTGTGAGCTAGGATCGGATTCCACGGATGGATGTTAGCCTACCTTCACTGTATCTCTATTATCCTGCATCATGAGAAGATCGTTAGGGGGTCGGGGTTGGGGCCCGACCATTCCTCTTCCGACACTCATGTTAGTTCCTCGTAGAGACCAAGACTCAAGAGCAAAATGAATGAAGCATATAAAGAATAGTATATTTTTTGGTACTTAGCCATTGTTGGAGATCTATTGTTGGAGATCTGGCCTCCTTCCTCCTTTTGTCCCTTGGACTATTTATCTCCTCTCCTTTCCTTGTAACCACCTCCCTCTTTTTGGCCTCTAATTCCTCATTAGTGGCCCCTTGAAGTGGCCATCATGGGGTGTAACCGTCCCCATTATTTTGGCCACTTATTGCCTATTTTAAGGCTATTGAAGTGGACTCTCATGAGGTTTGTAACCACCCCTCATTTATGCCCATAATGAGGGGAATTGGAGGTTTGACTCATTCAACCCAGGACTGATTGGTTATGAGGGAGGTGGAAGTTGATTCATTCAACCCAAATGCTATGGGACATGGGCCGCCTTTAGTTTAGCCAGTAGAATTTATCTACTTGTTTATTGGGCTGGGCCCATGTACTTAACAATTCCTATTTATGATGATTATGATGATTCGAATACTGATGACACACCATATTTTTTGCAGGACACTTGCACATATGAGAAAGAAGTACATTGGGACGTGTACCCTGATGAGCAGGATGTGCTATGGGATGTGTCCAATGAGGAGAGTGAGGAGTTACCTACCACAGACGCTATTGCGTATGATCAGGAGGTACGCTGGGATGAGTCTCATAATGAGGATTTGGATGATGAGGGATCCACACATATGATCCAGAGTTACCTGAGCTGCTGAGAAAGGACACCAGGGAGATAGATGTCACAACACAGAGATATTGAGTTATTTCCAGGGAAGTATCGTCCACCATTATTTATTTCATATATTTCTATAAACGATCCTATTTGGACTACTTTTATTATGAGGGTAAAATTTTTGCAGTGAACTGATGCATCTTATTCTCTGCAGGATACATGTGGAGTCCTTGTAGGAATGATAGAGGATGCATTGCTGGAGTTCGTTGGTGTTCGTGGAGGTACGCATCTGGAGGAGCCACGGAAAATGCAGTTGGAATAGTTACCTGAACAGCTGAAGATTCTGGATCCACTGTTTGAATCAGATGATATCAATCCAGTAGCATAGATTTTTATCGCTTTCAATAATATCGAATCCTCTCGATAGCGAGAGGACCTTATAGTTGTTTGCTTTCCTAGTATATTGAATATAAGTAAATAAAATAAATAAATAAATTCACCCCAATGTTGGCAACAATAATCTTTTACACCCAAACCCATTATATGCTATTGATTGACATCTTCTTCACATTTATATATGTCTCACTCTTTTGCTCACCACCCATCGAGCACTTCTTTCATGATAAACTTACTTTCTTATTCATTTGACTTGATCATGCTTAGCAAAGTCGTAATTTTATTGATCGAGTTAATGAACGGGATTATTTGGTTTAGCTTGGGGGGAAGGCGCTCTCATGCATCATTGCTTGTGCACTTAGTTGCATTCGGATCATTCATATTTCATGTCATCATATTCCATTCACCCTTTATTATTATTATCATTGTTTCTCATATTTTTCCATTATTATCCCATTGAGGACAATGTGAAGTTTAAGCTTGGGGGAGTGCATTTTCATGCCATTTAGTCGCATTAGTTGCATTTTTATCTTATTTTTAGGATCTTCAATTTTTCAAAAATATTCAATTTTTTAGATTTTTCATCTTGCTTTCTCTTTTATGAGTGTATCATTCATCATTATGTGTGCTTGTGAGTCATTTTTTTATTTTTATTTATTTTAGGTAGAAATGATTTTACTATATGTGTGCTTGTGAGTCTCTTTTATTCATGTTTGACAATTACACACTGATTCTTTTGTATAACTATAAATTATCACGTGATATTTTAAATCTTTTGTGCTTCAATTACAATGTATATGTATGTATTTTCCTTCCGAATCTTTAACTGAAAGTGATAGTTTTAGAGTACAATCCTTGAGTAGGATAGTACTTTAATATGCTTTTCATGATATTGCTCATATTTTCCATGACATGTATTCTTGAAACGGCCTAATTAAAATGAAATGTATTAAATCTGAACTTTACACTTAATTTGCATGATTTGTGTGAAAATTAAATATGCTTCATGAGTAAGTAGTAATCCAACTGAAAGGGACTAACCCTATGACGCCTTAAGTATTGATGAGTGACCGGCGCCCCGCTTGCGTTGCGGCGGCGCGGTGTCGTTTACCGCAAGTTTCACGGTTAGTGTAGGGTGCGGGAATATCGAACTCAGGGAGGCGAGGTTGTGCTTGGGTCAGGTAGGACCTAAATCACCCCGAGAGGCGAGCTAGCCCGAATCGGTGAATGGTTGTCACGAAAGGAAATAAAAGGGTATGAACAACAAGAAAGAAAACCCGGGACTTTGGTTTCCAACCCGACGAGAGACTCTCGCCGATACGGCCTACGGGTATGGATAGCGATCGGGATTAGGGTCTACTGGTGAGACGTTGCCTCTGAAAGTGGTACCGGCGTCCCATGGGCCCGATATTCCGGTCGGTGCCCAGGATGATACACCGGACTTTCCGGGTTCGATCAGTGGGCACTCCCGTGTCCATTAACACTGATCGATCCCAGGAGCACTAAGCCCGCAACGATATCTCCCAACATCTCATCCTGCCGCTCCCGCGTGCTAGGATTCGGCGTCTACGCTAAGGGTGTGAGCTATGGCTAGGGAGTCAACCGCCAAGTTTATTCCCCCTTGGCCCAACGGTCAAAGGCGGTCTTTTTCCCGCCGATGACAATGAAACGCCCCGCGTAACCGTTAGATTCCTACTCCCTATCGATTTCCTAACCCTATGGACGCATCGGGAAGAGCCCCCGAAGGGGTTTCCACCAAAATCCCAGATTTGGGAACTACTCACAAAAATTCATGAAAAAGCGATCTAAATGAAATTTAACCGTTGGAATCATAATCGGACAATTGCAATGCGGAAGTAATAGAGTAATAAAGACAATACTAAAATTTTAGAAAGATCTGAAAACTTACAAAAGAGTAACAATTACAGCCGTCACAAGGAGATAAAACAGTAGAAAAAATAACAACTCCCGTTTCTGGAACCCTAGGGGTTGTATTTATAGACCTTCGTATCAACCGATCGGTTGACAAGTCAACCGATCGGTTGATCCGTTACAAATTAATAACAGAAAACGGCGAGCTTTCACCCGATCACATGAACCTGTCGGATGAGTTCTTGAGTATCCGGTTGGATCTTGGAGCAGTCGGGTGAATCGATCGGTTCGACGTCCGTGTCTTCAGCTCTTATTCTTCAGCTACAGATGAACCGATCGGGTGAGAGTCACCTGATCGGTTGGCGTTTTGCTTCGAGAAAACAGAGAACAGCCCCCGCTGAACCGGTCTGCGAACCGGTCGGGTGACTTCTTTGTGAGCTGTGACAGAGACCGGGTGGTGCACGCGTGCATCACCCGATCGGTTGGAGATGACCAACCGACCGGGTGAGGGGCTGAAAGATGAATTCTTCGACGTTTGACCCCCTGGATCACGCGTGACTTCTCCCGTTGCTCCGGGGACTTGGGATATCATCGTTAAACGTCCCCTACGTGGTCAACCCCCTGCAATCATGGATAAACAAAGAAAAGTGAAAGAAAACGGGAAAATACACGAAAACGAATAAGAGACGGCGGAAAAACATGGAGAAACACAAAAGAAAGCGTGCGTGAATATATGAAATATAAACGCACGTCAAAATCCCCCAAGCTGAACTCTTCCTCGTCCTCGAGGAAGACGAGTGAGAGTAGGAGCTCGGAAGGGAAAAATAGAGAGGAAGAAAGAAAAAGAAAACTATAAACCCTAGATCATCCATCAGAGCCACCAAAATCAGAAATGACACACCAAGCAAGCAAACGCCAAATCACACCACTAAACCTAGGAAAGAGAGTCCAAATAAGTGTCGTGGGTCCACGCGGTGAAGCGTGAGTGAGCGTGGTCGTGTGCTAGCAAATGGTGATGCTTTCTACAATGTGCTATGAGGCTCGATATACACAAATCCAAGATATGACCCAAAATATCGATCCGAATTGAATTAAGCGGCGAATATAAGTTCAAGCATGCATGAGAAGAGTGAGAATAGAAGCGTATCATGCATCGGGGACTCCACAACTAGGGTTAAGGAAATCACGCCACTATAGCCTAGATACTAGCTAAAAAGTTCCTAAGCCAAGTGTTTTCGATAACGACGGGGGGTTGAGATGATGTGGAGAAGAACACTCGGTGCAAATTCTCGCCTTTCCTTTATTCTTGGCGAGTAGGAAAAAATATTCACACGGAAATTTTTTTGGGTTTTGGGCATTTGTATTTTTTTGGATTTTGGGCTATACACAATTTTTCTTTTCTTTTCTTTTTGGGTTTTTCTTTCTTTTCTCCTTTTTTTCGGATTTTTGGGTTTTTGGCTATACACATGTGTACTCTCCCAAGTGGGAGAACGGTACACGACGAGGGGATTTGCACCAAGTAAAACAAAAAAGAAGTCGAAATCTAAACACTCGGGCAAAGGAAACTATTCTCGCTAAATAGAGCATAGGCTAAATGGGTTATCCTAGTCCTTAGTTGTGGAATCCCGACGCATGCGAATTGAAGTATACGATATAAATATAGCATGCATATAGTGGAAACAAATACCGCATATTCAAATCGGAGCATGATAATCTAGGGGTCATTCCTGGACAGGTATATAAAGTAAAATCACAAAGCAGAAGCACACCAAATGCTAGTCACGACACACGAGTCACAAAAAGCTAAGTGGACCCACGATGCGTGAAATGCAAGAGGACTCGAAATCCTAGGGTTAGTGAGTGTGATTATCGATGCAATGCTAGGTGTGTGTGACTTTGTGGCGATTCATCATAGGATTCATCTCTAGGAGAAAGAGCTAAAAAGGAAGAAAAGAAAAAAAAGAAAAGCACGGAGAAAAACGACTCAAATAAACGAAAAAGAAGGGCTCAAACGACGCACACAGTGCGACTCCCCCAAGCTGAAGTTTGCATTGTCCTCAATGCGATATGAGTGAGTACGGGAGGGCAATGAAGATGGGGGGATACGCACTGACACAAAAAGAAATGAAAACCAGGAAAACACATAGATGAAACTGAAAAAGAAAGAAAGATCAGAATCAAAATCAAACAAAATGAAAATAAAAATAAAAACACAAGCACGACACTCAAAAAATGAAAAAGAAGCACACACACAAAAATGAGAAAAACAAACAAAACACGACAGCACACCAAAATAGACGTCCCCCAAGCTAAACCAGAAAGTGCTAGTGAAATGATGTGATCGATGAAATGTAGAGATATGCAAGGGGTGGTCAATCGGATTCGCTGGTACTGGAATGGTAGGGGGAGGGGGAGGAGGGAGGGGAATAGTGAATGAAAGAATCCTCAGAGGAAGAGGAGAGTGTGCCTATGGGTGAAGGAGGGGCGACAGGCTGGAGCACGGGAGGATCGATGTGCACCGGTGGGCTGTGGTGGAAGAAGATCGTACCAGGTGGGCCGACAGTTGGGTGCCAATCGGGAGGATCCAAGGGTGGTAGATGCACTAATGGAGAATACCAAGGATCGGGGTAAAACTCCCAAGGAAGGCGAGACGGGGTATAGGGTACCCACAAAGGGGCCAGAGGTGGCAGGATCGCGAAAGGTTCGCAGGCGGGGCTGTAGAGGTAGACAGCACGGTCTTCACCGAAGGGAGTGAGCATATTGATGTCGATCAAGTAATCGCGATCAATACGGCTACGTCCAGGCAAAATAGGGAGGTCGGGAGGTATCCTCAGAACACAGCTGACAATAAGAGTGATCATCCCACCACAACAGATGGAACCAGAAGTGGCGCGGCTAACAGCGAAAATTTCGTGGACGATCCAATGAGCGGCGTTTATGGGCATAGGGACGTGCCCAAGGATCATGTCATCGGACATGGCATAGAGAAAGAAGAGCTCATCCCTAGATACAGTGGACACATCCACGCGGGCGAAAACAGTGTTGGCGAGGATGCAATGGGCGAGGCGGTAACACGGGTGAATAATGTAGGAGGCAGGAGCCTCGGGTGGAAAGGTGGTGTACCGGGTAAATCGTTGCCAAACACCATCAGCCCGAAATTGAGAGTAGATGTCAGTTCGATCGTGGGTGGAATGTTCAGTATTAAGATCGGGGTGACGGAGATTAAGGATATTGTTCAGCTCGATGAAACCCAGAGAAAAGTCACAATTGAAAGCGCGGAAGGAGAACCCTCCATCAAACAACTCGAGGGAACTGAGGACTTCAAGCGTGAGATTTCTGTGTGTGTGAGCATGGATGTGAGGGAGGGTATGGCACCCGATACAGTTGAAAATTCTGGCGACGCCGTTCGAAAGCCCTAGAGCTTCGAGTGTGGGGCGATCGGTGAAGAGTGTAGGTCTCATCAGACGATGAAGCAGTGCTCGCAAACGGTCAGACTGCTCTTCCGTAGAAGGGTTTATGCCAAGGAAAGAGGGGGAAAGGGGCCGTGGAGCGGATCACGGCGCGAAGATGATGCAATCTCTCTCCCTTTCTTAGACATGGCGGCTATGTAGGTGGCGAACTTAAGATGAAAATAGGGCAAGTGAAGCAGATACCACACCAATTTAGGATATTACAGATAAAGTTGAAGATGTGCAGAGTGGAAGAATGTTACCCATCGATGTAGCAAGATCGAGCGCCCGGGGGACTCGCGTAGTAGGAGGAAACAATCCGGGAAGCCGCCACTCGCTGATCCGACAAGAACAGAATTTTGAAAATTTTGGGGCTAGGGTTAGGGTTTGGGGGTTTTGATGATGGAATGTCGACGATGGCGAGGTGGCGGAGGTGGGAAAGTATGGGAGCGAGTGGGGATGAGGGTTTAGGGACAGTATGTGGGGTCGAGGAAGTCGATTCTACAGCTGGAGGGTGTGAAATCACGTGAAGGGGATTTTCTGAGGTCGGGTGGCGGTCGCCGTGTGTCAAGGTTATTTATAGGGGTGAAAATGAACCGATCGGGTGGGAACCCACCCGATCCGGTAGCCAAATTTCGAAAGTTCTAGTCGGTCAACAGCTACAGGCGAACCGGTCGGTCGAAATGTCAACCGATCGATTGGCCTCTTACCAAGTTTTTCCCGAGAATTGAGGGCTGCTCACCCGGTTGCTTCAACCGATCGCGCTCGAACTCAACCGATCGGGTGGTATTCCCCGAAAATTTCCCGAGAGTTCTCCCCAGCTCACCCGATCTCCTCATTTTTCAACCGATCGGTTCATTCGGGGACAGTTCTTGGTGTGTATCTGACACATCCCAACCGATCGTGTGGGAACCCACCCGATCGGTTGAGGCCTTGTTTTTCTGCAAAACCCAAGAAATGCCTGAGTTCCTTCATAGAAGTTGATTCGGCTGGATTTATTTATAAAAATAGAGAAAAATAAAGTGGAAAAAATACTACAAAACGAAGCATAAGTTTAGAACATGGGTTGCCTCCCATGAAGCGCACTTGTTTAACGTCGTTGGCTCGACTCCCGCAGCGGTGGTCAATTAGGATCCGGAGGGTTAGAGGAAGAGTTGTCGCTCGTGGGGGATCCGACCGGAGAGAATTCTGGTTCTCCTACTGCATAGTGTTTCAGACGCTGCCCGTTTACTTTAAACGGCTCATCCCTTCCCATTATCTCGATAGCCCCATGCGGGAAAACCTTGGTGACGCGGAACGGTCCCGACCATCTTGACTTGAGTTTCCCAGGAAAGAGCTTCAGCCGTGAGTTGAACAGGAGAACTAAGTCCCCTTCTTTGAATTCCCTCCTTAAGATTCGCTTATCGTGCCACCGCTTCAGCTTCTCCTTGTAGATCTTGGCGTTCTCATAGGCATTGAGCCGGATTTCGTCGAGTTCGTTGAGTTGTAGCTGCCGGTGCACTCCTACCTTCTTGGTGTCGAAGTTCAGATTCTTAACTGCCCAATATGCCTTATGTTCCAATTCCACAGGAAGATGGCAAGCTTTCCCATAGACGAGCCGGTAGGGAGTTGTGCCGATATGAGTTTTAAATGCCGTCCTGTAAGCCCAAAGCGCGTCAGGGAGCTTTGACGACCAGTCCTTCCTGGAATTGGCCACCGTCTTTTCTAGTATGCTTTTAATCTCCCGGTTAGAGACTTCCGCCTGACCGCTGGTCTGCGGGTGGTAGGCACGCTCCACCCGGTGTTGTACCCTGTATTTTTTTAAGAGGGCCTCAAATTTCTTCTCTATAAAGTGGCTCCCTCCTTCATTGATCAGGACACGAGGCACACCGAACCGCGGGAAGATGTTGCTTTTAAAGAACTTGGCCACCACTCTGGAGTCGTTGGTTGGACTGGCCACCGCTTCAACCCATTTCGACACGTAGTCTACGGCCACTAAGATATACTGGTTCCCCGAGGAAGAAGGGAACGGTCCCATGAAGTCCACTCCCCATACATCGAAGATTTCTATCTCCAGGATGTAGTGTTGAGGCATCTCATTTCTTTTGGAGATATTCCCAGCTCTTTGGCATCTATCGCAGGCTTGGACGTAAACATGTGTGTCCTTGAAGAGTGTAGGCCAGTAAAATCCGCTTTGGAGAATTTTTGCGGTGGTCTTGTAGGTGCTCGCGTGCCCTCCACATTGCTGCACGTGGCAGTGGGAAATGATGGAAGTCGCCTCAGTTTCAGGGATGCATCTTCGTATCACCCCATCATTGCAGGTTTTGTATAGGTGGGGGTCATCCCAATAGAATTTGCGAACCTCATGGAAAAATTTCTTCTTCTGCTGAAAGCTCACATTGTGGGGAACGATGGCACAAGCCAGATAATTTGCGATGTCGGCGTACCAGGGGGTCCAGGAGGAAGAGACAGAGAAGAGATGCTCGTCAGGGAGTGAATCATCGATCGGTGTAGCATTTAAATCGAGAGTGGGCATCCTGGACAGGTGATCGGCAACAACATTCTCCGCCCCCTTCTTGTCTCTGATTTCCAGGTCAAACTCCTGGAGGAGGAGAATCCATCTAATGAGTCGTGGCTTGGCTTCTTTCTTGTTCAATAGGTATTTAAGAGCCGCGTGATCCGTGTGTACGATCACCTTGGCGCCAACGAGATATTGTCGGAACTTATCCATGGCGTAGATCACCGCGAGCAATTCCTTTTCCGTGGTAGTATAATTTCTTTGGGCGGCATCAAGGGTTTTGCTCGTATAATATATGACATGAAGATTTTTATCTTTCCTCTGCCCTAGGACGGCACCAACCGCATAATCACTAGCGTCACACATCAGCTCAAAGGGGAGTTTCCAGTTTGGTGGCTGTATTATGGGTGCGGAAATCAATGCTTGCTTCAAAGTGCGGAAGGCCTCCATACACTCCTCGCTGAAGACGAAAGGTGCGTCCTTCACGAGGAGCTGGGTCAGAGGCCTGGAAATCTTCAAGAAGTCTTTTATGAAGCGGCGATAAAATCCCGCGTGTCCTAAGAAACCACGGACTCCTCGAAGATTGTGCGGTGGTGGAAGCTTTTCAATCACTTCGACTTTAGCCTTATCAACCTCGATTCCCCTCGAAGAGATGATGTGTCCCAGCACAACTCCCTCTTGGACCATGAAGTGACACTTCTCCCAATTTAGGACTAGTCCCTTTTCCTGACATCTCTCCAGAACCTTAGTGAGATTACTGAGGCACGAGTCAAATTTAGTTCCGTAGACTGAGAAGTCGTCCATGAAAACCTCCATGATGTCTTGGGAGTAGTTGGAGAAGATAGCAGACATGATTCTTTGGAATGTAGCAGGGGCGTTACAAAGTCCGAACGGCATTCTTCTATAGGCATACGTCCCGAAAGGGCAAGTGAAAGTCGTCTTCTCCTGGTCATCGTTATGAATAGGGATTTGAAGAAATCCTGAATACCCGTCCATGAGACAGAAATAATTATGCTTCGCCAGCCTCTCGAGCATCTGGTCAATAAAGGGGAGGGGGTAATGATCCTTCCTTGTAGCCTTGTTCAGCTTTCTATAGTCAATGCACATCATGTACCCCGTGACGGTCCTCGTTGGTACAAGCTCGTTCTTTTCATTGCGAACCACCGTCATCCCTCCTTTCTTGGGTACAACGTGCACCGGGCTAACCCAGCGACTATCGGAGATAGGGTATATATTACCGGCATGTAGAAGCCTAACAATCTCTTTCTTCACAACTTCCATCATTATGGGATTTAACCTCCGCTGTGGCTCAATCGAGGAGGCTTGCTCATCTTCAAGCAGAATTCTGTGTGAGCAGAGGCCTAAGCTAACCCCTTTTAAATCCTTAATTGCATATCCGAAAACTCCTTTAAACCCTTTTAGAACTCCAAGAAGTTTGGTCATTTGGTCTACGGGTAGTTAAGAGTTGACTATAACCGGAAGGGTTGAGCCTGCTCCCAAATATTCATATTTAAGCCCCGGCGGTAATTCTTTCATCTCAACTTCTTGGGGCCCTGACGCATACTTTTCAAGCTGAGCATCCTCAAGGAAAAGGAGTTCTTCGTGGATTTCACGGAAGCCAGCATCCGGAATCTCACCCTCGGCCGTGGCTCCGCACGGCGAAATTTCGCAGGGTATAGTGGGAACGATCGAGGGATGCACCGGGTCTCTTCCGAGCTCATCATAATTATCCGGGAAGAAGGCTTGTAGGTGAAAATAGGTTTCAGTCATCGATGATTCTCCACAACCGTTTCCAGCTTCTCCATTGTCCAAAGACCGGGGACGCTCAATAGAAGTCTGCAAGGGATAGATTGATTCCTGTTCAGCGTAGCCTACAAACCCGGTCGGGTGGCTCTCCTGACACAACTCTGCGGTTAACTCTTCTTCACTACATTCGATACCATGGTTGTCGATATACGCCACTTCTCCGTGGGGAAAGGGAGTTGCCATGGCAAGGTGCTCCTGCGCATCTCGATATCTCTGGCCTTCCACGGCGGCAGACAGGAGGGATAGTATATTCGAAGTATTCAGTGATTCTGCTAAGCTATGCGCCAAACAGCGGATATGGTGAGAGTGATCCCAGATGTCTCTTGAAACTGCATGCAACATCTTTGCCGTGGGGCCGGGATCTTATACGAAAGGAGAGAGAGAGAACTGCACAAGTGGCAAACACGTCAAAAGCACAGGTTGCATAAACGGGAACCGCAAGTTGCGATGGAAGCACGGCGATCCAGTCAATTAGCTCTATACAATTACTATCCACAGTATATCCAAGTGAAATCTAAAAGTGTAGAGAGTGCGAAAATTATCGCGAGGTAGGGATGTGAGCTAGACACGAGGGTTCAAGAGATCCTAGAATAACAAGCACGTTGCCTCCCCGGCAACGGCGCCATAAACTTGACCGGCGCCCCGCTTGCGTTGCGGCGGCGCGGTGTCGTTTACCGCAAGTTTCACGGTTAGTGTAGGGTGCGGGAATATCGAACTCAGTGAGGCGAGGTTGTGCTTGGGTCAGGTAGGACCTAAATCACCCCGAGAGGCGAGCTAGCCCGAATCGGTGAATGGTTGTCACGAAAGGAAATAAAAGGGTATGAACAACAAGAAAGAAAACCCGGGACTTTGGTTTCCAACCCGACGAGAGACTCTCGCCGATACGGCCTACGGGTATGGATAGCGATCGGGATTAGGGTCTACTGGTGAGACGTTGCCTCTGAAAGTGGTACCGGCGTCCCATGGGCCCGATATTCCGGTCGGTGCCCAGGATGATACACCGGACTTCCCGGGTTCGATCAGTGTACACTCCCGTATCCATTAACACTGATCGATCCCAGGAGCACTAAGCCCGCAACGATATCTCCCAACGTCTCATCATGCCGCTCCCGCGTGCTATGATTCGGCGTCTACGCTAAGGGTGTGAGCTATGACTAGGGAGTCAACCGCCAAGTTTATTCCCCCTTGGCCCAACGGTCAAAGGCGGTCTTTTTCCCGCCGATGACAATGAAACGCCCCGCGTAACCGTTAGATTCCTACTCCCTATCGATTTCCTAACCCTATGGACGCATCGGGAAGATCGCCCGAAGGGGTTTCCACCAAAATCCCAGATTTGGGAACTACTCACAAAAATTCATGAAAAAGCGATCTAAATGAAATTTAACCGTTGGAATCATAATCGGACAATTGCAATGCAGAAGTAATAGAGTAATAAAGATAATACTAAAATTTTAGAAAGATCTGAAAACTTACAAAAGAGTAACAATTACAGCCGTCACAAGGAGATAAAACAGTAGAAAAAATAACAGCTCCCGTTTCTGGAACCCTAGGGGTTCTATTTATAGACCTTCGTATCAACCGATCGGTTGACAAGTCAACCGATCGGTTGATCCGTTACAAATTAATAACAGAAAACGGTGAGCTTTCACCCGATCACATGAACCGGTCGGGTGAGTTCTTGAGTGACCGGTTGGATCTTGGAGCAGTCGGGTGAATCGATCGGTTCGACGTCCGTGTCTTCAGCTCTTCTTCTTCAGCTACAGATGAACCGATCGGGTGAGAGTCACCCGATCGGTTGGCGTTTTGCTTCGAGAAAACAGAGAACAGCCCCCGCTGAACCGGTCTGTGAACCGGTTGGGTGACTTCTTTGTGAGCTGCGGCAGAGACCGGGTGGTGCACGCGTGCATCACCCGATCGGTTGGAGATGACCAACCGACCGGGTGAGGGGCTGAAAGATGAATTCTTCGACGTTTGACCCCCTGGATCACGCGTGACTTCTCCCGTTGCTCCGGGGACTTGGGATATCATCGTTAAACGTCCCCTACGTGGTCAATCCCCTGTAATCATGGATAAACAAAGAAAAGTGAAAGAAAACGGGAAAATACACGAAAACGAATAAGAGACGGCGGAAAAACACGGAGAAACACAAAAGAAAGCGTGCGTGAATATATGAAATATAAACGCACGTCAATGAGTAGGAAATTTCTGGTACCGAGTCCATGTCTGAATTCTATCATTTTGCATTCCACTGCATTACGTATGTTTGCAAGGCCAAAAATATCAAAAATCAAATAAAAACCTAAATAAAGGTCCTTTGGGGTTCTTCGTAACCCAATACCCTAAGATCGTTTGGTCTGTGATGCATAGGCCACATCTTACATTTCATTGAGTTCATCTAGTGTATGCAACACAAAAGCCCAAAAATAGCCAAAAATTAATACAAAAAGAAAATTCCATATCTCTATCTCATTTTGTATATATAATAAAGACATGGACAAGGTTAATGGATTCCTAGGATTCAAGAAATGGGTATTAGTGTGGTAATGCCTTGATTAGTTGAATTTATATTTCATTTCATGAAAAAACAAATAATAAGATACCATGGATGCTTGATGATTTGATCATAATCAAATATGCCGGTTAGAGAATCTTTCATGGATTTTGAGCCATTATCATGATTATGTATAATACATGATAATCTATGATAGGATGAATACTCTAACTTCTGTTATGATTGGTTAATTTGTTCATTATTCTTCAATTCGAATCCATAACATGTATATTTTGATGTGAGATGAAAATATTAAGTGATGGGTATGGTTGTTGTTTATTTCCGTTATTGTGTGTTTATGAATTACATGAATGATATGAGTTGATGATTTAGAGATTTCTTTATTTTCTATTTCTTTATTTTTATCTCCGGGTTCGCTTCTTATAAGTCTTCCTCGAGGACGAGTAAGAGGTAAGATTAAGGAATTTTGATATGCAAGTATTCTACACATTTATTCTTGTTAAGGCCAAAAATGACCAAGACAGTTGTCAAACTGACGGGGACTCACGACGCTGAGCTGGAGCCTAGTCAGCCTTTGGTGTGGGAGCCTCAGTTGGATGAACCGGGGTTGGTAGTTGGTAGTTGACGATGGTACGACCGTTGATCAACCTAAGAACAATTGTCGGATTGGTCGTTCGAGGTTGAAGAGTTTGATATCGACCTTGGGCGTTGGATGGCGATCGTGTCGATCTGCACCACAGGGACTCGTTAGGGGGGTCAAATCTGGGTTCCGACCCAAATCTCCTCCGATGCTTAAGTTATAGGGAACTTATGGAAGAGAGGGTGCTTGGCGTAGCTGAGATCGACCCACGGAGGTTCGTCCCTAGACTGACGACGCAAGCTCGAATATAGAATGAAAAGGGAAGAAGATCGAGTTCTATGTATTAGCACTCGTACCTTGAAGATGGAACCTCTTTAACTTTGTCCGTCGACCTATTTATAGGCAGCTCTTCCTTGATAAGGCGTAACCGCCCCTCATTGATTAGGACACGATCCTCTCCGGGATTCGAGCTAACGGCTGCCCATTTACTCGGTCCCATTAACTCTTCCTTGGATGTAGACGTCTGTCCAAAGGTCGTCTGACCCGTTCGCCCGACTCAGTCGTAGCCCACTTAGAGTGTGGGGGTAACAGGTTACAGGGGAGAAACGGATCGGGTATGCAGATAACCCAATCGGGTTTGTATCCATGCACTAACATTGTCCCCCATCATTCCTTCTCGGGAGATAGTGCTGATCGAGGCCAAATGATGAGTACTTTCATTAAATGGACACAGCATTCGGAGCAGCTGATTTGATTCATGCTGCCAAGACTTCCCGTCTTCTGATGATCTCAACGATTACTTTTGGTTATCATCCAACGCGTGTCGGTCATTGGGTATTGAGCCGACGGAGTCCCTTCGTGTATGAGAAATTGGAGTTGTGAAGTCACGGGCTTTTGTGCTTCGGTTCCTTTGGCAACTGAGGGAAATCATCTTCTTCCATTCGCTTCCAGCAACCAGAGATGGCAGGTAGAGCCTAGAGAGACCTGACCTCAGAGCTGGAGCGGGCTTACAAGGAAGATCAAAAGAGAAAAAGGGTTGAGGAGGAAGAGGAGGAGGAAGACGAGGAAGACGAGGAAGCGGAACACTCCCTTCCGGTCCTGGAGGAGGCTAGAGGCTCCTTAAGCCAGGTTGTTGGGGCTCTGAAGGCAGCTCTTCTGATCCTCATGGCGGGGTTGGGCCTTTTGCCTTCCTGCCTCTCGACAGGTGCCCTTATGAGAACATTGTCCCTCCGGTCTCCCTCGTCGGCCCCACTCCCCAAAGTTCGGCCATCTTTTGTATTCGAACCGCATTCTGGCCGGCCACCCTGTGGAGACCCAGGGGGAGCCCTATCGGCCCCGGTTTATTATGGGGAGGGATGACTCGGCCCTTCTGGACTTCGAGACCGGGGCTCGTCTAGCAAATAACATCACTCTGCCGAGGGAGTTTGACTTCCTGCAGGGGGTCGACCTCGAGACGATGGCCAACTGCTTTGTTCATAGTGGCCTTCAGGTTTGTTGCCACCAGGCCTTCCTTCTTTTCTTCCCTTTCTGTTTTTGCTGATTGTCGTTCTCGGCAGGCGACCATTTTCGGCGCATGCTTGCACTGCAGGGCCCTCGGGCTGTTCGAGGGACAGCACCGGCTGGCGGCTATCGAGCACCAAGCTTCTGAGCTCCAGGCTCAGGTGAGGAAGCTGGAGGATGACTTGGGGACGACCATGTCTGCTAAGGCCGCATCGAATTGGGCGGTCACTGAGGCAAAATCCAGCTATGCCTCAGTGTCGATCACCAGGAAGCAGGCGAAAGCGCAGTGGGGGAGAGAGTGGTCTCAACTCCGTGCTGAGCTCGAGGCATCGAGGAAGGAGGTTGCTGACCTTCAGGTCAAGCTTCTCGAGAGGGGGAAAGAGGTCGATGCTTACAAGGCTCGGACCACCTCCAAGATGGATAGGCGATAAAGGACCTTTTTACACCCGACGATGCCTCGTCTTCCTAATTTTCTCCGAATCACCACTTTTGTAAGACCGCTTTCGAGCGAGTCATATTAATTAAAAAGAATTTTTGCAATAGGAGAAGAATTTTTTTTGCGTTTGTTCTTTCTGAAATGCTCTCTCTCTCTCTCTCTTTTTGGAAATCCTCGTCAGCGTTTAGATATGTGTGCATGTATATGGCCCTACCCCAACGACGTAAGTTTAGCTGACTTGGGTCGTTGGAGTGTCATGACACTATCTAACAGGAATTTGCTTGCCATGGTTGTTCGGTGGCGAGGGACTCAGTCCCTTCGACTTACGACCGACGACGATCGAGAATCGTTCAGTGGCAAGAGTGACTCCTTGGCTTACGGCTGACGATCGAGGGTCGAAGGTCGGTCGGTTGCAAGGGACTCGGTCCCTTCGACTTACGGCCGATGACGGTCGAGGGTCGAAGGTCGTTCGGTGGCGAGGGACATGGTCCCGTTGGCTTACGGCCGATAACGGTCGAGAGTCATTCAGTGGCAAGAGTGACCCCTTGGCTTACGGCTGACGATCGAGCATCGAAGATCGATTGGTTGCGAGGGACTCGGTCCCTTCGAATTATGGCCGACGACGGTCGAGGGTCGAAGGTCGTTTGGTGACGAGGGACACGGCCCCTTTGGCTTACGATCGACGATGATCGAGGGTCGAAGGTCGGTTGGTGGCGAGGGACGTGGTCCCTTCGTCTTATGGCCGACGATGTTCGAGCATCTTTCAGTGGTAAGGGAGACCCACTCGGCTTATGGCTGACGATCGTAAGTCGTTCGGTGGCAATGGGCGAGGCCCCTTCGTCTTACGACCGACGAGTGCTACGATTAACGCCGAAGAACGATCTACTTTGTATTTATCATAGACATGTATAGGACAGGAAATGAAAGGTCGATTTACTCCTTTAGCACAATCATTGATAATATTTTCGTAGATGTTCTGTGTTCCAATGATGAGGGAGTTCCCTATCATCCAAAGTTGCGAGTCGATAGGTGGCAGGACCGAGTACGTCGATCACTGTGTAGGGCCCTTCCCACTTTGCAGCGAGCTTTCCCTGCTTGAGGACCTCAGGAGAGAAGGCGGCCTTGCACAGCACAAGTCTCCCACATGAAAGCTACGCTCGCATACTTTCAAATTGAAGTAGCATGCCATGCACCCCTTCTGCTCGATGAGGGTTGACAGCACCCATTCACGGACTTCGTCCACCAATTGTAGGTTGAGCTCGAGGCCCTCTGAGTTTATTTATTCGTCATAGTATTGGAGACGAAGCGGTCGCTCATTGACCTCGACGGGAACGATGGCCTCACATCCGTAGGCCAGCATGAAAGGCGTTTCCCCTGTCAAGGTTTTGTGGGCCATTCTATACGACCATAATATGCCAGGGATCTCGTCCGGCCAAGTTCTCTCGAGCCCAACTATTCTCTTCCGTAGGGGCCCAAGGATGTTCTTGTTAGCCGATTCTGCCAAGCCGTTTGACTGGGGATGAGCGACGGATGCAAATTATAGCTTGATCTTCAGTTCTGTACAGAAGTCTCTGAAGCCGGTGCTATCAAACTACATCCCATTGTCTATTACTATGGATTGGGAGATGCTGAAACGACAGACGATGCACTTTCAGACGAAGCTTCGAGCCTCCTTCCAAGTGATTCGGGATAAAGGCTCCGCTTCGATCCACTTGGTGAAAGAGTTGATAGGCCTTCTGCTCAAGCTTTCGCACTTCCACTGGGTCGGTCGGTTTCACTCCCGTGCTTAAGTAGCAGACTATCGGGTCCATCCATATGGCCCCCTGATCGAGGCTTAGAAGCTCTTATGGCAGCTTGCTAGGATGGAGTAGACATTGCATGTACACGGTTCGACCGAGCCCCGCTGGACAGGACGATGCCAATTTTGACAAGGCATTAGCTCAATGATTCATCGATCTTGGCACGTGATGAATTTCTACGCACGTGAAGGTGGTGAGCTCAGCTTTAACGACTTGTACATAACTCTGCATTGATTCATCGGCCTTGAAGGTCACATTCAATTGATGGACGACGAGGCTGGAGTTACTGAACAGTTGGACTACTCTTGCCCCCAGGGCTCGAGCCAGTCGGAGTCCATTGATGGCCGTCTCATATTCTGCACCATTGTTGGTTTCAAATATGTCACCCCCGGAAGTCTGGACGATTATTCCGGACCCGCTCCTGGCTTGGGTGGATGAACCATCGACTTGTACGATCCAGGTTCCCTCGTCCTCGATTGTGTATTTTGCCCTACTGGTGGAGGCGAGGGGATAGCTTCGGTCATTGTGCTAGTCGCACATACCTCTTCCTGGGGACCATCGTCGTAGGTGAGTTTGACAATAAAGTCAACGAGAGCCTGCCCTTTGATGGCGGTCCTCGATTTGTACTGGATGTCGAACTCGCTCAGTTTGACCCCCCACTTTGTCATCCTCCCTGATCGGTCGAGCCTCTTCAAGGTCTGCTCTAAGGGAGTATGGTGAGGACCAAGATGGTGTGGGCTTGGAAATATGGTCGAAATCTCCTGGTAGATTGGACCAATGCAAAGCCATCTTTTGATCCTCGAGTAGTTGACCTCCATGCCTTGGAGGACTTGATTGACGTAGTAGATGGGCCATTGTATCCCAGCGTCTTATTTAACAAATACTGAGCTCACGGCCTCCTTGGTGGCTACCAGGTAGAGGATGAGCTGGTCATCCTTATTTGGTTTGGTCAGGAACGATCGGGTGTGAAGGTACTCCTGCAACTCTGAGAAGGCTTTTTTGCAGTCTGCATCCCATTCAAACATTCTCTTGCCACTCATGGCAGAAGCTATCACCTTTCTCAGTACCCTGAAGAAAGGCAATGACCTCTCGGCCGACTTGGACAGGAACCGTCCTAAGGCCGCTATCCTTCCTTTCAGCCTCTGGAGCTCTCTAAGAGTTGAGGGTTCATTCATCATGATGATGGCAGCAATCTTGTCGGGGTTGGCCTCGATCCTTCATCATGATGACGGCAGCAATCTTGTCGGGGTTGGCCTCGATCCCTCGGCTCGGCAACATGAAACAGTGGAACTTCCCTGAACGAACCCTGAATGTACACTTAGATGGGTTTAGTCAAAGGTTGTATCGCCGGATCTGTGCAATTATCTCCCTGAGGTCTGCGAGGTGATCTGTTGGCTTCTTCGACTTGACTAACATGTCATCAATGTAGACTTCTAGGTTTTGCCCTACTTGAGCCTCGAAGACGTCATTCATCATGCGTTGGTACGTGACGCCTGCATTTTTCAGACCGAATGGCATTTTGGTGTAACAGCATATACCTCAATCAGTGATGAAGGAAGTTTTCTCCTCATCCTCCGGTGCCATTTGAATCTGGTTATACCTGGAGAAGGCTTCCATAAAGCTGAGAAGTTTGTATCCCGAGGCACTGTCGACCAGATGGTCAATTCATGGTATGGGGTAGCTATCTTTAGGGCACGCCTTGTTGAGGTCGGTGAGGTCGACGCACATTCACCACTTGCCGTTAGCCTTCCTGACCATCACGACATTCGAGAGCCATTCGGGGTATTTGACTTTTCATATGAAGTGGGCCTCCAGAAGTCGTTCTACCTCTTCGTTAGCAGCTTTCATCTTTTTGCCTCCCATGTTTCTCTTCTTTTGCTTCACGGGCTTAGATGTCGGGTCGACCCCCAATTTGTGGGACGCTAACTTTGAGTCAATGTCAGGTATGTCCTTCAGGGTCTAGGCGAAGATGTCGGCACGCTCTCTCAGGAGGGTGATTAACCGCTCCTTTATGTCGCGAGGGAGCAGCGACCCAACTGAGACGGTTTTTCCTTCTTCGTCGGAGATCTTGATACTTTTCGTTTCTTCTACCTCGGCGGGTCGCCGATCCTTGTCCCTGGGTCGACTGGGTCAGTTTGCTGATCCTCCTCAGGGTGGCAGATAGCGTGTAGCATGATCGCGCCTGCTCCTGATTCCCTCTTGCTCTTTCAACCCCCTCGGGGATCTGGAATTTGATCATCTGGTGGAATGCTTCTATGGCGTTCAGCAGCGATCTTCCAATGATCCTGTTGTATGCCGAGTTGATCTTTACCACCATAAGTTAGTTAGGCGTGTAATTTATTGAGGATACATACCGAGGGTCACAGGTAAGGTGATGATGCCTGCTATATGAGCGGAGTGCCCGGTGAACCCCACCAAGGGTCTTGTGCAAGGCGTCAACTCTTCGGACGATATTTTCATCCTCTCCAGTGTGGTGAAGAAGATTATGTCGCATAAGTTTTCGGTGTCAACGAGCAACCTTTTCACGGCGATCTCTCTAGTCATGGATGTGATCACCACAGCGTCATCGTGCGGTAGCTCCACCCCTTCCAGATCTTTATCCGAGAAGTAGATAGGAGACGTTGAGTATCTGGGGCACTTTTGCCCCACGGAAACTGTCATCAATCTCCCAGTGTAGGAACTTTGGAGAGAGATTGATAGCTCCGGGTGTGGGGGACCTTCCGTTATCATGTTGGTGATCCCGACACTGGGGGATCATGTAGCAACCTCGGAGGATGTGGTTGGGTGAGTCGGTATACTCGAGTGGTTTGTCGAGGGGGATGTCGACTTGTGGTTTCTTACAGATGGCGCCAAACTGTTAAGTCCAAAAATGACCAAGACAGTTGTCAAGCTGACGGGGACTCGCGGTACTGAGCTGGAGCCTAGTCAGCCTTTGGAGTGGGACCCTCGGTTGGATGAACCGGGGTCGGTAGTTGGTAGTTGATGATGGTATGACCGTTGATCGACCTAAGAACGATCGTCGGATTGGTCGTTCGAGGCTGAAGAGTTTGATATCGACCTTGGGCATTGGATGGCAATCGTTGATCTGCACCATAAGGAGTCATTAGGGGGGTTGAATCTGGGTTCCGATCCAAATCCCCTCCGATGCTTAAGTTAGTAGGAAACTTAAGGAAGAGAGGGAGCTTGGCATAGCTGAGATCGACCCACGGAGGTTCGTCCCAAGACTGACGATGCAAGCTCGAATATAGAATGAAAAGGAAAGAAGATCGAGCTCTATGTATTAGCACTCATACCTTGAAGATGGAACCCATTTACCTTTGTCCGTCGACCTATTTATTGGGAGCTCTTCCTGATTGGGCGTAACCGCCCCTCATTGATTAGGACACGATCCTATTCTAGATTCGAGCTAACGGATGTCCATTTACTCGGTCCCATTAACTCTTCCTTGAATGTTGACGTCTATCCAATAATCGTCTGACCCGTTCGCCCGACTCAGGCGTAGCCCACTTAGAGTGTGGGGGTAATGGGTTGCAGGGGAGAAACGGGTCGACTATGCGGATACCCAATTGGGTTTGTATCTGTGCACTAACAATCCTCATACATTCATATCATGTTTCACCCTCCAAATCCCAACTTTATACACTTTTCGATGAATATTTGGAACTATTTCACTTTCGGAGCGTTTTTATTGATTTCAGGGAATTTGGAGTGAATTAGAGCGATACGTTGCAATCTGGAGATGAAGCCATGATTGATGATGCATGAGCAGTAAGAATATCCTTGGATATGAGTTGGAAGCACCAAAAGATAAGGAAGAAAGATCTATGAAAGTTGGAGCAAAGAAAAAGAAGAAACAAATCTAAAACGCATGAAACGTCAAATATTTACGCACTCCTCCACCTTGTTTTAATTTCTGCCATCATTTCGGAATCCATATCGATCTGGGGATATTTTCACTCATAGTAGACTTCATGACGGTTCCAATGCCTCCAAGAATGCGCAAAATGGAGGTTGGATGAATTTTCTAGAATTTCTGCCAGATTGGGTAGCAGTGCTGGAATTTCTCACTCGACCGAGTGGAGAGATCCACTCGATCGAGTGAGGCTAACATTAACCCAGCCCAAGGAGCCATGTATATCAAATTCACTCGACCGAGTGAGACTTTCACTCGACCGAGTGGTTCTACCACTTGACCGAGTGAAGAGAAGAAACAGAACGCTGAAATTTGAGAGGCTCTACAGGAATTCTCACTCGACCGAGTGAGCTGGCGGCCAGATTCTGGGAGTTAGGTTATAATTCGAGTTTTGGGTGTTTGGGTTGACTTTTCCTTAGGTTTTTGGGTAGCTATAAATACAAATTTGTAGCGGTCATTGAGGGGGGTTCCTATTATTTTCTTGAAGACTTTTTTAGAGGTTAGGCCATGTCCTAGGCCCTCTCTTGGTTCTAAAAACTTGTATTTGGATTGGATTTCTTCATGAAAACTAAGTATCTTTGTAATTGTTATTTGAATATTTGATTTGACATCTTTTTATATGCAAGTAATGTTTCTTATTGATTTTTATATCATTATTGATATGCTTGGTTGATTCTTGTTCTAGGGTTTAGTTGATCTCTATTTGTGTTAGGGTTGAGATTGGTTGTGCCTAGATATTGATAAAGCTAGGGCTTTTGTGATTGTGAAAGTATTATTCCAGAAATTTAGAGATTTGTTTAGATATAGTTGTGCATGATGGTGGCACTAGTCTAGTGTGTGCGTGAGCAACATTGGGTCTTGACAACTCTTTAAACGTCTAAGTAGATTCGTAACTACTTCATTAGACACGGTTGTGCACGAGAGTGACACCTAGTCTAGCGTCGTCATTACGCTTCTACACAATTAACTCTGAGCCGTACGACAGTAGATCCAGGTACAAGACCATTCACAACACAAGATTCTAACATTGGTGTGCAAGAATAACCAAGTATATGATTCATCCTAGTTTATGATTCAATAGCTAGGAACATCGGTTGATACCCAAAACATCGGTAGTTGTGATACTATTCTCTAGATCTCTTACCTTATTTCTTTCTTTGTTTATTATTATGTGGAGAGTGTTTCCTGTGACAACCTTTATCATCGACACCGACATCCATCACCATTGCCATTACATCATACCATAACCATCTCCACCCATAAACCTTCGTAGTCGAACCAACCTAAGATCGATTGGAGCCAACACCACCTCCCGGTGATTCGATACCCGCTCACCACTTAAAAAACTTGATCGTGTCTGGATGTACTAGGAAAATAATGTAGTTTTACCGCAAGTACACGGTCAAGTGGTGAGCGGGTATTGAACCACGGGGAGGCAGTTGTATTAGCTTGGTTGTCCAGATGTAGCAAAGATTGTGAATAATAGTGAAGGAAGTGTGTCACGGATGTGTAAAGATGTTGGTTGAAATTCAATTAATAAAAATGTCTAGGACTAGGGAATCCCCACTATATATTTTCGAGTTTCAATGTGAATATGAACTCCTAATCACTAACTCTTGGTTTAGGGTGAAATTGTCGCAACTGTGTTGTGAACCGGTGCACGCTCTCACGCTACACAAGTCTAAAATAAGTCAAACTAGAGCATTGCTCTCGTGCAAGCCTAGTTGAATTATTAGCATTAAGATCGACGAATATAATTCAATTCACGCTTAAGTCCACTGTCGTGCGACGTGAGTTCGAATCTAGATTATGGTGGTTTGTATTCATCTTACCATCGTACAGACGAATATAACCATAGAAATATAATAAAGATGCTAGCTTTGGTCACTCTCATGCACCAAATCTAGGATATCTAAATTATAGGCCTAAATCAAATATCTAAGGCTTCATATAGATCAGGATCCTCTCTGAGCTCTCAAGATCTAAGCAGAAATCCCTAGCTATTTGTAGTTGATCGACCATAATCTAACCCTAAAACAAGTTTAGCAAACAAGAGTTTCAATAAATTTTAGATATCAAACTTTAGATCCATAGGGTTCATCCCTTTGTCCTAGAGCAAAGAGACTACTCACTAACAAACATGATCAAAGCAATAGGATATATTGAGACAATAGAATTCATCATAGTAAAGAGAATCAAACAAGAAATAATCATTAAAACTAAATAGATCAAAAGTTTAGACAACCTGATGTTCTCCAAAGCTTTAAATCAACAAGAGAATTAAGAACTAGCTTCTCCAATCAATAGCAAAGAAAATAAAAGTTGAGTTTTTCCTTGTCCCTAGCCGTCTCGCCTCCCTCTAGCGACGGCTACTATATTCTATATTTATACTAGCCCAAAAAACCTAAGAAAAAACTGACAAAAAATACCCAAACCCTGAATTAAAACCTAACTTCCAGAATTCTGGCCTCCGGCTCACTCGTTCGAGTGAGACTCTCTACTTGTTCGAGAGATAATTCTTGCAGAGACTCTCAAAATCAGCGTTCTGTTTCTTTTGGTCACTCGGTCGAGTGGTCGATTCACTCGGTCGAGTGAAAGTCTCACTCGATCGAGTCAATTTCTCTGGTAGAAGGGGTTCTTGCCGATTGTCTCAATCGATCGAGTGAGTATTCTCACTCGGTCGAGTGGCTTTGATGCGCTTGGCTCCTTAGGATGGATTGGTGTCAGCCTCACTCGGTCGAGTGGAGTGATCCACTCGGCCGAGTAAGCTGCTTCTTCAGCTCTTTCTCCTTCTTCTTCCTTCGTTCCTCTTTATCTTCTCTTTCTCTCGCTTCTTCTTCTCTTCTAGCACCATAAGCTCCTCCATATCATGGCCATGGATGCTCTGGCATGTGTGCATATGCTCATAGCTCCAATTTAGTCTCGATTGCTCCATATTTACTAAAAATCCAATAGAATATAGAAATAGTGAAATTCATCGAGAAATCGTCGTTTAAGCTTCGAATATGCAATATGGGCAATCGATATGACATGAAAATATGCAAGAATAAAGTGTAAATATGATCATATCAAAATCCCCCAAGCTTACCTCTTAGTCGTCCTCGAGGAAGATTAGTAAAAAAGCAAACCCGACGAATAAAAATAAAGAAAGCTAAAAGTAGAAAAGAAAGCGAAGAAAGAGAATTGCTAGATCATCCATTCAGAGCTTGAATTCACTCACCAAAGTGCACCAACAAAGAATATATACACACTATCATTTTCATTTCAACATCATTTCATATTTGGCACACTTGAAAAACTGAGAACAATGTGAATTTTATGAAATATGAAATCGGTTTAACATTAAACATCGTCTAAGGCATAGAAAACGATATACTTTCTCATGGCCAACACACTTTTCAATTGAATGCTTTTACTTGGAGTATAAGAAACATCACACAATTCATACATACAATATGAATAGAAAGATATGGTTTTATGAATTTCATGTTCATTTTTCACTTATAGGTGTCGTCATACTCAAAGTCATCTCCCTAAGTATTAAAGATTACCTAGCTTCGGTAGTCATGCACATATAAGTAATCACTCTCTCACTCATCATTGGATTTTCTCCCCCCAAGCTTATATGTAGGTGTAATTGCATCAAATATCAAGAAAATGGTTTTCCCAAATATTGTATCTTTAGAAAAGAAAAGATAAAGAAAAGAAAAGAAAATGTATTTACAAGAGAGGAGCTTGTGTATATACGCATATCTTTATTCATATAATTTTCTTTTTTTTCTTTTTTTCTTTTGTATTTTTTCTTTTTCTTTCTTTTTTTCTTTTTTTCTAATCCGTATATACACAAGGCACATTGCTTTGCAAAAAAAATTTTGTGTTTTTGGAATTTTGGATCTTTTGGCTTTTCGACGAATTAGGAAGGATACTGCAATAAGAGTCACTCTATGGAAGAATTTCCAATGATTGTATGTATAGAAATATTTTCAAGTTATGTGGAGAAAGAATAAATGATATCACTCGGTTCACTCTTTGTATGTGCATAACTACTTTAGCATGGTAATGTCTTCTACTCGGTTTAATTTCTAAAAGCAGACTACCTACTCATATCAAATGACATTTATTTCATTCAACTCGAAGATTTCTTACACAATTCATGCAAATAAGAAGTGATATAGATATGAACGCAATACTCTAAATATAATGCAATTAATGAGTGAATTTTGGTGTGTTTTCTATAAATAGCATAAAATAAAGTACTTCCTAGACGTGTCAACGTTAAAATTCATTCATAAACACTAAATATCACATTGGAAGTTCTTTTTCTCAAGTGCACACAAACATATCGTAAATGACATTAGAAATAAAGACAACAGCGTAGCGAAAGGATCTGTGCACAGGTAAAGCGATTTTCAAGCTTAATTCATCATAGCAAATTCATTTCTAACAAAGAAAGTAAAAGAAATCAGGATAAAGTAAAAACTAATTATATACACATGCAAGCACTCCCAAAGTAAGGAAAACATGATGCATGGTAAAAAAGAAAATAAAAAGTGAAAAAAGATGTGAAAATAAGTGAAAAATAAAGAAAAATAGAATAAAAGTAAAAAAACAAAAGTGTGTGAGTACACTCACTCCCCAAGCTAAACATCACATTGTCCTCAATGTGCAAAGTGTGGCACATGGACATATAAGATATGGGTGCGTGGGTATGGATGCTAAAATGATGCAAAATAAAAGAAAAGATAATAAAGATAAAATCCTAATGCATTTATATGATAGGTAATAACTAAATGCAAGCATGCATGCAAAATAATGATATGTATACATAAACGGTCAAAAGATATTCTCCCAGGCTGGAATATATGGTGCCATGAAAAGGTGAAGACAGCGGGGCATACAAAAATATAGAGATAGATGGGAGCAAAAATACATCAGGCATCAGGGTCAGATGCCTACTCAGGATCAGCACCATCACCTCCATGTGGTGGGGGTGGGGGTGGTAGGGGTGGTGCGTGCTGCTGCTGCGGCTGCTACAGAAGGCCCATGATCTGGTTCAGCGTCCACTGAATACCAGGAATGACATCAGTGTGGCGCTGCATGGCAGTAATAGTTTGTGCGAGGGATCGAAAATCAACTCTAATCCCAGCTACTGCAAACTCGATCGCGCGTAGGCGCGAGGAAGTGTCATCAATAGTGGAAGAAGAGGGACATGTATGGGCAGGACTCCCTCGGCCTCCAAAAATGTGTGGAACGACGATAGGGTGTATGGACGGAGAAGGGCTCATAGTAGGATGCTCAGCCTGCAGATGAGGCTGAGACACATGTATGCTCTCAGATGTGGATGAAATAGATGAGATAACAGGAATCTCGGTAAAAGTAAAGGCGGATATAGAGGTCGTGGCAACAGATGTAGTGACAGAAACCACGACACTCTCTTAAAATATGACGTCGGTGGAGATAAAAATATCGACGGGTGGGGTGTATGTGAATGCAGAAGATAGGATCTCACCAGACATCGGGATCTCAAGTGATGTAGGGATCTAAACATTCGAAGAGATATGTAACTCAGTGCTCGAAGGGGTGGACAGCTCAGCACTCTCAGAAATAATAGGAATGGCACCAGAGACAGAAGTGGAACTCTCAAGAATGGCACTCTCAGGGATGGAGGCAGATGTGGAGCCCTTAGCACGAACAGACGTGGAGACAGATGTGTTGGGTACAGGCATAGGCTCAGAAATAGGTGGGGCTACGGGAATCTCAGCTGGGTAGGGCTCGACGGGATGATGTTGATCATCATCAGGCTCTAGCACGTAAACAGGTGGAATGAGGAGATCTATATGGAACCTCCACTCAGCACCTGCTAGTCCCATGTGAGTCCGAGCAAGGTTTAATCTTCGGAGACGGTACTATGCAGCCAAACCCAATGGCGCTAAACATGTGATCGGATCATATGCATATGGGTCAAGACATTGTCGGTTGGAGAGGTATGTTCCATAGCAAGGGTTAAATCAGCAGGAAACTAGAGATCGAAAATAGGGGGCAAGAAGGGTGATCAGATCGCCACAACATATCGCCTTGGTGAAGGCGATCGTGGAAAGGATGCGGTCGAAAAACCAACTAGCGACATCGATAGATATGGCAGGAACTAGGACGTACCCACCAACCTCAAGTTCTCTCTCCCATGTCATGTCCCACAAAATAAAAAGCTTAGGTGTGGAGATAGTACCTACCTCTGGCCTACCAAATAAGGTGGTCACCAAAAGGTGCCATGCGAGGCATAGGCAGGGGTGGACTATCGATGAAGCCTTCGCCCGACTAGGGTCGAAGTGTGGGATGCATATGATCAGCTCCCAAAATGCACCATCAGCAAAGACGGGGGGCATGATGACTAGGGCCAAATGCCATGTCAGAGTCTGGAATTAGAAGCCAGTGAAAGTAAGCATGGACCCTGAAAGAATAACCACTAGGAGTCATATGTATAGAACTCAAGACTTCTAGTGTCAATCGAACATAGGTGTTCGTCGACCTCGACATAAAATCACCCCAACCAACATTATCGTATACCGGGTGCAAGCACTGGAATCGCTCTAGTCGCTCTAGTGTAGGAATGCAACCGAACCTAGTGGGTATGATCGGACGCCTGGAGATCCTTTCAAATTTGGTGTGGTGTGTGTCATCTCTGAAAGTGATCACATACGTCTCCAAAGGTGGTGGTGGCTGTGATGGTGGTGCAGATGGTGTTGGTGGTGCTGACAGTGCTGGGACATGATCGCTACGTGGTGGTGGTGGTGCAGCTGCAGAAGAAGTGCTGAGGTCACCGGTCTTCTTCTTATTAGCAGCGGAGACCCTGGAGCTAGATCGAGTCCGTGGAGGCATGGTGTAATGCCATGAAAACCAAGCACTCCACACAAAATATATATGTGTATGATCGTAAGAAAAATGTAATGGAACAAGTGTACCAAGTGATTGATGCGACTCCTAATTACTTCCCAAAGTGTAGAACGATCCCCAAGCAATATCTCCTCAATCATCGCAACGGATCTCCCCCAAGCTTGTATAATGCACAAAGAATATGAATTAGCGATGAAATTTTAGATTGATAGGGGAAAATCGAGAAAATTGGAGATTTATAGGGTTAATTTGGATTTGGGGTTGAATTAGGGATTACAAAAGGGTATAAGAAGAGTTAGGATGGAAATTAGGGCTTGATGGAGGGGTAGGATGGTCGGAGATCACTAGAGGAGGTCGACTGATGGTGACGTAAGGTGGCGCGGTCGTTCGAGTGGCTAGGGTTGAAGGGGGAATGGTGTTGCTGTGATTGAGTGTGGGAAGAGACTCGAGTGATGTGGCCTGGCTGCGTTTCATCGAGGGGGAGACTCGAACGAGTCGTGATCCCCCTTTTATTTGGCACTGCCGACTTAAGTCGCTCGGTCGGGTGACTTTAGTCACTCGATCAAGTGACTCAGAACGACACGATTTTCTAGGGTGCAACTGGGTCGAGTGACTCGGTCAAGTGAGATGAGTCACTCGGTCGAGGTAGAAGATGAAACAGAACAAAAGATGAAACAGAACAAAAAATTTCAGATTTCTGCTACAGTCTCCCACTCGGTCTAGTAGGCTAGTCACTCGGTCGAGTGGGAGGGCCTCACATAGCATGAAACTTTTGGGTTCTGCTATAGGGATCCACTCAGTCGAGTGATATAATCACTCGGTCGAGTGGTATAAATTGACAGTGTTAAGAATTTTCAATTCCCTGTTTAGTATTCTCACTCGGTCGAGTGAGAGTCTCACTCGGCCAAGTAGGTCTAACTTTTTAGCTCCTGGTTTCTGTTTATCCTCATCTTATGTCTCGCTTTTGTTCTCGAAATTTCTCCTTCTTTTCTCATTCAAACTTCTCCATGGCATGGATCTCCTTCATTATATGTGCTCTGCATTAATTTGTCATCTTCATGATCTTCTTCCTGCAGGTAAAACATATCCCAATATCAGATTTTGTCTAACTTTCGGTTTTTTCGATTTTTTTGTGTTTCCAAGTAAAACAAAAAACTAAGGACGAACTAAAACAAATATAGAAATGTCGAGTTGCCTCCCGATAAGTTTATGGTCTTGAGCTCGACCCCTGATAATTTACATTCGGCGTGAGATATTCGACGCATAGGGAATGCGCGTGTCAAATTTGGCTAGGAGACAAGTAGGCTTGGATCGCTTGACCTTATCTTGCTTGGCCTCTTCATGTAGCGTCTCCTTCTTCATGGTGGTGGGAGATATCTTCCCACAAGCTTCATTTCTAGCCTTCAAAGGCTCCTTGTTCTCCTTCGGTGATGTTTATTGTGGCTTCACCGGTGGAGTGTGCTTTGGATGCTTCCCTGAAGAGAGTTTATAGAACTCTCTTATCCTAACGACATCAGCGTCGTTCTCCTCTTCATCGATGAGAGGCTCCAGGGTGTCTTCAATGTGAGTACTCTTTTCAGAAATCGGCTCCCCGTCAAAATTCTCCATAAGTAAGGTCTTGACAGTGTATGGCATGGCTTCCTCAATAACCTCTTCAAGGAGATCGACATAGTCATTCTCTTCAATCGTCGACATGTTCTTCATAGCCGGCGGGAGATGGAATTCGACTTCAATGTTTCCAATGTTGAGGGACAAAGTTCCCTCCCGCACATCAATGATGACTCCAGCTGTGGCCAAAAAGGCCACCCAAGTATGAGAGATGTATCTTCAACTTCCTTTACGTCCATAAAGACAAAGTCACATGGCACGCAAAGTCCACCCGGTATTTGCAATGGCACATTTTCAGCTATACCAATCGATCTAGTAATGTGTCCGTCAGCGAGTCGTATCTTCATGTCGGTTGGCTTCAGATCGGACCCCGTATTCAGTTTCTTAAACATGGTGAGGGGCATAAGACTGACGCTCGCCCCCAAGTCAACTGAAGCTTTCTGTAGGGGGACTCCGCCTAATGTGAAGGGAATTCTGAAGCTACCAGGGTCTTTGAATTTATTTATCCCATTGTCCTTGTTAACGAACCATGTCCCTTGCTCGGCTAGCATAATCTTTTTCGTCCTTTTTCTTCTGTTTATTAAGTCTTTCATAAACTTTGCATACGTCGTGATCTCTATGATGGCGTCTAGGAACGAAATATTTAGGCTAATGCCTCTCAGATACTCCAGAAAGCGAGCAAACTTCTTCTCCAATTTAGTTTTCGCCAACCTTTGGGGAAATGAAATAGGTGGTGTATAAACTCTCTCTTTCTGGGGGGTCAATATTTTCAGCAGCATCATCTCCATCTACAACCACTGTGGGCCCCTCACCTTCTTTATCTTCTTCATTCTCAACCGGAATAGCATGCTTGGAAGTTTGAGCTTGGATCATGACGGGCGTTATATCCTTCCCATCGCTAGTAGTCACCGCCACCAGTGCATTAATGTGGCCGGTGTTACTCCTTGGATTCACTTCCGGTTGTGCCGGTAATTGGTTTTGGGCTCTAGCAAACTGAGTCATTTGTTCCGCCAACTGTGCTATAACGGAGTTGAGATTCTTCTGGCTTGCTAACAGCTCAGTATTGATCTTCTCTTGCGTGTCCATAAACTCCTCAACCTTGATCTCATGTGTAGACTTTTGTGGCACCTGTTGTTGGTACTGCGACCGCCAATTTTGATTGAAACCGATGGGTCTATAAGGCCCCATATGTTGCCTGGAATTGTTGTTGTTTTGGCCTCTGCTGATATTGTTGATGCTGAGGTTGTGGGTGAACTTGTTGTTGCTGGGGTGGTTGTTGTTGAGGAGTATTCAAAGCTCCACTATTGTTAGCATAAGAAAATCCGGTGTGAGTCTTCCAAGCTAGATTCACCCAAGATGAATTGTTTCCACTCACAGGCTTATAATCTGTACCATACTGAACCAGCTCCATATGTTCCTCAACTGCTTCAGCTCCCATATACATGACTTGGCCTTGACCTTGCCAATTATTCATACTTGCGCCAGATGATGTATCATGAGCACTAAACAGCTCGCTCAGCTTCTTTTCTATTCTCTCTACAACCTTAGAAAGATTATCAAACTTCCCAGTCAATTTTGCCACTGCTTTGGCCTTATAGATACTAGCCGGCTTGGACGATGATGATGATTGGGCTATCTCATTGGCACACTTTTGATTATTAGAAGCCATCGCTTCAAATAATGTCGTGGCCTCTTCTGGAGTCTTTGCCAAGATCGCCCCATTAGCGATGGCGTCTATAATCATCTTTGTATCTTGATTCAATCCATTATAGAAGCTATGAATCAACTCCCAGTCATTGATACTGTGGTGGGGGCATTGGAGTTGAAGAACTTTGAATTGATCACACACTTCATATAAAGATTCCTGGGGTTTTTGCTTGAATGACATCAAAGGATTTCTCAGTCTGACGGTCTTTAATGGTGGATAGAATTTATTAATGAATGCACATGTAAGATCATCCCATGTGGTGAAGGTACCGTTCGCGTGTGACCATAGCCAATATAAAGCTTTATCCTTGAGTGTGAATGGAAAGAGCCGCAGACAGATGGTATCCTCTAATACGTTGATAACTTGAAAAGTGGTGCACTTTGACAAGAACATCTCGATATGTGAATGTGGATTCTCATACATGTGTCCATAGAATGGGTCTTGTTGCATCAGCACAACTAGTCCTGTTTTCAGCTCAAAATTCTTGTCAGCTAGCACTTCTGGCATAAGAATGGATGATGTTGCAGATTTCTTTCGAGTACACCGGTCCCGAATAGAAATAACTCTGACATTCCTCATACCATTATTCTCAGCTGCCATCTTGATATCCCCTAGAATATGCATCTTCTCTGCTCTTAGTTTCCTTGCAGTTTGCTCAATTTCTGGATCAAAGTGTATCAAGCTGTCAATGGCCCTTGAGCGTGTGTTCATGCACAGAGAAAGAGAATCTACAGAGAATGTTAGCACAATAGAGGAAAAATAAAAAGGAACCAAGAAAAAATATTGTTGCCTCCCCGACAACTGTGCCAAAAACTTGATCGTGTTTGGATGTACTCAGAAAATAATGTAGTTTTATCACAAGCGCACGGTTAAGTGGTGAGCAGATATCGAATCACGGGGAGGTGTTGTTGGCTCCAATCGATCTTAGCTTGGTTCGACTACGAAGGTTTATTGGTGGAGATTGTTATGGTATGATGTAATGGAAATGATGATGGATGGCGGTGTGATGATAAAGGTTGTCACAGGAAACACTCTCCACACAATAATAAATAAATAAATAAATAAGGCAAGAGATCTAGGGAATAGTAACATAACTACCAATGTTTTGGGAGTGAAACGTTGTTCCTAGCTATTGAATCATAAACTAGGATGAATCCTATAATTGGTTGCTCACACACACCAAGGTTAGAATCTTCTGGTGTGAATGGTCTTGTACCCAGAACTACTGTCGTACGGCTCCGAGTCAATTGTGTAGAAGCGTAATGACGATGCTAGACTGGGTGTCACTCTCGTGCACAACAGTGTCAAATGAAGTCGTTACGAATCTACTCAAACGTTTAGAGAGTTGTCAAGACCCAATGTTGCTCTCGTACACACCAAACTAGTGACACCATCATGCGCAACTATATCTAAACAAATATCTAAATTTCTAGAATAATACTTTCACAATCACAAAAGCCCTAGCTTTATCAATATCTAGGCACAACCAATCTCAACCCTGACACAAATAAAGATCAACTAAACCCTAGAACAAGAATCAACCCAGCATAGCAATAACGATATAGAAATCAATAAGAAACATTGCTTGCAAATAAAAAGATGTCAAATCAAAGATTCAAATAAAAATTACAAAGATACTTATCTTTCATGAAGACATCCAATCCAAATACAAGCTTTTAGAACCAAGATGGGGCATAAGGCATGGCCTAACCTCTAAAAACGTCTCCAAGAAAATAATAGGAACCCCCCTCAATGACGGCTACAAAGTTGTATTTATAGCTACCTCAAAAACATAAGAAAAAGTCAACCCAAACATCCAAAACCCGAATTATAACCTAACTACTAGAATCTGGCCGCCAGCTCACTCGGGCGAGTGAGATTCTCACTTGGTCGAGTGGGAATTCATGCAGAGCCTCTCAAATTTCAGCGTTCTGTTTCTTCTCTTCACTCGATCGAGTGGTAGATCCATTCGGTCGAGTGACTTTGATATGCATGGCTCCTTGGGCTGGGTTAATGTCAGCCTCACTCGGTCGAGTGGATCTCTCCACTCGATCGAGTGAGAAATTCCAGCACTGCTACCCAATCTAGCAGAAATTCTAGAAAATTCATCCAAGCTTCGTTTTGCGCGTTCTTGGCAGTGTTGGAACCGTCATGAAGTCTACTATGAGTGGAAAATATCCCCAGGTCTAAATGGTGTAATGGCAAGTATTCATCAGTACGTATTTCGTACGTATTCTTCTTGTGGATGAAGTTTTTATGATTAACTTTAGTTGTCATCGTCTGTAGCTCGAGGTTTTAGCTTGTGGCGATACCGTAATAATTCGAATAGTTCGATGCCTTAGCATAGCTTAATCATTACAACTTTAATTATAAATAATTAATGAGTAATAATATCTAATTTTAAATTCAAAATTCAAATTTTAAAAATCAAATTTAAATCTCTTTAAAACTTTCATATTGATTCCTAATAAATCCTATTAAAAACCTATAGTTAATTTGGTATTATTTCCTCTCATTAAATCCCATGAATCATTCCATGATTATTACATCATTTCAAATACTTCCTTTTTCTTTCCTTAGCTTTAAACCCTACCAATACAAAACAAAACAAAATTAAAATCCAAACCCTAAACCCTAAACAAAAATTCACGCACACCTCCCCCCTACAAAATAAAACCCTAAGATGAACCCGCCAGCCCCATCTCAAACTCGCGGCACCCCACCTCTCTCTCTCTCTCTCTCTCTCTCTCTCTCTCTCTCTCTCTCTCTCTCTCTCTCTCTCTCTCTCTCTCTCTCTCTCTCTCTCTCTCTCCCCCCTCCCTCTCTCTCTCTCTCTCTGCGGCCTCACCACCGGCGACCCCCACGCCGTCTCCAGCACCACCAAAGAACCTGCACCACCACAACCCGCAGCCACCCTCTCCGTCACCCTCGCCAGATCCCCGCGCCACCGCCTTCCTCCTCCCGCCAGATTCCCTCCGACCCACGCACCACCGCCCATCTCCTTCCGCACCCCATGCCACCACCACCGCCTGCGGACCTCTCGGACCACCACCATCTCCAACCTCGCCTCCCACACCGACGCCCCACCTTCATTCTTCCAAAACTCCAACTCGCAACTCCTCCGCCCACAGCCACCAACGACCTCCCCTCTCCCTTCCACTCTCTTCCGAAGACCTCAACACCACCCCCCCCCCACTAACCTCCGACCTTCCCTCAGCTCGCGCCATCCTCCTCCTCCAAAAACAGCCACCAGCCACCCCTCGGGTAGCCCTCGAAGCCGCGGCCAGTACTGCACCACCGCTTGACGTCGCCCTGGACTCGCTGTCGTTGCTCTGCACCATCACCGACCACCTGTCGTCGTTAACCAAGCTACTGCCCATCAGTCTACATGCAAACATGTGAGTTGCATTTATAAGTTATTATATGTTTTAAACAGTATATTAATATGTGTAAGTTCATATATATATACGTAAGTTATATATGTTAGTTTATAGTGTAAGTTAGTTTGTTTATATAGACAGTAAGTTTTATAAAAACAGTATATTATATTATTTCATATATGTATATAGTACCTTATATAAATAGCAACTTTATATATCATATGCTAAGTTTATATATAAAAATGGTATATCATATTAGATGAATAGTGCTAGTGTTAGATAAGTTAGTATTATTCTTTGGCTTGACGTTATAAAATCTAATGACGTAGAAACGCACGTGCCTTTCATACGATCAAAACGACACCAAAATCGTCAAAATCAGGCAAGTGTGCATTTTTCTACATGTGTTTAAATATTATTGCATTTAAATAGTGTTGTATACCCCGGTTCACCCTCATGAGAACCTTATATGTTTGAATTCCATGTTTCGTAAAAATAGGAATTGCAAAACACTGCTAAACAGATATGAAACTCTTGATTAACTTGAAATCATAACTCTTGTGGTTTGGTTTGGCTATCTTGTGGTCCGGTTTGGCTAATCTTGTGGGCCGATTTGGCTAGTCTGGCTCGTGTTCTAGTATTATAAATCATGCGGGCCGGTTTGGCTGATTCTAGATCGTGGTCCAGGACAATACATGTGGGTGGAGTTGGGTTTGCAGGCACTAGTAGAAAGTAAAAGGGTCACCTTCGAGGGCACGAGAAGGTAGATTCACTTGTTATTCCCCTAACGACATGAACCTTAGTCACAAGTTAGATACACTCAAGAATATCTTGAAAAATGCCATCTTAAATGTAAGACATGTAAACTGTTACTGCTTTCACTTATATTAGAACTGCTATGCAAATATGATTCCTCTTCAGACTGCTTAGAAATTATAACTGTTCAATTATTCGTAATGTTTTAACTGCCATGAAAAATATTATGAAAACCTTGCCGATGGTCTTGTAATGCCCTGCTAAGCTACTGCACAAGTACTAGAGGGGGGGTGAATAGTACTTTAAAATAATTAAGAAGATAATTCCTAATTATCTTGCAAACTCTACCAATTAATGCGGAAATGCGGAAATGTAAATATGACAACAAGAAGACAATCACAAACAAGCAATATTACTGGGTTCGGATCCACCCAAGTCTCCCCGACTTGTTTCCGGTGATCCTACGTCCCAACCACCCGGATCCCCTCCGGATACTTGAGTTAGAAACCCTAACTCAAGATTTGCACTATGAAATACTTGTGAAGAACCTTCACAAAGTCAAATCATACACAAAGGAAATTGTGACTCCCACAACCCGGGATCACAAACAAACTCTCACAACCGAGAGTGAATCACTTACAATATCAATGTAAATTGAAATAGAAATTCTTACCGACAAAATCCTATGCCTTGAGTATAACTTACGATTTAGGGCAAAACGGATTTTGGGGAAGATGAAGAGGCACCAAACCCTAGCTCCAAGTAGATGACCAGCAATGGAGTCCTAGGTGGATGTTGGTGACCTAGAATCAAGCACTTGGCTTGGAAGGCTCACAATCAATGAATCTCTCTTTTGAAATAAGAGTGAGGGAGAGATTCTTGAATGGAAATGATTGAGCAATGAATGAGATTGAATGCTTTCTCTTTGATCTCTAAACTTCTCTTAATATCAGCCTTGAGTGCAATGAATGCAGCACACCAAGTATATATAGGATAGAGGAAAGAGAGAGCAAAAATCGTGGCATTAAATGCTCCAACGGCTCTATTCTGAACCAAACTAGTCTGTCAAAGAACAACCACTGACCGACTAGTTCATCAACTAGTCGATCGGTCAAACAGCATGAACCGACTAAGAGGTGAACAGTGAATAGATAAAGTTCAGACTTAAAGAACTAGTCGGTCCAAGAAGACTTGCCAACCGACTAGTTTCACAACTAGTCGGTCGGTGAGTGAACTTAGACCGACTAAGAGATAAAACAAATAGTCTGAGTACAAATTGAATTAGTCGGTCCAAGAACAAATTATGACTGACTAGTTCATCAACTAGTCGGTCGCCAAATGAACATAGACCGACTAACGATAAACAGTAACTTGGCATGTACAGGGAAAGCTCAACTAGTCGGTCTAAGAAGGATCACTGACCGACTAGTTCACAAACTAGTCGGTCGGTGAGTCAACGTAGACCGACTAACTGTAAACAGTAAAGAGCTTAGAATTGAGAAGGCAAACTAGTCGGTCCAAGAAGCTTTGCCGACCGACTAGATCACCATCTAGTCGGTTGGTTCTTCTTCTTGAACCAACTAACATGCACAAGAAGTCGCGAATCGAAGCGCGATGCTTCGGGAAAGTTCGAATGGACTTCTACTAAGATCCTAGCTCTAAGATAGGAGCGTTATGAAGATTAAAACGTAAGACCTACTCAAGGCTTAACATTCTATGGAACGAAGCTAAAAGACTATAAATAAAACTTGACGAACCGTCTTCGAAAGCTTCGATCCGAATTTTCATGACTTCAATAATGGTCCAAAAGCTTCAACGAAGCTTTAGGCATACGATCACGTGCTTTGAGAAGTCTCAAGACGTCGCTTTAGATGTTCATATGAATTTGACGACGATCTCCATAAATGCACTCACAAAGAGTTAGTTCACGATATATTTATGTTTGTTCATCATCCAAAACCAAATCCGGGGAGTCCAATATCCAACATTCTCCCCCTTTTTAGTGATGACAAACCAACATAAATAATAATCAAAAATAATGATTCAAATGTAATTTACTTACTCCCCCTGCATTGATGACACGTTAATCTCAAAATTAAATAATAATCATATGCATCAAGCAGACGAGTAAAATATAAAATGTGAATCAATTATTGAAATTTAGGAATTCAATTCCATTTTTATATCTTAACTCCCCCTGAATCTAACATATCAAATTAGATTCTTGGAAAAATGCTTTAAATTATCATTTAGCTCATCGTCATTATTATATCTCTCCCCCTTTGGCATAAGCAAAAAGAGCGGGAGGAGATCAACGACAACAACAATGGCTTCAAATAAGAGCACGGGAGTCGTAGAATACGACCACGGTCCAAATGACACCAAAGGAAAATACGAATAAAATCAAAGCGTGTCAATGAGACCAAAGTCGAAAATCGATAATTAAAATCATCAAAACTCAAATTAATTTTACGGATTGATTTATGGAATATACTCTCCAATATCAACATTCTTGGTTAATTTAGTGCATGGAAAAAAATTCTATGTTTCCATAGAAATAATTTCTATTTAACCAAGTTATTATCATCGAGCGACGAAATCAACCATCAGAGACATAAAAAATATAATGTGCACAAGAGAGCAAATGTCAACATCGATGTATATATATAAATGAAGCATGAGTACATCAAAAAGATACATCGACAACATACATAAAAGCGATCCAACGATCGGGGCACAAAATACATCATATCACACAGCTGATATCAAAGTATCACATACGTACAAAAATATCAAAAACATCATCAGAGGTACATCAAAATATATCAAAATATCCAGAACCACCATCTATCCTACCCAACTCTCACAACTAGATCTATCATCCAAAGTGCATCGGGAGAGTCCTCAGAGAAGCTCAGGAGGCAGCGGGAGGATCTGCAGCAACAGCAGGCTCTGCAGGAGTGGAGGTGGTCACCGGATCAGCAGAAGTGTCCACGGGAGCGACAGGAGTGGCCTCGGGAGCACCAGTCGAAGTATCCACCGCAGGAATGGTGGTAACAGGTGTGCTCTCGGGGTCAATGGCAGAAGAGGCAACAACACCAGACATACCCTCAGGGGCACGAGCAGCAACACGAACAAGCTCCTCGATCTCATCCTCATCCAACTCCTCCTCGTCAGAAACTGACGGAGGGATCTCAATACCCAAATGAGAGGTGATACGAGCAAGTATCTCCTCAGTACGAGCATAACGAGACTCCATACGTCTCACTGAACATGCGAGCTCATCAAGAGTGGTAGAGGGAGCAGGAACAGCTGAGGCTGAAGCAGACACTGAAGCAGACGGGGTCGTCCTCTGAATGTGACGAAGCACCGCAAGAGACTTCTTGACGGCCATCGCATTCATAGGGGGACCGAGTGGACGCTCATCATCAGGGGGTAAAGGGACACGGAAGTGACAGAAAACAAGTGTCAGAAGGCACGGATATGGGATATGAGCAGACTTCGTGGACTTTCGAATACACTCGAAAGAATCCATCTTATCGAGTATGATCCTAGCCCAGTTAATCTCGCTCCTCATGAAGATGGCGTAGATTAGCTTGAGGAATGGCTGGGAAGGCAAAGAAGAGGAGCCGTACTTAGGAAGTAAGCACGACTTCAAGATCAGATTAAGCACCCAAGAATTCAGCTTGAAGGACTTAGATGGCACGCCAATCATGGCAGGAGGAATATCATGGAAGATCTCGGCGAGCATAACCTGATCAAGCTCATAGATGTCGTCGACAGAAATATCAGACGGAAGAAGGCCAGACGAGGAGACACCAAGCAAATCTCTTAAGACTTCTACCGTGAGGACTATCGGTGTCCCCAAGACAGTAGTCTCAATCGAGTGGGTCTCGTTGTACTGACCGCGAACCCTATTGGCGTAGAATAACTTGACAAGGCGAGGGTATGGGTGTGGATTCGCCTTAGGGTCATACCGAAGATAATCGATAAGACCGGAAGACGACAGAAGATTAGCAAGGCGTGGGAAGTCTGAAAACTGTACGAAATGCTCCAACAGCAGCAGACAGTGTTTGATACGGTTATATGCCGCGAGACACAACGGGTCATCACGACATAAGGAGATATCGACACCGCCAGCTGGCATCGGAGCATTTCCCTTAGGCTGACGTGTGAAAGTACGGGGTAGAGGAGTCGGATCCCGAGCGGCGTGCTCGATTTCCGGGATATATTCCGTGTCGGAATCGGAAGGAGGTGAGGGTGCACAGAATGAAGCTGGTGAAATGGGTTGCTTCCTAGGCTGAGATCGGACTCGGAGTTTCGCTATCGTCGTCCTCTTCTTCTTAAGAGGAGGCGATGACGAAGACGAATGGGTGTTCTTCGAACGACGTTTGGGTTGCGAGGGTTCCCTAGGGAGCGACTCTATGGTCATAGGGGAGGGACTCGAAGGTCGGACCGGAATCCTTGTCTTCGCCATAAGCGTGACGAGACAAAGCAAGAAACACTAGAAATCGAGTTCTAGAACCCTAAATACAAACCCTAGCCGAATGAACTAGAAGCCCTAACCCTAAGAGCTGAAAACCTAACCCTAGACAGCTAGGAGAGGGATGAGATACCTAGGGAGGAGAGATCGACGGAACCCTAGGTCGGAGATGGCCGGAGTTTTGGTCGGAAAACGGCGGAGAAGAGTTGGAAGTCGAAAGGGCTCGGGGGGTTTTTAGGTTGGAGAAGAAATTTCGATCGACTGGAATGAAAACAAGTCGATCGGGGTCGATTAAGTCGATTGGAAGTCGAAAAGACGCAACAGTCCCCGTCGCAATTAGTCGGTCACAGTTCAAGCACTGACCGACTAGATGATGATCTAGTCGGTCGGTCAAAGAGCTTGAACCGACTAATTGCAAACAGTAACTGAAGCCAAAAAAATCTGACAAGAATTAGTCGGTCTAAGCTCATTCACTGACCGACTAGAACTGAATCTAGTCGGTCAGCCAATGAACTTGGACCGACTAAGAGAGTCCAAAAATTTTAGAATTAGAAATTTTGAGTTCTCTCCTAATCGCACTTGGACGAAACATCGAAATACTCTCATTAATCATTATATTACCCCATTAAACATCGAAAATCTGAAATTTGACGTTTACGAACAAATCGAGCGAAAATTCCGAAAATTCAACGAAAAATCCAGAAAATTCCAACAAATCTAGCATGTGCAAATATAATGAAATTGAATAGCATGCAAGATTATAGAATAAAAAAGAATCCTAAATCTCGGATTCACCCATAATCCCCAATTCTCGACGCAACCGTACAAAGGAGTCTTCCTTTAGGGGTTTCGTGAAAATATCGGCAATTTGCTTCTGGGTTTCAACGTACACTAATATGATGTCCTTTTTAGCAACATGATCATCTAAGAAATGGTGACGGACATCTATGTGTTTAGAACGGGAATGGTGTACCGGATTCTTAGAGAGACAAATTGCACTTTGGTTGTCCACCATGATAGGGCAAGTATCACAGTTTATACCAAAGTCTTTAAGTGTGTGTCTCATCCAAAGAATCTGAGCACACGCGGCACCGGCGGCAATATATTCCGCCTCGGTGGTTGAAAGTGATACGGAATTTTGCTTCTTGGAAAACCAAGAGACAAGAGAATTTCCTATAAAATGGCAAGTGCCACTAGTACTTTTTCTGTCGGATTTGCACCCACATAATCTGCGTCACTATATGAGATTAACTCATACGTGCTAGATTTTGGATAAATTAATCCAAAATCAAGTGTGTAACTTAGATAACGGAAAATACGTTTTACCGCTACTAAGTGAGATTCCTTAGGTTGAGACTGATAACGAGCACATACACATACGGCAAACATTATATCGTGCCTACTTGCGGTAAGATATAGTAAACTACCTATCATACCTTGATATAGACGAATGTCTATATCTTTTCCGCATGTATCTTTATCAAGATGCGTAGTCGTGCTCATTGGAGTCTTCTTCCCGGAGGCATTCTCCATTCCAAATCGCTTTAGCAACTCCACCGTGTACTTCGTTTGGTGGATGAAGATTGCATCGTTCATTTGGTGAATTTGGAGACCTAAGAAATATTTGAGCTCACCCATGTGGCTCATCTCAAATTGATCCTTCATCACATTAGAAAACTCTTCGCAAAGAGCAAAGTTAGTAGCACCGAAAATGATATCATTAACATAAATTTGAACTAAGATTATATCATTATTCGAATACTTAACAAATAATGTGGAATCAACTTCTCCCATTTTAAAACCTAAATCCAAAAGAAAATTCTTTAAACGGTCATACCAAGCTCGAGGAGCTTGTCTAAAACCGTAAAGCGCTTTCTTAAGTTTGAAAACATGGTTTGGGAATTTTTCATTTATAAAACCCGGAGGTTGAGAAACATAAACTTCCTCAACAACATCTCCGTTTAAAAACGCACTTTTAACATCCATTTGAAAGAGTTTAAAATCCTTATGGCATGCAAAAGATAACAATAATCTAATTGATTCTAATCTTGCTACCGGAGCAAAGGATTCTTCGAAATCAATACCTTCCTCTTGCCGATAGCCTTGAGCTACTAACCGAGCTTTGTTCCGGACGACGATTTGGTTTTCGTCGGTCTTGTTCTTGAAGATCCACTTTGTCCCTATGACGGTGTGGTTCTTCGAAGGCAATAGAACAAGCTCCCAAACCTCATTCCTCTCGAATTGAATGAGTTCCTCTTCCATGGCAAGGATCCAAGCGCTATCTTCGCACGCTTCATTAATATTCTTTGGCTCTATCGAGGAGGCAAAGGCACAATGCGCGAAGTAGTTGACTTGCGATCTCGTCTTGACACTATCATGAATATTGCCAATGACTTGCTCATGAGGATGGTCACGAACGGTATGAAGCCGTTTGGGAATTCCCTGATCACTAGGAACATTCTCAAAAACTTCATTAGTCGGGTTAATATCAATAGAATCAATAGAATTAGAATTACCAAATTGAATCACATAAAACATCCATGGAGTCATCATCATTAGTAATTCTAGTAGGGACAAAACCTTCATTAAATGAAACATGAAGAGATTCCTCGATCGTTGAGGTTCGTTTGTTGTATATCCGATAGGCTTTGCTACGGGAGGAATATACAACAAAAATCCCCTCATCGGATCTTGGATCAAATTTGTCCAAACTACCATACGTGTTTTTAATAACACATTTTGCACCGAAAACACGAAAATGTTTAACTTGAGGCAACCTACCAAACAACAATTCATAACAAGTTTGTTTAGTGTCGGGCCTCAAAAGTATCCAATTAAACACATAGCAAGCGGTATGTACCGCTTCCGCCTCAAATTGATGGCCAAGTTGGCTATCATCAAGCATAGTGCGAGCACATTCCACTAGCGTCCTATTCTTTCTCTCAACAACACCATTTTGAGGAGGTGCGCGAGGGAATGAAAAGGTGTGTGTAATACCAACTTCATCACAAAAAGTTGAGAAAGACTCATTCTCAAATTCCCCTCCATGATCACTACGAATAGTGACAATGGTGGTTCCAATGAGATTTTGTACTTTCTTAACAAAAATTGTGAAGTTTTCAAAAGCATCATTTTTATTACTTAATGAAAATACCCAAGTAAACCTAGAAAAGTCATCAACGATGACAAGTCCATATCGTGCATTTCCTAATGAAGCAACTCTTGTTGGCCCAAATAAATCTAGATGTAATAGCTCTAGTGGCCGCTTAGAAGAAATGCTTTTCTTAGGTTTAAAAGACGATTTTGGAAGCTTGCCTCGTTGACACGAGTCACAAAAGCTTTTCTTTTGAAAGACAAGCTTAGGGAAGCCTCTAATAGAATTTAACTTGGAAAGCATAAAAAGTGTTCCAAAGTTCACATGACCAAAAACGGCGATGCCATAAGTGTTGTTCACTTGTGTTGGCAATGAGACATTGTTCATGTGATCTTGGAAGATCTAGGATATATATATCCTTACGGCGTGTGCCGAAAAACAATACATCATTAGTATTTTTATTCAAAATATGGCACATTCCTTTCACAAAGCTAACTTTGTAACCTTTGTCACAAAGTTGGCTTATTGAAATAAGATTGTGGTGTAATCCTTTAACAAGGTAAACATCACATATAAGTGGTTTAGAAGGATTACCCACTTTACCAACACCTATGATGGTTCCGCTCTCGTTGCCTCCAAAGATGACGTGGTTTCCATTTGCAATGGGCACCACTCCGGAGAGCAATTGAGCGTCATCCGTCATGTGTTTTGAACACCCGCTATCGAGTATCCAATTATACTTGGAGCCAAATTTGGATTTGTTGCTCCGTTTCTTTTTCTTGAGTACCTAAAGATAGAAAATATCGTATCATGGTACCCAAGGTCATTGGGTCCAAAAGATTAGACCTTTGGAAGCCAAGTCCAATTGGACTTAGACTTCCCCACATAATTATCACTATGCACAACATTCATGAAATAAGAATTCATATAAACTTGTTTTTCATTCATGTTTGTGTCCTTTGGGCTCCAAATTGTGAATATTTTGGGAGCCCTAACCCTATTGGGAGCATGCATGCGTTGTTGATTTCTACGTGATGCTTGACGTGGATAGGCATAAGGAACATGATGGAATGGTGCATGATGAGAATTATTCATACGATGATGTGTGTGAACATATGCATGTGGGGGAACACGTGCATGAGGGTGTCTCACATGGTGTGCACGTGCCCGTGAACGTGTAGCATAAAAATCATCATATGTGTGAGCCGGTGGAGTAGGACGTGTGTTCCTACGTGGCATGGTATTGGTGTACATATAAGCATGACCCTTCTTTGGAGGTCCACCCAAAGTGGGTTTCTTTCCAAATGAGGGTGTGTACGAGGTGGAAGCACCATTGGTAGATGAACTACCAATAGAGTGTTTGCTCCCACTCGTTGAGTCACCGGAAGTTGGCCTAACAAAGGTAGTGGCCGATTTGGATGAACTTCCCATCGTATACCCCAAACCAATGTGGTGATTGGCCGGAAGTAAGTCACTTAGGATTTTATCCAAATGGTCCTTACCCTTATTGAATTTATTAATTCGGCCAAATGTGCACTCATATTTCTCGGTGAGAGAACGCATAGAAGCATCCAAAGTGGATACTTGCGATGTGAGCAAATAAACACGAGATTTGAGATTTTCATTCTCAATACTCAAAGTCGAGTTTTGAGAAGTCAAATCCGCTATGTTGTGTTCCTCCGGATCCTCAATGCTAACATGTTCAAGTTGAGACTTGAGATTTACAATCTCATTTTTCAACTCTTCAACAACGGTGTCGTTGTTGGTGATGATAGTTTTAGGCGAGGTTTGGATGCTAGCTAAATCATCTTTTACCTTAGTATATCTATTTACTAATTTAGTGTATTTAGACCATAATTGCGCATTAGCATTTCTAAGGTCATCCATTGTTACCTCATCGCCTTCATTGTCGCTATCATCGGAAGAGGAATCTTTATCTTGCTCCTCTCGAGCCATGAAGCACGTGTGTGCTTGCTCCACTTGCTCATCGTCCGACTCTCCGATTGAGGAATCCTCGGAGTCGGTGAATGTCCCGACAAGCCCCTTTTTGTACCCTTTCTTGTACTTCTTGGACTTGTCGAACTTTGGCGCCTTCCACTTCTCCTTTTGCTTATTTTGAGGACACTCCGCTTTCATGTATCCTGGCTTGTTGCATTTGAAACACAGAGGAGAGGGGGCGTTAGAAGAACTAAATTTAGACTTGTTCTTGAAGTTACCTTTCCAGAAGAACCGGTTGAACTTCTTTGCCATGAGGGCCATGGACTCCAAGTCCAACTCATCTTCCGATTCTTCATCATCGGTAGATGTTGATGTAGATGGAGCGGCCTTAAACGCAATCGCCTTTTTCTTTGGCTCGTCTTGCTTCAAGTAGGACTTCATCTTGTCCTGCAACTTCATCTTGCTATCCTTGCGTACCTCATACGACATTAAGGTACACATTAGTTGAACAACGGTATAAGTTTTCATGTCATTACCTTCCTCGATGGTGAAGGTCTGTTTCTCCCAATAAGAAGGAAGTCCATCGATGATCTTCGAGACTTTCTCCTTTTGGGTGTAGGTCTTACCGAGAGCCTCCAACTCGTTTGTGATGTCGAGGAAGCGAGCATAGTACTCTTTCATCTTCTCACCCTGTAGCATATGAAATAACTCGTAATCTTTATTAACTACAACGAGTTTAGAGTCTCTTACCCTACTAGTTCCTTCATGCAAGATGAGGAGGGAGTTCCATATTTGATATACACTCTTACATGTGCATATCTTATTAAAGTCCTCGGGCTCCAAAGCGCATTGCAAGGCGTTCATTGCCTTGGCATTGCTTACCTCCGCGACGACCTCCGCGGTAGTCCACTTCTCGAAATCTTCTTCGGCGGGCTCGACATACTCCTTCATCGTGGCTCTCCATAATGAAGCACTCCTGAGGAAGGTTTCCATCCGGCATTTTCAGTACCCGTAGTTGGTACCGTTGAAGAAAGGAGGCCTCATCGAGGAGTGTCCTTCCATCACCGAAGACGCTCCTTCACGGTTCCTGAAGGTGCTGTAGTCTGAAGGTGGACGAACGGTCTTGTTGTCGTTGGTAGACATAGCTATAGACTTGGCTCTGATACCAAATGTAATGCCCTGCTAAGCTACTGCACAAGTACTAGAGGGGGGTGAATAGTAATTTAAAATAATTAAGAAGATAATTCCTAATTATCTTGCAAACTCTACCAATTAATGCGGAAATGCGGAAATGTAAATATGACAACAAGAAGACAATTACAAACAAGCAATATTACTGGGTTCGGATCCACCCAAGTCTCCCCGACTTGTTCCCGGTGATCCTACGTCCCAACCACACGGATCCCCTCCGGATACTTGAGTTAGAAACCCTAACTCAAGATTTGCACTATGAAATACTTGTGAAGAACCTTCACAAAGTCAAATCATACACAAAGGAAATTGTGACTCCCACAACCTGGGATCACGAACAAACTCTCACAACCGAGAGTGAATCACTTACAATATCAATGTAAATTGAAATAGAAATTCTTACCGACAAAATCCTATGCCTTGAGTATAACTTACGATTTAGGGCAAAACGGATTTTGGGGAAGATGAAGAGGCACCAAACCCTAGCTCCAAGTAGATGACCAGCAATGGAGTCCTAGGTGGATGTTGGTGACCTAGAATCAAGCACTTGGCTTGGAAGGCTCACAATCAATGAATCTCTCTTTTGAAATAAGAGTGAGAGATAGATTCTTGAATGGAAATGATTGAGCAATGAATGAGATTGAATGCTTTCTCTTTGATCTCTAAACTTCTCTTAATATCAGCCTTGAGTGCAATGAATGCAGCACACCAAGTATATATAGGATAGAGGAAAGAGAGAGCAAAAAATCGTGGCATTAAATGCTCCAACGGCTCTATTCTGAACCAAACTAGTCGGTCAATGAACAACCACTGACCGACTAGTTCATCAACTAGTCGGTCGGTCGAACAGCATGAACCGACTAAGAGGTGAACAGTGAATAGATGAAGTTCAGACTTAAAGAACTAATCGGTCCAAGAAGACTTGCCAACCGACTAGTTTCACAACTAGTCGGCCGGTGAGTGAACTTAGACCGACTAAGAGATAAAACAAATAGTCTGAGTACAAATTGAATTAGTCGGTCCAAGAACAAATGTTGACCAACTAGTTCATCAACTAGTCGGTCGCCAAATGAACATAGACCGACTAACGATAAACAGTAACTTGGCATGTACAGGGAAAGCTCAACTAGTCGGTCTAAGAAGGATCACTGACCGACTAGTTCACAAACTAGTCGGTCGGTGAGTCAACGTAGACCGACTAACTGTAAACAGTAAAGAGCTTAGAATTGAGAAGGCAAACTAGTCGGTCCAAGAAGCTTTGCCGACCGACTAGATCACCATCTAGTCGATTGGTTCTTCTTCTTGAACCAACTAACATGCACAAGAAGTCACGAATCGAAGCGTGATGCTTCGGGAAAGTTCGAATGGACTTCTACTAAGATCCTAGCTCTAAGATAGGAGCGTTATGAAGATTAAAACGTAAGACCTACTCAAGGCTGAACATTCTACGGAACGAAGCTAAAAGACTATAAATAAAACTTGACGAACCGTCTTCGAAAGCTTCGATCCGAATCTTCATGACTTCAATAATGGTCCAAAAGCTTCAACGAAGCTTTAGGCATACGATCACGCGCTTTGAGAAGTCTCTAGGCGTCGCTTTAGATGTTCATATGAATTTGGTGACGATCTCCATAACTGCGCTCACAAAGAGTTAGTTCACGATATATTTATGTTTGTTCATCATCCAAAACCAAATCCGGGGAGTCCAATATCCAACAGGTCTCATTCATACTTTTTGCTTACCAAGGACCCTTGCTGACATACATTTCTATGTTGTTTGAAATGTATGTCAGGTCACGAGACATGTTACTTAGAGGATGAGCCGTTGAGGAGACTGACCCACTGGACCAGGAGTACGATGATCCAAGAGTTCTCTCTACTGGGGACTAGTTGCTGATCTTCATCAGCTGTTGCTTAGCATTTATTTTACCGCACTTTTGTTGGGTGTGTACCCATTTTGTAGAACCTTGTTGTTTGTTTGGCCATGCTGGGCCTTGTTAATTTTGGGTAACTCTTTCTAGATGTTGGCTTTAAATTCATAGTTATTTTGTTGTTTCTGAAAAGCATACAAGTTCCTGTGTATAGTTTTATTCATATACGCTTATTAGGTTTGAGTTTCACCGCTTCAGCCCATGCGGACCTACTCGCATCCTCTCTTCCAAGTATAATGGGAAGCGGAGCGTGACAGTGTATTTGTGGTGGCCTATGCAGGTCGTGCATTATGCAAAATTTCAAAACAATAGAAATACTATTATTAGCCAAAATGTCTAGATTTATCTCGTACACAAAATTTACCCGAGTTTCTTGTCTCAGCATGGCAGGGAAACCCAACACAAGGATTGTAGGAAGATTTAGTTAGACACACATGCTTGTTAGTTAGACACCCTTGCTAAGATTTAGTTATTATCATCTTAGGTGTCATCTTAGTGGCTTCCCACCCAGCCCTGACCTTATTTGATTCTAGAGCTTTGATGTGTATCTTATCCCGGAAGTTCGTGGTCAAACACTCGATTCCCACCTACCTACTTCCCAAAAGTTGGAATATCACTACTGGGATTGGCGTGGTGAGTGTTTCCTTGTGATGCAAATTATGTCCTTTGGTGATTTGCGGACATGAGCTCTATAGAGATTTCATGGCCTTGGACACGCCCAACTTTGATACTATTCTCGACATGGATTGGTTGGAAACCATCTATGCTACTTGTAACGACTGCTTTTCATGTATCTGGATTTAATATAATATAATACATGTTTTGGTGGATTTTCTCCTCTTGTGTGGTTTTCGTCTCCGTAGCTTTCATTTTCGATCGATTCGTCGTATTTTCTCGTTTCTTCCTTAGGATCGTCGATTTCGAAGTATGTCATTTGTGACGGACTTCATAACGGTCGTATCTAACTATTAGATCAAGCCTAGGAGTCTTAGGAATCAATCCCGGGGCCCCGCACTCCGTATCGGAACTTTTTGTGCTCATTAGCCGGTATAAGAAGGGGCACCGACCGACTAGATGACGATCCAGTCGGTCGGCAATCCTTCTTGGACCGACTAGTTGGCTTTCTAAATTTCTCAGGAGTTACTGTTTATCGTTAGTCGGTCTAAGAACGTTGGTTGACCGACTAGGTTGCAAACTAGTCGGTCAGCAATGCTTCTTTAACCGACTAACACATCATCTTAATTTTGGTTGAGTTACTGTTTACTCTTAGTCGGTCTAAGAACGTTCATCGACCGACTAGATGCTAAACTAGTCGGTCAGTATTTGTTCATGGACCGACTAACTCTAGAATCCTATTTTCGTTCAGGAGTTACTGTTTGCACTTAGTCGGTCTGCGTTGGTCGACCGACCGACTAGTTGCCAAACTAGTCGGTCAGTGGTTGCTCTTTGACCGACTAACCAGTGTTGAAACCCTAATTTCTGGGCAGCCGCCAGCCTAACCTATTTAAACCCAACCCAATCGTTTTCTTCTTCCCCAACACGACCCAAAACCCTAAAATCTTCCCCCTTGAGCCCCCATCTTCCTCCAAGCTTCATCCCTTCATTCCAAGCCTTAAATCCATCATCCAAACCATCCATCCACTCTATCTACCTCTCATCTTCCCCAAAATCTCACCAAATCCATCAAAATCCCCAAATCCCCCAAAACCCTAATTCTTCCAAACTTCTCCAATCTTTTCCAGATCTGATCCTAGGGTTCCCTGGAGTGTTTCTCCCGTCTCCTCTTGGTAAGAAATCGATTCCTCTATGTTTTCATAACCTATTTATATTTTTATGAAACCCTAATAAAATTTCATGTTGTTTGATGATTGTTCCCCCAAAACAGCGATTTCCCCGTAGATTGGCATCCGTGTGACGAAGTGGTCGTCATCCCCGGTGCTAGGCAAGTGAAACTTGCCACTTAGGGTTTAGGCCATGTTTTAGGCCATTTTGCTTGTTGTATGCGTAAAAGAGGCTAGGCGACGAAATGATACTCGCCTAGGCGCAAATTGGGGAACTAGCTTGACAACGAAGCTAGTTCCGACATTTAGCATGTTGCACAATTACCATGTCATGTTTACTTTCCATTAACGGTACGCGAATTAAATGTCATGTCATTGCATTCTTTTGGTGATCCCGTGATTGCGTAGCATCGCTACACTACTTGTGTTCCTGGCTCGTGACCAGAAGTGAGCATAATGAGTTGCTAACCCCAACGCTCGATATATTGAATTGTGAACTAAGAAACAAGCTCCCGTGCGGGGCAACCCTGGCTCACTTGCTGGGCTCATGTGCAGGGACCATGGCTTGTTTACGTGTGGGATGGGGTAAGGGTTAAGCGGCCATTCAACTGGGGGTCTGTTTGATCAACAACTGCAGTTGTAAGGCGTAAACTCTGGGGTGGGGTAGTGTTTAGTGCCGATCGGTGTGAATGATGTACCATTCAGCTGAATGGCGTAAACATCTACAAAGCAACGTGAAACGTGAATTGGGTTTAGTGCCGATCGGTGTGAATGATGTACCATTCAGCTGAAGGGCGTAAACATCTACAAAGCAACGTGAAACGTGAATTGGGTTTAGTGCCGATCGGTGTGAATGATGTACCATTCAGCTGAAGGGCGTAAACACCTACAACAATGTGAATTGATTGAGAATGTTAGTAGCTTGGCTACTCTTGTCTTGTCCCGATAATTGTTCCCTTGTACAAATTGTTTTGCCATGTCTTAAATTGTGCACTCATGTTATAACTGCCATGTCATGCATACTAAATTGCTAGGTTGCTAGTTGCCTTACTTTCAGTTTCCTTGCCCAAGTCTTTTTAGACTTGCTGACATGTGCCCCTTTACTCTTTTGGGTGACACATGTTAGATCCTGAGCCTGAGTACCTTGTTGAGGACGAGGTGTTTGCTGACGCCGAGCCCGAGCTTGTGTTTGACGGGGAGTACGTGGACACTGGGGACCAGTCCTAGTGTCTTCGTTGTGTTTTACTTTTATTAGACAGTTGTTTTGTTATCGGTGCGTAGCACCTATACTTTGTTGTTGTTGTTGGTTTTGTTGGCCTTGTTCTGGGCCTTAGACTCTTTTCCTTTAGCCTGGTGGCTTTTCTGGATGTTGAACTTATTTTTCTTGTTGGACAATTTATGAGATGTGAGATTTTATTTGAGTCTCTCCTTGTGTTATTATTGTTATTCCGTTGTGGTTACAGGGACCTGCTTATGTATTATTGACGCTTATCGGGTTTGGGGCTTCATAGCTCCACTCCCGTGCGGACCTTTTCACGTCTCGCCTCCATTTTAGGGAAGCGGGTCGTGACACTACTATCGACCGTCATAAGAAGAAAGTAGTATTTAAGATCCCCGATCATCCGGTGTTCGAATTCATTAGTGGAAGTCGTTCGCTCAGACCTATCAAATTTCGGGCCGAACCGAACCAAGTGATCGTCACATCTATGCAAGTCGAACCTAAGAAGCCTGCAGTGATTCGAGACTTCAAAGATGTATTTCAGGAAGATATTTTTGGATTACCGCCTGATATTGCTCTGGAATTCAGATCGACCTTATGCCGAATACTCAACCGATCTCGAAGGCGTCTTACCGTATGGCTCCTGCAGAACGTAAAGAGCTATGGAAGCAATTAGACGACCAGCAGTAGAAAGGATTCATCCATCCCAGCGTATCTCCCTGGGGTGCTCCTCTTCTGTTGGTCAAGAAGAAGGACGGATCAAGAAGGATGTGTGTGGATTATTGAGAGTTTAATAAAGTCACTGTGAAGAATAAGTACCCGTTACCTCACATCGATGACATCTTCGATCAACTCGATGGATCACGAGTTTTCTTGAAGTTGGACCTCATAAGTGGATACCATCAAGTGAAGGTCAAGAATGAAGACATCTACAAGACAGCTTTTTAGACCAAGTATGGACACTACGAGTTCGTTGTCATGCCGTTCGGTGTGACCAACGCCCCTGCAGTATTCATAAATCTCATATTCTACGGTTTTCTGGATAAATTCGTAGTGATATTCATTGATGACATATTGGTTTATTCGAAGAGTAAGGAGGAGCATGCCGAGCATCTGTGGATTATTTTGGAGACGCTTCATCGTCATCAGTTGTATGCTAAGTACAGCAAATGCGAATTCTGGCTGGACTAAATTGCATTTCTTGGACATGTGGTATCGGGCGACGGTATCTCTGTTGACCTAGTGAAGGTCGCATCAGTCAGTAATTGGCCTACCCCTCGATTGGCATCAGACATCAGGAGTTTCCTAGGATTGACAGTTTACTATCTTCGATTCATCAAGGATTTCTCGAAGATAGCCGAGCCCATGACTCGATTGACGAGGAAGGATGTTAAGTTTTTACGGTCAGACTCTTGGGAGCAGGTATTTGGGATATTGAAAGCAAGCTGACGTCTACACCAGTCCTGGCTATAACGGATAGGATTGGAGGATTTGAGATCTTCTGTGAAGAATCAGGCAAAGGCCTTGGATATGTCCTGCATCAACATGGTCATGTGGTCGCCTATGCTTCTCGACAGTTGAAGATTCACGAGAAGAATTATTCAACTCATGACTTGGGGCTGGCCGCTGTCGTCTTTGCCCTGAAGATTTGGAGACATTTCTTATTGAGTGAGCACGTGAAAATCTTCACTGATCGCAAAAGTTTGAAATACATTTTCACCAAGAAGGAGTTGAATATGAGGCAGAACCAGTCGAAGCGTCAAGCATTCACCCTAACAGCCGCAGAGGCTGAGGCTACAGAACAAGTGATTCCAGGTAATGCCTAACCTCTCTTTTATAATGCTTATGGTATATGTAGATCTATTTGTATTAATTGAGATGTTTCTAGTGTATATATATAGCGTGTATGGGCGTGTGCCCATGCGTGGATAAGTGTGTGCTTAGTTATATGCATCTATACATATAGTATGAATATGTGTGTTTTGCGTATAATAGTAGAGTTATAATATTGTGTTGTATTACTTGCCCCTACGGGATGATGTATGTGCATGTGTTTAGATGTATACTGGGAGGTATACATGATTGCATGTTTGTATCTATGTATAGATGTGTATATGTAGTAGCATACTAACTTTATGTAAATTACTATGGTTGTAACGACATGTATTTTCAGCTACGCTGGAGTTGAGTTCTATTATGTAATGTCTATCATTATTATACTTTTGTTGTGTTGATCTAATTATTACACTTACATTAAGTTAGCTAAAGAAAATCTGTTATAATTATATTTTTAACATTCAAAATTCAAATGTTTTAAAATTCAAATTCGAATCCTTTTAAAAACTTTCTTATTTAATCCTAATAAAAACTATAGATAATTTAGTAATAATCTCTAATCAATTTCCCATTATTCCCTCTTAATTACTATTTCTAATTCAACTTTCCTAAATTCATTTACTACTAATTCTCTAATAAAAACAAATCAAATAGAATTAAACCCTTCCATTTTTTAATTAACCCTAACCTAACTCTAGGGTTACTCGCGCACTCAGCCGCACACACCCTTCACTTTTAACACAAAACCCTATTCTTCTCCCTATAAACAAAAACACAAAGCAACACCCTAGCTCTCTAAAAACAAACCCAGGCAAACCATCTTCCTCACGCATCTCCCTCTATCCTAAAACCCTAGCAACCCTGCGCCTCTGACAGCCACACAACCGTAGGCCCATCCTCCTCCAAGCCCTTACGGCAACCATGTGCCTCCCAACCTCTCCCTCAACTCTGGACATCCGCATCTCTGACCACCGAGCCCATAATCCCGATCAGCCCGCGCCTCTGCCAGCACCCATCAGCCCTCATCCACCGAAAAACCCTAGCCACCATCAACTCTGGCACTCCTGCCACCAGCCCAGACCCCGACCATCTCTCCGACCACCCCCTCAGCGCAGCCAGTCCCCCGCAACTCATCCCCACTGAATGCAAAACCCCCTTCGCTTACAAGCCCTAAAACCCCTCCTTCTCCCCGCCTCCCTCCGACAGAACACCCCGTCGACCTCTCCTCCCTTCCTCCCTCCGACCCTCTCTTCCGATCTCTCCAACTGCTACACCGTCGTTCTGCCGACGTCCCCTCCTTCCTCCACTTGCAACCACCCCAAACCACCTCCGACTCCACCTACTTCACAGCTCCAACCTCTCACCAGGCATGACCTCTGCCCAGCACCACCAGAGACCCCGCCGACGCTGCACCTTCGTCGCGCTGCCTCTCCAACGAGACCAGCGACACCGCCCCACTACTGCAGACCACCACCGCTGTAAGTCGCTACCGTGGCCATCTCACCTGCAAGCAAACGGAGAGAGAACAAAGAAACTATAAGTTCATATTGATATAGGTTATAATATGCATGCACAGTATATTAAAAGATGTAAGTACATTTACAGTAATAAATGCAAGTACCTAAAAATGTAATTTAAGTTAGTGTATAGTTTATATTTGATATATAAATAGAATCATATAATATATGTATATGTAATAATTTTTTCTTATAAACAATATTATGTAAATGATCATTAGATATATGTATCTGTAATGATATATAAGCAGTATTATTATACATGTATACACAGTAATTAATATAGGTAAGAATCTAACTTTATTTTATTAGTTTGAAACTTTTTAGCTTAATACTATAACTTACCGATGCAGAAAACGTCCGCGCCTTCCATACGAACTCATCGACACCAAAATCACCGAAATCAGGCAAGTGCGCATTTTATAACAGTCGTTCATGTAACCGTTTTTCCCATATAGCTAGTTATGGACGATTCAACTGTGAGATATTGTACACGGAAAATGCCATTTGACACAACGACACTAAAACCCCATGTATGCACTTTTATGAATTGCTAGATAAGAATCCGCGTGCGTGTGTGTGGACATCATTAAGTAAAGTGATAATGCCTTGTTACGATATGAAATGCAAAACCCTGCTGAAAGTATACGAAATACTTGAATAACTTGATAATCATATAACGTGATAACCATTTTGGCTAAAGCATAGACATTGCATGCCAAGATTTGGCTATTCCCATGGGCTGGTACTGGCTAGTCGAGCACGTGTCCAGTATTACAACTCATTATGGCCGGTTTCGCTGATTCTGGCTCGTGGTCCAGAAAGTACACGTGGGTGGGGTTGGGTTCGTGGGCACTAGTAGATAGTAAAAGGGTCGCCTTTGGAGGCACTTGAAGGTAGATTCACTTACTAGCCGCCTAAAGACGTGAACCTTAGTCACTAAATTGCACACACTATTAAACAGCTTGAAAATGTTATATTGAACATGTTAACGTATAGAACTGCTGTTGTTTTCATTTAAAATAGAACTGCCATGTTTTAATTTATAACATAACTACCATGCTAGTGTAAACCTTTGAAATTATAATTGCCATTATTATAAATGCTTTTACTGCCATGTAAATATTTTGAAAACCTTTCCAAGGGTCCTACTCATAACCATAGCTTGCCAGGGACCCTTGCTGACATACATTCCATGTTGTTTGAAATGTATGCCATGTCACGAGACAAAGTACCTGGAGGACGAGCTGCTTGATCAAATCGACCCATTGGACCAGGAGTACATCGACCCAGAGGTTCTCTCCACGGACGACTAGTCACCGAGATCTATCTGTTGCGGCTAGAATTTCCTTTACTGCTTTTCTTTAGGGTGTGTACCCACTTTGTAGTACTTTGTTGTTGTTGGCCATGCTTGGGGCCTTATTTCTTTGTGTACTTTCTTCTGGATGTTGGTTTAATTTATAGTTATCTCTTTTGTTCTGAATTCATGCAAGAATCTGTGATTGGTTGTTATTCACAGACGCTTATTGGGCTTAAACTTCACCGCTTTAGCCCATGTGGACCCGCTCACGTCCTCGCTGCCAAGTATTATGGGAAGCGGGGCGTGACAATGGTTGTGTATACTTGTGTGAACATATATTATGTATGACTATGTTTTGTATTGATATGAGGTAGGTGTGTAATAGTGAAGGTATGGATATGTGTGTAAGTGTATGCATATGAGTGTGCATTGATAATGTATGTATGCCTAGGGTAGAGTGACCTTAACATCTAGGTCTTGTTGGATGCAACGATATAGGATCTTTATTTTGATGATGACAAACGTGTGTTGCTATTTAACGTGTGCGCTAAGTGTGTTTCAGGATGGCTAGCATGTAATTCCACAAAGAGATGACTCGGTCAATATGATGGAGGAAGTTTGGGTCCCATGGGCTTTTGGACTTGGTCCAAGTTGGTGTTCCTAGTTGATGGTGACCAAGTCATAGTTGTCTTGCAAATGTATTGTACTTGGTCTCATGGGTGTCTTGCCATGGGTCTAACGGACTTGGTCTCATGGTGACCAAGTCATAGTTTCTAGTTGATCTTTTCCCTTCCATCCTAGCCGTCCACCCATTGCAAATAACCTAACCCTATTCCTATAAATATCCCATCTCCCAAAGCAATAAAGGCTTACAGCATACACATAATTTCTCAAGGAGCCCCTCATCAAAAGCACGGAGACCTAGGCTCTATTACACACAGCCGCAACGCCCCTTGAAACCCCTAGGTCTATCAAAAACTCTATGCTATAAACTTTCAACCTTCCTCCCACAAAAAAATATACCAATCCGTAAACTTCACAAGTGCCAAAGCTTCACGCAAGAACCTTCAAGCTCCTGTGTTTATCTCCAAGACATCTTCATCATCAGTGATAGGAAGGAACTTCTCAAAGCTGCACCATCCGCAACATCTCCAAGCTGCTCACGACCTAAAGCCCTACTACACATCATCAAGCTGTCTGAGTTGCCATCATCGAAGCCGTTGTCACGGAGAGCCCACCGTCGCATCTGCTATCAAAGTCGAAGTCGAAGATCTTGCCTTCGACGAAGTCACCGTCGGAGAGGAGGTGCTACCGAAGTCGTGAGGTGTCACTGCCGTCACGTTGCTGTCGTTGCTGTAGTCGGAGAAGATCGAAGCCCGCTATCAAAGTCGAAGCCGTCGAGCAAACACGAAGCTCATGCTGTCGTCGTTGAGCTGCAACCGGAGTTGTGAAGCTGTTGTTCGCTGTCGAAGTCGTTGTGCCAAAGTCAGAGCGAGCGGTAAAGTCGATCTCCACGCAGAGTCACTGGAGAAGTCAAAACCCACAGCGAAGCCCGCCATCGAGTTGTCGAGCATCTTCTCGTCACCATCGGAGAAGCCCACCGCCTTGCTGCTCTCGTCATCTGAGTTGTGTTTCCGCTGCAGCTAGCCACCAAAGTCGGAGACCACCGTCGCTTGGGTTGCCACTGCACGAAGGCCACCATTGCCGTTGCGTTGCTCGGAGAAGCAGCACGTCGAAGTCGACTTTGGTGCATGCCCTAAGACGAAAAGAGATCGAAAATTGCTGACATGTATAACCACTTCATGCAAACAAAAGGGAGATCGAAACATTACTGACGTGGATAATTTTTAAGGGATTGTTGTGTGCACAGACCAAATTAATTATTGGTCTGAACTGAATTTCTATACGCACAGACCAGATTGCAATCAAGCCATATCTTGACATCCAGGAGTCGGATCAAGACACCGTTTGCGTCAGATTGGAGCTGACGATGTGCTGATTGACAGAGACGACTACATGGATAGGATCTGAGCATTTCTAAACTCTTACTCTTTATATTCGTGTATTAGTGTAACGATCTCTGTAGGGGAAACTTTACCAATATTTATGTTCTTTTTGGACTTGTCTGGTTGGGGCTAGACGAGGGTCTTGACGTGTTGTAGCTGTCAAGATATGTATTTACTATGATATAGAGTTCTACACTTTGGTGAGTGTGGTACAGTCTAGGTGGGGAGTTGGAGCTAGGACCCCATTGTAGATGTACAGAAGGAACATATTAATACTAGTATTTACTTGGGGTTGGACGTAGGTCGTTGATGCGACCGAACCAGGGTAAATCTGTGTGTACTCTGTGATTGTCTCTTATTTACTCTGCTTGTGCTTTTAACTGCGTGTGATTTCTCGTGGGTTGCACGAGAATATTTTTATAAGCCTATTCACCCCTAGGCTAGGATCCAGATCCAACAAGTGGTATCAGAGCATGTTAGAGGTCTAGTTGTAACGGTCGCTTTCCAACCTTACATATTTTTTTTGCGTGTCTTTTTCAGTATAAGCCTATACATTTGGAGTATCTGTTTTTATCTTATTCACTTCTGATTGCATGCCTGCAGATATTGTGATTTTTACTGCATGCCTTTTTCAGTATTCATTTAAAGAATTGAAAATATCCATGATATATATGAGTTTAGTTAGGGTTTTATTTTATCAAACCGTTGTGCACCCTCTTATGAGTGAACCGAGAGTTCTACTATTTTCCTTCTCCACATTTATATTTATATCTCTATATATCAGTTGGTTACACCCCCATAGCTATTTTTACCGCATCTCACTTCCCAAACCCAAAAAGAAAAGTATAGCTCTTAATGAAAAGAAAAAAAGACGAAAAAGACGAAAAAGAAAAAAATGTATATATATTCATATGTGAACAGAAAAGAAAAAGAAAGAAAATGAATAAATACTATTTTATATCATTTCATAAGAAGCTATCATTTATTCTGGGAAGACAAATAAAAATTCTATATCATTTTCCTTGATGCACCGCCTCAAGCTAAGCTTGGGGGTAAACCAACTGATCACATGAGTGAGCATGACATTAGAGTGGAGACGGTGCATAACGGGGAAATTTAATAACACCCAAACTTTGCGAATTGCTTTAGTTTTGGAGATTTTTCATGTATCGAAATGAATATCTGAATGGCGTGATCTTTTTATATTCTCTATTGCATGTTACGTGATTTCTTTATACACCTTGTGTATCTGTGATTGAAAAGAGCATTGTCAACTTCTTTATACTAGACTCTAGGGATTGCATGAGATTGATATGATTTGAGAGCGTTATTTCAGTAGATCCATATTCTTTGTATGCACTGCATGCTAGTCATATGATTAGTAAATCTAGAAATTGCCAATAGCATGTATGTTTTTCATTCAGAGCATCGTGATATACTATCTAGGCCTGAGATCTGACCGATCATCCTTAGCACTCTCCTCTCACTTCTCTTTTTACTTTTCCTTTCTTTCTATTTTTCATTTTTTATTACTTCTTTTTGTTTTCCTCCCGGCGTACCGATTATTCGTCTTCCTCAAGGATGAGTAAGAGGTGAGCTTGGGGAATTTTGATGTGTCCATATTTTATACTATTTTCATATCATTATTCCATTGCATCTCATGCCATTTTCTCATCCAAATCCCTCATTTTTCTACGATATTGCATTTCTGACGATATTTTCGAGTTTCGTAGTGTTTTGTGAGTTTTCAGGGATTTTGGAGCGATTTGGGACCCACTTGGGTATGGACACATCCGTCATGCTCGTGAGCTCATTAGCAAGGCTCTGGAGGAGTTTGCCACACTTCTGGAGACATTGGAGGAGAAGAGAGAGAGCCCCAAGAGCCCTCTGCAGAGTTTTCCCAGAAAATACTCGACCCGAGCAACTTAGCTGCTCGACCGAGTAACTTCAATCTGAGAAGAGAGCTGATACGGGCTGACTCGGACCGAGCAGCTCACCTGCTCGGTCGAGTAGCCTCAATTCCACAAGCTGAAGCTGTCCACGACACGGCCCGAGCAGCCCACCGAGTCGACCCCTACTCGGACCGAGTAGAGCTTACTCGGTGCGGGTAGGCTGAGCAGCAACTTTGATTTTCTGTAGTGCTCGGTCGAGCAGCTTCTCTGCTCGGTCCGAGTGACCCAACGAGCAGATGTTGCTCGACCGAGTCACCTACTCAGTCAGCAATCCAAAGGGTATTTTTGGAATGTTTTTCTGAGGCCGCGATGCGCACGATTTTGGGCTTGGAAGCTGGGAGCTGTGCGGGGACTGGAGGAGGCAAACTTTCATTAGGAATTGGGAATAGTTTTTGATACAGAGCTTAGGCGATTTTTGTTACGATTCGGAGATTAATTTTTGTAAGGAATTTTGGATCGAACTTGAAGGTTGTCATTTCTATTCTGGATTGTTTTTGTGCTTGGAAACCTGGAGTTATTTTCTGGATCTATAAATTGCGATTTCCTTCGTTCTTCACTGTAAGTTTTCTATCTCTATTTTATTAATCCACTATGATGAGATCGTACCTAAAAATCATATTTTTATCTGTTAACGATACCATGAGTGAGTAGATTATTCTAGGGCTGATGGGTTAGCCCTAGGATCCAATGGGAAAAACATAGATCTGGATCCCTACATTGAATTTGGGACCTAGGGTAGTATTTCGGTAGATCCTACCGAATCCGTAGGTAACCCGTACTGAGATCATGCCCTCAATCTGTGGAATTGATATGCTTAAGGGGTATCTAGGGATTCGAATAGGGAAATCGGTGGATCCAACCGAGGCTCGTGACCATGCCCGGCTCGTGCCTTGAGGGGATCCATCGACGAACTATACCGTTGCGTTGATGGCTACCGCTATTGCGTCAACGAGTGCCACCGAAATACCCCACAATTCTAACCCACGAGAGTGGTACGAATTGGGGGATTAATTCCCCAGCCATAATGCAATGCAAGGATCCTATTCCAACATTGACCCTCAATGATTCTAGCAGTGATCCCTAAAGCACTAGTCCCTTTTATTAGTATTACGAAAACAACATCACCCCAAACAAATCTTTTACCCCGATAGCTATCTCACTTCAAAACTTAGAGATAAACTGAGAACCAATTGATACTATCACCGTCCCTGTGGGATTCGACATCTTATATACTATAACTCGACACCATTTGCTTGCGGATTGAGCCCGAAATTGAAGCCTAGGGGCCATACCACGCCTGGCGGTTGTGACACCGCCAGGTGGAACCTAGGTGTAGGTTACGGGTACGTCAAGTTTTGGCGCCGTTGCCGGGGACGGAAATTGTGTTCTATCTCAGTTTGTTTTTATTTTGTGAAGTTTGCTAGCATTCTATTCATTCCTCATCTTTCCATCTTTTTTATTCTTTTTATTTATTTCCGGGCTACCGATGGTATTCATTTGAGTTTTGTTGGTGCATGAACACTCGCTACAAGGGATCAACCAGAGAGTTATTATTCGATCCCGAGATCGAGAAGATAGCCCGGGCTTTGAGAGCCTCTAGCAGAAGTTCATCTCCCTCCGCTCATATGGTGGAAAACAATCCTCCTCCTCCTCCTCGCACCGGGTCCATCAGGGCCCACATGAAACCTACTTTTGGGAACAACTCCTCCATTCTCAGACCGCAACTGGCGGCAGTGAGCTTCGAGCTCAAGAAGGGGTTGATCAATCTGATGCAGCAGGATCCCTTCCACGGGCATCCTCATGAAAATCACAACCATCACATTGACCCCTTCCTGGCGAAGTGTGATACGTTCAAGGCGAAGGACGTCAGTGATGATGCTGTGAAGCTGCGGCTTTTCCCATTCACCTTAAGGGATAAAGCCTCCTATTGGCTCTGGGCCCATCCTCCCAACCACTTCACCACCTGGGAGAAGCTTGGGCTTACATTTGTGGATAAGTTTTATCCACCCTCGAAGACGGTCTACATCCGTAGGGCCATTTCTAACTTCAAGCAGCTCCCACATGAGTCACTTTACAAGGCATGGGAGAGGTTCAAAGACCTCCAACATCAGTGTCCTCACCATGGGATCCAGTCATGGGATTTGGTGCAGAGCTTCTACAGCCAGCTCCAGCCTAGCACCAAGATAATCATCGATGCTGCGGCACAGGGTGCCCTACTTGATAAGTCTCCTGAGGAGGCTATTGACTTGTTGGAGCACATGGCGGACAACACTCAGCAATGGAGCGATGAACGGACCGTTGTGACCCGGACTCCCAAGGTCAAGGCCGCTAGCCACTTGGATTCTCACATCGAGACCTTGTGCAAACAAGTGGCCCGCATTGAGCAGCGCTTAAACTCCATCCCCGCTTCGTCCAGTACATCGTATCATCCTACGGAAGAATATGTAGATCCGGGATATATCCCTAGTGAGGCCCACTACGATGGTGCTGAGACTTTTGAGACCGTGCAATACCTCTAAGGAGAGGGACGGAATCAGTGGCAGCATCCAGCTGCCAGGAATCACCCGGGGTTCTCCTATGGAAACCCAAGTGGAGGGCTGCAACCTCCGCAATTTCAGAGGCATCCACCCCCTCCTCAGCAGCAGCATCAGCAGCAGCAGAACCAGCAGCAGGGCGGCTTTAGGCCAGCTGGGCCTTACAGGCCACCGGGATATCAGTTCAACCGGCCGCCTCAGTAGAATTATGTGCCGGCTCCACCCAAATCTAATCTCGAAGACACACTAGAGACCTTCATGAGCGGCCAAATCCACTTTAATCGGGATACATCGAACCAATTCAAGAATATAAATTATTTACTCGATGAATTGAGGGGGCAAATGTCGCAGCTTTTGAAGAATCAGGGAAGGTTGCCCTCCCAGCCGGAGACTAACCCAAGAGCTCAAGCCAATGCCGTGGTTTCAGTGACCACACGTGGATGACGGGTGACTGATCCCGTCATGGTCCCGGTGCTTAATAAGAAGAAGATCACCATTGAAGAAGCTGTTGATGACAGCGATATAGTTGAGGCCACTGAAGGGCCAATCATTATTGAGGAGAAAGCGGATGCCCCTCCCATCATACCTACGACGGCGCCGCCTCCCGTCGATGCATCCAAAAGTAAAGCTTCCCGACCTCCCCCTCCATACCCACAGAGGCTAGCCCTATCCAAATTGGAAAATAAGTACTCCAAGTTAATGGAGTTATTAAATGGGATCCAGCTGAACATCCCTTTCATGGATGCGATCACAGAGATCCTGATCTACGCAAAATTTCTGAAGGATCTCATCACGGGAAAGAGGATGCCCGAAGAAATCAAGCTATTGGAGGATTCTACCTCCGTTATCAGAAATCACCTCCCTCGGAAGCTGCCGGAGCCGGGGAGCTTTACCGTGCCATGCTCCATTGGAGGGATGCCTATCAGCAGGGCATTGATTGACTTAGGGGCTAGCATCAGCCTGATGCCCCTCTCCATCTTCAAGAGACTTCAGACGGGAAGTGAGCTGGAGCCGAAGAACATGTCCATCCAGCTCGTCGATCATTCCATCACTTACCCGGTGGGAATAGCGAGGGACGTCATCCTTCAAATACCTCCAGGACTATGTGTTCCAGTCAACTTCATCATCATGGACATGCCTGAGAGAGGGAGCTCCCAACTCATACTCGGCCGCCCCTTCATGGCGACGGCCGGTGTTCTGATAGACGTCAGAGAAGGGACCCTCTCTCTCAATGTGGGGGATATTGAAGCTGAGTTTCGGCTACAAAAGCCGATGAGAGAGCGAGCCCATGTAGAAGGGGCCAGCTATCTGTAGCTTCTTGAAGAAGAGGCCATTGAGGATTTTACTATCGAGGGGGTCATGAAGGACCCAATGAAGACAAGCATTGACGACGACGGAGACCCAACCTACAACAAAGCGGTCACCGCGTACATCCAAGTATTGCATGAGGAACTTCTACGTCTTTCTCCAAATCATCAAGAACCAGAGACTATAAGCTATGTTGAGGAGAATCTTGAAGGAGGCGAAAATCGAGTACCGCCTGAATGCACCATCACAAAGATCGATGCGCGACCACTGCGCGCACCAAATGAAAACTGATATATTAGAGGGAATCGAGCTCATGACTGAAAACAAGCGCTTATTGGGAGGCAACCCAATTTCTTAGATTTTGGATTTTCTTTCTCGGTTTCTTATTTTTTACTTTTATTTTGTATTTTTAGACAAAATTTTAAAAATCACAAAAATTTGATGAGTTCATCTTTTGTGTAGGATGGACAAGTGGGGGATGCGTATGGACATTATAAACAGAAGGAAGCCAGAGGAGAGCAACAGATTCGAAGATTTGGGGAGAAAACAAAGAAAATATTGGAATAAAATGAAATGTTTCCTTTCAGTACTTTGATGATAAATTTTTAGACTCTCAGTACTTTGATGATAAATTTTGGAATAAAATGAAATGTTTCCTTTCAGTACTTTTGTTATTTCGTACTAACTTGCAGGGACCTGTACCTTCGCTATGGAAAACCACAGACGCTTATTGGGTCTGGGCTCTTAGCCCCGGCCTAAGCGGGCCTTCGTCACGCTTCGCCTCCGTGTTTTGGGGAAGCGGGGCGTGACAGGTTTTAGTGGCACAGAGATCACTTCCGTACCCGTCTTAGGATACCTTAGTAGCCTCTCCCTCCCTAACTCTGACCAAATTAGATTTCTAGGGTCCTTCTTTTAGTTAGTCGCTCGCCTAGCTCCATCGACTTCGGGCCCAGCAGAACGTAACCTTGATTGCCTTAGGAACTTTTTCCCCCTAGACCCTGACTGCAGTTTAGCTCGTTAGGAAATCTTAGCGCCAAGCTCTCCTAAATCTTTAGACGACCCGATAATTAGAACCTTTGTCCTCTAGCATCCCTCTAATCCTTGCAAATTTTTGTGCTATCGACCATAGGGTCCCATCGTAGCCCTTCACGATTCATATCTTACGCGTACTCTTCATGCGATCATTTTTCCTTTCTCTCGATTCTCGCGACCGTTTCCTGACGATTATCATTGATCCTTCGAATCCCTTCCCTGACCAATTCTACCTTCCCCAAAATTAGTTTCGACTTTCCTTATTAAGTTTTCGCTCTAGCCTGATTTCTTTGAAAACCCCTATAGTATATATTTAAAATTTGCTGTTTTGGATCGAGTTAAAACTTTTAATTGACTTGGAGCTTTCTTGGACGTAAATGTTTTAAGTCAATATCTCGCATTATTTGCCTTGTTTCCAAAATATATATATTACTTTTATAAACTACACAATATATTTCTACTATCTTGTATTTATTTTCAAAATTTCCCCTTTCCCAAAAACCTGCTTCCTTTAAAAGTATTTTCGAAATTCATTATTAAATTCTCGGCCGAATTTGACTTCTTTAAAAAAAATTTATTAATTATTTAAAATTTCTTATTTTCGGTTAAGTTAAAATTCTTTCGCAAATTTTGAAACCTTTCGGTCGTAAAAGTTTTAAGTTACGACCTCGTACTTATTTTCGAATCAGTATCCATCGAATTTTAGTTTTAAAACTTTGTTATCATTTCGGGAATTCAATATATCATTTTTCTACCTATGAAATTTATTTTATCCATTTACGTACGTACTTTAGAATATTTTTCTAAAACAAAGGGGGATTTTAAATTTCTTACATATAAACATCTCTATGTTCATCGTGCTCATACTTCAAGAACCTTTGTTTAAATTCATTTTCATCTGCAAAACAATCGCGATCTCATCTCACTTTTATTTCTTTTATTTCTTGTTTTCGAAACTCATTTATTAAATTCTTCGCTCGGTTTAACTCCCTTGAAAGCCCTTTATTATATATATATATAATTTCTTGCTTTTCGGTTGAAAGTTCCTTCTTAGATTTTGAAACCTCCTTAGTCGTCAAATTTTCAAGCTACTATCTGGTAATTATTTCAAATCGGTATCTTTCATATTTTTATTTTTAAGACCGTGTTAACATTTTGATAATTCAATTTATATTTTCTGGGCTACAAGATCTATTTCTAATCACTTACCGTACATGCTTTTAAGATATATTTTTTTTAAACTAGATGAAACTCCAATTATTTTATTATTATTATTATATCAGTACTATGTTCTTCGTGACCACATTTCAAAATCTTTGTGTAAAATTAATTTCATTTGCAAAACAATCGCTTCTCACCCTATCCATCCTTCTTCCATCGTTAGATCAATTTTTAGCAGTAAATTTTTAGTCATGTTCCTCCGATTATCTTCTTATCCTCGCCTTACCTGGCGTCGTTCTTTCGATCTTGATTCCTGTCGTTTTTGGTTTCGGCCTCCCTTTTGTATGTAGACATCCGCACCTGTAGTTGCCTATGTCATCTCTAGCTAGGAGTAGGCCCTTGGTAGGTGATGTTGTCGTGATGCAGGAGTATAGGTAGAGTGTGTAGATTTGTATGAGTGTGTCATCTTTAGGATCCCGATGATTGCCTTTTGTGTCTTGAATGTGTACTCTGTGTTAACCATGATAGGATTGAAATTGTCTGAATGACGGTATTCATGCGTATATGAATAGGGTCATAGCAGGCAATTTCCTTAGGCGTAGTTTTTCGCGATTATAGAATAGCCTAACTTTGACTGCATGTGATTGTATCAAAACTTTTTGTTTCCTTTAACCAAATCTTTAAAGTTTTCGAAACTAGCTCACAAGATCACAAATCACTTATCCTCCCTCATCCATTACCGCAACACCACACGTTTTTCCAAAAAATTTTAAATTATTTCTTTGGCCTTAAGTCTCTCTTTCCCTCCTCTTCTTTCTCCCTTAAAGAAAATTTTCGTATGTTATGGTTGTTATTGTTTTGGGACTAGCTGTTATTATTGTAGGATTTTGTTGCAAGTAGGCTTAGGGAGAGATGAGATTTGTTATAGCAATGATTGACCGATTTTGGAACAATAGGATATTGGAATAGATTTCTTTCGGATGAGAAGAATGGGATGTCCAAGACTTATTTATTTAAACCGAAGTGTGGCAGACTCAATGGAGGATTCTGGTTGAATGAGATTATATGCGTGAAGATGAGAACTATCAGATTTGAGGCCTAGACGAATGGTAGATAGGGATGGCTACAGAGTATGGTAGGAGTTAGGGTGATCAAGAGTTTGAGTAGAGCTTTTATTAGCATCGAGACTTGATTGATGAATTGACGTGAGAAGACTTTGGGGATGATACGACGCGTTGAGATGAATGGATGACTAGGCAGTCGGACTTAATTTTGGTTGGGATTAGTTATGGTAAGTAGGATGAGGGGTAATTCTGACAGATCAAATTGTTTGGTGGATGAATTTATGGGGAGGTATGATGAGAATGTATTGAAGACACGACGAGTGCTGATTCGTGAAGGTATTAAGTTTTTGCCTTGGATTGGTAGTTGACTAGAATCTCATTTTTCTTGGAGATTGATTAACTTTGGGAGGAGTTTGAGAAATTTAAAAGATATTATCAGAAGATGATTATTATTATTTTTTTTGAGAACTTGGAGATTGGAAATTGGAACGGTAGCGATGTAACTATATTATTAGGAGGTGAGTTTAGTCGTGGCTTTGCCCAGTGAAAGGATGGATTATAATGGATTATTTGAGGAACGAAGTTGAAATTTTAGGGCTAGAGACCTTTGTGTGGAGGATGGAAGTTATAGGCTTAAGTATTTATGGAATTTATGATTAGTCTTAGTGTGAGGGATTCCGAGGGCGGAATCATTTCTAAGGTGGGTAGAATGTAACGGCCGCTTTCCGACCGTTTGTAATTTTCCTACGCGCACGTGTTTTATCGTGCACGTATTTTATTTGGCTATTTCCGAGCTCCGGAATATGCGATGCGATATGCCGTTGCGATCGTTTTGGGGTGTTGAATTTTATAGTAATTTTTGGGAACGTCTTTCACGGCTCGTTTTCTCGCAAAACGACTTTGAATGATAGGGGCGTTTTGGTCATCTGACTCGAAACGCCGTTTCCAATTTTACGTAAAATTTTGGTAGGCGTTACACACGATCAGGCTCCGTAAATTTGTGCGTCTCGTCTCCACGATCGCCCCGGTATTTTCGGATTATTTTTCTGACGCTCGGTTTGAGAGATATCGCTCAGACCAATCTCGACCGTTGATTAGCTCAATCAGTTCAAATTCGAATTTGTTGCCAATTCTGGAAATATCTGCCTATTAATCTATTTTAACATCCTTCATAATCTGTTTCGCTAATCTTCCCTAGACTTACCCCAAACCCAGCCACCCCTCTCTCCCTTTCTCTCTATCTCTCCGCCCCATCCCTTCTCTTCCCCCCTTCGCCCTCTTCAGTCGACGGCACCGTACGGTGCCACCGCCGCCGACGATGCCACCGACACGCACACCCCCCCCCACAAACGCCCGCCCCTATCTCTCTCGTTCTCCCTCTTTATCTCTCTGACCCCCCTCCCCCCCCCATTTGCCTATTTCGTCGACGGTGCCGTCGACGGCGCCACCGCCACCAACAGCGTCGCCGACCCCATCTCCCGCGCCGTCGACGGCGCCGCCGACCCCATCTCCCCAACACCACTCCCACCCCCCTCTGTAAAACCCCCACCACCGCCCGCCCCCACCCCCTCTCCCCACCGGCGATCGCCGAAAGCCCCCCCCCCCCCCCAAATTTGTGCCCTAAGGCACAGACCGAGCAGCTCGACTGCTCGGTCACAAACTCCCACCGAGTAGCACAACTCGGACCGAGCAATATTTTTACTCGATTATCTGACATTTTGTTCTTTTTGTATTGCAGGTACTATCTGCTTACGTCAGTAGCAGCTTTGCGGACTAGCTTGGGGGATCTTTCATGCACTCGCATCGTTCGCATCCATCGCACTTACGGTACACTCGTTCCCTTCTCTATTTTCATACAGTATCATCATACTGCACGCGACACGATGGTTCGCACATGCGGAGCCACCACACCTCCTGTTCGCGGGAAGAGGCCTTCGTCTGGCGCATCCTCTTTCCAACCACAGCGTCGTGCCCGCCTTACCACCACACCCGACACTAACACTACCACACCCTCTACCACAGCTCCCGCTATCACCACTACTATCCCCACCACCACCACACCCATCATGTCAGCCGTGATCCCATTCACCACAGACCCTATCCCTTCCACCGCTGCCTCCACCGTCTCCACTTCATCACCCCCACACCCGGCACCCTCCAGGGATGACATCCCCACACGTCTCCCGACATATGGCATCATGTTTCGAGACCCCACACACCGGGATCTCTTTTACATGCTCTCCCAGCGCCGTCTCGTTCCTACCGTGTTCATAGACGTGCCCGCACTTAGATCCCTGGGACTCCTACAGGGAGTTCACCACCTGTATCGAGCGATCAGTTTCGACCGTTTCCTCGATGTACACTCTCCGACCTAAACTCACATAGCACTAGAGGGTCTCAGCTCCCTTGCTCTCACCCCGGCAGGTGACATCATCACCTTCTGCCTCCTGGATCATGACTGCACTATCACTTTTGCGATGATCCAGGAGTATTTTCACTTCCATGTCGTACCCGAGCCCAGACTAGCCTTTTCACCCACTTTTGAAGTTGACTCTTTCGATGCTCGAGAGTTTTGGGAGCGTATCTCTGGCCTTCCACAGTATCGCCCTAGTCGAGGAAGGCATCATGCATTATGCATCCATGCCTTCGCTACGCTCAGCGGCACCTAGCTTCCACCCTTTTCTACAGACCTGAGGTCGGGACCATGTCCCTCTCTGAGCTTACACATCTTATGGGTATGACCCGGCCTATTCGATTCCACCTTGACGACTCTCTGCAACCCTTCATGCTCTCTGACGCAGCCCACTGGCTGTGTCACCGACTTCACCAGACAGCCATCAGCTACCACGCCACAGACATTTGTTGCGGTGACTTCTTCACTATTTTTGCTCGGATGCTAGATATTCCCATTCCAGCTGACCTTCACCGCCCTGCTAGCCCGACACGCTTGACCATTGGCGTGCTCGAGCATATGCACATTATCCGACCACACGGTGATCGTCACTGGCTGTATCTAGTAGGCACCACCCATACTCCCCACATTGTTCAACCCACCCCTCACCTGATGCACATCCCCGCCGTCCAGCTTGACTAGATGATTCCTCTGGTCTTCCCACTCCATCCCATTCACGTACTCGAGCCCCCTGGAGCACCGGTTGAGGCACTTGCCGATGACCCGGTTTCACGCTCCCCAGTGTTCGAGCTTCTTGACATAGCTGCATTAGTTACCGGCCTCCCTGTCCCACCTGCTCACCCATCAGTTTCTGGATCCGCCTCTTCCACCACTACTGTTTCTGCCTATCTGCCGTCACCGAGTCTTCGGGGACTGTCTTCACCTCCTGCCCCGAGACTCGGATTTCTTCTACCTCTGTATCGGTGCCGAATGGCACCGATATACCTTTTGCTGACGTCCCATAGATCTGGATTCTCCCTCGCACGACCCAGCCCCCACCCTCCCACCTCTTTCGGACCTTATAGCATCAGTTCCTATCTCTTTAGGTCCACACATTCCCCTTTCTGGCACCACCTCCTCCTCACCCATGGACATTTTCATGGAGTCTGTCTCGACGACTATCCACACCTCTGTGTCGACAAAAACTCTATCTTCTGCCACCGCTGATATACCATCGAGTACACCCTCTCCTACCTTCCATGCTCGGCACCGTGCATCAGTTGCACAGGGCCGCTTCACGAGAGTGGTGTCTCACAGACACTTTTCTCGCTCTCCACCTGACTCTCGTCCTTCCGACGCTCGCCTGGTCGCATTAGAGGAGTTGACTTCCCGCTTACGACGGGATTTCGATGAATTTTTACTCGTGATGGCGACACACAGATCCAGAGTCGAGTCGAATCTCTATCATAGACATGCTTCGTCATCGTGGCCCACCTACTGTTATCCTTGCACCAGCACCACCTCCCAGGACGGACACTGTGACACACTCTGCACCACTCAGTGCTTCACTTCCTCAGGCTTCTGCAGAGCCTGTTTCTACCAATTTTGAGTCGTCTGTCACAGTAGATCCACTTTCTGCCCTGGTTTTACATTTTGTTGTGCCCTCCACTGCCACCGTCAATATCACCGCCATCCCACCCTACGATTTCCCGCCGGACCTTCCACCCACCACTCCTGGTCCACAACAGAGGGACCCATCACCACCTCCAGAGGGTGGTGCCTCTGCTTGATGTAGTCCTTACCCGTTTCTGCCTCCCCTATTTATTTTGTGCCCATCTGTCTGTTTGGGACCCTACTTTTACATATCTTGGGGGAGGAGCCACCCATGCATCATATCACATGCCGCATTGCATCATGTCATGTTTCTATTTTTTTCCTTTTTCTTTTGTTGCACAGTTTTTACTTTATTCCCCCACCCACCCCACCCCTTTAGCATCATCTCCCGCTCACGAGCGTTTTCTTAGCAGTGAGGACACTGCTAGGTTTAGCTTGGGGGATGAGCGCTACCGCTTTATTTTTTCATTTTTTCTTTTATATTTTCTTTCCTTATTTCGGTCTTTAGTCCATTTTTCCACCGTGTTTTCACGTCATTTTCTTTTTTCTCATTTTGGATCATATTTTCCATTTTTACCATGTATGCATCTATTTTTCTTTATTTTCCCTTTTTCTCCGCTTCTTTTTCTTTATCTGCTAGGGATGTTCCGCATGATGATATATCGCATGGCCTTATTAGTCTTGTGTGATGCTCATCTCTGTGACATGCTATTAGGGTGAATTTTAGCTTTACTATCTATATGTGTGCATTTCTATTGATGATCTATCTGATTTAATACCTTAAAAAAGTTGAAAATCGAATGCATGAATTAGTATCTAGTATGATCTATGTTGGAAACGCACCTAGGTTCACGCATCACTAGAATACTTGGAGTCTCTGTTTTTATCTTATTCACTTCTAATTGCATGCCTGCTGATATTGTGATTTTTACTGCATGCCTTTTTTAGTATTCATTTAGAGAATTGAAAATATACATGCTATCTATGAGTTTAGTTAGGGTTTTATTTTATCAAACCATTGTGCACCCTCTTATGAGTGAACCGAGAGTCCTACTATTTTCTTTCTCCACATATCTATTTATATCTCTATACATCAGTTGGTTACACCCCCATAGCTATTTTTACCGCATCTCACTTCCCAAACCCAAAAAGAAAAGTATAGCTTCTAATGAAAAGAAAAAAGAAGAAAAAAGTAAAAAATAAGAAAAAGAAAAAAATGTATATATATTCATATGTGAAAAGAAAAGAAAAAGAAAGAAAATGAATAAATATTATTTTATATCATTTCATTAGAAGCTATCATTTATTCTGGGAAGAAAAATAAAAATTCTATATCATTTTCCTTAATGCAACGCCTCAAGCTAAGCTTGGGGAGGTAACCCAACTGAGCACATGAGTGAGCATGACGTTAGAGTGTTGACAGTGCATAACGATGAGATTTAATAACACCCAAACTTTGCGAATTGCTTTAGTTTTGGAGATTTTTCATGTATCGAAATGAATATCTGAATGGCGTGATCTTGTTCTATTCTCTATTGCATGTTGCGTGATTTCTTTATGCTCCTTGTGTTTCTGTGATTGAAAAGAGCGTTGCCAACTTCTTTATACTAGACTCTAGGGATTGCATGAGATTGATATGATTTGAGGGTGTTATTTCAGTAGATCCCTATTCTTTGCCTGCACTGCATGCTAGTCATATGATTAGTAAATCTAGAAATTGCCAATAGCATGTATGTTTTTCATTCAGAGCATCGTGATATACTATCTAAGCCAGAGATCTGACCGATCATCCTTAGCACTCTCCTCTCACTTCTCTTTTTACTTTTCCTTTCTTTCTATTTTCATTTTTTCTTACTTCTTTTTGTTTTCCTCCCTACGTACCGATTATTCGTCTTCCTCGAGAACGAGTAAGAGGTAAGCTTGGGGGATATTGATGTGTCCATATTTTATACTATTTTCATATCATTATTCCATTGCATCTCATGCCATTTTCGCATCCAAATCCTTCATTTTTCTACGATATTGCATTTCCGACGATATTTTCGAGTTTCGTAGTGTTTTGTGAGTTTTCGGGGATTTTAGAGCGATTTGGGACCCATTTGGGTATGGACACATCCGACATGCTCGTGAACTCATTGGCGAGGCTCTGGAGGAGTTCGCCACACTTCTGGAGACATTGGAGGAGAAGAGAGAGAGCAGAGAGAGAGAGAGAGCCCCAGGAGCCCTCTGCAGAGTTTTCCCAGAAAATACTCGGTCCGAGCAGCTCAGCTGCTCGACCGAGTAACTTCAATCTGAGAAGAGAGCTGATACAGGCTGACTCGAACCGAGCAGCTCACCTGCTCGGTCGAGTAGCCTCAATTCCACAAGCTGAAGCTGTCCACGACGCGGCCCAAGCATCCCACTGAGTCGACCCCTACTCGGACCGAGTAGAGCTTACTCGGTGCGGGTAGGCTGAGCAGCAACTTTGATTTTCTGTAGTGCTTGGTCGAGCAGCTTCTCTGCTCGGTCCGAGCGACCCAACGAGCAGATGTTGCTCGACCGAGTCACCTACTCGGTCGGTAACCCAAAGGCTATTTTTGGAATGTTTTTCTGAGGCTGCGATGCACGCGATTTTGGGCTTGGAAGCTGGGAGCTGTGCAGGGACTGGAGGAGGCGAACTTTCATTATGAATTGGGAATAGTTTTTGATACAGAGCTTAGGCAATTTTTATTACGATTCGGAGATTAATTTTTGTAAGGAATTTTGGATTGAACTTGAAGGTTGTCATTTCTATTCTGGATTGTTTTTGTGCTTGGAACCTGGAGTTATTTTCTGGATCTATAAATTGCGATTTCTTTCGTTCTTCACTGTAAGTTTTCTATCCCTATTTTATTAATCCACTATGATGAGTTCGTACCTAAAAATCGCATTTTTATCTGTTAACGATACCATGAGTGAGTAGATTATTCTAGGGCTGATGGGTTAGAGCTAAGATCCAATGGGGAAAACATAGATCTGGATCCCTGCATTGAATTTGGGACCTAGGGTAGTATCTCGGTAGATCCTATCGAATCAGTAAGTAACCCGTACTGAGATCATGCCCTCGGTCTGTGGAATTGATGTGTTTAAGGGGTATCTATGGATTCGAATAGGGAAATCGGTGGATCCAACCGAGGCTCGTGACCATGTCCGGCTCGTGCCTTGAGGGGATCCATCGACGAACTATATCTCTACGTTGACGGCTACTGCCACTGCGTCAACGAGAGCTACCGAAATACCCCGCAATTTTAACCCACGAGAGTGGTACGAATTGGGGGATTAATTCCCTAGCCCTAATGCAATGCAATGATCCTATTTCAACGTTGACCCTCAACGATTCTAGCGGTGATATCTAAAGCCCTAGTCCCTTTTATTAGTATTACAACAACATCATCACCCCAAACAAATCTTTTCCCCTGATAGCTATCTCACTTCAAAACTTAGAGATAAACTGAGAACCAATTGACACTATCACCGTCCCTGTGGGATTCGACATCTTATATACTATAACTCGACACCGTCCGCTTGCGGATTGAGCCCGGAATTGAAGCCTAGGGGCCATACCACGCCTGACGATTGTGACACCGCTAGGTGGAACCTGGGTGTAGGTTACGGGTGTGTCATATCCCAACCGAACCCACAAATCCCTCAACCCTATCCCACGTTTCCCTCTCTCTCCTCCTTACAAAGAAACCTAGGGGGTTACTTATTTTATAGCCTCAGGCTTCTCCTTTAGGGGGGGAAACTAAAACCTAGGGTTAAGAACCCAGCAGCCGCCAACTCTTTCTTCCACACGCGTGAATCACAACCCGCAGCCACCGGTTGTAACTCCGGCAGCCCCTATCTCCGCAGACACCATGCGTAACTCTCTCTTCCTCCTCCTCCTCTCTCTCCCCCCTCTCTAAAAACCGCACCCAGCCCCATACCGCGCCAGCCTGCCGAAAAACCATCCACTCACGGCCACCATCTCGCTCCCGGTAAGATCCTTGACCCCCACATACTCCTCCACCTTCTTCTCATCCATCTCCTCCTTCCATAGTGCCTCAAAAACCCCATAGATTCAAGCCCTAGCTGAAAATTACACAGCTGAACCCATCGCCGGAAAAAGGGCGCCCACCGGCCATCCGCAGTCATCGCTGGTGACCACCAGCCCCATTCAACTCCCCTTTGTCCCCTCTACCCTCTGCAAGTCTCCTTACTCTTTTCCCTCACCTCTAGCTCCTTGAAAACCCATTGAAACAAGCCTTATTGGCTGTTTTTGAAAGATCTATGCGCTGATTTTCAACGCCGGTGCACGGCCACCTCCGACCACTTCCGGTGACCACTCCACCACCATTGGATTCCTCTTGAATTCCTTTAGCTACTATAATTTTTCTTTGACTCTTTTCATTGTTGTTTTTTCGCTGAGACGCGCGACAATGACCGTTGCACGAATCTGTCCTCTTCGTCTTCTCACGGTCGCCCACCGTCACGAACTGACGCCGTTGGCCACCCACTGGGCCGGGAAATCCCCACTGATCCCCTCCAATCATCAACAGCCCCTTGGACCCTCGGAGTTTACATGCGTCGTCGTACTCACGCGTTTTTACCCGACTTCGCCGCCGTGGTGAAGATCCATTGCGCTACCCGCAACGAGAGAGAGATCACCGCTTGCTCACTGTTTGTGCAATCACCTCACTATCTAGAGGTGTCACGATGTGCTACCTGCAGCTCAGACATTGCAGACGACACCGATCTATCGCCGTTCAAACCTGACATCTGCTTTTTGATCGACGTCAAAAAGATTAGTCCTCTAACGCGAGAAAGAACCCCACTGTAGCAAAACAAAAACCTAATCTAAAAATTGTCAACAATAACTAAATTTTATTTCCGCACCTTTAAAACGTTGCAAATATTAGACATCGACGAAGGACTGAATTTCTGTGCACATAGGATAGATCGTCGATTAAGCTGAACTAAAATGAAAACATGACTATGACTGCTAGAATAGCCCCGTTGAACCTAGAAATAAACTTTAATAGGAATGATGAAAAACGTGTCCTGACACCGACGTTGACTCGTTTCAGACGGACCCTCACTAACGCACCACTTCGACGGGACGCTCCGGACAGACGACACTCTCGCCATCGCAGGCAAGTGTTTACACTTGTACTATTACGGCCACGTTTAGGACATTTCCTTCTTAGAATGTTAGAGTACATTTAAAGAGAACTGGACGTGAAATGATAGCGTCTGGGACCCCCCTTGACAGCTTAGACTTGACGACGAAGTCTAAGCACAATAACAACAACAACTGACACCTTAGGGTTTTCATGTGTGTGCGTGCGTGTGGACCCCCTAGAAGAACAATTCCTTACACTTGTCATGTCGTGTCATTTTATAAAAAGCTTGTGGGCGTTTCAGATACTCTCCATGCAGGGGTGATCTCTGTGTTACCAAAAAGCCTACGGGCGTTTCAGGTGCTCTCCCTGCGAGAGTGATCTCCGTGTTACAAAAAGCCTACGGGCATTTCAGATGCTCTCCCTGCGAGAGTGATCTCCGTGTTACAAAAAGCCTACGGGCGTTTCAGGTGCCCTCCATGCGAGGGTGATCTCTGGTTGTCTTGCCATGAGCACTTGGGTTTGGGGTAGGGTTGAACGGTCGCACGAGGAGAGGGTCTGGCCGCCCTCAAACCATAAGGCGTGAACCCTTCGAGTCACACGTGTCTTGTCTTGTCTTGTCCTATCCCGTCTAGCTTAGTCTCGTACCCGGTAGCACACGCTACGGCTACTGCCTGTCGCGTTTTACTTTCCTGCACTGCTTTACTTCTTATATAGTGTAACTGTCATGTCATAACAACAGTATGTTAATCGACCAGTAAAACGTTGCTCTTAATTACATTACACTTGCAGTAAAGTTTAACCCCTCCATGTAGACTTTACCTGACGTATAGTTTCTTTTCTCTTGGGTGCTGTACGTCAGGTGTTGAGGCAGAGTACGTGGACGAGTCGGACACACCGGAGTACGTGGAGCCAGAGGACGTCGACCCGGAGTACCTTCCTGCCGTGGACCAGACCTAGAGGTCTTTTTCGTCGCTGCCTTTCAAAGGTTACTACTTTTAGCTTACACTGTTTCGGTAGTTTGTTGCCATGTTTAGGCTTCACTTTTTAGACTTTTGTACTCGCTGGATATTATCTCTTTATATAAATGAATGCATCCTTTCTTTCTGTACTTTTGTTGTAACGGCCGCTTTCCAACCGTTCGTATTTTCTGCGTGCACGTGCTTTATCGTGCACGTATTTTATTTGGTTATTTCTGAGCTCCGGCATATGCGATGCGATATGCCATTGCGATCGTTTCGGGGTGTTGGATTTTATTGTAATTTCTGGGAACGTCATTTCACGGCTCGTTTTCTCGCAAAACGACTTTGAACGATATGGGCATTTTAGTCATTTGACTCAAAACGCCGTTCCCAATTTTACGTAAATTTTTGGTAGGCGTTACGCATGATCGGACTCCGTAGATCTGTACGTCTCGTCTCCACGATCGCCCCGGTATTTTCGGATTATTTTTCTGACGCCCGGAATGAGAGATATCGCCCGGAATAACCTCGACCGTTGATTTGCCTAATCAGTTTCAAATTTCGAAATTTGATATCAAATCCGTTTAAATCCCTAATTATTTTCTTAATATCCTTCCAAATCTGATCCTCTATGGTCCCCTAGACATACCCCTAAATTGTACCCCCCTCTAACAAAATATCTTTCCCCTTTCTATAAACCCTAGGGATACATATCAAATTTTATTATTATAATAACCCTAAACAATCTAAACCCTTACCCTAAGTTTTTCCCGCAGCCCTCATCCTCAGCCGCCGGCCTTTTCTCCCCAATCCCGCGTCTCCTTTCCCCCCTCCTTCCTCCTTCTCTCTCTAGCTCACGGATCCACGGCGCCGCCGCAGATCTCCTCCCCGTGCCGCCCATCTGCGTCTCCCCTCAGCACCGTCCTCCCCCTCTGATCCACGCGCCGACCCCCACCGAGCAGATCTCGCATCCACTCTCCCGCCGCCGCGCTGCAGCAAATCTCGCGGCCCTCTCAGCCGCCTTGCAACCCCCACAGCCGCCCTCGCTCCCCGCGGCCGCCTGAGCACACCCGCATCTTCCCCTCTCCCTCACGCTCAGATCGCCTCTCCGCCTCACCTTTCTCTCCATGGCCGCACGCCGCCGTGACAGCCTGATCCCGAGCGCACCGTTGATCCCGATCGCCGCCGGAGAGCCCCCGCCGCCCAAGTGGGAGCAGGTTGTCAGGGCCGTACCGTCCATGGACGCGGTCGTCAAGGTGTTTTGCGTCCATACGGAGCCCAATTTCTCACTGCCGTGGCAGAGGAAGATGCAGTACATCTCCAGCAGCAGCGGATTTATTATTGGTGGCCGGAGGGTCCTGACGAATGCGCACTCGGTGGAGCATTACACGCAGGTCAAACTCAAGAAGCGGGGTTCCGATACCCTGTACTTGGCTACTGTGTTGGCAATCAGGACTGAATGCGATATCGCTATGTTGACTGTCAGCGATGATGAATTTTGGGAGGGGGTCTCACCGGTGGAGTTCAGGCCTTTGCCTGCATTCCAAGATGATGTTACTGTCGTCGGTTACCTAATTGGAGGAGACACAATCTCTATAACCCGTGGTGTTGTTTCTCGTATGGAGATTTTGTCATATGTTCATGGTTCTACAGAGCTTCTGGGTCTGCAGATCGATGCAGCTATAAACTCAGGAAATTCGGGTGGCCCTGCTTTTAATGATAGAGGAAAATGTGTTGGTATAGCATTTCAGTCGCTAAAACATGAAGATGTGGAAAATATAGGCTATGGGGATGGCGCCTGACCAGAAAGGTGTTCGCATTAAGAGGGTAGAGCCTACTGCACCAGAATCTCAATTTCTCAAGCCATCTGATATCATTTTAAGCTTTGATTGTGTTGATATTGCTAATGATGGAACTGACTAAATCACGCCCTTCATCGTGACCGTCGCCGTATTGATTCGTTGCGCTACCCGCAACCGGAGAGATCCAACGCCGTATTCGATGTTCTCCCTTTCCGCTCACTGATTTCGCGCCACTACCCCGCTACCCCGAGGTACCTCGCTGCGCTACCCACGGCCGAGGAGTTCCAGACGACGCCGACGTTTCACCGATCAGACCCGTCTTCTGCTTATTGGACGACATCACAAGGTTGGTCCCCCCAAACTCGTAGCAAACCCACACCGTAGCGAAACCGAAAACCTAACTAAAACTGGACAACAATAATTAAATTTACTTTTCCGCACCAGTAAAACGCTGCTCACTGTAGAAATCGACCATCGGACAACTTTCTGTGCATATAGGGTAGTGGTCGATCTAGGCTGATAAAACACCAAAATATGACTCTGACAATTAGGGTAGTCCCGAAAACCTAGAAATGAACCTAAATTGGATTTTTCTGAAAACAAGACCTGACACCGTCGACGTGGCACTATTTCAGACGGACTTCTGCTGACGAGACGCTTGGACGAGACACTCCGGAGAGACGACACACTCGCCACCGTAGGCAAGTGTATCCACTTGCACTTTTGGCCGTGCTTAGGCCTTAGTTGGTTAGAATTGTTAATCGTGAACAAAAAGAACCGGACGTGAAATGATAGCGTTCGGGAGGACCTCTGACGGCTCAGACTTGACGACGAAGTCTGAGCCTGACAACAACAACTTTTGACATCGTAGGATTACCATGTGTGTGCGTGTGTGTGGACACCCTAGAATAACCCTTCTCGTCTTGTCACGTCACGTCCCGTCTTGCACAGCCTGCGGGCAATAGAGCACTCTCCGAGTGATCCCTTGTACTGATTCACAGCCTGCGGGCAATAGGGCACTCTCCAAGCTAGAGATAGTGATCCCTTGTACTGATACACAGCCTGCGGGCAATAGGGCACTCGCCAAGCTAGAGCGAGTGATCCCTTGTACTGTTTGTCTTGTCTTGTCTTCCTTGGGGTTTGGGGTTTGGGGTTGGGTTGAGCGTGCGCACGGCAAGAGGGTCTGATCCCCCTCGAACCGTAAGGCGTGAACCCTTTCGTGTCTCACTTGTCTTGTCTCGTCTTGTCCCGTCCCGTCCCGACTTGTCTTGACACCTGTAGGTTAGTCCCGTAGTCGGTAGCACACGCTACGACTACTACTTGCTACGCTTTACCTTCCTGCTATGTTACTTCTTTTGTTACTCAGTTATAACCCCAGCATGCTAATCAACCAGTAAATCGTTGTTTAAAAGTTGATACACTTGCAGTAGAGTCTAACCCTTTCTTGTAGACTTTACCTGACGTACAGTTTCCTTCTTTGGTGCTGTACGTCAGGTGCTCAGCCAGAGTTTGTGAACGAAGCAGATTCACTGGAGTACGAGGAGCCGAGGACGTCGACCCAGAGTACGTGCCTGACGAGGACCAGACCTTGAGGTCTTTTTAGTCGACACTTTCAGAGGTTACTGTTTTTAGTTTGCTTTTAGATAGTTTGTTGCCATGCTTAGGCTTCTTTTTAGACTTTGTACTCGATGGATATTATATCTCTATTTTAATGAATGTTTTTTTTCCTTTCGGTACTTCCTATTGTTTCGAACCTTATTAAATGCAAGAACCTGAAAATTTTAAAATGGTACCTCTACAGACGCTTATTGGGTCAGAGCTTCTCAGCTCCGGCCTAAGCGGGCCTTAGTCACGCTTCGCCTCCGTCGTTTTGGGAAGTGGGGCGTGACATTTGTTGTTCCGAATTATATATATGCAAGAACCTGAAATTTTTAAATGGTACCCCTACAGATGCTGATTGGGTCCGAGCTTCACAGCTCCAACCCAAGAGGGCCTTAGTCACGCGTCGCCTCCGTAGTTTTGGGAAGTGGGGCGTGATAGGTTTTAGTGGTGGCCCATGCAGGTCCTGCAAAAGTTTGAAACAATAAGAGTATCGCATTCATTTAATATCCATGTACAAGTCTAAATTTAGGTTTTCCTTGTCTTAGATGGTAGAAAGACTTAGGTAGACGTCCCGGTTTGATAGTCAGACGCCTTGGTTAAGATTTAGTCATCTTCGTCTTAGGATACCTTAGAGCCCCTCACCTGGCTCTGACCATGTTAAATTTCTAGAGTCCTTCTGTTAGTCGTTCGCTCGGGTCCATCGACTTCGGGCCCAGCAGAACGTAATCTTGATTCTCTTTGTACCCTTCCTGGAGATCTCTATTACAGTCTAGCTCATTAGGAAGTCTTAGTGCCGAGTTCTCCTGATCTTTAGGCAACCCTATAATTAGAACCCCTGACTTCTAGCATCTTCCTGATCATCACACTTATGTGTCATCGACCGTAGGTTTTCATCGTAGCTTTTCTTGAATCATATCTTAGGCGTATTCATCATGCGATCATATTCTTTGCCTTCGATTCACGTGATCGCTACGTGACGATTATCGTTAATTCTTCGAATCTACCCCATTGCAAATTCTGTTTCCTCTAAAAAGTATTTTCGAAATTCCTTATTAAATCATTCGCTCAGTTTAACTTCTTCAAAAACCCCTTGTTATATATTTTAATTTCTCGCTTTTCGATTGAGTTAAAATTCTTTCACGGATTTTGAAACCTTCTTGGTCGAAATTTTTAGTTACTATCTAGTAACTATTTTTCTAAACCGGTATCTTTTATATTCCAGTTTTAAGACCTTGTTATCATTTTGAAAATTCAATATATCACCTTTTTTTCTAAACTACGGAATTCATTTTAACCACTACCGTACGTACTTTTAGAATTTTTTCTAAGCTAAATAGAACTTCAAAAAAAAATTTATATCGGTCCTATGTTCATCGTGCTCATACTTCAAAAATCTTTGTATAAACTTATTTTCATTTGCAAAACAATTACTACCTCACCCTACTCTTTATTTCCCTCGACTAACTCTTTTTCCGAGTTGTAATATTCTACCATCTGCTCACTATTTCTACATATTTTTATAAGTATAAATGTATAGGATACCATATTTTACACGTAATTCTTCTTTCATCTATTAAATTATTTTGAGCAATATTTTGTCCCACCCAACTAGTTATCTCAATATCCTCGCCTTATCCGAACTTGTTCTTTTCGATCTTGTTTTGTTTCGCTTTTGGTTTCAGTCTCCCTTCTATTGTTTAGACATTAGTGCTTGCAGTTGCTTGTGTCAACTCTAGTTAGTAGTGGGCCTTTTGGTTTAGTGATGTCGTCGTGGTGCATGTATATAGGTAGAGTGTGTGGACATGTATGAGTGTGCTACCCTTAGGATCTTAATGATTGCCTCTGGTGTCATGTGGCATACTCAGTATTATTCGTAATATATGAATGAAGTTGTCTGAATGATGGTATTCATATAGGTGTGGATAGCGTCATAGCAGGCAACTCCTTAGACTTAGTCTTTCGTATTATAGTATAGCTTATCCAAAGCTCACAAGACCACAACTCCACACGTTCTTTTCCCTCGTGTTTTTTTTAAAATACATTTTTGGCCTTAAACATTCTTTTCTTTCTTTCTCTTTTCGGAGTGTTATTTCATTGTTGTTATATTATTAGAACCAGCTATTATTGTCATAGTATTTTGTGTGCGGGTAGGTATAGTGTGTGATGAGTTATGTAATAGCGATGATTAATTGTTTTTTTGGGACACAAAGATATTAGATTAGATTTCTTTCGGATGAAAAGAACGAGGTGTCCAAGACTCATTTATTATACCAAAGTGTGACGGACTCAATGGAGAATTCTGGTTGGACGAAATTATATGCGGGAAGATGAGAACTTATTAGACCTGAAACTTGGATGAGTGGTAGATAGGAGTAGCTAGGAAGGTATAGTACGATTTAAAGTGATCATGAAATGAGATTTGATTATTAAGTTGAGATGAGAAGGCATTGGAGATAACGCGACATGTTGAGACGAATGGATATTATGAAGATGGATTTAATATGATTAGGAGATTAGATGACAGGGGTAAGGATAGATGTGCCTTGATGGTTCATTGATTATGGAGGATGAATTTATGAGTTAATATGATGGAGAATACATTGGGGACATGATGATTGTTGAATTGTAGACGGTAATGTGGATCTATAGTCAGGTGCTAGGTTAGGATCCTAGTGGTAGCATTAGCCAGTGGAGAGACGGGTTATGATGGATTATTTGAGAAATGATGTTTGAAGTTATGGGATTAACGATCATTATGTGCAGATATGAGAGTTGTAGGCATAAGAGTATGTAGATATTATTATTATTATTAGTTCAAGTGATTTCGAGGACGGAATCATTCTTTTAGTGGGGTAGAATGTAACGGTCGCTTTCCGACCTTACGTATTTTTCTGCGTGTACGCTCTTTTCGTACGCACATTTTATTTGACTCTTTCTTGGATCCGGACTATACGATGTGATATGCCGTTGTGACCGTAAGGAAGAGTAGGTATTTGTAAGATTTTTAGGGAACGTCATTTCACGGCTCGTTCCTTCTCAGAACAGCTTTGAATGAAAGGACGTTTTGGTCTTTTGGCTTCAACACTCAGTTCTTGATTTTATAAGCTGTCTCGATAGGAGTAGCTCGTGACCGGACCCCGTACCCTTGAACCTCTCGTCGCAGCGATCGTCCTGGTATTTTCGAATAATTTTTCCGACAACCATGGTTAGACTTATCCCCTAATCATTTTCATCTCTAGTTAACCCTTAATCAATTGAAAATTCAAACTTAAAACTAACCAGATCCGCTTAATCCATGTATCCCAACCGAACCCACAAATCCCTCAACCCTATCCCATGTTGCCCTCTCTCTCCTCCTTACAAAGAAACCTAGGGGGCTACTTATTTTATAGCCTCAGCCTTCTCCTTTAGAAAAAAAACTAAAACCTAGGGTTAAGAACACCGCAGCCACAAACTCTTTCTTCCCCACGCGTGAATCACAACCCGCAGCCACCGGTTGTAACTCCGGCAGCCCCTACCTCCAGCGACACCACGCACAACTCTTTCTCTTCCTCCTCTCCCTCTCCCTCTCTAAAACCGCACCCAGCCCCATACCGCGCCAGCCTGCCAAAAAACCGCCCACTCACAGCCACCATCTCGTCGTCGGCGAGATCCCCGACCCCCATACTCCTCCACCTTCTTCTCCTCCATCTCCTCCTTCCAAAGAGCCTCAAAAACCCCATAGATTCAAGCCCTAGCCGAAAATTGAACAGCTGAACCCATCGCCGGAAAAAGGGCGCCTACTGGCCATCTGCCGACGTCGCCGATGACCACCACCCCCATTCAACTCCCCTTTGTCCCCTCTACCCTCTACAATTCCCCTTACGCTTTTCCCTTACCTCTAGCTCCTTGAAAACCCGTTGAAACAAACCATATTGGTTGTTTTTGACAGATCTGTGCGCTAATCTTTAATGCTGGTGCACGGACACCTCCAACCACTTCTGGAGACCACTCCACCACCATTGGATTCCTCTTGAAGTCCTTTAGCTACTGCAATTTTCCTTTGACTCTTTTCATCGCTGTTTTTCCGCTGAGACGTGCGACAATGACCGTTGCACGAATCTGTCCTCTTCCTCTTTTCACCGCCACCCACCGCCGTGTGCTGACATCGTCGGCCACCCACCGGGTTGAGAAACCCACACTGATCCCCTTCAATCACCGACAGCCCCCTTGGACCCTTGGAGTTTACGCGTGTCGTCGTACTCACGCGTTTTTACCCGACGTCGCCGCCATCGTGAAGATCCATTGCGCTACCTGCAACGGGAGAGAGATCACCGCTTGCTCGCTGTTCGTGCCACCACCTCACTTTCCAGAGGTGTCACGCTACGCTACCCACGGTCGAGATGTTGCAGACGACGCCGATCCATTGCCATTCAGACCTGACATCCGCTTTTTGATCGACGTTAAAAAGGTTAGTCCTCTAACGCGTAGAAAGAACCCCCACTGTAGAAAAATGAAAACCTAATCTAAAAATCGTCAACAATACTAAATTTCATTTCTGCACCTTTAAAATGTTGCAAACATTAGACATCAACGAAGGATTGAATTTCTGTGAACATAGGATAGATCGTCGATTAGGCTGAACTGAAATGAAAACGTGACTGTGACTGCCAGGATAACCCCGTTGAACCTAGAAATGAACTTTAATAGGAATGATGAACGTGTCCTGACACCGCCGTTGACCCATTTCAGACGGACCCTCGCTGACGCACCACTTCGACGGGACGCTCCGGACAGACGACGCTCTCGCCATCGCAGGCAAGTGTTTACACTTGTACTCTTACGGCCACGTTTAGGCTATTTCCTTCTTAGAATGTTAGAATACATTTAAAGAGAACCGGATGTGAAATGATAGCGTCCGGAACCCCCCTCCCTTGACAGCTTAGACTTGACGACGAAGTCTAAGCACAACAACAACAACAACTGACACCTTAGGGTTTTCCTGTGTGTGCATGCGTGTGGACCCCCTAGAAGAACAATTCATTACACTTGTCATGTCGTATCATGTTACAAAAAGCATGTGAGCATTTCAGATGCTCTCCATGCGGGAGTGATCTCTGTGTTACCAAAAAGCCTGCGGGCGTTTCAGGTGCTCTCCTTGTGAGAGTGATCTCCGTGTTACAAAAAGCCTACAGGAGTTTCAGGTGCTCTCCCCGCGAGAGTGATCTCCGTGTTACAAAAAGCCTACGGGCGTTTCAGGTGCCCTCCATGCGAGGGTGATCTCTGGTTGTCTTGTCATGAGCACTTGGGTTTGGGGTAGGGTTAAGCGGTCGCACGGGGAGAGGGTCTGGCCGCCCTCAAACCGTAAGGCGTGAACCCTTCGAGTCACACGTGTCTTGTCATGTCTTGTCCTATCCCATCTAGCTTAGTCCCGTAGCCGTAGCACACGCTACGGCTACTGCCTGTCGCGTTTTACTTTCCTACACCGCTTTACTTCTTATATAGTGTAACTGTCATGTCATAACAACAGCATGTTAATCGACCAGTAAAATGTTGCTCTTAATTACATTACACTTGCAGTAAAGTCTAACCCCTCCTTGTAGACTTTACCGGACGTACAGTTCCTTTTCTCTTGGGTGTTGTACGTCAGGTGTTGAGCCAGAGTACGTGGACGAGTCGGACACACCGGAGTACGTGGAGCCAGAGGACGTCGACCCGGAGTACCTTCCTGACGTGGACCAGACCTAGAGGTCTTTTCCGTCGCTGCCTTTCAGAGGTTACTACTTTTAGCTTACTCTCTTTCAATAGTTTGTTGCCATGTTTAGGCTTCTCTTTTTAGACTTTTGTACTCGCTGGATATTATCTCTTTATATAAATGAATGTATCCTCTTTCTGTACATTTGTTGTTCCGAATTATATATATGCAAGAACCTGAAAATTTTAAATGGTACTCCTACAGACGCTTATTGGGTACGAGCTTCACAGCTCCGGCTCCGTAGTTTTGGGAAGCGGGGCGTGACACTGGTCTAGCCTAGTTATCATGAAAACCCCATAGTTAGTCTTTGCTCATGGCATGCCTATTGATCGTCCTCCTTTATTTAGTGGCCATGATTATATATACCGGAAGGCTAGGATGAATACTTATTTACTATGCGTTGATGTTGATACCTGGTACATTATTGATCACGGATATTCTATGCCTGAAAGTAATCTGAATTTAAATGATAAAAATGTGTGTGTTATAAATGCTAGAGCAATGAATATTTTATTGTGTGGGTTGAGTAGAATGATATTTGATCGAATATCACATTGCTCTTCTGCGCAGGATATATGGAGGACTTTGGAAATTGCATATGGAAGTGAGAAATCCCTCAGCTGCAATGAAAAGAATCAAAAGGAAAGAGCCGCTCTTTTAAATAATTATGATGCTTCTCTTTGTGACAATACTAAGCGTAAAGTTATTTGTTTTAAATGCAGGAAGCAAGGACACTTCGCTAGACATTGCCCACGAGAAACAGCTGGTATCGTAAAGAAGAAAGGAAAAGCTGTAGTACGAACGTGGGACATGAATAGTGGAGATGAGCTCGAGGAGAATGAAGCACACTCCTCCCTCTGCTTGATGGCAAAAGATAACGAGGAAAATCTGGTAGTAAAGCTGAACTTCTAATTTTTTATAAAGCCATGCAAGAGGAAATTGATGAGTTAGAACTCACGTTAAATGATTATAGAAATACCAGCTTTAAATTACAAAAAGAAAACTGTGAAATTTCTGAAGAAGTTGACATTCTTAAAGAAAAACTTGATGCACGTGGTTCTACCATTCTATAATGAAAAAAGAAAAATCATGCTTTAATGAAGAAGCTGCTTGTCTTTCTTGCCCTTCCTTATTAAATAATATTAGCATGCTTAAGCAGGATTTGAGTAAGCTCGAAACTGAAAAAGACCATGTGATTAGAGAGCTTAATGATAAGTTGTGCACGTTAAATAACGAACTTAAAAGGAAAATGGATGAATTTGAAAAGAAGGAAGAAGAAAACAAGAGAGCTTTTCTAAGTAATTGCACCTTGCTTGTGGATGAAAATAAATTTTTAAAATCCAAAGTTTCTAATCTAGAATTGTCATTAAGAAAATTTTCAATTGGTAAACATTCGTTGGATACCATACTTGAAAATCAAGTATATGACAATAATAGAAGAGGACTTGGGTTTGGTTTGAAAAATGTTGAAAAGCCCAAATTTAAGAAATTCCACGATCTGCCTTCTATTGTGAAAAATATGCATGCAAAGTGCTTTACTTGTGATAGTGTTGGTCACACATCCTATTATTGTAAGTTTAGGAACACAAACATAAAATTCAAACAAGTGTGGGTTCCTAAAACTTTAATGGCTAACACTAGTGGACCTTGTTGGATTTCAAGGTCACACTTAACACCTTTCATGTAGGTGAGGTGGAGATTTAGCGAGGAGCGATGAATTGAAAGTCTCATTCTTTTAGCTCCTTAGTCAAATAGCGACGCGAAGGTATATTTCTTTTCCCTCTTTGCATTCATTGCATACCTTCATAGATTTTGTGTGTGATTGACTTAATTTTTGTTTGTGTGCTTGGTTATTTGCTTTTTAGGTTTGTTTTAGCTCTTTATAAAAGAAAAAAATTAAAACCCAAAAAGCAAAAAAATTGTGCTTAATGAATACCTCTTTATGATTCATTATATGTGGTATTTTTTGAACGTTCATTCATATCCTTTGTAGAAATCATTGTATTATTGTTATAGTTACATGCGCATGTTAGAAACTATTTGGTAGCCATGACAGGCTTCATGAAATGATTAATTTGATTTCTACACCTACATACGCACTTCCACGGATACTAAACTTTTAGTACTTTTGGAGATTCTTTTCATGAATGTTGGAAAGTGAATGTAGGATGAATAAAAACTGAATTATCTAAGGGATATAATGTGTATTGCCATGAATAAAAATTGAGCACGAAAAGAAATGAATATGAATATATACTTGAAAATTGCTCTGTATGAAAAATGGATACAATTCATGGCAAATACACTACCCACGAGTATCCAACATATGCTTTATGGATAATCTTTAGCGTTGGTGTATATTACTCGTCAAGCAATGCCAACCCCACATCTAAGAGTCCTTATAGGCTACGTATCGGGGGTTTGGTACCTTGAACTCATTTTTAATGAGTTGGGAAAAATCAATTCTAATGAAATTCATATTAATCGGAAATTATGGATTGTTTTGGTTGATGTTCTAAATTGAATCTCCCTTTATACTTCAATGTTTATATGTACATACATAATGGTGGTGAAGTTTACATTATGATTTTCTTTGAACTTGAATTGTCTACTTCGTAGGAAATACATGCAAGTGCTAACTATAGTCAATAATACTTTATTTTTGCATGTGATATTTGGTGACTTCATTAGCCCACTTTTGATGATAACAAAGGGGGAGAAAAGAAAGAAAGATTTGGTATTATTTGTGATGGTTGGGTATTGTTTGATGAAGGGGGAGCTTGAAAATAGGGGGAGCATGCTTATTACATTCCTATATTGTGTGCATGCTTACATCTCATTGTATTACTTATATGCATTACATCCTTCATCACACTTCACACATGCCCACCTATTTGCTCAAATCTTTCATTGGGTTGTCATCATCAAAAGGGAAAGATTGTTGGACGCAACGATCCAGGATCTTTAGTTTGATGATGACAAACATGTGTTGCTATTTAACGTATGCGCTAAGTGTGTTTCAGGATGGCTAGCCCGTAATTCAACAAAGAGATGACTCGGTCAATATGATGGAGGAAGTTTGGGTCCCATGGGCTTTTGGACTTGGTCCAAGTTGGTCTTTCTAGTTGATGGTGACCAAGTCATAGTTGTCTTGCAAATGTATTGTACTTGGTCTCATGGGTGTCTTGCCATGGGTCTAACGGACTTGGTCTCATGGTGACCTAGTCATAGTTTCTGGTTGATCTTTTTCCTTCCATCCAAGACGTCCACCCATTGCAAATAACCTAACCCTATTCCTATAAATATCCCATCTCCCAAAGCAATAAAGGCTTGCGGCATACACATAATTTCTTAAGGAGCCCCTCATCAAAAGCAAGGAGACCTAGGCTATATTACACACAGCCGCAACCCCCCTTGAAAACCCTAGGTCTATCAAAAACTCTATGATATAAACTTTCAACCTTCCTCCCACAAAAAAATATATACCAAGCCGTAAACTTCACAAGTGCCAAAGCTTCACCCAAGAACCTTCAAGCTCCTATGTTTATCTCCAAGACATCATCATCATCAGTGATAGGAAGGAACTTCTCAAAGCTGCACCATCTGCAACATCTCCAAGCTACTCACGCCCCAAAGACCTACTACACATCATCAAGCTGTCCGAGTTACCGTCGTCGTCGCCGTTGTCACGGAGAGACCGCCATCGCATCTGCTATCAAAGTCGAAGTCAGAGAGCTTGCCGTCGACGAAGTCACTGTCAGAGAGGAGGCACTGTCGGAGTCGTGAGGTGTCGCCGCCGTCATGTTGCTGTCATTGCTGCAGTCGGAGAAGATCGAAGCCCGTTGTCGAAGTCGAAGCCCTCGAACAAACACGAAGCTCACGCCGTCGTCGTTGAGCTGCCACCAGAGTTGTGAAGCTGTCGTTCGACGTCGAAGTCATTGCGCCAAAGTCGGAGCGAGCGACGAAGTTGATCTCCACGCAGAGTCACCGGAGAAGTCAAAATACACGCCGAAGCCCACCATCGAGTTTCCAACGTCGAGCATCTTCTCGTCGCCGTAGGAGAAGCTCACCGCATTGCTGCTCTCGTCATCTGAGTTGTGTCGTCACCGCAGCTAGCCACCAAAGTCGGAGACCGTCATTGCTTGGATTGCCACTGCACGAAGGCCACCGTCGCCATTGCGTTGCTCGGAGAAGCAGCACGTCGAAGTCGACTTTGGTGCATGCCCTAAGACGAGAAGAGATCGAAAAGTGCTGGCATGTATAACCACTTCATGCAAACGAAAGGGAGATCGAAACGTTGCTGACGTGGATAATTTTTAAGGGCCACTACATGTCCATTTTTGTGTGCATATACGTAATATACGATCGAAACTACATGTCCATTTTTGTGTATTGTGTAGTTTATTGTGTGCATATACACATGTAGTAATATGTATTATGTAGTGTGTATAGTATATTACGTAGTGTGTAAAGTGATTTTGATGTGTTATTTGACTGAATATGATTGTACTTATGTATTAGTATTGAGTAGTATGTTTATACGACATGTAGTGCTATATGATTTTGGATTATGATCGTACACATATGGTAGTGCATGGTGTTTTTGTAATAATGAGAGAGTGCAATGTGATGGCACACTTGAAGTTAGTAAGTTGATGTGTGAGTATAGTAAAGTGTTAGTATTTGCCTTAAATATGATATTATTTTAATTGTATTGTATGATGACAATGTATTGGTAGTGTTGTGTATTAGTTGTGGTATATTAGTATTAAAGTTGATGTGTAATTAGTGATGTATTTGTGTGTGTTATTACTATTATTAGCATGGTTATTAATTAGTATTATTAGTAATATTACTATTGGTATTGATATTAGTATTGGTAATATTAATTGGGTGTTTATGCAGGATGGCATGATTGCTATTTAAGGGTGGTGTGTGAGCATAGTGAAGAGTGTGGTGTGTGATATTGGAAGAGGAAATGTGCAAGCACTATCCTCATTTATTCCTTGCTTCTTAGTTGATAGAAATTCCAAGGACGGAATTTTTCATAAGATGGGTGGGACGTAACGGCCAGTATTTATCAGTACGAATTTCATACGTATTATTATGGGTATGGAGTTTTTATGCTTAACTTTAGTTGTCATCATCCGTAGCTTGAGTTTTGAGCCAGTGGCGATACCGTAATAATTCGAATAGTTCGATGCCTTAGCATAGCTTAATAATTACAACTTTAATTATAAATAATTATATGAGTAATAACATCTAATTTTAAATTCAAATTTCAAATTTTAAAAATCAAATTTAAATCTCTTTAAAACTTTCCTATTAATTCCTAATAAACCCTACTAAAACCCTATAGCTAATTTGGTATTATTTCCTCTCATTAAATCCCAAGAATCATTCCATGATTATTACATCATTTTAAATACTTCCTTTTCTTTCCTTAGCTTTAAACCCTACCAAAACAAAACAAAAAAAATTAAAATCCAAACCATAAACCCTAAATAAAAACTCATGCACACCTCCCCCTTACAAAATAAAACCCTATGATGAACCCGCCAGCCCCATCTCAAACTCGCGGTACCCCACCTCCTTCCCTCCCTCTCTCCCCCCGACCTCACCATCGGCGACCCCTACGGCGTCTCCGACACCACCAAAGAACCCGTATCACCACAACCCACAGCCACCCTCTCCGCCACCCTCGCCAGATCCCCGTGCTACCACCTTCCTCCTCCCGCCAGCTTCCCTCCGACCCACGCACCACCGCGCCACCTCCTTCTGCACCCCATGCCACCACCGCCGTCTGCAGACCTCCCAGACCACCATCTCTGACCTCCGCCTCCCACACTGATGCCCCACCTTCCTCCATCCAAAACTCCAACCTGCACCTCCTTCGCCCGCAGCCACCAACGACCTCCCCTCGGTAAGGGACCCTGCGGGGCTACACACACTAGGGGTGAATAGTGTAATAGCAAGCAAAGAGCTTAATTAAAAGTTACTGAAATTAAAGCATAATAAGCAGCGGAAAATAAACAGAGTGCTCAACAACAACAATCGCAAACACAATGATTTTACCCTGGTTTTCCAAAACTTGGGTACGTCCAGCCACACCAGTATTCATTATAATTCCCATAAAGAGAAGTGAATACAATCTCACACAGAGATACCTCACACAAAGGAACTCTAACACAGAGAGACCTCACACAGAGGATTTAGGATTTCCACAAAGAGATATCATTGCTTTCACACAGAAAGACTTTTTCTCTCTCACAGAGAGACTCAACCAACCCTCACACAGAAGGTTATACTCTCACACACAGAGTAACTAGCTCACACACAGAAAGCTAAGGTTTCAAAGAAATAACAAAGTAAAACAAACACTCTTACCTATGCCTTGAGATGAATTTACTCATTAATGAATGCATGGCATGGAAGAGGATCTTCAAGTGATGTGATTTGCTTGAAAGCACTTGGATGATTTCCCTTGAGCTTGACTTCAATGCATGAAGAGAAATATGCTCATGAGAGGGAAATGGGAGAGATTAGGAGTGGCTATTTATTATCTAAGATATTCAATAATCACCAAGAGTTCTAAAGGAACTAAGCCAAATCCTATATATAGGAAGCCCAAAGGAACCCCGAAAACCAGCCAAAAACCCAAAGGGAGGAAATCTGTAATGGCTAGATTTTGGCAGTTTATGGCACAGACAGTCGACTGATGAACAAGTGACAGTCGACTGTACAATGGCTAGAAAAATCCCAACGGCTATAATCTGAGCCAGGACAGTCGACTGTAGAAGACTACACAGGCGACTGTAAAACAGACAGTCGACTGTATATCCTTCATCAGGCGACTGCTGTAGGAATGGAAATAAAACAGAGAGAGATGCAATTTTCGCACTTACGCCTTTCAGACGACTGATGGACATTTCACATGCGACTGTAAATATACAGGCACTTGTAAAAACTTCATCAGTCGACTGTCTTGCAAATTGGGATGAAGCCCAGAAAATGCAAGATGCACACAGTCGACTGTCGACCAATTCACAGGCGACTGTATAAAACCAGGCGACTGTAAATTGAACATCAGTCGACTGATGCAAAAATCTCAAGAAAAGTCAATAAAAATGTTGACTAGAGAAGTGCATCACAGTCGACTGTAGAAGGCTCGACAGGCTACTGGAAATCACCCAGTCGACTGTAAAACCTTCATCAGCGACTGTTAGAGAGCCAGAGACTCCAAATGAGTCTTTGGTCAAGATGAGCCTACTGGGTTGGAATCTAAGATAATCCTAAGGCTCACTAAGATGGTTAAATGCATATGCAAGAATGAGTAGACCATCTATCAAGGCATTACAATAATCCTAGACTCAAAAAGAGAAATGCAAGTAATAGAAATTACATGGATTGCATATAGCATCTCCTAGAGTCTAAGTCTTCAAGCTTATGATACCTTGATGCTCCCCATCATCTCCAAACTTTGGCACTCCTTGATGAGCTTCCCTTCATCAAGCTCAAAGCTTGAGCACACCATCACTCTTGGAGGTCTTTAGATATTCCTTGTAATATCCTCCAAGCATTATGCTTTGTCTCATCAACATATAATTATTAATATAAACTGAGACTAAAACATAAGATTGATTAGCAAACTAACATAATGTATTGATCACCATCAAAACAACGTTAGTCTTGAACCCAAGAACTAACAATCTCCCCCTTTTTGATGATGACAATCCATTATGTCAAATATAATAAACATTGAAATAAACAATATGTGCTAACAAACTCCCCCAATCAATATGCAAATGTGCACAAAATATAAACATATAAAGCACAAATCATATTGATGGTTGTTATGCAAAAACATACCAATTGATAATAATGCATTAACAAGCATAAGGTATATTTTTACATTACCTATTTCTCTCCCCCATTGGCAGATCAAAAATATGGGTAATAGCCAAATAGGAAAACCAAGGGCAAGAGAAATAACCATCACATATGCACATACATAATGCAAATGAAATTCAATATGACATATGAATGGAAAAATAATGCTAGCAAGCAAAAATTCCATACTCCCCCATAATCATACAGAACATGCAAACATGGGTACAAACATTGAAATAAACAATGTTGATGACAATCCATTATGTCAAAATATAATAAACATTGAAATAAACAATATGTGCTAACAAACTCCCCCAATCAATATGCAAATGTGCACAAAATATAAACATATAAAGCACAAATCATATTGATGGTTGTTATGCAAAAACATACCAATTGATAATAATGCATTAACAAGCAAAGGTATATTTTTACATTACCTATTTCTCTCCCACATTGGCATATCAAAAAGATGGGTAATAGCCAAATAGGAAAACCAAGGGCAAGAGAAATAACCAACCCATATGCACATACATAATGCAAATGAAATTCAATGTGACATATGAATGGAAAAATAATGCTAGCAAGCAAAAATTCCATACTCCCCCATAATCATACAGAACATGCAAACATGGGAGTAATGGACACACGCACAAAAATGTGGGTACAAAATGTAAACATACAAGCATGGTACCCAAGCAATGAATAATAATGTGAGTGAGCTAGTAAGTTGGAAACCAAACAAAAGTGGAGTTTGGTTTCCATATATAGTCATATGAAAATATAACATTACACACATATGAATCTATATACGCATTCCTATCAAGTCTAGAAATATTCTTAGGAATCCACAAAGAGAGTGGTTTGGGATTCTTAGGAAGAGGTTTGGTTAAGGCATGAGTAGGAGGTGAGGGTGCACGCTTACGAGGTGGAACATGAATATTGGTGTGCCCCGTGTGTGAAATATGCAATTTAGCATTAAATCATTCATTCAAGCAATTCTACCATGCATAGGAACATGTGAAGCATGCAAAGATTTACCATCAATTCTAGTATGCAAGCAATAATAAGTTTCCTATGAGTAGAAACATCATGCATAGCATTCAAATAAGAAGCATTCATATCAACATGTTTTTGAATAGGCTTCTTAATATATGCAATACCGGAATACAAAAATGCATGATTTCTCTTTGGCTTAGAAATGATAGTTGATTTTAGGCCAAAAGAGTTGGATGTGACTTTCTCATTAGAATTCTCTCCCATAAAATTTGTATGGGTGCTTCTAAGAGAAGAGCTTGGCATGTTTGCCTTCAATGAAGAGGATCCCAAAACCGTGTCCTTACTCAATTTGAAATTTTCAATTTAAGTAGACAATAGCTCACATTTCTTCAAAAGTGAAGAAATGTTGTCATCCCTCTTGGATAGACATGTGCGAAGCTCACAACATTTTGACTTGAGAGCCAATGTCTCATCTCTCAAAATGTTGAAATCACACTCCGAGTGCATCTTTTCCATTTGGAGTTTGAGAGAAGCATTCTCATCTCTCAAGGCACTCAATTGAGAAAGAAGAATATCTTTCTTGGTATGCAAAAAATTAAGTTCAACATTATGCGATGCATACAGACTCTCTTTCACAGATTTGTGAAAATCACGATCAAATTCTATACGAGCTTTAAGAGAGTCATTCTCTTTGCTCAACATGCACACATGAGAATCAAAAGCAATCTTTTCTTGATTCAATGCAATGGTTTGTGTATCATCACGAGTTTTGGATGATAAAGAAATGTGTGTATGAGCATATCTCTCAAGCTTGTTATTATTTGCTTTGAGAGAGTCCATAAACAACGCATTATCATTTTCAATAAAATTACAGCGTTGAACGATAGAGTTACGAGATACCGCATTATCAACGATGCTCTCATGATCGCATGATTCCTCTCCACCATATTCTTCATCAAGATAATTACATATCTCCTTGGCCGTCTCGGTCTCCTTCACTTCCTTAGCAATTTTCGGAGAGAGAGCATTGAGCAATGCATTCCAAACTCGAGCATCCGAGGTAATATACCCTGACTCCTTATGCACATCAAGCCAATGAAACATGTTCTTCCTCCATTTTTGAGAAGTGTTTGCCTTTGAAGACGGGAGGAAAGGAGAGGGGTTGTTGAGACTTAGAAGTCATGCTTGCAAAAGCCACCAAACCAAGGTTCTGATACCAACTGTAAGGGACCCTGTGGGGCTACACACACTAGGGGTGAATAGTGTAATAGCAAGCAAAGTACTTAATTAAAAGTTACTGAAATTAAAGCACAATAAGCAGGGAAAATAAACAGAGTGCTCAACAACAACCATCGCAAACACAAGGATTTTACCCTCCCCAAAACTTGGGTACATCCAGCCACACAAATATTCACTATAATTGCCACAAATGGAAGTGAATACAATCTCACACAGAGATACCTCACACAGAGGATTTGGATTCTCACATAGAGAAATCCTTACTCTCAAACAGAGAGACCTCACACAGAGGATTTAGGATTCCCACAAAGAGATATCCTTGCTTTCACACAGAAAGACGTTTGCTCTCATACAGAGAGACTCAACCAACCTCACATAGAAGTTATACTCTCACACAGAGAGTAACTAGCTCTCACACAGAAAGTTAAGGTTTCAAAGAAATAACAAAGTAAAACAAATACTCTTACCTATGCCTTGAGATTAACTTACTCATTAATGAAAGCAAGGCATGGAAGAGGATCTCCAAGTGATGAGATTTGCTTGAAAGCACTTGGATGATTTCCCTTGAGCTTGACTTCAATGCATGAAGAGAAATATGCTCATGAGAGGGAAATGGGAAAGATTAGGGGTGGCAATTTATTCTCAAAGATATTCAAATATCACCAAGAGTTCTAAATGAACTAAGCCAACTCTTATATATAGGAAGCCCAAAGGAACCCCTAAAACCAACCAAAAACCCAAAGGGAGGAAATCTGTAACGGCTAGATTTTGGCAGTTTATGGCACAGACAGTCGACTGATGAACAAGTGACAATCGACTGTACAATGGCTAGAAAAATCCCAACTGCTATAATCTGAGCCAGGACAGGCGACCGTAGAAGACTACACAGGCGACTGTAGAACAGACAGTCGACTGTATATCCTTCATCAGGCGACTGCTGCATGGATGGAAATAAAATAGAGAGAGATGCAATTTTCGCACTTACGCCTTTCAGACGACTGATGAACATTTCACAGGCGACTGTAAATATACAGGCGCCTGTAAAAACTTCATCAGTCGACTGTCTTGCAAATTGGAATGAAGCCCAGAAAATGCAAGATGCACACAGTCGACTATCGACCAATTCACAGGCGACTGTAGAAACACAGGCGACTGTAAATTGAACATCAGTCGACTGATGCAGAAAGCTCAAGAAAAGTCAATAAAAATGTTAACTTGAGCTGTGCATCACGGTCGACTGTAGAAGGCTCGACAGGCGACTGAAAATCACCCAGTCGACTGTAAAACCTTCATAAGGCAACTGTTGGAGAGCCAGAGACTCTAAATGAGTCGTTGGGCAAGATGAGCCTATTGGGTTGGAATCTATGATAATCCTAAGGCTCACTAAGATGGTTAATGCATATGCATGAATGAGTAGACCATCTATCAAGGCATTATAATAATCCTAGACTCAAAAAAAGAAATGCAAGTAATAGAAATTACATGGATTACATATAGCATCTCCTAGAGTCTAAGTCTTCAAGCTTACGATACCTTGATGCTCCCCATCATCTCCAAACTTTGGCACTCCTTGATGAGCTTCCCTTCATCAAGCTCCAAACTTGAGCACACCATCACTCTTGGAGGTGTTTAGATATTCCTTGTAATATCCTCCAAGCATTATACTTTGTCTCATCAACATATAATCATTAAGATAAACTGAGACTAAAACATAAGATTGATTAGCACACTAACTTAATGTATTGATCACCATCAAAACAACGTTAGTCTTGAACCCAAGAACTAACAATCTCCCCCTTTTTGATGATGATAATGCATTATGTCAAAATGTAATAAACATTGAAATAAACAATGTGTACTAACAAACTCCCCCAATCAATATGCAAATGTGCAAAAAATATAAACATATAAAGCACAAATCATTTTGATGGTTGTTATGCAAAAACATACCAATTGATAATAATGCATTAACAAGCATAAGGTATATTTTTACATAACATATTTCTCTCCCCCATTGGCAGATCAAAAATATGGGTAATAGCCAAATAGGAAAACCAAGGGCAAGAGAAATAACCATCCCATATGCACATAAATAATGTAAATGAAATTCAATGTGACATATGAATGGAAAAATAATGCTAGCAATCAAAAATTCCATACTCCCATATAATCATACAAAACATGCAAACATGGGAGTAATGGACACACTCACAAAAATGTGGGTACAAAATGTAAACATACAAGCATGGTACCCAAGCAATGAATAATAATGTGAGTGAGCTAGCAAGTTGGGAACCAAACAAAAGTGTAGTTTGGTTTCCATATATAATCATATGAAAATATAACATTACACACATATGAATCTATATATGCATTCCTATCAAGTCTGGAAACATTCTTAGGAATCCACAAAGAAAGTGATTTGGATTCGTAGGAAGAGGTTTGGTTAAGTCATGAGTAGGAGGTGAGGGTGCACGCTTATGAGGTTGAACATAAACATTAGCGTGCCCCCGTGTGTGAAACATGCAATTTAGCATTAGAATCATTCACACAAGCAATTCTACCATTCATAGGAACATTTGAAGCATGCAAAGATTTATCATCAATTCTAGCATGCAAACAATAATAAGATTTCTTATGAGTAGAAACATCATGCATAGCATTTAAAGAAGAAGCATTCATATCAACATGTTTTTGAATAGGCTTCTTAATATATGCAATACCGGAATACAAAAATGCATGATTTCTCTTTGGCTTAGAAATGATAGTTGATTTTGAGCCAAAAGAGTTGTTTGTGACTTTATCATTAGAATTCTCTCCCATAAAATCTGTTTGGGTGCGTCTAAGAGAAGAGCTTGGCTTGTTCACCTTCAATGAAGAGGATCACAAAACTGTGTCCTTACTCAATTTGAAATTTTCAATTTGAGTAGACAATAGCTCACATTTCTTCAAAAGTGAAGAAATATTGTCATCCCTCTTGGATAGACATGAGCGAAGCTCATAACATTTTGACTTGAGAGCCAATGTATCATCTCTCAAAATGTTGTAATCACACTCCGAGTGCATCTTTCCCATTTGGAGTTTGAGAGAAGCATTCTCATCTCTCAAGGCACTCAATTGAGAAAGAAGAATATCTTTATTGGTATGCAAAGAATTAAGTTCAACATTATGCGATGCATACAGACTCTCTTTCACAAATTTGTGAAAATCACGATCAAACTCAATATGAGCTTTAAGAGAGTCATTCTCTTTGCTCAACATGCACACATGAGAATCAAGAGCAATCTTTTCTTGATTCAATGCAATGGTTTGTGTATCATCACGAGGTTTGGATGATAAAGAAGTGTGTGAGCGAGCATCTCTCTCAAGCTTGTTATTATTTTCTTTGAGAGAGTCCATAAACAACGCATTATCATTTTCAAAAAAATTACAGCGTTGAATGAGAGAGTTAAGAGATACCTTATTACCAACGATGCTCTTATGATCGCATGATTCCTCTCCACCATATTCTTCATCAAGATAATTCCATATCTCCTTGGCCGTCTCGGTCTCCTTCACTTCCTTAGCAATTTTCGGAGAGAGAGCATTGAGCAATGCATTCCAAACTCGAGCAGGCTTAATGAAAAGTTACTGAAATTAAAGCACGATAAGCAGTAGAAAATAAACAGAGTGCTCAACAACAAAATTCGCAAACACAATGATTTTACCCTGGTTCCCCAAAACTTGGGTACGTCCAGCCACACCATTATTCACTATAATTCCCACAAAGAGAAGTGGATACAGTCTCCCACAGAGATACCTCACACCGAGGATTTGGATTCTCACACAGAGAAATCCTTACTCTCTCACAGAGAGGCCTTACACAGAGGATTTAGGATTCCCACAAAGAGATATACTTGTTTTCAAACAGAAAGACTTTTGCTCTCACACAGAGAGACTCAACCAACCCTCACACAGAAGGTTATACTCTCACAGAGAGAGTAACTAGCTCTCACACAGAAAGCTAGGGTTTCAAAGAAATAACAAAGTAAAACAAATACTCTTACATATGCCTTGAGATGAACTTACTCATTACTGAATGCAAGGCATGGAAGAGGATCTCCAAGTGATGTGATTTGCTTGAAAGCACTTGGATGATTTCCCTTGAGCTTAGATAAATATGCTCATGAGAGGAAAATGGGAGAGATTAGGAGTGGATATTTATTCTCAAAGATATTCAATAATCACCAAGAGTTCTAAATGAACTAAGCCAACTCCTATATATATAAAGCCCAAATGAACCCATAAAACCAGCCAAAACCCCAAAGGGAGAACATCTGTAATAGCTAGATTTGGCAGTTTATGGCACAGACAGTCGACTGATGAACAAGTGACAATCGACTGTACAACGGCTAGAAAAATCCCATCGGCTATAATCTGAGCCAGGACAATTGACTGTAGAAGACTACACAGGCGACTGTAAAACAGATAGTCGACTGTATATCCTTCATCAGGCGACCGCTGCAGGGATGGAAATAAAACAGAGAGAGATGCAATTTCACACTTACGCCTTTCAGACGACTGATGAACATTTCACAGGCGACTGTAAATATACAGGCGCCTGTAAAAACTTCATCAGTCGACTGTCTTGCAAATTGGAATGAAGCCCAGAAAATGCAAGATGCACACAGTCGACTGTCGACCAATTCACAGGCGACTGTAGAAACACAGGCGACTGTAAATTGAACATCAGTCGACTGATGCAGAAAGCTCAAGAAAAGTCAATAAAAATGTTAACTTGAGCTGTGCATCATGGTCGACTGTAGAAGGCTCGACAGGCGACTGAAAATCACCCAGTCGACTGTAAAACCTTCATAAGGCAACTGTTGGAGAGCCAGAGACTCTAAATGAGTCGTTGGGCAAGATGAGCCTATTGGGTTGGAATCTATGATAATCCTAAGGCTCACTAAGATGGTTAAATACATATGCATGAATGAGTAGACCATCTATCAAGGCATTACAATAATCCTTGACTCAAAAAGAGAAATGCAAGTAATAGAAATTACATGGATTCAAGGTTGTAAAAAACGCTAGGCGCTAGGCGTTCGGATTGCTAGCGCCTAGCGCCCAGAGCTTTAATCGGGGATTAATCGGCCTAGGCTGATTTGCATTTTTAATTATTTTATTTATTTTTTATAATATATTAATGTTTACTTATAAATATATATATATATATATTATTTAAAATACATCAAATATTTAATACAAACTAAATCAAATCCAGTTTACCTACTTTAGAGTATTTGTGTACAACAAAATAAAATTTAAAAGATACTCTTGTGCAATTAAACCATTTACCAAAAACGCCCAGACACCGCCCAGGAACCGCCTAGGAACCGCCCAGAGCACCCAGACACCGCCCAGAGCGCCCAGACACTGCCTAGAACGCTTAGGCGGCCGATTAATCCCAAAAACGCCCAGATTGACCGCCCAGGCCATACTCGGAGCGTTTACTGGCCGCCTAGCGCCTAGGCGGCCGCCCAGGCCGATTTTTAGAACACAGCATGGATTACATATAGCATCTCCTAGAGTCTAAGTCTTCAAGCTCACGATACCTTGATGCTCCCCATCATCTCGAAACTTTGGGACTCCTTGATGAGCTTCCCTGCATCAAGCTCCAAGCTTGAGCACACCATCACTCTTGGAGGTCTTTAAGATATTCCTTGTAATATCCTCCAAGCATTATGCTTTGTCTCATCAACATATAATCACTAAGATAAACTGAGACTAAAACATAAGATTGATTAGCACACTAACATAATGTATTGATCACCATCAAAACAACGTTAGTCTTGAACCCAAGAACTAACAATCTCCTCCTTTTTGATGATGACAATCCATTATGTCAAAATATAATAAAAATTGAAAAAAACAATGTGTGCTAACAAACTCCCCCAATCAATATGAAAATGTGCACAAAATACAAACATATAAAGCACAAATCATATTGATGGTTGTCATGCAAAAACATACCAATTGATAATAATGCATTAACAAGTATAAGGTATATTTTTACATAACCTATTTCTCTCCCACATTGGCATATCAAAAAGATGGGTAATAGCCAAATAGGAAAACCAAGGGCAAGAGAAATAACCAACCCATATGCACATAAATAATGTAAATGAAATTCAATGTGACATATGAATGGAAAAATAATGCTAGCAAGCAAAAATTCTATACTCCCCCATAATCATACAAAACATGCAAACATGGGAGTAATAGACACACTCACAAAAATGTGGGTACAAAATGTAAACATACAAGCATGATACCCAAGCAATGAATAATAATATGAGTGAGCTAGCAAGTTGGAAACCAACCAAAAGTGTAATTTGGTTTCCGTATATAGTCATATGAAAATATAACATTACACACTTATGAATCTATATACATATTCCTATCAAGCCTGGAAACATTCTTAAGAATCCACAAAGAAAGTGATTTGGGATTCTTAGGAAGAGGTTTGGTTAAGGCATGAGTGGGAGGTGAGGGTGCACGCTTATGAGGTGGAACATAAACATTGGCGTGCCCCGTGTGTGAAAAATGCAATTTAGCATTAGAATCATTCACACAAGCAATTCTACCATGCATAGGAACATATGAAGCATGCAAAGATTTATCATCAATTCTAGCATGCAAGCAAAAATAAGATTTTCTATGAGTAGAAACATCATGCATATCATTCAAAGAAGAAGCATTCATATCAACTTGTTTTTGAAGAGGCTTTTTAATATATGCAATACCGGAATACAAAAATGCATGATTTCTCTTTGGCTTAGGAATGATAGTTGATTTTAGGCCAAAAGAGTTGGATGTGACTTTCTTATTAGAATGCTCCCCCATAAAATTTATTTGGGTGCGTCTAAGAGAATAGCTTGGTTTGTTCACCTTCAATGAAGAGGATCCCAAAACCGTGTCCTTACTCAATTTGAAATTTTCAATTTGAGTAGACAATAGCTCACATTTCTTCAAAAGTGAAGAAATTTTGTCATCCCTCTTGGATAGACATGAGCGAAGCTCACAACATTTTGACTTGAGAGCTAATGTCTCATCTCTCAAAATGTTGTAATTATACTCCGAGTGCATCTTCCACATTTGGAGTTTGAGAGAAGCATTCTCATCTTTCAATGCACTCAATTGAGAAAGCAGAATATCTTTCTCGGTATGCAAAGAATTAAGTTCAACATTATGGGATGCATACAGACTCTCTTTCACAAATTTGTGAAAATTACGTTCAAACTCAATACGAGCTTTAAGAGAGTCATTCTCTTTGCTCAACATGCACACATGAGAATCAAGAGCAATCTTTTCTTGATTGAATGCAATGGTTTGTGTATCATCACGAGGTTTGGATGATAAAGAAGTGTGTATGTGAGCATCTCTCTCAAGCTTGTTATTATTTGCTTTGAAAGAGTCCATAAACAACGCATTATCATTTTCAAAAAAATTACAGCGTTGAATGAGAGAGTTAAGAGATACCTTATTACCAAGGATGCTCTCATGATCGCATAATTCCTCTCCACCATATTCTTCATCAAAATAATTCCATATCTCCTTGGCCGTCTCGGTCTCCTTCACGTCCTTAGCAATTTTCAGAGAGAGAGCATTGAGCAATGCATTCCAAACTCGAGCATCCGAGGTAATATGCTCTGACTCCTCATGCACATGAAGCCAGTGGAACATGTTATTCCTCTATTTTGAGAAGTGTTTGCCTTTGAAGACGGGAAGAAAGGAGAGGGGTTGTTGAGACTTAGAAGTCATGCTTGCAAAAGCCACCAAACCAAGGTTCTGATACCAACTGTAAGGGACCCTGCAGGGCTACACACACTAAAGTGGGGGTAAATAGTGTAATAGCAAGCAAAGTTCTTAATTAAAAGTTACTGAAATTAAAGCACAATAAGCAGCGGAAAATAAACAGAGTGCTCAACAACAACAATCGCAAACACAAGGATTTTACCCTATTTTCCCAAAATTTGGGTACGTCCAGCCACATCAGTATTCACTGTAATTCCTACAAAGAGAAGTGAATACAATCTCACACAGAGATACCTCCCACATAGGATTTGGATTCTCACACAGAGAAATCCTTACTCTCACACAGAGAGACCTTACACAGAGGATTTAGGATTCCCACAAAGAGATATCCTTGATTTCACACAGAAAGACTTTTGCTCACACACACAGAGACTCAACCAACCCTCATACAGAAGGTTATACTCTTACACAGAGAGTAACTAGCTCTCACACAGAAAGCTATGGTTTCAAAGAAATAACAAAGTAAAACAAATACTCGTACCTATGCCTTGAACTTACTCATTAATGAATGCAAGGCATGGAAGAGGATCTCCAAGTGATGTGATTTGCTTGAAAGCACTTGGATGATTTCCCTTGAGCTTGACTTCAATGCATGAAGAGAAATATGCTCATGAGAGGGAAATGGGAGAGATTAGGAGTGGCTATTCATTCTCTAAGATATTCAATAATCACCAAGAGTTCTAAATGAACAAAGCCAACTCCTATATATATGAAGCCCAAAGGAACCCATAAAACCAGCCAAAAACCCAAAGGGAGGAAATCTGTAACGGCTAGATTTTGACAGTTTATGGTACAGACAGTGGACTAATGAACAAGTGACAGTCGACTGTACAACGGCTAGAAAAATCCCAACGGCTATAATCTGAGCCAGGACAGTCGACTGTACAACGGCTAGAAAAATCTCATCGGCTATAATCTGAGCCAGGACAGTCGACTGTAGAAGACTACACAGGCGACTGTAAAATAGACAGTCGACTGTATATCTTTCATCAGGCGACTGCTGTAGGGATGGAAATAAAACAGAGAGAGATGCAATTTTTGCACTTACGCTTTTCAGACGACTGATGGCCATTTCACATGCGACTGTAAATATACAAGCGACTATAAAAACTTCATCAGTCGACTGTCTTGCAAATTGGGATGAAGCCCAGAAAATGCAAGATACGCACAGTCGACTGTCGACCAATTCACGGGCGACTGTAGAAACACAGGCGACTGTAAATTGAACATCAGTCGACTGATGCGAAAAGCTCAAGAAAAGTCAATACAAATGTTGACTTGAGCAGTGCATCACAGTCGACTGTAGAAGGCTTGATAGGCGACTGGAAATCACCCAGTCGACTGTAAAACCTTCATCAGGCGACTGTTGGAGAGCCAGAGACTCCAAATGAGTCTTTGGGCAAGATGAGCCTATTGGGTTGGAATCTATGATAATCCTAAGGCTCACTAAGATGGTTAAATGCATATGCATGAATGAGTAGACCATCTATCAAGGTATTACAACAATCCTAGACTCAACAAGAGAAATGCAAGTAATAGAAATTACATGGATTACATATAGCATCTACTAGAGTAAGTCTTCAAGATCACGATACCTTGATGCTCCCCATCATCTCCAAGCTTTGGCACTCCTTGATGAGCTTTCCTTCATCAAGCTCCAAGCTTGAGCACACCATCACTCTTGGAGGTCTTTAAGATATTCCTTGTAATATCATCCAAGCATTATGCTCTGTCTCATCAACATATAATCATTAAGATAAACTGAGACTAAAACATACGATGATTAGCACACTAACATAATGTATTGATCATCATCAAAACAACGTTAGTCTTGAACCCAAGAACTAACACCCTCTCCCTTCCACTCTCTTCCGATGACCTCAACACCACCCCCCCCCATCAACCTCCGACCTTCCCTCAGCCCGCGCCGTCCTCCTCCTCTCAAAACAGCCGCCAGCCTCTCCTCAAGTAGCCCTCGAAGCCGTGGCCAGCACTGCACTGCCGCTCGCCATCACCCTGGACTCGCCGTCGTCGATCTGCACCATACCCGACCACCTGCCGTCGTCAACCAAGCCGATGCCCATCAATCTGCATGCAAACATGTGAGTTGCATTTTAACATAAGTTATTATATGTTTTAAACAGTATATTAATATGTGTAAGTTCATGTGTGTGTGTGTGTGTGTGTGTGTGTGTAAGTTATATATGTTAGTTTATAGTGTAAGTTAGTTTGTATATATAGACAGTAAGTTTTATAAAAACAGTATATTATATTATTTCATATATGTATATAGTACCTTATATAAACAGCAACTTTATATATCATATGCTAAGTTTATATATATAAATGGTATATCATATTAGATGAATAGTGCTAGTGTTAGATAAGTTAGTATTATTCTTTGGCTTGATGTTATAAAATCTAATGACGCAGAAACGTCCGTGCCTTTCATACGATCAAAACGACACCAAAATCGTCAAAATCAGGCAAGTGTGCATTTTTCTACATGTGTTTAAATATTATTTCATTTAAATAGTGTTGTATACCCCGTTTCACCCTCATAAGAACCTTATATGTTAGAATTCCATGTTTCGTAAAAATAGGAATTGTAAAATAATGTTGAACAGATATGAAACTCTTGAATAACTTGAAATCATAACACTTGTGGGCCGGTTTGGCTATCTTGTGGGCTGATTTGGCTAGTCTGGCTCTTGTTACAGTATTATAAATCATGCGGGCCAGTTTGGCTGATTCTGGCTCGTGGTCCAAAAAAGTACACGCGTGTGTGGTTGGGTTCGCGGGCACTAGTCGAAAGTAAAGGGGTCACCTTCGAGGGCACGCGAAGGTAGATTCTCTTGCTATTTGCCTAACGACGTGAACCTTAGTCACTAGTAAGATACACTCAAGAATATCTTGAAAACTGCCATCTTAAAATGTAAGACATGTAAAATGTTACTTCTTTCACTTATATTAAAAATGCCATGCTAATATGATTCATGTTCAGACTGCTTAGAAATTATAACTGTTCAATTATTCGCAATGTTTTAACTGCCATGAAAAATATTTTGAAAACATTGGCGAGGCTCCCATTCATATTTTTTGCTTGCTAAGGACCCTTGCTGACATACATTTCTATATTGGTTGAAATGTATGTCAGGTCACGAGACAGGTTACCTAGAGGACGAGCTGTTTGAGGAGACTGACCCACTGGACCAGGAGTATGCTGATCCAGGAGTTCTCCCTACTGAGGACTAATTGCTGATCTTCATCTGCTGCTGCTTAGCATTTAATTTACCGCACTTTTTTAGGGTGTGTACCCATTTTGTATAACCTTGTATTTGTTTGACCATGCTGGGCCTTGTTAATATTGTGTAACTCTTTCTGGATGTTGGCTTTAAATTCATAGTTATTCTCTTGTTTCTGAAAAGCATGCAAGTTCCTTCGTATGGTTTTATTCACAGACGCTTATTGGGTTTGAGTTTCACTGATTCAGCCCATGTGGACCCGCTCGTGCCCTCGCTCCCAAGTATAATGGAAAGCTGTGTTGAGTATTGGACTCCCCGGATTTGGTTTTGGATGATGAACAAACATAAATATCGTGAACTAACACTTTGTGAGTGCAGTTATGGAGATCGTCGCCAATTCATATGAACATCCAAAGCGATGTCTCGAGACTTCTCAAAGCGCGTGATCGTATGCCTAAAGCTTCGTTGAAGCTTTTGGACCATTATTGAAGTCATGAAGATTCGGATCGAAGCTTTCGAAGACGGTTCGTCAAGTTTTATTTATAGTCTTTTAGCTTCGTTCCGTAGAATGTTAAGCCTTGAGTAGGTCTTACGTTTTTATCTTCATAACGCTCATATCTTAGAGCTAGGATCTTAGTAGAAGTCCATACAAACTTTCCCGAAGCTTCGCGCTTCGATTCGCGACTTCTTATGCATGTTAGTTGGTTCAAGAAGAAGAACCAACCGACTAGATGGTGATCTAGTCGGTCAGCAAAGCTTCTTGAACCGACTAGAATGCCTTCTCAATTCTAAGCTCTTTACTGTTTACAGTTAGTCGGTCTACGTTGACTCACCGACCGACTAGTTGATGAACTAGTCAGTCAGTGATCCTTCTTAGACCGACTAGTTGATCTTTCCCTGTACATGCCAAGTTACTGTTTATCGTTAGTCGGTCTATGTACATTTGGCGACCGACTAGTTGATGAACTAGTCGGTCAACATTTGTTCTTAGACCGACTAATTCAACTTGTACTCAGACTATTTGTTTTATCTCTTAGTCGGTCTAAGTTCACTCACCGACCGACTAGTTGTGAAACTAGTCGGTTGGCAAGTCTTCTTGGACCAACTAGTTCTTTAAGTCTAAACTTCATCTATTCACTGTTCACCTCTTAGTCAGTTCATGTTGAATCATCGACCGACTAGTTGATGAACTAGTCGGTCAGTGATCCTTCTTTGACCGACTAGTTTGCTTCAGAATAGAGCCGTTGGAGCATTAAATGCCACGATTTTTGCTCTCTCTTTCCTCTATCCTATATATACTTGGAGTGCTGCATTCATTGCACTCAAGGCTGATATTAAGAGAAGTTTAGAGATCAAAAGAGAAGCATTCAATCTCATTCAAAGCTCATTCATTTCTCATCTTGAATCTCTCCCTCACTCTTATTTCAAAAGAGAGATTCATTGATTGTGAGCCTTCCAAGCCAAGTGCTTGATTCTAGGTCACCAACAACCTCATAGCTCTCCATCGCTGATCTACATCTTGGAGCTAGGGTTTGGTGCCTTCATCTTCTCTAAAATCCGTTTTGCCCTAAATCGTTAGTTTACTCAAGGCATAGGATTTTGTCGGTAAGCAATTTCGTATTTCATTTACTTTCATATTGTAAGTGTTTTACTCTCGGTTGTGAGAGTTTGTTTGTGATCCCGGTTTGTGGGAGTCACAATTTCATTTGTGTATGATTTGACTTTGTAGAGGTTTTCTACAAGTATTTCATAGTGCAAATTTGAGTTAGAAGTTTCTAACTCAAGTATCCGGAGGGGATCCGGGTGTTTGGGACGTAGGATCACCGGGAACAAGTCAGGGAGACTTGGGTGGATCCGAACCCGTTAAATTGCTTGTTTGCGATTGTTTTCTTTGTTGTCTATATTTACATTTCCGCATTTCCGCATTGATTGGTAGAGTTTGCAAGATAATTAGGAATTATCTTCTTAATTATTTTAAAGTACTATTCACCCCCCCCCCCCCCTCTAGTACTTGTACAGTAGCTTCGTAGGGCATTACATTTGGTATCAAAGCCAAGTCTATAGCTATGTCTGCCAACGACAATAAGACCGTTCGTCCACCTTCAGATTACAGCACCTTCAGGAACCGTGAAGGAGCGTCTTCGGTGATGGAAGGACACTCCTCAACGAGGCGTCCCTTCTTCAACGGTACCAATTACGGGTACTGGAAATGCCGGATGGAAACTTTCCTCCGGAGTGCTTCATTATGGAGAGCCACGATGAAGGAGTATGTCGAGCACGCCGAAGAAGATTTCGAGAAGTGGACTACCGCTGAGGTCGCCGCGGAGGTAAGCAATGCCAAGGCAATGAACGCCTTGCAATGTGCTTTGGAGCCCGAGATAAGATATGCACATGTAAGAGTGCATATCAAATATGGAACTCCCTCCTCATCTTGCATGAAGGAACGAGTAGGGTAAGAGACTCTAAACTCGTTGTTGTTAATAAAGATTACGAATTATTTCATATGCTACAGGGTGAGAAGATGAAGGAGTACTATGCTCGCTTCGTCAACATCACAAACGAGTTGGAGGCTCTTGGTAAGACCTACACCCAAAAGGAGAAAGTCTCGAAGATCATCGATGGACTTCCTTCTTGTTGGGAGAAACGTACCTTCGCCATCGAGGAAGGTAATGACATGAAAACATATACTGTTGTTCAACTAATGGGTACCTTAATGTCTTATGAGGTACGCAAAGATAGCAAGTTAAAGTTGCAGGACAAGATGAAGTCCTACTTGAAGCAAGACGAGCCAAAGAAAAAGGCTATTGCTTTCAAGGCCGCTCCATCAACATCTACATCTATCGATGATGAAGAATCGGAAGAAGAGTTGGACTTGGAATCTATTGCCCTCATGGCAAAGAAGTTCAACCGATTCTTCCGGAAAGGTAACTTCAAAAACAAATCGAAGTTTAGTTCTACTAACGCCTCCGCTCCTTTGTGCTTTAAATGCAATAAGCCAGGACACATGAAAGCGGATTGTTCTCAAAATAAGCAAAAGGAGAAGTGGAAGGCGCCAAAGTTTGACAAGTCCAAGAAGTACAAGAAAGGGTACAAAAAGGGGCTTGTCAGGACATTCACCGACTCCGAGGATTCCTCTAGTGGAGAGTCGGACGATGAGCAAGTGGAGCAAGCACACATGTGCTTCATGGCTAGAGAGGAGTACGATAAAGATTCCTTCTCCGATGATAGCGACAATGAAGGCGACGATGAGGTAAAAATGGATAACGTTAGAAATGCTAATGAGCAATTATGGTCTAAATACACTAAATTAGTAAATAGATATACTAAGGTAAAAGATGATTTAGCTAGCATCCAAACCTCTCCTAAACCTATCATCACCAACAACGACACCGTTGTTGAAGAATTGAGAAATGAGATTGTTAATCTCAAATCTCAACTTGAACATGTTCATATTAAGGATTCAGAGGAACACAAGATTGCGGATTTGACTTCTCAAAACTCAACTTTGAGTATTGAGAATGAGAATCTCAAATATCGTGTTTATGTGCTCGCATCGCAAGTATCCACTTTGGATGCTTCGATGCATTCTCTCACCGAGAAATATGAGTACACATTAGGCCGAATTAATAAATTCAATAAGGGTAAGGACCATTTGGATAACATCCTAAATGACTTACTTCCGGCCAATCACCACATTGGCTTGGGGTATAAGATGGGAAGTTCATCCAAATCGGCCACTACCTTTGTTAGGCCAACTTCGGTGACTCAACGAGTGGGAGCAAACACTTTATTGGTAGTTCATCTACCAATGGTGCTTCCACCTCGTACACACCCTCATTTGGAAAGAAACCCACTTTGGGTGGACCTCCAAAGAAGGGTCATGCCTACATGTACACAAATACCATGCCACGTAGGAACACACATCCTACTCCACCGGCTCACACATATGATGATTTTTATGCACCACATCCACGGGCACGTGCACACCATGTGAGACACCCTCATGCATGTGTTCCTCCACATGCATATGTTCACTCACATCATCGTATGAATAAATATCATCATGCACCATTTCATCATGTTCCTTATGCCTATCCACGACATGCATCACGTAGAAATCAACAACGCATGCATGCACCCAATAGGATTAGGGCTCCCAAAATCTTCACTATTTGGAGCCCAAAGGACACAAGCATGAATGAAAAACAAGTTTACATGAATGCTTATTTTATGAATGTAGTGCATAGTGATAATTATGTGGGGAAGTCTAAGTCCAATTGGACTTGGCTTCCAAAGGTCTAATCTATAGGACCCAATGACCTTGGGTACCATGATACGATATTTTCTATCTTTAGGTACTCAAGAAAAAGATACGGAGCAACAAATCAAAATTTGGCTCCAAGAATAATTGGATACTCGATAGCGGGTGTTCAAAACACATGACGAGTGACGCTCAATTGCTCTCCGGAGTGGTGCCCATTGCAAATGGAAACCGGGTAGTCTTTGGAGACAACGAGAGCGGAACCATCATAGGTGTTGGAAAAGTGGGTAATCCTTCTAAACCACTTATAAGTGATGTTTACCTTGTTAAAGGATTAAACCACAATCTTATTTCAATAAGCCAACTTTGTGACAAAGGTTACAAAGTTAGTTTTGCGAAAGGAATGTGCCATATTTTAAGAAAAGATAATGATGAATTATTATTTTCCGGCACACGCCATAAGGATATATACATCCTAGATCTTCCAAGATCACATGAACAATGTCTCATTGCCAACACAAGTGAACAACACTTATGGCATCGACGTTTTGGTCATGTGAACTTTGGAACACTTTTTAAGCTTTCCAAGTTAAATTCTATTAGAGGCTTCCCTAAGCTTGTCTTTCAAAAGAAAAGCTTTTGTGACTCGTGTCAACGAGGCAAGCTTCCAAAATCTTCATTTAAACCTAAGAAAAGTATTTCATCTAAGCGGCCTCTAGAGCTATTACATCTAGATCTTTTTGGGCCAACTAGAGTTGCTTCATTAGGTAATGCACGATATGGACTTGTCATCATTGATGACTTTTCTAGATTTACTTGGGTATTTTCCTTAAGTAATAAAAATGATGCTTTTGAAAACTTCACAATATTTGTTAAGAAAGCACAAAATCTCATTGGAACCACCATTGTCACTATTCGTAGTGATCATGGAGGGGAATTTGAGATTGAGTCTTTCTCAACTTTTTGTGATGAAGTTGGTATTACACACACCTTTTCCTTCCCTCGCGCACCTCCTCAAAATGGTGTTGTTGAGAGAAAGAATAAGACGCTAGTGGAATGTGCTCGCACTATGCTTGATGATAGCCAACTTGGCCATCAATTTTGGGCGGAAGCGGTACATACCGCTTGCTATGTGTTTAATAGGATACTTTTGAGGACCGGCACTAAACAAACTTGCTATGAATTGTTGTTTGGTAGATTGCCTCAAGTTAAACATTTTCGTGTTTTCGGTTCAAAATGTTTTATTAAAAACATGTATGGTAGTTTGGACAAATTTGATCCAAGATCCGATGAGGGGATATTTGTTGGATATTCCTCTCGTAGCAAAGCCTACCGGATCTACAACAAACGAACCTCAACGATCGAGGAATCACTTCATGTCTCATTTAATGAAGGTTTTGTCCCTACTAGAATTACTAATGATGATGACTACATGGATGTCTTATGTGATTCAATTGGTAATTCTAATTCTATTGATTCTATTGATACTAACCCGACTAATGAAGTTTTTGAGAATGTTCCTAGTGATCAGGGAATTTCCAAATGGCTTCATACCGTTCGTGACCATCCTCATGAGCAAATCATTGGCAATATCCTTGAAGTGTCAAGACGAGATCTCAAGTCAACTACTTCACTCACTGTGCATTTGCCTCCTCGATAGAGCCAAAGAATATTAATGAAGCGTGCGAAGATGGTGCTTGGATCTTAGCCATGGAGGAGGAACTCATTCAATTCGAGAGGAATGAGGTTTGGGAGCTTGTTCCATTGCCATCGAAGAACCACACCGTCATCGGGACGAAGTGGATTTTCAAGAACAAGACCGACGAGAACCAAATCGTCGTCCGAAACAAAGCTCGGTTAGTAGCTCAAGGCTATCGGCAAGAGGAAGGTATTGATTTCGAAGAATCCTTTGCTCCGGTAGCTAGATTAGAATCAATTAGATTATTGTTATCTTTTGCATGCCATAAACATTTTAAATTATTTCAAATGGATGTAAAAATTGCATTTTTAAACGGAGATGTTATTGAGGAAGCTTATGTTTCTCAACCTCCGGGTTTTATAAATGAAAAATTTCCAAATCATGTTTTCAAACTTAAGAAAGCACTTTACGGTTTGAGACAAGCTCCTCGAGCTTGGTATGACCGTTTAAAGAATTTTCTTTTGGATTTAGGTTTTAAAATGGGAGAAGTTGACTCTACATTATTTGTTAAATATTCGAATAATGATATAATTTTAGTTCAAATTTATGTTGATGATATCATTTTCGGTGCTACTAACTTCACTCTTTGCGAAGATTTTTTTAATGTGATGAAGGATCAATTTGAGATGAGCCACATGGGTGAGCTCAAATATTTCTTAGGTCTCCAAATTCGCCAAATGAACGATGCAATCTTCATCCACCAAACCAAGTACATGGTGGAGTTGCTAAAGCGATTTGGAATGGAGAATGCCTCCGGGAAGAAGACTCCAATAAGCACTACTACGCATCTTGATAAAGATACGGGTGGAAAAGATGTAGACATTCGTTTATATCGAGGTATGATAGGTAGTTTACTTTATCTTACCGCAAGTAGGCCCGATATAATGTTTGTCGTATGTGTATGTGCTCGTTATCAGTCTCAACCTAAGGAATCTCACTTAGTAGCGGTAAAACGTATTTTCCGTTATTTAAGTTACACACTTGACTTTGGGTTACTTTATCCAAAGTCTAGCACACATGAGTTAATCTCATATAGTGACGCAGATTATGCGAGATGCAAATCCGACAGGAAAAGTACTAGTGGCACTTGCCATTTTATAGGAAATTCTCTTGTCTCTTGGTTTTCCAAGAAGCAGAATTCCGTATCACTTTCAACCACCGAGGCGGAATATATTGCCGCCGGTGCCGCGTGTGCTCAGGTTCTTTGGATGAGACACACTCTTAAAGACTTTGGTATAAACTGTGATACTTGCCCTATCATGGTGGACAACCAAAGTGCAATATGTCTCTCTAAGAATCCGGTACACCATTCCCGTTCGAAACACATAGATGTCCGTCACCATTTCTTAGATGATCATGTTGCTAAAAAGGACATCATATTAGTGTACGTTGAAACCCAAAAGCAAATCACCGATATTTTCACGAAACCACTAAAGGAAGACTCCTTTATGCGGTTGCGTCGAGAATTGGGGATTATGATGAATCCGAGATTTAGGATTCATATTTTATTCAATAATCTTGCATGCTATTCAATTTTGTTATATTTGCTCATGCTAGATTTTATTGGAATTTTCTGGATTTTTTGTTGAATTTTCGGAATTTATGCTCGATTTCTTCATGAACGTCAAATTTAAGATTTTCGATGTTTAATGGGGTAGTATAATGATTAATGAGAGTATTACGATGTTTCGTCCAAGTGCGATTAGGAGAGAACTCAAAATTTCAAATTCTAAAATTTTTGAACTCTGTTAGTCGGTTCATGTTCATTGACCGACCGACTAGATTGCGTTCTAGTCGGTCAGTGAATGAACTCAGACCGACTAACTCAAGCCCTAAATTTGGCTTCAGTCACTGTTTGCACTTAGTCGGTTCAAGCTCATTGGCCGACCGACTAGATCGTCATCTAGTCGGTCAGCGCTTGAACTGTGACCGACTAATTGCTTCGGGGACTGTTGTGTCTTTTCGACTTCTATTCGACTTATTTAGCTCCTAACCGACTATTTCCCCTTCTAGTCGATTCGAAACTCTCCTCTCAGCCAAAAACCCATGTGCCTCTTCCCCTCCTCTGTCGATCCCGATCGTTCTCTGGCCGTTTTCCGATCATCTCTATCCTCCATAGGTATCTCCTCCCTCTCCTAGCTGTTTAGGGTTCGTTCTCAGCTTCTAGGGTTAGGGTTTCTTAGATTTCATTTGATTTCAGCTTCTAGGGTTTGTGTTTAGGGTTTCCGTTTTCGATTTCTCGTTCGATTGAACGTTGTCTCGTCGCGCTTATGGCGAGAACACGTATTCCGATCGATCCCTCGCGTCCGTCACCCATGACCGTCGAGTCACCCTCTACGGACCCCCCGCAACCCAAACGTCGTTCCAAGACCACCCATCCTTCGTCGTCTTCGCCTCCTCTTAAGAAGAATAGGATGGCGGTAGCGAAGCCTAGATCCCAACTTAAGCCTAGGAAAGAGCTTGTGTCCCCTGCTTCGTTCCGTGCACCCACTCCTCCCGATGATTCCGACACGGAATATATCCCCGAGACCGAGCCTAGCCATAGGGATCCTACTCCTCCACCCCAATCTAGCACACGTCAGCCTAAGGGGAAGGCTCTGATGCCAGTTGGCGGTGTCGATATTTCGTTGTGTCGCGACGACCCATTGTGTCTCGCGGCCTACAACCGTATCGAGCACTGTCCTCTGCTGTTGGAGCACTTCGTTCAGTTCTCTGACTTCCCAGGCCTTGTCGATCTTCTTTTGTCTAGTGGTCTTATCGATTATCTTCGATATGACCCTAAGGCGAATCCACATCCATACCCTCGTCTAGTCAAGCTTTTCTACGCGAATAGGGTTCGCGGTCAGTACGACGAGACCCATTCCATTGAAACGACTGTCTTGGGGACACCGATAGTCCTCACGGCAGAAATCTTAGGGGATTTGATTGGTGTCTCCTCGTCTGGCCTTCTTCCTTCCGACATTTCTGTCGATGATATTTCTGAGCTTGATCAGGTGATGCTCGCCGAGATTTTCCATGTCATCCCTCCTGCCATGATTGGCGTCCCATCCAAGTCTTTCAAGCCGAATGCCTGGGTCCTTAATCTGATCTTGAAGTCGTGCCTCCTTCCGAAGTACGGCTCCTCTTCCTTGCCTTCCCAGCCATTCCTCAAACACATCTATGCCATCTTCATGGGAAGTGAGATCAATTGGGCACGGATCATTCTCGACAAGATGGACTCTTTCGAATGTATTCGAAAGTCCACCAAGTCGGCCCACATTCCGTACCCGTGCCTTTTGACTCTCGTCTTCCGTCACTTCCGTGTCACTCTCCCTCCCGACGATGAGCGTCCCCTCGGTCCCCCTCTGAATGCGATGGCCGTCAAGAAGTCTCTTGCGGTGCTTCGTCACTTCAGAGGACGACACCTTCTACTTCAGCCTCTGCTTCAGCTGCCGCTGCTCCCTCTCCCACTCTTGCTGAGCTCGCACGTTCGTTGAAACGTGTAGAGTCTCGTTGTGCTCGATCTGAGGAGATTCTCGCTCGCATCGCATCTCACTTGGGGATTGATATCCCATCGTCAGTTTCTGACGAGGATGAGTTGGATGAGGATGAAATCGAGGAGCTTGCTCGTTCTGTTGCTGCTCGTGCCCCTGAGGGTACTTCTGGTGCTGCTTCTTCTTCTGCTGGTGATCCCGAGAGCACACCTGCTGCCACCATTCCTCCGGTGGATACTTCGTCTGGTGCTCCCGAGGCCACTCCCGTCGCTCCCGTTGACACTCCTGTTGATCCGGTGACCACCACTCCTCCCACAGAGCCTGCTGCTACTGCTGATCCTCCCGCTGTCTCCTGAGCTTCTTTGGAGGACTCTCCTATGCACATTGGATGATTTTTGTAGTCTTGAGAGAGTTGGTTAGGATAGTGTGGGTGGTTATGATATTTTGATGTATTTTGATGTATTTTTGGTGTTATGATGCTACATTTGTGATGTATGATCTTTTTGATGTCGGTGTGATACATGTTGTATTTTGTGCTTCGATCTGAGGATCGCTTATATGTATGGTGGCGATGTATATTTTTGATGTATCCATGTTTCTCATATATATATATACACACACATCGATGTTGACATTTCATTCTCTTGTGCACATTATATTTTTGCCTCTGATGTTTGATTTCGTCGCTCGACGATAATAACTTGGTTAAATAGAAATTATTTCTATGAAAACATAGAATTGTTTTCCATGCACTAAATTAACCAAGAATGTTGATATTGGAGAGTATATTCCATAACTCAATTCGTAAAATTAATTTGAGTTTTGATGATTTTATTTATCGATTTTTGACTTTGGTCTCATTGACACGCTTTGATTTAATTCGTATTTTCCTTCGGTGTCATTTGGACCATGGTCGTATTCTACGACTCCCGTGCTTTTATTTGAAGCCATTGTTGTTGTCGTTGATCTCCTCCCACTCTTTTTGCTAATGCCAAAGGGGGAGAGAATTAATAATGACAATATGCTAAATGATAATTTAAAGCATTTTGCCAAGAATCTAATTTGATATGTTAGATTCAGGGGGAGTTAAGATATAAAAATGGATTTCGTATCCGATATTTCAATAATTGAATTCTCAATTTTTACTTTACTCGTCTGCTTGATGCGTATGATTATTATTTAATTTGGGATTAACGTGTCATCAATGCAGGGGGAGTAAGTAAATTTCATTTGAATCATTATTTTTTATTATTATTTATGTTGGTTTTTCATCACCAAAAAGGGGGAGAATGTTGAGTATTGGACTCCCCGGATTTGGTTTTGGATGATGAACAAACATAAATATCGTGAACTAACACTTTGTGAGCGCAGTTATGGAGATCGTCGCCAATTCATATGAACATCCAAAGCGATGTCTCGAGACTTCTCAAAGCGCGTGATCGTATGCCTAAAGCTTCGTTGAAGCTTTTGGACCATTATTGAAGTCATGAAGATTCGGATCGAAGCTTTCGAAGACGGTTCGTCAAGTTTTATTTATAGTCTTTTAGCTTCGTTCTGTAGAATGTTAAGCCTTGAGTAGGTCATACGTTTTTATCTTCATAACGCTCATATCTTAGAGCTAGGATCTTAGTAGAAGTCCATACAAACTTTCCCGAAGCTTCGCGCTTCGATTCGCGACTTCTTATGCATGTTAGTTGGTTCAAGAAGAAGAACCAACCGACTAGATGGTGATCTAGTCGGTCAGCAAAGCTTCTTGAACCGACTAGAATGCCTTCTCAATTCTAAGCTCGTTACTGTTTACAGTTAGTTGGTCTACGTTGACTCACCGATCGACTAGTTGATGAACTAGTCGGTCAGTGATCCTTCTTAGACCGACTAGTTGAGCTTTCCCTGTACATGCCAAGTTACTGTTTATCGTTAGTCGGTCTATGTACATTTGGCGACCGACTAGTTGATGAACTAGTCGGTCAACATTTGTTCTTAGACCGACTAATTCAACTTGTACTCAGACTATTTGTTTTATCTCTTAGTCGGTCTAAGTTCACTCACCGACCGACTAGTTGTGAAACTAGTCGGTTGGCAAGTCTTCTTGGACCGACTAGTTCTTTAAGTCTGAACTTCATCTATTCACTGTTCACCTCTTAGTCGGTTCATGTTGAATCACCGACCGACTAGTTGATGAACTAGTCGGTCAGTGATCCTTCTTTGACCGACTAGTTTGCTTCAGAATAGAGTCGTTGGAGCATTAAATGCCACAATTTTTGCTCTCTCTTTCCTCTATCCTATATATACTTGGAGTGTTGCATTCATTGCACTCAAGGCTGATATTAAGAGAAGTTTAGAGATCAAAAGAGAAGCATTCAATCTCATTCAAAGCTCATTCATTTCTCATCTTGAATCTCTCCCTCACTCTTATTTCAAAAGAGAGATTCATTGATTGTGAGCCTTCCAAGCCAAGTGCTTGATTCTAGGTCACCAACAACCTCATAGCTCTACATCGCTGATCTACATCTTGGAGCTAGGGTTTGGTGCCTTCATCTTCCCCAAAATCCGTTTTGCCCTAAATCGTAAGTTTACTCAAGGCATAGGATTTTGTCGGTAAGCAATTTCGTATTTCATTTACTTTCATATTGTAAGTGTTTTACTCTCGGTTGTGAGAGTTTGTTTGTGATCCCGGTTTGTGGGAGTCACAATTTCATTTGTGTATGATTTGACTTTGTAGAGGTTTTCTACAAGTATTTCATAGTGCAAATTTGAGTTAGAAGTTTCTAACTCAAGTATCCGGAGGGGGATCCGGGTGTTTGGGACGTAGGATCACCGGGAACAAGTCGGGGAGACTTGGGTGGATCCGAACCCGTTAAATTGCTTGTTTGCGATTGTTTTCTTTGTTGTCTATATTTACATTTCCGCATTTCCGCATTGATTGGTAGAGTTTGCAAGATAATTAGGAATTATCTTCTTAATTATTTTAAAGTACTATTCACCCCCCCCCCCCTCTAATACTTGTACAGTAGCTTCGTAGGGCATTACAAGCTGGGCGTGAAAAATGGCCTCTGGAATGATAGCAGAAATTAAACAAGGTGGAGGTAATGCGTAAATCTTTGACGTTTCATGCGTTTTAGCTTTGTTTTTCTTCTTCTTTGCTCCAACTTTCATAGGTCTTTATTCATTGTCTTTTGGTGCTTCCAACTCGTATCCAAGGATATTCTTGCTGCTCTTGCATCATCAATCATGGGTTCTTCTCCAGATTGCACCGTATCGCTCCAATTCATTCCAAATTCCCTGAAATCAACATAAATGCTTCGAGAGTGGAAGTAGTTCCAAATATTCAACGAAAAGCGTATAAAATTGGGATTTGGAAGCTAAAACATGATATGAATGTATGAATAAATGTGTAAAATACATGCATATCAGAGATTTCTTATCTTCTTTAGATCTTGTGAAACCTTGACTTGCCAATCTTCTTTATAAAATGGTGATTCAAATTCACAAAAGCCCACAATTCGTTCTTCGATCCAAGTGTGTTGTTGTGTGGATTGGTTAAACTCGTGTTCGCAGTTGGACATGTGGTCTAAGTAGCATGTCACGTTTCTTATAATGTCGGTTGGCTATTTGCAATTGTCATGTTAGTGAATTGCCCTTATCCATGGGTTATCACCCCCAATTTTCTTTTCCCAAGTCTGGAGTGTGGTGCTCATATCATTCTTTTAAGTTTATATCGAGTTCTTTGAACAACTATTCCGTGAAGATCGGGCCACCCCTTACGGTTTCACATCAATTTTGGCCTATGTATTCTTGTTAGGTAACATGGCCATCTGTTGGCATAGTAAGAAATAAATGATGGTGGCCTTGTTGACCATGGACACAGAATATATGGCTAGCATATGTAGTGGTAATACAACATGCTGTTTGGATCAAGAGATTCCTAATAGATCTAATTGATGTAGAGCTAAATATCGATAGCCAGTTACCTTGTACCATGTCAAATTCAACGTCAATAGACTACTTGAAGAATCAAAGTTCCATAAGCAAACCTGACATATAGAGATCAAATACCACTTGATTGGAACTGAGAAGACGAAGTAGTTTTGAAACATGTACCAACTAAAAAAAGCATAGCAATCCCTTAATAAAGCCTTTAGCTAAAAATGTGTTCATACCCCATGTCAAAGCTTTAAAGATCTGAAAGTTGTAATACACTATAATACAATATAATATTGTCAATTGGTTTCCAGTTGAGCATTCATATAGCATGGTTATCTAAAAGTCAACATGTCCGAAAGACTGAGTTGCTCATATAATTAATCACACTTAGGGTGTGTTTGGTTTGAAGGAAAATGAAAGAAAAGGAAAGAAAGCTAGAAGGAAAACTATTTCCATTGTTTGGTTGGAAAAAAAAGGAAAATGAAAATGAAATAAAACAAAAGAAATTTTTATTAAAACTTTTCTTTGAGATTTTCCTCTTTTTGACCCAAGGAAAATGAGGGAAAAGGGAGGTAAACTAATTTCTCATACTTTCATGTATTTATATTTTTTAGCAAACATAATTAGCTGTTATTTTAAATGAATCCACAAATTATTCATAAGTTTGTATCAAAAAATCATGAATGATTCGTGAATTTTTCATAAAATTACTCGTGAATTACTCGAAAAATTCACAAATTATTTACGAATTTTCAAATAAGTTGCGAATAATTGACCAATTTTTCAAAAAAAAACACCTTCAATATATATTCATTCATGAATTGTTCGAAATAGAGAATAATTTATGAATCTTTAAAAATTCACGAATAATTCGGGATCTTTTAAAAATTCTTGAATTATTCATGACTTTTTTATATAGCTCGCGAATAATTCTCTATTTTCCAAATAAATTCTGAATCTTTAGTTTATTTTCATGTATGCATGAATTGGGCTAACAATTCACGAATTTCTAAAAAATTCAAAGTTGCTTGAAAAATCCACACATTATGCACGAATTTTTCAAATAGCTTGCGAATTATTTCAAACTTTTTAACAAAATTTGTAAATTATTCGTATACTATTAAATAACATATTATCTACAAATCATAATATTTATAGTGTTAACGAATTATTCGTTACAATTCACAAATTATTTGCTAAAGTAATAATTTTTTCAAAATAAACAATAAGTTTTTAATTTAAAAATAAATTTTTAATTTATTATGATGGTAGAATGATTTGAATTCACAACATAACCAGTTAAATTATTTTTTATTCATATTCAATGAGCAACCTAATAATATTGATTTCTATATTTTCCATTCAACTTTTTTCCCAATTTTCCTTGGTAACCAAACATGAGAAAGAATCTCATTTCATTTTCCTTTTCTTTCTTTTTCCTTTTCCTTTTATTTCATTTTTCTTTCTTTCCTTTTCCTTCAAACCAAACACACCCTTATGATTCAAGAATTGAGCAAGGATGAGATGTTCCACACCTTGACAAGAGCTACAAATACATTGTCTCATATAAGCACAACGAGATCAGATGAGTCGATCGTACAAAATGGAATTCTACATCCATTTTGATCTAAAAGTTAGCTGAATTAAGTGCTTGCTTTTAGGCATAAAGGAAGTCATGCGAAAAGTGGGAGACACCAAAAAACTTAGATGTTTAGCTCTCAATGAGACTAATAACATTTGCAATTAGCAAAACTGCAATTAATTGCAATCACCATGGAGATGAGATTCGAGAATTTGGCATCTTGCAAATTGGCAAATATCATGGAATGTGAATGTAGTTTGGCAATCTTGCTATCACATGCAATCTGCAAAAAGAAACACAATTTGCTGTATAGGCGATGCGTAATTGATGAACAGACTCCAAGCGGCTGAGGTATGATCCATGCAGTATCAGGAAGTCTCAATAAAATGGTTAGTATCCACCGCACCACGTGTCTCTATCACCTGTTTTAAAGTGACCACTGAATGAGTATGCAAATGAATTTCGGTTTTTTGCTATGGTGTATTCATTATTCTTAGGTCTGAGCAACCTCCAAATTATGCATCCGTAAACTCTTGACTGCGTTGAAAGACCAAGATTAGAGTAAGCAACCTAAACGTGTTGCCGTTGAACCATGAATGGTTCTGTCTAGGAGGGCATGATTATGAAAGCTATTAACCGGAGTTGGACAGATTCATGTGCGGAAGGAAAAGGAAGACTGCTGATGCATTTATAAAAGAAGGAATCTCCATTCGTGCTTAAATTTATGGATGCAATGTGGCGACGACATTTGTACAAATTCTTGAAGTTTACTCTGACAATCAAGTATATGTTTCTCAATAGATAAGTTGAATCAATCTGTGCGGGATTGGAATGTATCGTGATTTGATGCCATTCAGTTGGATCTGGGTTGCATGAAACATTATTCTATTCTAACCTTTTTTCATGTTTGTTTTTTTCACTTGTAAGTAGGATTCGTTGTTTTCGTTGAATTTCAGTTGCTCCATATTAACAGGTGATCTTGGTGTTTGTACATCATACAACAAGTATGACAATTATAGAAGTGTTGGATTTGAGATTAGTGACAACCCACTCGAGCAAGTACGAGTGTGTTAGAATATTAGCTGGACCCGCTTGGCTGCAAGCCAAGCAGGCTTTGGCTCGAGAACATTAGGTCGACGACATTGCCAACTTAGCAACCTTTGTCACCCAAGTAATTGGGTAGCCAGGGTTTGGAGCTAAATTTTTAAGGGCTTATTTAGTGCACCTATGTGTGCCGTACAATTTAGATTTGATGGTTACAGCTTATTTTTTGATGGACAAGCGTCATATGCTTTGAAGCCTATATAAAAAGGAGCCAATGACGATCTCCAGATACAAACACCAAGATTCTCTCTGTCGTTGTTAATGTTATGTTGTGAATCCACATTCAACATCACGAGGCTTAGGGCCTGTTCTATTGGCCATTTTTTGCGGAATCCTCGCTCCGTCGTCACTATTCACGTGACAAAGGGATTCCTCACTCGCTTTCTCGTGGGGTGTTCGTTTCGACCAAAATTTCGTAGGGGGAAAGGCCGACGTGGCATTGTCAGTGAGGACTCTGCGGGGTTAGGTGTTTTCCGCCTGTTTCGCTCCGATTACAAGCGATTCTTGTCGCTTGTGGGTCCCTCCGTGTGTGTGCTCACCTCACTGCAACGCCCGAGGCGCCCTCTTCCTCCATCGCCCCATCTGCCTGCTGCCTTTCCTTGCTGAGGTCTCCTTCCTAGAAAACCCTAAAAAAATTTTCTCCCCCCCCATTCTGCTCCAAGTAGGCTGTATTTTGGGTTGCCGATGAGATCCATGGCTGCGGGATCGTCGGGTGTGCCCTAGTAAGCGTGCATGTGCAGTTCGGAGCTTGGATTGGTGATTCGGAGCAGGTATTGAGGTAAAGAAGTGGTTTTTAATTGTTATTCGTTTAAGTTTTTAGCATTTCTTGGGGCAGAAGGCCGAAAACACTAACTGTGTTTCTCCTCCAAGCTTCTGAAGGTGGCTAGATCTGTTGTGGGTTACCGAAATAGATCCACAGCTACGCGAATCGTCGGGAGGGCCCACGATAGCAGCATCTCGGTGAGGGGAGTAACATCGTGACTAGGCTGGCTTGTGATCTTCGAGGAAGGTATAATTTCTGTTTAACTATGTGTGTTGGTATGCTAGATTGCGGAGATCCAAAGAGAATGAAGCCGAAATTTCTATTTTTCTGCAGATATGTGGGTTGGTGTTTGTGAAATTTTGTGTGTTTACGAATTGGAAGAAAATATGTGGGAGAAATTATGAAAGTGTTGCTTCCCATATCTGCGAGACCCACCATACACAGCATGATTTGTGCACTACAACACATTGCATGCAGGCTGAGCCCTTAACTTAAGTCGGATTCATTATTAAATTGCCCAATGATGAAAATAAAGAATGAAAATGAGGATTGTAAATAATGATGACTTGTTGGTGCATTGCTATGATACGCTTGATTTTTTTCAAGAAATCAGCAATGCTTAATTTATGTCGGTTTATTCTGAGGGCAATATGTTGAGGATTCATGCATGACATGTAATGGCGTTGAGTGTTGCGAAATCATGTAGGAGGATATGAAATGTATTAATCCGATTTCGAAGGGCCCAATGATGACAAGTAATAATTTCATACGTCTGATTTACGTATTTCTAGAGTACATGTAGGCAGGATGGTTCCTTCATTCAACATATTGCATAGAAGTGAGATTATGTGACATGAGGAAAAATAAAAGAAGGTGGATGATTTTCACATGACATCTTCAATACATGGGTTTATAGGAACGAGAAGGAATAAAATTAAAAAGTTATCGTGATATGTTTAAATGAAGGAGCAACCGCCTGGACACAAAGATGGAAAATGAAAAAAATTATTACCTGAGGGCTCAATAAATTTTTCCCCCTACTTTCACTTGGTGTTGAGTGTGAATATGCCACATTTTCTTATGGTTTACGTTTTAAAGTTTTTTGTATGGTTCATTATATTATATACTTGGAATGGGAGATGTTTGATTACTGCATGCCATATACAAATTATTGTAGCTTGTTATCTATTGTAATTGCTCTATTTCTGAGAATTTCATAAGTATGTATCACCTTATGCATGGTATTCTCTGTGTTACAAATACGGTTTAGATGGATCACAATGGAGATCATTTGGGGTGTGAAACATGTGAAGCGGCACGTTGACAATCGTTTTAGTCTTCGTAAACCTCTTACTATACAACGAGGGCAGGACAAACCGATTACCTAGAGAGCCATCTGAATTGCGTGAGCATCATAGAAACTCTCACATGAAGAGAATTCTTGATGGGAGTGAAAGTAGTTGTTTACACTACTTAAGAATGCGGAGCCATGCATTCATAAATCTGGCAAATATATTGAGAGGAAGGGGTCTTCTCAACGACACTATTCATGTGTCAGTTGAGGAGCAGCTGGCAATGTTTCTTCATATCGTTGGACACAAGTCAAAGAACAGAGTAATGCAAGTTGACTTTATCCGGTCAGGTTCTACAATTAGCAGGCACTTTAACCAAGTAATGCAGGCAATTGGCAACTTGCGTGAGACGTTCATGAAGCAAGCTCCTAATGAGACGCCCCCTGAGATTATCAATAATCCTATTTGGTACCCATCTTTCAAGGTAATGGCTTATTCGTGGGTAGTAACAACGTATGAGATGTATTGATTGAAGGTGTATTTAGTATTTTCATCGTTGTTGGGTCTTGCAGGATTGCATTGGAATGATTGATGGGACCCATATCGATGCCATGTTACCAATCAATCTTGTTCCTCGCTTTAGAGGACGTAAAGGGGTGACACAAAATGTCCTCGCAGCTGTTACGCCCAATAAAAGATTCACATACGTAATGGCAGGGTGGGAAGGATCAGCAAATGATTTTACTGTCCTTAAAGATGCGCTGTCTTTATCCCCCCTAAAGGTCTTCGAGTGTATGAAGGTAATATGCACAATGTTAACTAAATAATACAAATTAATAGGTATGGATTCTAAGGATTATATACTCACAATACGTTTCTGTATGTAGGAAAATATTATCTATGCGATGCTGGCTATACTACCATGCCAGGGTTCATATCGCCCAACAGGGGCATGCGATACCACCTGAAGGACCATACTAACCGTGTTCCTAGAAATCGCAAAGAGCTATTCAACCGAAGTCATTCTTCATTACGAACAAAGATAGAGTCGAACTTTGGAATACTTAAGAACAAGTTTAAGATATTGACGTTAAAGCCCCACTATCCATTCCCAAGTCAGGTCGATATCGTCCTAGCGTGCACTATACTGCATAATTATATCCAAGTTGCTGATCCACATGACCCCCAGCTAAACGAGGAGGTGGGTGTGGTTGAGGAGGACGGCGATGTTATCGATGATCATGAGGACGAGATTTTGGATCTTTCGCAACAGTTGCCCATACGGGAACAAACCCAGCAAAGGGACCAATGGAAAATGCGAAGGGATCAAATTGCATGGGACATGTGGGTCGACTATTGTAACATACATAACAATGGTAGCACAGTTGAACAAGGCATGTGATGGAGGCTTTTAATTTTGTGTTGTGTGGGTGCATACGGAGTCCTTATGAATTTTGATATGTAGTCCATCATGGTTGATTGTGCTTGGATTATGTCATATTATCATGTTTGATTTACAAACCTTATGATATAATGGTTTTTGATATACATGCAATATATGTTATCTATATAGGATGACACAGATTTGAATTTGCACTATTAACTCTTTCATGTTGTAGGCATGGCAGGGTCATCTTCGCAGCCCGGACAGGATAGTGAGCCTATGCCCCCCTTGTATGACCAGACTTATGTGAACCAGTGGATTGCTGAAGGCCATGGGACTGATCCAATGCTTGGGAGGCCGATGCCTCGTAGGAACATTGATTCTCCTTATCCTTTGACGTCCTGCCACGGTGGAGGGCCTGGCATGCCTTATCAACAATTCCAGCCATATGGCATGCCAATGCAGTTGCAACCAACCCCAGGATATATGCAACTGCTGCAAGGGGGGTTTCAATCCATGTATTAGTCCGTCCCCACATAGTGCTTTCAATAAGCCATCGTCACAAAGTGGGAATGAACATACGGGGGGTAGTGGGTCATCGAGGAAGTCGGGACGACGAGATGATGAGGGAGAAGGTTCGGTGTCAAGTCCTAGCAAAAGGACTAAGCTGCAACCTGCCAAGGGGCCTAAAAACCTAATTTGGCAGTGGGAACATGACTTGGCCCTCCTTAGGCCAAGCAAGGCAATAAGGCGGATAAAACATTCAAGCCTACGGCATTTAACCAAGCAGCTGCCCATATCAATGCTCTTTTTGGCACATCCTACACAAGCACAAATGTCAGAAATTATATGAAAGGGTTGCACCGATGCATGACCGATATGTCAACGTGCCTCAGTATTAGTGGGGATGGATGGTGTCCTAGTAAGCAAATGATAGTGCTTGATGATGAGGTGTATGCCCCATGGGCCAAGGTATGAAATTTTACTTTGAAGGGCACAAGAAATATTGATCATAGTTGTGAGTATAAACGGCCTAATTTATATGGCAATTTTCTTGCATGCTAACCCTAGGTTGAAATACTATGTTAATCAACCGTTGTCGTGGCGTGATGATTTGTATATCGTCATAGGAGATGACGAGGCAAAGGGGCTTTTTCGGAGGTCCACATTCCAATCATTTGAACCCCAAGCAGATTCTGTCGATGGGGAAGATGCAACTCAGGCACGGACCCCTCAAGATGATATCCCCTATGACATCCCCTGGCAGGATCGACGGGGAATTTTCATGCCGGGCCAAGCTTTGCTACACCTCCCTCTATTACGAGGAAGAAAAGTCGTCGTCGAGGTACAACCGATGTCCAGGATAGGATGGATAGGCTTGTAGATACAGCAGAGAAGGTTGCCACGGCAATTACTACATCTCATGCCCATTGGACCCAAACGCTAGCCGATACGTTGTATGCATACACCGAGTATCCAGAAAATTTATTGGATGACGTGTACGATTATCTTATTGAAAACGAGCGTGAAGGCCGGAAGTTTGTGGCTAAGCCCAATGGATCCCGAAGGCGAATGTTGAAGAATAAAATTGAGATGATTGAAAGGGCCAGGGAGGAAGAAGGTGTAGGTGATGAAGGGGATGACAAACCCTTGGACTTGGATTGAGTGTGGTTGGTGTTGGTGATAAAATGGAGTGTTGTGGTGGTGGTAGGAAGAAGTAGAGGGGAAGTGACAAGGAGTGTGGCTGTGTACTTTATCATTAGAGCTATGTCTCATAAGTGTTGTATAATTATGTGTAATGAACACGAGGAGTGTTGTTGGAGTAGGTATTGAGTTTCCTGAGGTATTAGTTGCTAAAAAATATTGCTGAAATATGTTGGATGAAATATGTTGGGGTCACCTTATTGACAAATATGGATATGGGTATCCTGAGCTCTTTGTAGCTCTTTGTGTTTGTTTATGGCAGAAGTTATGTTGATCTTTGTTGCAATTTGAATCTTTCTAGTATTTCATGAATTTTGTGTTGCTCTTTGTTGCTCTTTGAGTCTTTCCAGTATATACTTAGCTCTTTGTTGCTCTTTGTTGCTCTTTGATTCTTTCCAGTATGACAGGACCCTTGCCCAATGATGAAGCATATAAAAAGAATCCATTTAATATGTATAATCCCAAATAAATGGAAGGTAGGCTTGATGGGTTATGTTTTCCTCTGTTGGGATTGAATTCCACATAATTATATACTCGGATAATGTGGACATGCAAGCTGATATATTTCTTTTGTGCATGTCCTGGCAATTGGCTTGTCCTGGGAATTTTTTTGGCCCCTGCAGTTGCCTTGTTTCAGCTGAACATGGAATTTTTTTGTGCTTGTCCTGGCAATTTTTTTGTGCTTGTCCTGACAATTTTTTTTGCTTCTTCATCCTGCCATCTCCAAACACCTTCAACTGAATTTTTTGTTAGTCACAAGACGGGATTACATATTTCCACAAGCCAGCAACCTATTTGGGATTGTGAATAATAAAAAGTAAGAATTTGAGTAATTTGAGTAATCCAACATATTTCCTAAGGGCAATATGAGTAATCAAGGACATACAAATTTTTAAGTTGATTGTTTTGGCAATTGGCTTGTCATGTCAATTATTTTGCTTCTGCTGTTGACTTGTTTCAGCTGCAGTTGGAATTGTTTTGGGCTTGTCCTGGCAATTTGTTTGTTCTTCTCATAGCTATTTGAGTAATTGGCCCTGAAATTTTTTGTGCTTGTCCTGGGCAATTGGCTTGTCCTTGGAATTTTTTTGCTTCTTCATTTGGCTTGTTTCATCAGCAGTTGGAATTGTTATGTGCTTGTCCTGACAGTTTTGTTTGTGCTTGTCCTGGCAATTTGAGTAATACAGCTGATAAATTGGTTTTGTGCTTGTTCTGGCAATTGGCTTGTCCTGGGAATTTGAGTACTACAGCATACATTTTTTTGGTCTTGTCATGGCAATTGGCCTGTCCTGACTTTTTGAGTAAGATCTGTGCAAATTTTTTGGGCTTGACCTTGCAATTTGAGTGGCCTGTCAAATATTTAGCAGCTTTAGTTTGCTTGTTTCAGCTGCATTTGGAATTTTTATGAGCTTGTGGTGGAATTGTTTGTGTTCTTGTCCTTGGATTTGGAGTAAGCTATGTGAAAGTTTTTTTGTGCTTTTCCTTGCAATTTGCTTGGCCTTTCAAATTTTTTGCAGCTTGAGTTGGCTTGTGTCAGCTGCAGTTGGAATTTATATTTCCTTGTCCTGGCAATTTTTTTGTGCTTGTCCTGGCAATTTGGGTAAGATATGTTGAAACAATATGTTGGGAATGTCCTAGCAAGTTGCTTGTCCTGTCAAATTTTTTGCTGTTTCAGTTGGCATGTTTCTTCTGAAGTTGGAATTTTTTTGTTCTTCTCCTGGCAATTTTTTTTGCTTTTCCTGCCAAATTGAGTAAGCTGTGTGAAATATTTTTGTGCATGTCCTTGCAATTGGCTTGTCCTGGCAAATTTTTGGCAGTTTCAGTTGGCATGTATCATCTGAAGTTGGAATTTTTATGTTCTTGTCCTGGCAAATTTTTTTGGCTTGTCCTGTCCATTTGAGTAAGATATGTGGAATTTTTTTTGCATGTCCTTCCAATTGGCTTCTCATGTCAAAGTTTTTGCAGATTCAGTTGGCTTGGTTCAGCTACAATAGGAATTTTGTTGTGCTTCTCCTGGCAATTTTTTTTGCTTGTCATGGCAAATGCCTTGTCCTGGGAATTTTTTTGCACCTTCAGTTGCCTTGTTTCAGATGAAGTTGGAATTGTTTTGTGAATGTACTGGCGAATTTTTTGGCTTGACCTGACAATTTTTTTTATCTTTTCCTGGCATCTCCTAACACCTTCAACTGAATTTTTTTTGAATCATCTGTAGTCATATGTTTTCCCAGATTTGTGTTACATTACAAGTGCAGTATTATGTGTTCCCAGATTTTTGAAACATCTCCAGTAAGATGTGCATCCTATTTGTGATACATGACATGCTACTGGTTTGAATGGTAACTTTGTGTCTCATGGCATATGCAGTAATTTGTGTTTGAGGGCTATATTGAGTTTTCTGATCTATTTGTTTCTCTTTGAGTCCAAGATGACTACCCAGTTTTTGTAGAATTCTTTGAGTAATAGTTGGATATGGGTTTGGTGCTGTTTTTGTGCATGGCAGGGCAATTTTTGTTGAGGAAATTTTGGTGCTATGTTTGCCTGTATTCTAGTCTATATTCATAGTTGGATATGGGTTTGCCTGTGCTTTCAATTTTGGTGCTATGTTCTGCCTGTATAATAGTTGGTGCTATGTTTGCCTGTTTGCCTGCCTGTATAAAAATTTACTCAACAAAAATTATGGTGCTATGTTTTCCTGTATAATAGTTGGATATGGGTTTGGTGCTGTATGCTATGTTGAGGGAATTTTTGTTGATGAAATTTTTGTGCTTGTCCACACAATTTGAGTAATACATGCAATTTGTTGGTCCTGTAAATTTTTAATCATCTTCATTTTTATTGTTTCAGCAACCGTTGGTATTTATTTGTGCATGTCTAGGTATTTTTTTTGAGCTTTGCATGGCAATGTGAGTAAGCTATGCGAAAATATTATCTATGCTTGTCCTTGCAATTTTCTTGTCCTGTAAAATTTTTTTCATCTTCATTATTATTGTTTCAGCTGAAGTAGGTATTTATTTGTGCTTGTATTGGAATTTTTTTTGAGCTTTGCCTGGCAATGTGTGTAAGCTCTGAGATATAATTGAGTGCTTGTCCTTGCAATTTGCATGTCCTGTCAATTTTTTATCATCTTCAATTTTATTGTTTCAGCTGCAGTTGGTATTTATTTATGCATGTCTTGGTATTTTTTTTGAGTTTTGCCTGGCAATATCCAGTCATATGTCCCAGATGCAGTGGAATTTTTCTTAATAAATGCCACAGCCATTCCCTTGTGCTTGTTGCTATGTTTGAGTCAGTGAAACATCTAAGGGCTATATAGAATTTTCTGCACTCTTTGTAAATACTGATGACTTGTTGGTGCATTGTGTTGGTTCCAACCCCATTATTTTGGCTTATTTCCATGTATCAGATTATTTTGAGTAGGTCATTGCCCAATGATGAAAAAATTTATTTGAGGTCATGGTTCCTTTATATTACCCATTCCGTGGAAGGCTGGCTTGAGGGCTCATCTAATCCATCTCAAAGTTGCATGATTTCATATTGCTGCAACTCTTACTTTGATATCTATTGCTTTAGGATTTCAATTCCAGGCAAGTCCACAGTGTATCTGTGATACATAATGCATTGCAGATTATTGTGATTCTCTCATTTGTTGCTACTTGCTTTCTTGGATGCATTCTTCCTTTATTGATACTGTGAATACATCAATTTGAGAAACACTTTGTGAAAAATCCGAAATTTTATCCTTCCATTCTATATTTGCAATTTCATGCTTATCTCTGTCATTCAGGAATGGTTGCTTCCTTTTTATCTGAATTGCGTGATTTGTGTTACATTGTGAGCCTATTTTATATCATGGTAACTTGGATAGGAATTGAGTGAGCAACTGCCAGCAACCACGTTTGATAAATGATATATCATCTTTTTCTGAGGGCTATTTATCGACCAAAATGATGTGTTTATTGTAATATTGGGTTTTTGAGTTTTCTATGCTACAGTGTTTGCTTTTTTTGTGACTGCTTATTTTTACTAGCTGGTGTCGCCATCCGGGTTTTGATTTCTCTACGTAGGTACGCATTTTAAACCAAGTTTTCTCCTTTTACATATCTATTCTTTCAATATAATTACTCTTTAATTGTGTTTCTTTGTTTGGTTGTATATGTACAAATGAGTTACGGATCGAGCGGTTCAAGTCGGTCTCAACCACGGGATCCGCCCCATGATGAGTTGGAGTCAGATGATACTGATTGCAGGCGTTGCCACTGTGGTCAGCTTGTGCCCAGGCGGACTTCATGGACAAGGAGCAACCCAGACAGACGATTCTGGAGTTGTACTTCTAAAGTGAACATGTGCAAGTTCTTCGACGGGAAGGATCCGCCGCACAGTGAGTGGTCCACTTATGTTATCCATCATTTAATGGATGCTGCTGAAAGAGGGCCTAGAGGAGAAATAGCTTCGAGCTCGCTTTCTGAGAGTAGGTTGGTGGAGCTAGTTGGGCGGGTGGAGACGGGGGTAGGCCATTTTGAGAGAAACAAGGATAAACTGGATACCATCTTATCCGTTCTTGTTTCAATTAAGTTTGTTTTGGGGTCTTTCTGTGTGGTACTTGTTATTATGTTAATTATGTTGTACAACAAGTTCGATTGATGCGGGTTGCAGACTTTTTTGTATAATTACTACGGTTTTTTTGAATGACTTGTATATTTGGATATCTATTATGTATTTGGATGTCTAATGTATTTATTTCAGTTTGGTTATGCAAATCTCTGTCTGCTCTATGTTGCAAGCTGGATCGTGCTTTCAATTTCTATATATCAGTGGAATGACGTAAAATCAATGTTAATTTTTTTATATAAAATATAAATTTTTGTATATCATTTGAAATTTCAGGATATATAATATCAATTTTTAATTTTGAAATTTCAATATAAAATATGCATGTTTGAATAGGGTTGAAATTTTTGTATATCATTTGTATATCATGTAAAATTTCGGTACTCGATAAAATACTTTTCATTCCAGTATTTCATCGGAGTATTGCTGTATTGGGTTTTTGCATTGGAACTGCAAGTGTAAAAAAATACACCAAAATGATCTCATTTTATTTAGGAGGTTAACCTTACCTAGGTTCACCACATCCTACATTCCAACTTTCCAACTCCAACTTTCTTTAACCAAAAGAACACACTACACAAAATAGGACCCACCTCAACTTTCCATCTCCACAATCAAACACCACTTTCCTACAAAAGAACACACTACACAAGCATTTCTCTCTCATCAGATTCCTCACTCCCTCAACTTTCCCAATTTCACATTCCTACAAAAGAACAGGCCCTTAGGAAAGCATTCATGATCATGGTGCGTCAACATCAAGAAGACGACTATCAACAAAACTAGTTGAAAATATCAAGAAGTAAGGCAATCATTACATATTTTTTTTATGTCAACGCTAGGATTGATATCTATATTGTATTTGATGACTGTTTTTGAATTCTAGGGTTGACTAGTACAAAAGAGTTGATAGAATAACGGCTGAGATTTAATCTTGAGGAATGAAGGGTTGAGATAAGATTTTGTAGAACATTTTGGAGGAAAATGTGGAAATGAAAGTTTCCGGGGAATGCAAGTTTCTGTGTAATAGTAGATTGCACGCAATTAATGCATTTGGGGAAAAAAACTTTAACTTGCACTTGATGCTGCAGATCGAATGCTGCTGCAGATCGAATGATCTCTCCCTCAACGCTGGACCCACCGTCTCTTCGACGCATGGACAACAAGATGAGAATAATTTTCCGTGTCGAGAGCGCCTGCTACATTGTTTTACGCTAATTTGTTGTTTCGCGCCGAAGACGCCCGCGCCGAATTTGTTGTTTTACGTCGAATTTGTTGTTCTACGCCGAAGCCGCCCGTGCCGCTAAATATTTTTACGCTAATTTATTTGTTGTTCCGCGCAATTTTGGATGTGAAAATAATTTTTTGTGGAACAAATATTTCGCGAGGGAAAATCTTAAATGAACCGTGTCTGCGGACACATGTGTTATGACTAGTATTTCTATATTTGTACATTTGATCTATGTTTTGTGTATCATGGTATGGTAATCTCGTTTACCAACAATTTTAATTTCCAAATTTTCACAAATAAACTCCTCATTTTCCTCCTGTAATTTTTTCTGTTATGTTCTGTTAGGTCCATCTGTAGCTAGCAACATCGCATTTCTCTTCCGACCATACAAAAACTCCAACAAAATTCCGTCTTAGTCCACCTAACGAACTAACCACGCTTTCAACATTACATGCCCAGACTCTAAGTCATAAATTAAATCAAAACAAAATTAGATTAAACTAATATCCCTTCCTCAAAACAAAACCTGCCGTAAATCTAGCTACCAAACACAGCAGCAGCTTCTAATCCACCGTCCTAATAATCGCTTCCGCCCTTTCTTCTCAAAAACTGCGTTCTGACAACATCAATTCTAGAATCCTAGAAATCCTAGAGAGAGAATATATCTCTCTCTACGGAGTTCAAAATCGAATCCAACAAACGAAATGATTCTATGTTTACTGTTAAAAGAGTAAACCAAAATACGAAAAACAATGAGAATCGCCTGAGAGATCCTCCGCTGCTGGTCTCGGCCGCTTAATTTGATTTGTGATGGGGAACTCTCTTGGTTGCTCGGCGTCCGGCGAGAGATTGGTGTCCGCTGCGAGAGACGGAGATCTCGTCGAGGCCAGGATGCTTCTAGAATTCAACCCTTGCCTCGCCAAATACTCCACCTTCGGCGGCCTCAACTCCCCTCTCCACTTCGCTGCCGCCAAAGGCCACAGCGAGGTCTCAATTTCTCATCCATCTGCAAAAAAAAAATGTTTTTAAAGGAATATTTTGCTTGATTTGTTTCCTACAAATTGGATTTTAGATTGTTACGCTTTTGCTGGAGAACGGCGCGGATGTGAATTCCCGAAATTACTGTGGCCAGGTTAGTGATTTTTGTTCTGATTTACGCTTGGTTTTAATTTTTATTAATAAAGCCCTAATTTTGAAATTTGAGTTAATTTAGACGGCCCTAATGCAAGCTTGCCGGCACGGGCACTGGGAAGTAGTACAGACCCTGCTGCTCTTCAGATGCAATGTATGTATTGCATGCATGCTAGTTAAGTTGTTTGTCATATTCAAGTGATTCGATTAGTATGGGAGGAAATTAAGCGATATTTCATGATATTTTTTAAGGTTACAAGGGCTGATTATTTAAGTGGGAGGACGGCGCTGCATTTTGCGGCCATTGATGGCCATGTTCGATGCATCAGGTTGTTAGTCGCAGACTTTGTTCCCAGTGCTCCATATAAAGTGAACGGTTCGACTATTGAAAGTGCTGACAGTGCGGGAAGCAGCGATATTAGTAGTCCTGATTCTGGGTCAAGACATAAATTTGATTATTCGTATGTTGCCTTTAGATTTGATAATTAGAGCATTCTAGGCATTAAGATAACTTTACTAAGGTGGAATTTGGATTTGTCTGTTTCAGTGTTCTTGCGAGGTTTATTAACAAGCCTGCGGACGGTGGCGTCACGGCTCTCCACTTGGCATCGTTGAATGGGTACTCTGATTGTCTGCAGCTATTGCTCGATTTGCATGCCAGTGTTTCGGCCGTGACTTTCCATTATGGTTCAGCTATAAATTTGATAGGTATTGCTTACTTTTCTTGTCCATAATATCAGTGTTATTTGTTATCGGTTATGTATGAATGCTGAGAGTACAGTATTGGTTATGTGAATGTGGCAGGAGCCGGGAGCACTCCTTTGCATTATGCTGCTTGCGGAGGGAGTCTCAAGTGCTGCCAGGCAAATTTTCTTGGACTCTGCTTTATTTGAAATGAGAATGCTAAGCTTTTGTTTTTTTATCTTTTGCATGGTTCGGCATTTGTTAATATAGGTTAGTTTCAAATCCATGCCTTTGTGCAGATACTTATTTCCAGAGGTGCTAGTCGTTTGACATTGAATTGCAATGGGTAACCTTTAACTTTTCCTTCCCTACCATTACATGATAATTGTTTGAATTTTTTCAACTATGTCGAGGAAGGCTTATAAAGTCTGATTTCCAGACATTTATATTTTCAGGTGGCTTCCACTAGACGTTGCTAAGATGTGGGGTCATCGTTGTCTCGAGCCATTGCTCATGCCTAATTCTGACTCTGTTATACCTGTGTTTCCACCATCTAAATACCTTTCTTTGCCGCTTATGAGCATACTTAGTATAGCAAGGTACTTTGTGATGTACAGAAACTCATGCAAATTCTTGCTACCAGTTTGGTTATTATTGTGCATCACTATCATGCCTTATATGCTAAAACATATGATAATCATTAGAACAGCAGTGAACACATGCTAGTGAGGTAATGGAATATTATTGTACTTAAAAAGGAGAATTCACTGTAATCATGAGAAATCCTAGTAAAACACGTGAATTTTCATTGAAGTGAAAAACTTGGATGCTAAAAGAAAGAATACTATTCACATGGTCTTGTAGGACCCCACCCCCCCCCCCCCGATGGATGGATGTTGGGGAATTTAGCTTTAAGAAGCACCACAAGTATGCCAATCTTTCTTTTGTTGGTAACGTCAATGTTAAATTAGCCAAAACATCCTTGCATCCCTGAACTATTAGGGTTCTTAGATTTTACCTACGTGAACTAAGTTTTGCTAAGTTTTACTGGATTAGTCCCCTTGAAAACTAATCGGGTTTAACTTTTTTTACACTGGTTCATATCTCTATTTAATCTTTTAAATAAATTTATTTTGATTAGTTATAAATATAAATTATTCTTAAGAATTCAATTTAGAGTTAAGAGTTAGGATCATAGTTATATTTAAAGTTAGGATAACTCAAATGAGGAGCAAAGGAGAAATAAGAGGGGTGGTGATGATTGGCGGAGGGGATGGTGGTGATCATTCAAAGGAGTAAGTGAAGGGGTAGCGGTGTGTTAGACCCACGGTCCGAAGGGGGTCCCGAGCCGGCGCCCAAGCCACGCGCGCAAGAGGGGGATGCCGACTTAAGGGCCTTTTGGTCTTTTTCTTATTTTTAGTGTTAGGAGAGGATTTTTCTTATTTAAACTAGGGCTAGCCGTCTTTTAGGGGGATGCTTGATTATTAATATTTTGAGAGAATTCTTCGAGAGTTCTTAGGTAGATCTAGGATAGTGCGGACGTCCTCGCTTACCGACGTCTTGGGAGGGTGGTTACCCCTTTATTGTAGTCATTTATCTTCATTATTCGCTGTTTTTATTGGATTTAATTTCAGATTTGGGAAAATCCTATCAATTTGGTATCGAGCACGTGACGATCCATGACGGCTTCGACAAGATCGCAAGACAAAATTGAGGCTTTGGAGGCGAAATTTACTAGCGAGATCGACGGGATCAAGAAATCGTTGGCGGCAAACGATGAATCCATGGCAAAGTTGACAGATTACATCAACCAATTGGCGGCGAATCAAGCGAAGCACGACGAGCAATTCGCGCACTTGATGGGAACCCTAAATCAATTGGCGACGAACAATAAAGGGGATGGGAACCCAAAATCGGCGGGAAAGGTGACACCTTTAACCAAGGGGAAGGAAAAAGTTGAGATTTTTGACCCGGAAAACGTCTTCGTGGAGGAGAAATTTGTCGAAGATGAGGAAGATGAGCCGTGGAAGGTCGACTACCGAGAAGAAATAAGGCGAAAGGCAGTGGAAGCGCAAGGAGGGGCCGGCGGCTTCACTAACACCTACCGGAAGGTGCACGAACACTAAGGGGGGCCGCGGCAGCCCCCCAAGGCCTTGCCGCCCCCAGGAGGGCCGCCAGGGAGGCGGCGGCCTCCCCTGGGTTCGCCCAGGGGCGGTGAAGCCCACATGTGGGCCGGCGACCCCCCCGACCTACGGGGGGCCGCTGGGCCCCCAGGGCTATCGGGTGGGGCCGGCGGCCCTGCCCCAGGCAGGCCGTGGCCCCGTTGTCATGCACAGGCTTGTGCGCGCGGAGTTCGAGGCTGGGGGCGGCGATTTTCAGACTTTCCGCGATGGACAGCCACGGCGGGAGGTGCCGACGCGTGACTTTGGGGAGGAATTGGGGCCCGGGGAATTTCAGGAGCACCGGGACTACGGCGAAGGTTATCGGGACCCGTCCGACCCTCGATTTGACGACGGTAGGTGGCAGCCACCGCCCCACCACCCGGAGGGACGCACAGTAGGCGTGGATGGTGGATATATCGACTTTTAGGAGAGGCCAGGGGGCAGGTTTGGAGGCGACGAGGGGTACGGAGACCGAGGAGGAGGTCCCCATGGATTACGAGCGGCGCCAGGAGAGGTATCAGCACTACCACCAGACTAGACAGGGAGGAGGTCGCGGGGACCAGGGGGCTTCAATATGGACCGACTAAAAAAGCTGAAGATGTCGATATTTGATGGAGCGGACCCGGTCTCGTGGGTCTACAGGGCGGAGAGATTTTTAGAGTCTCCCAGATGACTGAGGAGCAGAAGTTGGAGGCTGCTGGCATATGCCTAGATGGGAAGGCCCTGGCGTGGTTTCAGTGAAAGGACGCGAGGCGCCCCTTTCGCTCATGGGAGGAGATCAGGGACCAGATGATAGAGAGGTTCAGAGACCCCACGTGGGGAACGTGCGGGAGCAGCTGCTATCACTCCGACATGATGGTACGGTGAGAGACTACTTAGAGAGGTTCGAGGCTCTTTCAGGACAGGTGCACGGGGTGACCGACAAGACGATGGAGAGCACCTTCATGAAGGGGCTGAAGGCCACTATACGCTCAGCGGTACGCATGCATAAACCTCAGAGTCTGATGGAGGCCTTGGAGTACGCTCAGATGGCGGAGGATTGGCAGATGGAGGAGAGAAAGGCAAGAGGTGGTTGGAGTGGACCGGTTTCACGGAGTGTCCCGACCGCCATAGGAGAACAGAAGGTAGCTACGGGGTAGATCAAGCAAGTATTAAGTAGACTGGAAAGCAGAGCAGCGCACCGTCAGCGGGGGGTCAGTTTAGGAGGATGACTGACGCCGAGATGAGGGAGAAGAGGCAGAAGGGGCTCTGTTTCAGATGCGATGAGAGGTTCACTCCAGGACACCACTGTGGGGATCGCAAGCTGCAAGTGTTGATCGCCGAGGCAGACGAGGATGATGATGTGGAGGACGAAGGGATCAGAGGTGATGACGACTCCCCCTCGGAGTAGCACCGCCAGGGATGTCAGGCACCACCTTGAGGACAATGTGGATTTTCAGGGGTGAAGTAGTGTTAGACCCACGGCCCGAAGGGGGTCCTGAGCCGGCGCCCAAGCCACGCGCGCAAGAGGGGGAGGCCCACTTAAGGGCCTTTTGGTCTTTTTCTTATTTTTAGAGTTAGGAGTGGATTTTTCTTATTTAAACTAGGGCTAGCCGTCTTTTAGGGGGATGCTTGATTATTGATATTTTGAGAGAATTCTTCGAGAGTTCTTAGGTAGATCTAGGAGAGTGCGGACGTCCTCGCTTACCGGCGTCTTGGGAGGGTGGTTACCTCTTTATTGTAGCCATTTATCTTCATTATTCGTTGTTTTTATTGGATTTAATTTCAGATTTGGGAAAATCCTATCACAGTGATCAAAGTGTTGGGCTCCGATGCCCACGTGTTATGAAATCTTGATGAATCCTTATCAATTAGATAATCACTTGCGAAATTTTCAAGAATAATTGATTTTCAACGAGCAAATCTAATGACAGTTAGTAAAAACCCGTAACACAAGCAATATATAAAAAGTAAATGTAAAATAAAAGAGAATTACACAATTGATTTCAAGATTTACACTAGTTTCATCTAATTCTTGATGTACGTCTAGTTGGAGAGGGCATTAATACTTTAATAATCTTGATTTAAACAATATGATATTTGGTTTAAGTGAAAATCAAGCCACATATGAATTTGGAGAAGAAAATTAGTGTTGGCTTATAAACAATCCTCGAATTTTTTTATTTTTAACCACGGTAGATATCACAGGATCCCTAAAATAGCCTTTAGGGATTGGCTCAAATGTATTAAAGAAATCATAACCGAAACCTCATTAAATACTCTTTAAATAAAACCCATAACTTGCTGAAATAGTACCAGATTCGGATTGGAATCGGATTCCAGCCCGCATTCAGCCATTGCCTCTACCCTGCCTTGCTAACACTCCGACCTTCAATCGCAGGTGGGATCTGCTGAGCTGCCACCACACATCAGCTTCTTGGTATATCATGCCTTGCATGCAATTGAACCGCACATCCGTCTCATGACCCGTGCAGCACATGCCTCACGTGCCTGCACACACACGCGCCGGTGTGTGGACCGTGTAAATATGTGCCACACTGTGCATTCCAACGGGTCGCCAGAAAATTTCCAAATATTACCGAAAATTACCGGAAAAGAGATTGGATTAGGCCGCACTGCAGCAATGCGTGAGTCGACATTGTTCATGCTTCTGCGTCTCTTAAAATTTATGTTTTGGACCCTAAAAAAATCTCTAAAAATCATTTAAAAGAATAATAGCACGAAATGATTACAAATTGCTTCATATATAACTGCAGAAATATGCATGAATATGCATGAAGGTACCACATTCATCGCGTAACATGTAAACAACATACATCTGTATAATCCAGGTCTGGAAAGTGAAAACTTGCCTTTCGTTTCACCCAGTTTTAATCATGAGATTAGCATTAAATCTTGAGTCTGGATCTAGGTTACCGTGCTGAAACTGTAAAAATCATGAAACTGTCACTGAAAAGTAAGAATTACATACAATGAAATAATAAGATAAAACACTGTCATTTTAAGTTAATGTATACAATACATATGCAAACAGAAACTGGCAGCAAAGGTAGCCATACAAATGAAATAATAAGATAAACACCTATCTTTTTAAGGTAATGTATGGTAGACACACATGCATTCTTGTGCGGCTGTGTAATATATGTTATATATATAGTACCTGACAACGTTGAAAACAGAAATTATCAGATGTGCGCTTGAGAAATTGGTTTGATAGCATTGTTAATGTACTTGTAGATTAGGTGGCTTAACGTGAAGACAAGTAAACATATTGTCTTTCAGTTTTGCATTGGAAGATTTTGGGTCAACAAAACTAAGAATTCACTTTAAAACGACACAAGTACTGGGAAAATTTAGTAAGGAGAAAATACTTGAATGTTGTATTGTATGCTAGGATGCTATTGCTACCACATTTTGTAATAATGGAAGATAAATGGTTGGAGATCGATGAGTTAGTCCACTTTATTATGCAGCTTGGACAAATGCTTGGGGATAACAATGAGACTGATGCGTTTCGCTAGGGATTTGATGATAAAAAGGGGATTTTTATTGGAATTTCAGATCTAAAATCAAAAAGAAACCCTAATGCAATAAATCTACTCGCTAACTAAGACTAGGAAAACAATTCTTAACCTAGGGGGAAAAGCCAAAACCTAATACAATTAATCTAGGGGATAAATAAAATAACTCTCAACAATTTTCCGCCCTCCCATTAGGGCCGGCTCACCCCCCTTAAATAGAAAAAACTCCCATATTTGTTGTTTTACCCAAATGCCCCTCTTGTTATTTCCAGCCGCATCACTACTCCGCCCCTGAAAAACCACCTTGTCCTCAAGGTGGTGCACGATGTCAGTGGGCCATTCGTTCCACCAGGTCGATTGCAAGCCTCCTCCCGGGTCAAATGGATGAGAGTGGTCCCCACCGCTTTCAACGAAGTCCGAAAAAGTATCGTCTGGCCAAGGCGGGATCCAAAAAGCGTCGTCGGGCCCCCACAAATACTTAGGATGGTCGTCGTCATCGTTGCACTGCTGGAATCCTTCTGGGCGGCTCCCCCGGGGGCCCGGAAACGCTCGAAGAAGTCTGTCGGGCGTCCTGGAAGGTCGGTGGGCCCCCCAGGGGTCCGTCGGACCTCGGGACCCCCCTCTGGGGTTGGCCGAGGCTCCCCAGGCCGTCGCCGGGGGCGGCCGGCCCTGAAATTGGGCTGGCGGCCCCCAGGCGGCGGCGCCTGGGCCCGCCGAAGCCGTAGGGGGGGCGGCAGGTGCGGCCGCCCCTCCCAGGGGCGTGGCAGCCCCCCGCCGCCCCTCTGGGGGTTCGCCGGCCCCCCCAGAGATCCCTGGGGGGTCGGCGACCACCCAGGGGGCTGCCGGGGTGCCGGAGACCCCCCTCCGGCACCTTTGTCCTCGCAGCGTGGCGGCGCGTGGTCTTGGTGAGCCCCCACACGTTGTCTCCTTGATCGAAGCCTTCGTCTTCTTCTAGATCCGGATCATCTTCAAAAGAAACCGTCTTTTTCGGATCTGAATCTGGAAATTCCAGAGCTGGATCTGAAATTTCCAGATCTGGATCTGCTAATTCCAGATCTGGATCTGATAATTCCAGATCTGGCTCCAGATCTGGTGGATATACGCTTGAAAGCTCCAGATCTGGCTCCGGATCTGGTGGATCTACGTCTGAAAGCTCTAGATCTGGCTCCGGATCTGGTAGATCTGGACTTAGAATCTTCAGATCTAGCCCCGGATCTTTATTTATTGTCAAAAGCGGCTCCTTTTTGCTTGGATCCATCTTTAAGTTGAGTTTCATGGATAACGCCGCTATTGCCTCTGCTAGCGCCGCCAATTTTGTTTCAGTTCTCACCTGATTCTCCCTTATCTCCTCTCTGATCCATCCCATAGATCTGATGCTCGCCATGGATCAATTGCTCTGATACCAATTGATGCGTTTCGCTATGGATTTGATGATAAAAAGGGGATTTTTATTGGAATTTCAGATCTAGAATCAAAAAGAAACCCTAATACAATAAATCTACTCGCTAACTAAGACTAGGAAAACAATTCTTAACCTAGGGGGAAAAGCCAAAACCTAATACAATTAATCTAGGGGATAAATAAAAATAACTCTCAACAATTTTCCGCCCTCCCATTAGGGCCGGCTCACCCCCCTTAAATAGAAAAAACTCCCCTATTTGTTGTTTTACCCAAATGCCCCTCTTGTTATTTCCAGCCGCATCAGAGACTAATGAGAAAGCTAGGGTTTGGAAGATGAAAAATGAGAACTTTATAAATATCAAAAGAGAACTACAAAATAAGGGTTTCTTTTAAGAGGAAACCAACTCTCCATGCTTGAATTTAAGAGAGAAAGCTTACTCTCACTTGATCTAGGGTTCTACTCTTCTAAGCTAAGGTTTAACACTCAAGTTTTGCATGTAAGAATAATGAAAACCCCACCCCAAACATATAAGGGCATCTTTACCCCAATTTACAAAAAACCCATCCAAAGCCCAAACTTTGCAAAAATGCCTAAAACTTCACAAAAATGCACTCGGCTTAGTTCTTCATCCCGCGATCCTTCTTGCGACGCCTTTGTTGATACGTGATGATCTCATTATTACCCTCCAAAAACCACCTTGTCCCCAAGGTGGAAGTCTGAGAACCGATGCGCAATAACATCGTAAGGTTCTCAAGACGTCTCATGATCGGGGAGGCCGGTCCACCTAATCAGCACATCCCGTGCTCCCCTGACGAACCATTCTCAGCTCTACCGGCTCTAGAAGCACCTTCATGGCCATTCGTGAGTGTCGGGGGTAGTGACGAGGAGGCATGGTCTCCAATGGCCCGGCGAGTTGCGACACATGAAAAACGGGGTAAATAGCTGAATCTGGTGGCAGGCTCAGTCGATACGCCACCTGGCTAATACTGGCCTCTATCTCATACATCCCAAAGTATCGGAACGACAGCCAGGGGCGGAACCATGATTAGATGACTGTGGGCACAGACGGCGTTACAAGAAGGCATACAGACTGTATTCGTAAGGTAGATAGATACGATGATATTCAAGTCGACGAGTTCAAAAAGATAAATGAGATGTTTTACTATTACGTTTAAGTATTTTTGAGGTGACGAAGTGAAAAAAATAGATATAAAATTTATTGCTCAGGCCCAATGCAACATATGTGTGAGGGATCGAGTAAGAAAGTCGAAAACAAAAACAAGTTTTAATTGGATGAGAACGAAAATAAGTAACGAAGATTCAAACAAATTACTTTAAATAAGCATCAAATTTTTCCATGCATTTATTAAACACAAAATCGTTCACATATTAACGAAGATATGAACGAGAAACTGACACTGATTACATCCTTACTTTGCAAAAAACAAAAATTTAAATATATAATCATTGGGACTTGCCAAGAATTAATTAATCTTTTAAATTTAAGGGAATGCAAGAAGCGTGTTTAGTAACTAAACATTTTAGGTAGATTAAATTAACCATGACAATTTAAAAACTCAAATTAGAGATCACAATGTGTACTTGTGTGATCAGACAATTCTCTATTTTACAAAATATCAATGTGAGAATTTAAGCTTGAACTAAGTTATATTTTTGTTTTGACGTTTTTCTTTTTTCAATCAGATGTTGACTCCGCTATGTTATAATTAAAAACATGAAGAAAAAAATCTGGCATAGCTTCAAACGAAAATCTTAAAATTTTGAGGACAAAAATTTTAATGTTATTTTATCTAAAAATCTGAAAGTTTACTAGACAATATCCCAAATTTTAATGTTATTTTATCTAAAAATCTAAAAGTTATCTAAAAGTTTACTAGACAATATCCCAATTTTTAATGTTATTTTATCTAAAAATTTAAAAGTTTACTAAACAATTTCCATAAAATCAGATGCTGCTGTTAGGAATCGAACCCGTGACCTCAAGATTAGGGAGGGAGCGCACAACCACCAGGTTAGAGAGACAGTTGTGTTAATGGAAAATGAAATTTATTTACTTATTGTATATTTCGGGTCTGCTGTCATATATATATGTGTGTGTGTTTTTTTAAAAAGGGGGGCGGCTCCCCAACTCCAACGTGGGTCCGCCCCTGTCGACATCTCTCGTTTCGCCTACGTGCCAAAGAGCGCTGTTGGTAAGGTCGTAGCTTCAAATACACCATGTCGCCCACATCGAATTGCACATCTCGCCTGTGTTCATCTGCCCGACTCTTCATAAGCTGTTGCTCCCTCGTCAAGTGTCGCCGCAACTCCTCCAAAGTGTGGTCCCTCTCCTCAAGATACTGATCCACATGGGAAACTGGAGTAGAGCGATGACCATAGTGACGTAAATGCGGGGGATCCCGCCCATATACGACGCTGAAAGCAGTGGTTTGAGCAGAGGTGTGGAAAGATGTATTGTACCAATACTCCGTCCAAGCTAGCCATCTCGCCCACTACTTCGGAGACTCAAAAACAAAATATCGCAGATATGTCTCCAGGGTCTGTTGACGACCTCCGTCTGGCCGTCAGTCTGGAGATGGTAAGCGGTGCTCCTCTTCAGTACTGTCCGCAGTGTCCTGAATAATTCCTTCCAGAAGACGCTAAGAAAAACTTTATTCTGATCCGTCACAATAGAGCACGGGATCCCATGAAGCCTCACCATCTCCCTGATGAATGTCGTCGCCACGGTCATTCCAGTGTAGGGATGTCGTAATGCCACAAAATGTGCATACTTGGACAAAAAAGATCGCATTTTTTGCACTTCGTCAGCCTATCAACCACAACCATGATGACTGAGTACCCCCTCTGATTTCGGCAAGCCGTCAATGAAATCCAGTCACCTCCTCCCAAACTCGGTCAGGCAACAAGAGAGGCTGTAGCAAACCACTAGGAGCCGTTGATAAATATTTTTGGCGCTGGCATATGTCGCATTTCTCCACCATTTCTGTCACATCCTTCCGCATCCCCTCCCAGAAAAGCTCCCGAGCTAAGCGCTGATAGGTCTTCAGGACCCCAGAGTGGACACCTACCGCGCTCCTATGAAACTCCCGTAACACCATCGGGATATGAACCGACCCCCGAGGTACCACCAAACTCCTTTTGTACAAGAGACGTTGCCATTCTAACGAATATCCGGGGTGTGCTGCTGGGTCCTGTAGTAATGCTGTCCTCCAGACCGTCATCCTCCTCAATCTCTCTCTACAGGGGCTCCCAATCAAGCAGAACTGGTACTGACAATGTCGACACGTGTGAACCAACATCCCTCCGTGATAGTGCATCTGCCGCTTTGTTTTCAATCCTGGCATGTACTGGATCTCAATGTGGTAACCTAGCAGCTTGGTCAACCACATTTGATGCTCCTCAGTGAACATTCTCTGCTCTAAAAGGTATTCGAGGCTCTTCTGGTCTATCCTCACTGCGAATCACCGGCCAAGTAAATAAGGTCGCCATTTTTGCACCGCCAACACAATTGCCATCAGCCCATGCTCATAAACTGACTTGAGCCGAGCCCTCGCCGATAACACGTGGTTAAAATATGCCACCAACCTGCTCTCCTGCATCAACATAGCACCCAAGCCATAGCTCGATGCATCTGTCTCCACCACAAATGGCCGAGTAAAATCCAAAAGTGCAAGAACCGGAACACTCGTCATGGCCCTTTTCAGGGTCTCAACAGCTCGAGTGGCCTCTTCTCCCCAATGGAAATTGTCTTTCTTCAGTTGCTCCGCAAATGACTATGCAATGATGTTGTACTCCCTGACAAACTTTCTGTAGTAGCCCGCCAGTCCCAAGAATCCCCGCAACGCCCGTAGTGTGGTAGGGAGTGGCCAATTCACCATGGCCGCTATCTTCGAACCATCCACTGCCACGCCCTCCGCGGAAACAATATGGTCCAAGTACTCTACACTCCGCTGGCCGAATGAGCACTTCTTTCGATTAGGAAACATCTGATGCTTTTGCAGCTTCCTCAGCACGGTCGTCAAATGTTCCACATGTGACTCCATCGACCGGCTGTAAACCAAGATGTCATCGAAGAATACAAGAACAAACCTCCTCAGATAGGGTCGAAACACCATGTTCATCAATGTCTAGAATGTGGCGGGGGCATTAGTCAAGCCGAACGGCATGCCCAAGAACTCATAGTGGCCATCGTGTGTCCTGAAAGCAGTCTTCGCCCCATCTTTATCTCTAATCCGAATCTGGTGATAACCGGACTTCAAGTCAATCTTGGAGAAGACCACTGCACCATGCAACTCATCTAGCAATTCGTCGATCACGGGGATGTGAAATTTGTCTGGCATCGTCTCCTTGTTCAATGCCCGGTAACCGACACAAAATCTCCAGCTACCGTCCTTCACCAACAGCACCGGGCTCGAGAAAGAGCTCCCATTTGGCTGTATCACCCTGCCTGAATCATCTCGTCCACCATCCTCTTGATCTCCCCCTTCTGCACCTGCAGACAATGGTATGACCGTACGCTGATGGGATGGACATCCTCTCGGAGCTCAATGACGTGCTCGTGGTCTCGTGGGAGAGGAAGCCCGTGAGACGTCTGAAACACCTCCTTAAATTGAAACTTGTCGTAGCTCCCATAGTATGTCCTGCTCCGCCTCCTCCACTGTCAGGCCCTGTAACTCCACCAAAAGCCTCCTCCTTCGGACTAGAAAACCCTCGCCATGGTCTTCAATGAAATCCTGGATTTGCACAAACCGGGGTTCCCTTGAAGCGTCACCAACCTTTTCCCGTGCATGAACTCCATCCTCAGGAACTTCCAGTTGGTCTTTGTTTCTCCCAAAGACTGCAGCAATCTCATGACTAGAATCACGTCGGTGTTGCCCAAATCGAGCGGCAAGAACTCCACCACCACATGTATCTCCTGTAAGGTCAAAATCACGCAACGACATACTCCACTGCTCCGCTCTACCTGCCCAGTTTCAATCTGCCGGTGTCAACCAACTGCAACCACTATTGCTCCACCACACGGTTGGAGATAAAGTCGTGGATGTCCCTACTTCAATACCACCACCACCTGCTCAGAGATCCTCCCCATCAACTTTATAGTATGGTTCAGAGTGAACCATACTACGGAGTTGAGTGACACATTTGCTACCTCCAAATGAGATGTCTCCTGCTCCACCTCTTCCTCGCTCAGCTCCTCCACCTACTCTTCATTATCCTCTACCAGCAGCAGTTGGAGTGTACGATCTCGGCAGCGATGCCCTGGGGCATACTTCTCGTCACACTTAAAATACAGCCTATTCGCCCTCTTGTTCTGTATCTCTGCCTCTGTCATGTGTCTAAACTGTCCACTAGGCTGTGGTCCACTGCTCCTCTCCTTGCTTACCTGTGCTCCCCCTGTCTGGACCCCCTGCAGGGGCCCGCTGTACTCCTGGAGTTGCCGAGCTACGAAAAGCGGACCCGCCCCAAGCTCCCTTGGCTTGTCGATCCGTTGCTAGCCTGTCATCCACTATCTGAGCCAGGTCCATCGTCTCTAGCAGTCCACTCGGCCTCTGCACCCGAAGCTGTCCCTGAATTTCAGTTTTTAGACCCTTCATAAAACTTCCCACCAAGGTCTCCTCGGTCATCATCCCACTCACACGTCTAGAAAGTGCCACAAATTTCTCCCGGTAGTCTCTCAGCATGCCCACCTACCGTAGCGTCAAGAGTTGCTTATGCAGGTCGCCGCCCTAGGTGTCTCTGAAGCGATGCATCATGTAATATGTGAATTCCTCATATGACTATATTGGCTGCCATTATTGCCTCTATGAATACCAAGACAACGCCGTTCCATCCAAACACACGTCCAACGCCTGCAACTTCTCTCTCTCTTCCATCTGGTAGGCCTTAAAGTACTGTTCCGCACGTGAGACCCATCCGTGGGGTCCTCCCTACCGAAAACCGGCATCTTCAGCTTCCACACCTTGTTTTTGGGTTCACTCACCCCTTGCTCCACCCTTACTCTAGGTTGACCATAGTGGAATTGTTGATAAGCATTTTGTGGAGGTCCTCCATCTTTCCACGGTCCCCTGGCCCTCCGTCATAGCCTGCTGCGCCCCACGGGTTCCATTCGCCCCACCATAGTTTCGAAACTGCTCATCAACCACCTCGGAAGGTCGTTGGCCCCCCGAACTCTCCTCCGTATGTCTCATCGGACCGTGGAGGTCCCAAAAGTGGCCGCCGCCTCACTGGGAGGCAGCGGGAGGTCGCCGCCATGCGAAATCCCCGGAATTGCTCTTCGATGGCTACGGAAAAGGCCCCCCGCTCCTTTGACACTGTGGGGGAGCTCCGCCGCCTCTCTGCGGCTGCGCTGGGGGCCACTGATGCCCTGGCGCAGTCACCGAGGGCCAGCGCCCCCTTCGTGACCCCCTGGGGGCTCGCGAGGCCCCCCAAGCAGTCGCTGGGGGCTTGCGGGCCCCCCAGAGTGCCGCTGGGGGCTCGCGAGGCCTCCAGGGGTTCGCCTGGGGGCGGCAAGCCCCCTGAGGTGGTCCGGCGAGTGTGCCGGGCCTAGGCGGGGCCCGACGAATCCAGCAGAATCCCCCCGCCCCAGCTGCCAGGGTTCTTTTGGGGGGGGGCGAAGCCCGCGCGCGTGGGATTTCCCCTCCCAATTTGGTGGAGGGGGAAACTGCCCCCACGCGCCATCTTCTTCGTCTTCATCCAGTGACACGTCCTCCACGAGCACAAGTTGCCCCTTTCCCTTGACCAAAGACGGCTCTTTTCGGCTCAGGTCTGAATGATTTCCCGAAATCTCATCGCTCTTGGGTCTTTCCTTCTCGCTATGCTGATTTCCTTGAGCCTCCATGAAAGATTTGAACATGCTCTCCAAGGATGAGAACCTTTCATCACTTCTTTGTTGTAGCTCCTCGATGGATTCCTTTAGGGTTGCTTCAATTTCTTCAACTTTCTCCTCTAGGGCATCTTTCTTCTCCATGGATCTTATGTTTGTCAGGGTGGATCTTCGCTTTGATACTAATTTGATGAGAAAGCTAGGGTTTGGAAGATGAAAAATGAGATCTTTATAAATATCAAAAGAGAACTACAAGATAAGGATTTCTTTTGAGAGGAAACCAACTCTCCAAGCTTGAATCTAACAGAGAAAGTTTACTCTCACTTGATCTAGGGTTCCATTCTTTTAAGCTAGGGTTTAACACTCAAGTTTTACATACGAGAATAATGAAAACCCCACCCCCAAACATATAAGGGCAGCTTTAGCCCAATTTACAAAAACCCATCCAAAACCCAAATATTGCAAAAATGCCCAAAACTTCACAAAAATGCCATCGGCTTAGTTCTTCATCCCACGATCCTTCTTGCAACGCCTTTGTTGATACGTGATGAACTCATCAGAGACCCTCCTCATTGAAATCTTGTAGATGCTCGGTAGAAAGTCTGCTGGACATACTCATGTTGGCAACCATCAAGAAGGGACTCTATGTGATTAATATAATGACATAAGTGGAAATGATTATGAGACCGACCAAAATCCTTTGTTTGGTGAGAATGAAAAAGCTGAATGCATTTTCCAAAATAACTGTTACAGAATTGGCTAAAATAAACTCATAGTTGATAGTTCTAAACATTTTTCTCCCTAGTGTGGGAATATAGCATGGTTGTTCTAGACTTGCCTCATAGAAATTACAGACTCGGAAAATACTAATAGATTTCAGGACTTGATATCTTTATTGAACAGAGTCAACAGACTTGTCATTTTCGTTAAACCGTTTTGAGAATTTAATATTGTGTGAATTACTAAGTCACGGTAGCCTTATTGACTGTAATGAACGACCTTGAGGTAATAACTTGTGCCATCCTCATGCGCTATTTTAATCGAGAAGGTTTGCTATCAATGTCTTACATACTGTTCCATTTTGTTCGTGCATGTCAACTTTCTTGTGAAGAATGTAATGTTCTGAAAGATGCTTTTAAATTTCCTCTGGTAAGACTTTGCTGAAATTATAATAGGGAAGATGAAGGACCTCAGCCATGTCACACTATGAATGAAAATTTATTCTAGGTTTCTTGATAAAGCCTCTCCATTTATCATCAATTGTTACTTTGACTCATGATGGTGGGGTTAAACATCCAAGTGTTTGGTGCATCGTAACTATGACGTGCCCAAGCAACATTTCTCTATCATTTCAGAATATTGTTCAAATTTCTTTAATTAACTATGTCTACAGTTTCTTCTTATAAAATGGGAACCTGACCTATGATCTAATCTTGATGTATGATCTAATCTAGTCCAATTGTTAACGGTACCTCATATGATGTGAAGTTCCTAACTTTTCTTTTTCCAAATATATTAATGAAGGGAAGAAAGAGTAAGAGATCTTATAATTTGTTCTCCAATCACTTTAACAACCAATTCCTCACCTCCATCCTCATAGCACCATTTATCCTTGGAGCAATGCGGTTTTCTTTTATTCTTAAGGACTTTGAAATGGATAGCTCAAATATTTATTTGCCAATTATAGCCATAATAACTACATTTTATGATACTGCTCATTCAATATATATATATACATATTTTTTTTGCAAGGTAAGTTAGATCTATATTAATTATGAACAATAAGATACAATGTGGACTGAGCGTAGGATGCCAGTCTAAATGACTAGGGGAGAGGACACAAGCGTCGTCACCCTAGATCAAATAGTCCAATATCCATGCACAGAACCACAAACCATAGAACATACACAACACAAAACATTCCAAAGAAAGGGGATACAAAGAAATTCATCCATTATCTCGAATATCCCAGTTATCAAAAGCAGCCGCAGCTTCATCTTCCACGTCTCCTATATTCCGAAGGATGATGCGTACATCTTCCGCAATCTCATCAAATAGGACAAATATATCCATTTTATTTGAATACATATAAATATATTAAGAACAACCAATATAAATATAGGTGTCATACAAATCTCCTAAATGTAAGGATCAACTATTTATAAGCACATGACCTATTTGGCCCATTGAGCTAAGTACCCAAAGCTCATATCGGTGCCATTTACAAATCAAGCAAAAACCGTAGTCCAAGCTTGCTTTAATCGGGATGTGCTAAGTTGGATTCGGGTCATGCTTGGACGAAGTCATAGCCATAGTGTATGTGGTTTGATTATGATCAAGCGATAAGATCAAGGAGTGTAGCAAAGAGTGGATTTTTATTGCAAGTGTAGAAAATTTCTTACATCATCAGCTCATTTTCCTCATTCTCATGCATGCGTATATCTATTATACAATTGAGGGATGTTTTTGAATGATGTTGCTGACTATGACAAAAAGGTTAATCTTGAAAAATCAATGGTTAGGATCAGAGTTTGTAAAAATTTTGCGGGAAAACTCTAAAATTTTGGGTGTGACTAAATTTGGAGGGAATTAAATTTTGGGAGAAACTAAAATTTTAAATTTTGGAGGAACTAAATCTGGGAGGCACTAAATTTTTTGGAGGAACTAAATTTTAATTTAAAATTTTAGGATGAACTAAATATGACCTAAATTTTAATTTAAAATTTTGGGGTGAACTAAATCTGCAATGAACTAAATTTTGGGTGAGAACTAAATTTTTTTGTGTAACTAAATTTTCTTGGGAAACTAAATTTTAGTTTGACAGTGGTTAAAATTTTTTGGGTGGATGGGAAGATATTTTGAATGGGTAGAAAATTTTCGGAGAAATATTTTAAATACACTGTGACCTGTGGTCACATGTTATGACTAGTTTGTCTGTAGAAAGTGAATGAACCTTAAAACACAATACTAAACATATGTCTATTCATTGGCCTACTTTATATATTTGTTTATAGAAATCAAAACCTTAAAACGTAGTACTAAACAAGAATATACTCTCTTGAAGAATTAAAGGGAAAGAAAGGATTTTCAGAAATACTAGGATACAAGAAAATGAGGCATTTATCACTTACATGTTTAACATGAAAGAAGTATATACGTTTAAGGTGATCAAACCATTCCACATGCCAAAAGATGGTTTTATATTATGGTTAATCACTTACTTGTTTAACCCTAATAAGGATAAAAATGCCCTATAATCTTATAAAAAAGTAAAAATGTTACAAAACTACATTTAACTTTTATAAGATTCCTAAAAAACTATTCACTACTTTGTAAATTACAGAAAACTATCTCAAACTATCTATATCTCAAACTATCTATTTCCCAGATATGTCATGAACGTCATTAATAATATTTATAGAATACCTTTTAATCTATTTGCGTATAAGAAAGTGACTTGCGGGCCTTACAAAATTTTTTGTTTTAAAAATAAAATAAAATAAAGTTGAAATGAGCAAAAAAATGTCAAAAAATCATTGATCGGTCTAGTTTATGTCAAAATGAAACATTTCATTACTGACTGAATCGAGCATTTCATTGTTCGGGTTTAGGTCAAAATCCAACAAAAATTGATTTGAATCTTAAACAAAAGCAAAATAATTCAAAAATTATTTCATTATTGGATTGGATTGAGGAGTTGGCGTAGGAGATGAGGAGGCGAACAAAAGTGTCACACTGTAGTCTTCATCGGCTGTGGAGCAAGACATAAGGCAGAGAGACTTTGTTACGTCATACCCTACCGACAAACAACCTCAGCCTTTTCCCATAAACTCATGTTGATTTTGGAAATAAAATAAAAAAAGAAGAGAACTCAAGATTTGTGGGTTACGAAGACTATAGATTTTTTAATTTTTTATTAAGGCTATTTTTGTCTTTCTTAAGCATGTGATTGTTACATGTCAATATTTAACGGTGAACTAATATATGGTAGTTATTTAAAAAAAGTTCAAGATTAGTATTTGTAATTTACAAAGTTAAAGTTAGTTTTCTGGGAAAAGAATGAAAGTTAAATGTAGTTTTGTGAAATTTAGCCGAAACAATCAGGTGATTGGGGGCAACAAGGTCATTTTACAATTGCTGTTAATGCAGTTAGGAGACCTAACATTGAAATAGATTGTTTGAGATAGTTTTCTATAATTTATGAAGTTGAGGGTGATGTTCTCATAATCATGTGAAAGTTAAAAGGTAGTTTTCGGAGATGCAGACCAAAAAGGCTAAGTATCCTTTATATTTAATAAATCTGTTGTTTGGTAGCCATGTTGTGTTTTGTAAGCCCGGAACCGTGTTCTACTACCAAAAACTCAGTATCCTATATATTTCTAAGATAAGGCATCCTTATAATGTTTCTAATGCAATATGGTCAACTAGTATCCATGGATATGAGTGACCCACTCATATACAAGTTGTCAGGTAGTCGTATTCTGTCTTTTCTGAAGTTGGAGTTCTGGAATTTTCAAGTGTTTTAAGATAGCTATTGAGTATAGTATAAGTGTAACTCGGGAACTGTTTGTGGTTCAATAATCCTGTACTTTTATCCTGGATTCTATTTAAATGACTATCAATGGATATATTTAGCTCTTTCAGCATCATACGATGTTTTAGTTTGTAGTTCTACAATCATCAATTGTGAATAGTCAGATATTTTGTTCTAGTCAACTAGTAATCTTTACTAATGCCAGTCATCCCCATTAATCTCCAATTCAAGCCCGTTAACACCTCTAGATCTATTCTCTAACTGTCATGTGCTATATCTCTTGTTCAATTTCCAAATTTATTGTGTTTCCTTTTCTTCTTTGTTTTGTTTTTTGTATTACTGGAATGCCTGCTTTGTCTTACTATCTAAGTTGTTTACGATTGATTTAAGACGCGGCTTGAGGTTTTGAAATTTTTTTGTAGATGCCTAACCCCTGAACCTTCATTCGGATATCAAGCACACACTATATTGCATAAACATGGAAAACATGGAATAAGTATAACAACACTATGATATATGCAGTTCCATCAAACCTGGCCAGTCTTCACAGGAATAGCATTGAAAGATATTTCACTATCAACATGGGAGTACATGCGAACGTAAACCCTTCTTCCCAAAGCATGATACAAGATCTTGATGGTAACTTCCCATCTAACCCAGTACAAGGTAATTACATCGAGAAGGAATTCATCTCTAGATGAGCATTCCATCCATTGGTGTAGAAAACCTCTCAGTTGGTGAAAACCGTCGCCTCTATGATGACTATCATTTTCTTTTACTTAATTTAAAGTTATGAATTACGCTTTTTCCCTACTTGATCTTCCTACTAGATCTCATCTCTCTTTTCCTTCCTACATGGAGTGGGAGTCTTCGTCTAGAGCTTTCTCCCCAAGAAGTACACAGATTATACGACATGACTACAAAAAAATCCTAATTATCACTGTAGTGGTCCTTATATCATAGCTGTGGAAATTCCATTTCCTTTAATTGTCAATCCTATCCATAATTGGTCCTACGGGTCTACTTGGAGTGCAATGTGAATCTTTCCCTTGAAAATCTCTGTAGCATGTATTCTAGGTTGCCAATGCATATGTTTGGGATATAGACACTGAAATATTTTACAGTTCATATTAATATACATGAAAGTGATTGGTTAGCTTACCTAGTAGCTGTTGGTATTTCCTTGAAGAATTATTAATTCTATATTTTGTTGATGATGTTTTCTTATAGAAAGGCAAGATGCAACTGAACAATTCTGTAATTAGATCACCACATTCATTCATAAGTAAGGCCAGAACATGACAGAATCGAGCCTGATGTTATGAGTTGTCACCTGCTGTCATAAGGTCATTAATTACCATCCCTATCGTACTCTATGTCAATGTATGATTGGCTATGTCCTGTAAAATCTGACATACATCCATTTGTCAGACATCATTTCTTCCTTTTCTTTTCAAGACATGCATGTACCCAACTGTGGCACAACCTTGATTTTCTCCACTGGAAGATGTTATGCAATGTTTCCACACTGGATAGTTTGATGGGGGCCCAAACCTTGATCTTCATTTTTTTTGCTGAAATGTATTTTCTGCACTGCTGCATTATTTGCTGAGATGCATCCACTGCAGAAAATAACATACCTTATTGTTTGTCATCCACAAAGTTGTACTTTGCTTCAGAGTGACAGTTCTGTTATGGTTGCAGATGGTCAGTTGCTAACTAATTGAAGAGAAATTTGACATCCAAAATAGTAATTTTCTTCAAGGTGATAGTATCAGTATATTATGTTTGCAGGATGATAATTGCAAATTATTCTAGGAATTGTTGCTTGTTCCACCATTATATGATGATATCTATACGAAGCTGATTTAATGATTGCTTAGTTGCTCTTGGTTCATATTATGGTGATTCAAGATTTCCTTGCTACGAATTAGGTTTTTACTGTCGTGATACAAAACATCCAAAATAACTTATGATAAACCCATTATTTTTCAAGGGGGGTTTTTTTTGAAGAAACATTGGTTTTTTTGAAACCCACAACGATAAATAGTGACGGCCTACTTGAACAGATTGACCCAGCCCACCTAATTTTTTACGGAATTTGATGGCCCAAAGCCATGCACACTGTGGCCCACGGTCCACCAAGTGCGGCCCACAAGCACGGCTTGCACACGTGAGTTGTGAGTTGCGTGTCACGCACAGTGCGCGTGCCACGCGGCAAGCACATGCATAATCATGCACGATGCGCGATTATCTAAGGCTTCGACATGCGGCAGCAGTCGGGTGATGAATCACGTGATCGAATGGCCTGAGCCCAGTGGGGTGAATGAGGCAGCTGGGTTCGGGCGGAACTCTGAATCCGACTCGTATTTGTTTACTGTAGCGCGGGGTTCATGACGGATTTGAAGGCTATTTGAGTATGTTTTAGTTAGGAGTTTTCAAGATATCGAGAGCTGATCCTTGAACGATATTTAGCAGATCCTGTAGCATCTACAGATGGAAAAAACAGAGAGATTTGATTCTTATTTGAGAGCCAAAGTTAGTTTTTTTTCCTTTGGTTCTTTTCTCCAAATTCTTAATTGGATTTATTTTTTCTTGAAACAAGTGTCATATTTGTATTTTAAGATTATTGAAGCATTGGTGATCTCTCCAACTGGACGTACACGAAGAATTAGGTGGAACCAATATAAACTTGATGTCTGGTGCATGAATTTCTTTTGTTTATGTTTATTTTCGTATATTACTTGTGTTGTAGGGTTTGTAGAGATCATCGTCAGCTTTGATTGTTTGGTTCAACGATTATTGATTTTCTGTGGGGTGAATCACCCAAGTTCCCAACATTCCATATTACTGATGATAGGAAAAAACCTTAGTAGTAGTTTAGGATATGATCTTCTTAACATAAAACAAAATTGTCCACAGAACATGAGAATGTAATTCTAGTTATATGTCATACATAAAATTTGACTGCATACAATTTGATGTTTTAAAATTATAATTATTTAAATTTTTTTTTATGGTCATTCATTTTTCATAACCATTTTATGGTCTTGCTTCAGGGAGTGTGGGCTGCAGTCTTCTGCTGCAACTGACGATGCAGATACCTGTGTGGTTTGCTTGGAAAGGGCCTGCAATGTAGCTGCTGAAGGTCATCAACTACTCGTATATTTATTTAATTTGTTCAGTAGTCAGCGTCTTCTGAATCCGTTGGATGGTAGTAGGCGCCGGCCTACAGTTTCAAATACCTGCTTAATCATATTCAGTAAACCCACATCCTCATGGACACATAATATACATTTGTTTTTTGGGTCGAAAAGCTAAACACACAATTGTTAGCTGACATCAGAACTAACAAATGACTTTTCATTGCTGATGCTTATCCTGTTAGGAATTTTTGATATTGTTGATAGGTAGTATTGGGTTCACATTATGGAACACGTTTGTTGTTAAACAAGTTGTTGGCTCATACAGAAAATTAACGGAATGCCAGTATGGTTAGAGAACAAGCATAGGCTTCCAACTAATGGTTACAAAAGAGAGTTCCAAGAAACATGAAATCGCATCATACAACAAATTGGCATATTGTGATGTGGTTGCCACCAATATGGCCCATTTGCCCAATTAGAAAATGAGGGATTCTTATGGCCAGCTTTTATTTGGTTCGATGGATGATCACTAATTCCTGATCCCCCCACCCCCTCCCAATTACACACAGCAACATCATCCTTTCCAATGCTTACAGATCTATTGTTTCTTGATTAGGAAAGAAACACACAAGCTGTTTGACTTGAAGAAGTCAAATGTCTAATTTACGAGTATGAAGTAGAACAAATAAGCATGTGTTATGGTAAAACTTCTGTTCATTAGTTACATGAAATTACATTTGTTAGAAAGAGAGAATGTTAAAGAAGTGAGAAAGAATGAAGAGTTTAATCAGCCCTCTTTCCTTAAAGTTTTATTTATAATATAGAATTACTAGAAATAACCCGCGCACTGTGTGCACGGAGCCAAAAAACCCCCCACGAATAAGATGCGGTGCACGCGTGCATACGAAAAGGAGGTAGAAGTGTAGGTGTATGTGTCGGTATTGTCGGAGGTAAACGGGTAAATGCAAAAACTTGGGGGTTATAGTGGAAAAATCCCCTAAGGCAAAAACATAAATAAGCGAGATTGGGGGGGAGGTAATTTTTTGGGATGAGGAGGTAATGTCAACCATGTAGAGATATGGTTTTTTTGTCCTAGGTGGCATCTCATGTGGCGATGTGACATTGCCACATGGGGCAAACATGCCGCCTAGGACAACCCTCCTCATTTGTATAGTAGATACATGCTACAAATCTTAGATCCATCATGCATGCCACTAATTAAGGCATGCCATTGTGCACATGGTAAAGTGCATATCAGCACTTTATATTAAGCACATGTGTGGATTCTATTAACATATTTTTGCCAAACAACATCTTTATTATGCGGAACGTGGGTTATTATCCGCATTCCACATACTTGTATGAAGATGTTATGATTATCACATACGAGAGGATGCACAAGAAGACGAATGAGTAATTGCTTGGTGCACCGACGATTTGGGGAAGCTTCTTTATGCATTGCTAGTTTTGTTATTTTTGCTGTACGCATCACGCCTAAACATTATATAAGTGAGGGCGTGGGCTAGGGTTAGGGCATCGAAGTTTGTAGTCGTCATTTGACGTTTTGCCTAGAGTTCTCCAGTGAGATCCTAGAAGAGAGTTTAGGCTTTTCCCTTAGCAAAAGCTAGGAGATGGGCCAACTCTCCCAAAATTGGCTACTTATCTATTGTAAACCCTATTTCCATTCAATAAAAATCCCCAAATCCATTTTACAAACCCTAGTCCGCATCAATTTGGTATGAGAGCTCTGATCCAATGGCAACAACAAGATCATCTACGGGAAAATCTTTGGAGTAAAGGCTAGATGCGGAAATCATCGAGAGGAAGAAAGATACGGCGGATCTCATCGAGCAGATCGCTATTGTCAGATCTGATCTCAGATCTGATCTAAAGGAGAACATGGAGCATATGAAGGAGATGATCGCGCATCTCATGGCTCAATACATCCGAGATCTCGCAATCGAAGGAGTGAACGACTTCAGATCTAAATCTCCAATCAGATCTGAGGAAGAAGGCGACCCGCGCAGCAAAAAGAAAGGCGGTGATGATCCCAGATCAAGGGGGAGTATTCCAAGAAGAGGAAGATCCAGATCTGGATCTGGAAGACGAAGAATGGCGGGATGATCTTTCCGAAACCCTAGGGAAAAGCTCCGAAGAACAACAACACACGAGGCGACGACGGCGTGCGCACCCGACAGCCCTAGGGGACCGCCAGAGGGCTGCCGACCTCTGGCGGGCCCCCTGAGGGCCGCCGACACCAGACAACCCTGCAGGGAAGCTGCGGAGGACGGGCGACCCCGCCTGGGGGGCCGCCGAGGCGGGGCGACCCCGGGCGGGGGTCGCCGGAGGCGGGCAAACCCGCAGGGGGGTCGCCGAGCCTGGGTGACCCCGCCTGGGGTTCGCCAACGACGGGTGGGCCCGCCACGGGTCCCGTAGGCCCACCACGGGTCCCGCAGGCTCGGGGCGAGCCGCGCGCGCGCGACGAGGGTCCCTCTGCGTATCGCAAGGGGGGCGACGAGTGGCATGAAGGGCGCGCCGGGGTGCGCGTGATAAGGGGTACTCTGAGGACAGTGATGGTGTCCCAGAGAGGCGATGGCGAGCTGACAGACATGACCTGGAGTACGAGGAACCTATTCGCTACCATGTAGAGGAGTATGAGGAGGAGGAGGAGCGAGATAGGAGGGAGACATGACCTGGAGTAAGAGGAACCTATTCGCTACCATGTAGAGGAGTATGATGAGGAGGAGGAGCGAGATAGGAGGGAGGACCAGCGATGGGGTCATGGAGGAGTCAGATTCAGAGATCACCACCGTCAGCAGCAACCGGATCACGTTGATGGAGGGGATCTACGTGCGGATGACCGCATTCGAAAGCTCAAAATGCCTTTGTTCGAGCGTAGTGATGCCACAGGGTGGATCTACAAGGCTGAAAGGTATTTCGAGATGTCGAGATTGACGGAGGCGGAGAGGCTACGGGTGGTTGCACTCTGCTTAGAGGGAGAGGCCTTGAATTTGTGTTGGTGGAAGGAGCAGCAGAGACCTCTGAGAACCTGGGACGGGTTCAAGGAGGCGTTACTACACCGCTTTAGAGATGGCCAAGTGGGAGGGAGCCTGCGAGCAGCTGCATGCCCTGAGGCAGTTGGGGATGGTGCACGACTACATCAAGCAGCACGAGCTACTTACTAGTAGGGTGCGCGGGATGCCGGCGGAGTCCTTAAAGGGGTTTTTCATGGATGGATTGAAACCTACCATTAGGTCTGAGCTCCGCACTCAGGCCTTGTGGACTGGAGGAACAGATGGAGCTAGCGCATACAGTCGAGGACAGATTGGCATAGGAGCGCCGCGCCAAGGGGACGTTTGGGGGGCAGTTTTCCCGACCCCAGACTGTTACAACAGGAGGTACACCGATAGGCGGGGAAAGACTAGGAGATGTGAGGCCAGGCGGGCCTTACAAGAGGATGACAGATGCCGAGATGCGGGACCGAAGGGCGAAGGGGTTGTGCTTTAAATGTGATGAGAGGTTTACCCCAGGACACATGTGCTGCAATCAGGCGCTGCAGGTATATGAGGTGCACGCAGAGGAGTTGGATGAGGAACAAGTAGAAGAGGGTGCGACAGAGCCCGAGGAGGACGGTGGGCCTCTACTCTTGGAGGCAGCCGAGGTCTCACTTAGCTCCATAGCGGGACTGACGCGAGTTTACACTATGAAGCTAGCTGGTCGAGTTCGTGACTTGGACGTGGTAATCCTGATCGATAGCGGGGCCACACACAACTTTGTGTCCCCAAGGATGATTGAGGCGCAAGGGATCCAGCTTATAGAGACGGAGGGCTTCGTGGTCATGTTGGGGACCGGCACAGTGGAGCGGAGTAGAGGCATTTGTCGGGATTTGACAGTGTCCATACATGGGATGCTGATCACCGGTGATTTTTTGCCCCTGACATTGGGCAACATCGACTTGATTTTAGGAATGCAGTGGTTGCAGTCGTTGGGAGAGATGAAGTTTAATTGGAAGCTGCTGCGGATGGAGTTTCAGGTGGAAGGGAGGAATGTGGTGCTGCTTAGTGACCCAAGTTTGTGTTGTTCGTCTGTGTCCTACAAGATGATGGCGAAAACCATTCAGACGGAAGGAGGGGGTTTCTTGATTGAGTTGCAGGGGTTGATCCCGGAGGGGACAAAGAGCGCAACGGTGGTACCGCCAGAGGTAGAGCAGTTGTTGCAGGAGTTTGAAGGGGTATTCCAGCCGCCCAGTGGCCTTCCGCCAACACGGGATCATGAGCACACCATTATACTGAAGGAGTGGGTGTCCCCCATTAGCGTGCGCCCATACCGATACCCGCAGGTGCAGAAGGGTGAGATCGAGAAGCTGGTTCAGGAGATGTTGCAGGCGGGTGTCATACGACCCAGTGCAAGCCCTTTTTCTAGTCCAGTGTTAAGAAGGATGACAGTTGGAGATTCTGCGTCGATTACCGAGCTCTCAATAAGAAAACGGTCCCAGACAAGTTTCCAATCCCTGTGATCGACAAGTTATTGGACGAGCTACACGGAGCGGTGGTCTTTTCGAAGATCGAACTGAAGTCTGGATACCACCAGATCCGTATGCGGGAGGATGATATTCAGAAGACGGCCTTCAGGACTCATGAAGGCGACTACGAGTTCCTCGTCATGCCGTTTGGGCTGACGAACGAACGCCCCCGCCACGTTTCAGTCATTGATGAATAAGGTATTCCGGCCTTATCTACGGAGGTTCGTTTTAGTCTTCTTCGACGACATACTAGTATACAATGATTCACTGCAGGATCACTGGGCCATCTGGAGATAGTGTTGAGAGAGCTGGAGGACCACCATCTACAAGCCAATCAGAAGAAGTGCTTGTTCGGGCAGGCACATGTGGAGTATCTGGGGCACATCATCTCAGCGGAGGGTGTGTCAGCCGATCGGTCGAAGATTACAGCCATGTTGGATTGGCCGCAGCCGAGGACATTACGAGCTCTACGGGGCTTTCTGGGGCTCACGGGTTATTATCGGCGGTTTGTGAAGGGGTACGATACCTTAGCGTGGTCCCTTACTGAACAATTGAAGGACAGTTTCCACTGGGGAGAGGCGGCAACGAGGGCATTCCAGGCCCTCAAGGAGGCGATGACGACAGTGCCAGTGCTAGCACTCCCGGATTTTGAGAAGCAGTTTGTAGTGGAGTCTGACGCGTCGGGCTTTGGGTTGGGAGCCGTGCTGATGCAGGAGCAGCGGCTGATTGCCTACTTTAGTCAGGTCCTATCATCCAGTGCCAGGCTGAAGTCTATTTATGATAGAGAGCTGATGGCAATCATGCTGTCAATACAGAAGTGACGGCCATACCTGTTGGGTAAAGAGTTCGGGGTACGGATAGACCAGCGGAGTCTGAAGTACCTCCTGGAGCAGCGTATGGTGGCTGAGGAGCACCAGAGGTGGTTGTCCAAGCTGAGCGGGTACAAGTTTGAGATTCACTACAAACCCGGCACGGACAACAAGGCCGCATATGCGCTTTCCCGATGAGATGAGGGGGTACAGGTGGTAGCCCTTTCTATTCCGGTGATGCTGGGGCGTGACGCCCTACTAGCAGAGTTGAGGCAGATGAGGATTTACGACAGATCAGGGAGGCCATCACACAAAGAACAAGAGACTTTCCTGGTTACATATTGGAGGGACGGACACTATTGTACCGAGGGAGGTTGGTGATTTCCCGTACTTCTGGACATATTTCCACTCTTTTCCAGGAGTTCCACAGCAGCGCCATGGGAGGCCACTCGGGAGGGTACCAGACGTATCAGAGGATGGCTCGGGAGCTCTATTGGCCGGGTATGAGGAAGGATGTCGCGCAGTTAGTCTCAGAGTGTGACGTATGCCAGCGCTACAAATATCAGACGACATCCCCGGCAGGTCTCTTACAGCCCTTGGATTTACCAGAGAGGGTGTGGGAAGACATCTCGATGGATTTCGTGGAGGGGTTACCACGATCAGAGGGCTTCACTACGATATTTGTGGTGGTTGATCGCCTCAGCAAATACGGCCATTTCATTCCACTTCGCCATCCATTCATGGCAGTATCGGTGGCAGCTGCCTTTTTGAGGGAGGTAGTCCGGTTGCATGGGTATGCTCTTTCGATCGTGTCGGACAGGAATAAGGTGTTTCTGAGCACTTGCTTTAAGGAGATGTTTCGGCTACAGGGTATAGCTCTACGACGGAGCACTGCTTACCACCCGCAGACGGACGACCAGACTGAGCTGGTTAATCGGAGTGTGGAGACCTACCTACGGTGTTTTGCTTCGGAGACGTCCAGGAAGTGGGTCGGGTGGCTGATGTGGGCTGAGTATTGGTACAACACATCGTACCACTCCGCGGCGAAGATGGCCCCGTTTCGGATTGTGTATGGCCGAGACCCACACCAGTTAGTACACTACAGCAGGGGAGCCACCCCGGTGTCAGGACTGGAGCAGCAACTGGAGGAGCGTGACCGGGTGCTAGAGGAGTTGAAGCGCTATTTATCATGAGCCCAGCAGATCATAAAGGAGAAGGCGGATGCACATCGTAGGGATGTGGAGTTCACCATAGGAGAGCGGGTTTACTTGAAGATTCGGCCTTACAGACAGCGCTCGATGGCCTAGCGACGCAACGAGAAGCTAGCAGCGAGGTACTATGGGCCTTACGAGATTGAGGCCCGGATTGCAAGGTGGCCTACCGACTGAGGTTGCCCCCTACTACCAAGATCCATCCGGCTTTTCACGTCTCACAGTTACGCCGAGCTATCGGTGATCATGCGGACTCTGCTACATTACCGCCGACTCTCACGGTCGACATGAAGGTATTATTGGAACCCGAGGATGTTACAGGCATTCGCGCGTGAGCATCGGGGGCACGGGAAGTATTAATCCGTTGGTCAGGATTGCCGGAGTGTGAGGCAACTTGGGAGCTTTATGATCACATCTTGCAGCAGTATCCTGATTTCCACCTTGAGGACAAGGTGAAACTCCTGGGGGGAGTAGTGATACGATTATCACATACGAGAGGAGGCGCCAGAAGACGAAGGAGTAATTGCTTGGCGCACCGACGATTTGGGGAAGCTTCTTTATGCATTACTTGTTTTGTTATTTTTGCTGTACGCACCACGCCTAAACATTATATAAGTGAGGGCGTGGGCTAGGGTTAGGGCATCGAAGTTTGTAGCCGTCATTTGACGTTTTGCCTAGAGTTCTCCAGTGAGATCCTAGAAGAGAGTTTAGGCTTTTCCCTTCGCAAAAGGTAGGAGCGGGGCCAACTCTCCCAAAATTGGCTACTTATCTATTGTAAACCCTATTTCCATTCAATAAAAATCCCCAAATCCATTTTACAAACCCTAGTCCGCATCAGAAGACATGCAAGTAATAAAATGGACACTAAAACTAGCCACTCTGCTCGTATTTAATAACCAATGAAACATCATGGTATCACTAGAGAACTCTAGATATCAAAATATGTGGTTGGGACTGTAACCATCCATACAGAACTACCTTACAGAACTAGAGACTACAAGATCAAAACTTGCCAGTGAAGAGTTATCGTGGCATGTGTCTTACTACACCACTTGTTGATAATACAACTTCTATTTTTTTTGACCTAGGTCAATGTCACTGAAGACATTGTTACCAAGATGTCAAAAATTGCAGAAATAAATCACTTGGTTGGCGACAGTTAATATTCAAAGTTAAGGTGATGCCAGTACATATAACTAGAGCAGTATGGATGGTACCAAGTCGAAATCTTAAACAGTGAATGACTTCACTGTAATGAGAAGTGCGGGATTTGAAAGAAATTGGTAACCAGCAACCGGCAATTGACCATGGGTTTGAGATTAAAGTTGTTTTTGGGAAGGTATTCATTTAGTATTGGTAGGAGCAATCCTTGTTTAGATTTCTTTTGGGCATCGAACATAACCAAATTTTGTCCCCATTAATGAAATAGATGCTCTTAATGACCAATACGCAATCCTGGGTAAGATAGAACTGCATCATGTCAGGTTGAACTAGTCATTTACCTGTGGAAGTTATTTCGAAAGAGTGCTGTAAGGTTATGCACATTCTCATCATGTTTATTGAAAAACATTTCCTCAGATAAAGGTGCAAATCTTGTTTGCAACCATAATGACTATGCCAATCTAGATGTATAGAAGGATGAGTATCAGCTTGCTCAAGATAATTGGGACTAACAAAATATAGTTGTCTTACTCTGTGAATACATGGATGAGTGGCAAACTGTCTGTGGGGAAAAACAAAATCAACAATCACTTAAGTTACTTTTAGCAAATCATGCTCCTAAAAGAAGCCAAGGACCATCAGAAAATTAGAAAATTTGAAATTTAATCAGATCATTACGTCCGTTATGGGCACACTTGTATGAAAAGTAGATCTTGCTATGTCATGAGAAATATCCATTTTTCATGTTTGTAACATTTTAAGTTTTGAGAGAATAGTCCCATATCAGATGTATGATTAGAGGGCCTCTGGCATATAAGATTTACTGTTAACTCAAGATGTATTTTTGCTAACGTTTTTATGGAGGATGTGAAAAAGTCTATTTTAAAACATTTTTTGCTCAGTTCATTGCAAATGGAATCAGAACCTAACACTGATTAGGGTGAAAACTAATTACAGCATGGAGCTAAGTGATGTACACATCAAAGTATCATACCACACATAGATGTAGTGAGGGCCACCTCTTGAATCCGTGAGAGTTACCTCGAGTCATTAGGTGCCACCTTTAGAATCCTAAATTGTTTGGTGAGGATTTAGTATGGCGAATATACTAAACCGTAGACGGAGCGAACATATAACACACAGTTCTGAGAATGGTCTCAAATCTGATATATAAAAGGGTCTATAAATACAAAAATTCATATGAATTCAAGAATTAATATGAACTCAAGAATTAATCATACCGAACATTTTTAAGAGAGGAATTATGGAAAACTCTATTATCACATGTTTCTGCTCTGGGCATTACATTGTTTAAAATCATCATATCCCCAGCCGGCCATCATATTTACTTTTTTTTGGAAATTTATCAATAATTTGCATCCAATATTAGAAGAATACCTCTCCACATAATTGATAATTGTTCGTGATTTTTTCCTTTCCATTTTAAGGAAAAATTAATCGCAATGGTGTAGACTGACCTTACCAACTATGCCTTTGCCAATTGTGTAATAAGGTTAAATTAATTCTATGGAAAAAATGTTTAAATTGTTTAGGAGTTCATGTGTGATTGAAATAGTTCATTTGTTACTGAATGAACATGGAGCACACTTAAATTCTTTTAGAAACAGGAGAAAATCCTACTCTAAGAACGGCTTGTGATTGAAGAAGAAAGCATTTGGGATTAGGATTTTCCTAGTAGTTTAAGTAGACTTAGACTTATAGTTTTTAGGCCTTTTGTATTTCTTTAATTATGTCATTTAAATATTTTTCTTTAAATTTTTGGAGTTTCCTGTTAAAGAAGAGTCTTTTATTTTAATTTATTCTCGAGCTCGAGTCTTGTTAGAAGTTTGAGTATTTGTTTAGATAGGATTTTATTTCTTTTGCCATAAATATGAGCATATAGCCAAACTTTTCATAAATGAAGATTAAATAAAGAAAATTTGTGTAGTTAAATTCTATAGTTACTGAATCATTTGCATGCAATTTTCTTAAGCCCGAGGTTTAAAGACATATTTTGTATGCGATGTGTTGAAATGGGTAATTGATTCGATCTTCAAGGTGAGAGGCTCAAAACCATATCTTTACACTTTAGTTTAGGAAAACCTTAATTTAGCACTTCCTCAATTCCCACAACAAAACCTTATATGTTTAAAGTTTAAACCCTTCTGTTTTCGCGTTTCCATCAACTGGTATTAGAGCTCAAAATCTTATGTTTTCACCTTGTTCATCTTTCTATTTTTCCATCTTTTTTCCTTAGGTTTAGTTTTAGTAAAAATACCTTTGATCTTAGTTTAGGAAAAAAGTAAAAACAATTCAGTTTGTTGTTTTAAAATATAAAAAAGAATAGTCAAGAAAACTTAAGAGGAAAAAAGAGAGTTTCTATGTTTCAGTTCATCAAAAAAATCAAAAGATGATGTTCCTCATATCCCAAACAGTAACCAAAGGACCCTTAACCCTAAAATCCCTTCTCAGCTGCAGCACAATTACCCTCTTCGTCAAACCCTTCGCACTTCAATTCCCATCAATCTAGTGCTTCGATGACTAACCAAATCCGACACCATCGGTAAGCTACAAATTTGAACCCATACCACTACTCGCCCCAACATCGACTTCTCCTTATCTTATTGTCAACGTCTTTTAACCACTTGTAATCCACCATTGTGGTGCGATCCGCACCTATCAGAGGAGGGCCCGCAGCCTGCCTGGGCAACCTGTGCGCACGGGTCAATAGGGGCGTTTTCGTCACCCCTTTCTTCTAATTAATTTTAATGGCATATTTGTAATTAGTTTAGATGGTGGTTTTCTATTAAATTAGGGTGAGCCGTCATTGATGTTTTAATGCTTATTTTGATAAATTGATAGAGTTCTTCAAGAGTTCTTCGAGAGATCTTAGGAGAGTAAGGACGTCCACGCTTATCGGCGTCTTGGGAGGGTGGTTGCCCCTATAATGTAGCCAAAACTATCTTTTATTCGCTTTTTTAATTCATTTTAAGTTCAAATTTGGGTGATTCCTATCAATTTGGTATCAGAGTATGTGACGATCCATGCCGGCTTCAACAAGATCAAAGGACAAAATCAATACTTTGGAGGAGAAATTTAACGGCGAGATCGAAGAGGTAAAGAGATCGTTGACGGGAAACGAGGAAGCAATAAAGAATTTGACGGCCTCCATCAACCAATTAACGACGAATCAAGCGAAGTATGAAGAGCAATTTGCACAATTGATCTTCCAATTGACGGCGAACAACAAAGGGGATGGAAATCCTAAATCAGCGGAAAAGACGCCACCTTTAGGCAAGGGGAAGGAAAAAGTTGAGATTTTTGATGCGAAAAACGTCCACGTGGAGGAGGAATTCGTCGAGGATGAAGAAGGGAAGCCGTGAAAGATCAATTACCGCGAGGAGGTGCGACGGAAGGCCGTAGAAGCGCGGAAGGGGGGTGGTAGCCCTAGCCAGCCCCCATAGGACGCGGCCAGGCGTGGGGGCCGTGGGAACTATTCCCGGGCCCCGTCGCCTCGCAGGACCACCGCCGAGCTGGCGGTGGCCTCCCCTGGGTTCGCCCAGAGGCGGCGAAGGCCCCAGGGGGGCCGGCGACCCCCCCGACCATCGGGGAGGCCGCTGGGCCCCCCGGGAGCAGCAGGCGGGGCCGGCGGCCCTGTCCCAGGCAGGCCGCGGCCCCATGGGCTACAGAGGGCCCAGGAGAGGTGTTGTCGAGGCACGGGGAGGTGATTTTCAGGAGTTACTTGACGACCAGCCCCATCAGGAGGTGCCGACGCGCGATTTCGAGGAAGAATTTGACCCCGGGGAATTTTAGGAGTACAGAGACTACGGCGAGGGGTATCGGAACCCTCCCGACCCTCGATTTGGCGACGGCAGGTGGCAGTCTCCACCACACCACTAAAAGGGACACACCGTAGGCGTGGGAGGAGGTTACAGAGACTTCCAGGAGAGGCCAGAGGGCAGGTTTGGAGGCGATGACGGGGTGGATACTGGGACAGAGGAGGCCACCATGGGGGTTACGAGCGACACTATGAGAGATGCCAACACTATCACCAGCCTAGACACGGTGAATGACGCGTGGACCAAGGGGGATTCAATATGGACAGACTAAGGAAGTTGAAGATGCCTATATTCGATGGAGCGGACCCAGTCTCGTGGATCTACAGAGGGGAGAGATTCTTTAGAGTCTTTCGAATGACTGAGGAGCAGAACATGGAGGCAGCGAGCATTTGCCTAAATGGAAAGGCCCTCGCGTGGTTTCAGTGGAAGGATGCGAGGCGCCCCTTTTGCTCGTGGGAGGATCTGGGGCCAAATGGTGGAGAGGTTCAGAGACCCCCACTTGGGAAACGTGCGGGAGCATCTGCTTTCACTCAGACAGGAGGGCACGGTTAGAGACTACCTAGAGAGGTTTGAGGCCCTTTTAGGACAGGTGCACGGGGTGACCGACGAGACGATGGAGAGCACCTTCATGAAGGGGTTGAAGGCCACAATACGAGCAGTGGTACGCATGCAGAAGCCTCAGAGTCCGATGGAGGCTATGGAGTACGCTTAGATGACAGAGGGCTATCAGTTGGAGGATAGAAAGGCCATGGGTGGTTGGAGTGGAACGACGAGCCGTAGACAACCAGTGACATGTTGACTGCAGAGACCACTACGGGAGCGGATTCGGTGGCCAGGGAGAAGACTGGAGAGAGGATTAGTGCACCGCATGCTGGGGGCAGTTCAGGCACATGACGGATGCGGAGATGAGGGAGAAGCGACAGAAGGGCTTGTGTTTTAGATGTGATGAGCGATCACGTCGGGTCATAGATGTGCGGGGCACAAGCTCCTGGTGCTGCTACTTGATGACGATGATGACGAGGCTGACGTCGAGGATGCGACAGCTGAGGCAGAGGAGCCTGAGGGCCATCAGTTGGATGTGGCGGAGGTGTCCCTTAACTCTGTGGTAGGGTTCACACCGAACCATACCATGAAGCTGAGAGGAGAGATTGACGACCGGGAAGTGCCCGTGCTAATTGACAGTGGGGTGACCCACAACTTCATTTCCAAGAGAGTTGTGGCCTAGCAGGGGCTCCAGCTGACCGACTGTGGCAGTTCCAGTGTTATAATGGGGACGGAGAAGGAGAGCAGTCGGGGAGTTTGCAGAGGGCTGATTCTGACCATACAGGGGATACATGTGATCGTAGATTTTTTGCCTCTAGACCTGGGGATCACCGACGTCATCTTGGGCATGACGTGATTGCAGACGTTGGGGGAGATGACAGTGAATTGGAAGCTGCTTCGGATGGAGTTTCAGGAAGATGGGAGAGCAGTTACACTAAAGGGGGACACCAGCCTATGCAGATTTTTGGTTTCGTTGAAGACCATGGTGAGGACCATTCAGACCGAGTGAGAAGGATACCTAGTGGAGTTGTACTCGTTGATAGGAGAGGGAGGCCTTGAGGCCAGTGATGAGCAGCCCATTCCAGGAGAGGTGCAGCGGCTGATGGAGCAGTTTGAGGAGATCTTTCAGGAGCCTCGGGGTCTCCCACCACCAAGGGACCATGAGCACGCCATAGTACTGCGAGAGTGCGTGTTCCCCATTAGTGTCAAGCCCTACCGATACCCCCAGCATTAGAAGGATGAGATTGAGAGGATGGTGGCATAGATGGTGCAGGCGGGAGTGATTCAGCCTAGTGTAAGCCCATTCTCCAGTCCCGTGCTGTTAGTGAAGAAGAAGGATGGGAGTTGGCGCTTCTGCGTAGACTACAGAGCGTTGAACAAGGAGACAATGCCATACAAATTTCCCATACCGGTGATAGATGAGCTCCTGGATGAGTTACATGTGGCAGTCCTGTTCAGCAAGATAGATCTCAAGTCGGGCTACCATCAGATCAGGATGCGACTGGAGGATGTGTCCAAGACGGTGTTCAGGACGCATGAGGGCCATTACGAGTTTCTAGTCATGCGGTTCGGCTTGACAAACGCACCAGCTGCATTTCAGGCTCTTATGAATAAGATATTCCGTCTTTACCTGAGGCGATTCATACTCGGTTTCTTCAATGACATTTTGGTGTACAGTTGTACCTTGGAGGAGCACTTGGACCACCTGCAGGTCATGTTTCAGGAGCTGCGGTATCATCAGCTGTTTGCGAACAGGAAGAAGTGTTTATTCGGACAGCCATATGTGGAGTATTTGGGACATGTGGTGTCAGCAGGAGGGGTGTCAGCAGATAGAGCAAAAATAGCAGTGATGCTAGACTGGCTGCGCCCCACCACACTCGGGGGGCTACGGGGTTTCCTTGGTTTGACAAGTTACTACCGCAGATTTGTGGAGGGGTATGGGACGATCACCTGGCCACTGACCAAGCTATTGAAGGACCAATTCCATTGGGGGAGGAGGCGACGACAACATTTGAGGCCCTGAAGAGGGCCATGACCACCGTGCCAGTTTTGGCGTTGCCAGATTTTTCCAGGCCCTTTGTGGTAGAGGCATATGCATCGGGACATTGACTGGGAGCAGTATCGATGTAGGAGCAGCGATCCATTGCGTATTTCAGTCAGGTGTTGATCGTTAGAGCCCGTCTGCGGTCTGTCTACGAGAGGGAGCTGATGACCATAGTCTTGTCGATTCAGAAGTGGAGGCCGTAGTTGCTAGGACGGAGTTTTCTGGTGAGCAAAGATCAGCGGAGCCTCAAGTACCTATTAGAGCAGAGGATGGTAGCAGAGGAGCATCAGAAGTGGCTACAGAAGCTGATGTGGTATAGATTTGAGATTGAGTATCGCCCGGGGCTGGAGAACAAGGCGGCTGATGCACTTTCGCGGCGAGAGGATGCACAGTTGGCCGCGCTAGCAGTTTCCATGCTCCAGGACTGGGAGCCACTACAGCATGAGGTTGAGCAGGATCAGGAGTTTGCAGGCATACGGGAGGCTCTATTGCAAGGATCGACTGACTATCCGGGGTATTATCTTCAGGATGGACGACTATTATATTGGGAGAGACTGGTTCTGCCGAGGACTTCGACATATATACCGGCCATATTCCAGGAGTTCCACAGCAGCGCCGTAGGAGGATATTCTGGGGTCCTCAAGACCTACCAGAGATTGGCGAGGGAGGTCTACTGGAAGGAGATGAATGAGGTGGCGAAGAGGGTTGCAGAGTGTGACGTGTGCCAGCGTCACAAGTACCCGACGATATCCCGGGGGATTACTACAGCCGCTATCCTTGCCCGATCGAGTGTGGGAGGGCCTCTCCATGGATTTCATAGATGGACTGTCGAAATCGGTTGGATATACAGTCATATTTGTTGTGGTTGACTGCTTCAGCAAGTATGCGCACTTTGTCCTACTTCGGCATCCTTACAGCGCAGTGTCGGTGGCGGAGGTATTCGTGAGGGAGGTCATTCGCTTGAACGGACCCCCAAAGTTCATTGTCTCTGATAGAGATAAGGTGTTCTCGAGTAGATTCTGGCAGGAGCTGTTCAGGATGCATGGGACAGTGTTGAGACGGAGCACGTCCTACCATCCTCAGACCGATGGCCAGACGGAGGTGGTAAACAGGAGTGTGGAGACTTACCTGCGATGTTTTATTTCAGAAAATCCTTAGAAGTGGGCTCGTTGGCTAGCATGGGCGGAGTACTGGTACAACACATCTTATCATACTGCAGCTCAGACGACCTTGTTTAGGATTCTGTATGGTAAGGACCCTCCCTATTTACTGCATTATGGGCAAGATTCGACACCAGTGTTCGATGTGGAGCAGTATCTGGCAGAGATGGATCAGGTTTTGGAGGAGCTGAAGCTCCATCTGGCTAGGGCGCAGCAGGTTATGAAGACAAGGGCAGACCTACACCATAGAGATGTGCAGTTCGCCGTGGGAGATATGGTGTACATGAAGCTGAAACCCTACCGGCAGAGGTCCTTGGCCCACAAAAGGAATGAGAAGTTAGCGTCATGTTATTTTGGACCTTTCGAGGTCGAGGCGACAATGGGACCAGTTGCTTACAGGCTGCGATTACCCCCAGGATCTGTTATTCACCCTACGATCATGTGTCACAGCTTCGCCAGGCGATCGGAGATCACACCCCTTCACCCACCCTTCCGGAGACATTGACAGCTGATATGGAGGTGAGGATGGAGCCAGCAGAGCTGAAGGTGGTCCATAGAGGGAACACGGGAGAGCGAGAGGTTTTGCTACAGTGGAGGGATTTACCAGAGCACGAGAGCACGTGGGAGCCCATGGACGTGATGACGCAGCAGTTTCCAGACTTCCACTTTGAGGACAAGGTGGCTCATTGGGAGGGGAGTAATGGTGCGATCGACACCTATAAGAGGAGGGCCCGCGGTATGCCTGGGCAACCTGCGCGCGCGGGTCAATAGGGGCGTTTTCGTCCCCCCTTTCTTCTAATTAATTTTAATGGCATATTTGTAATTAATTTAGAGGGGGTTTCTATTAAATTAGGGCTAGCCGGCAGTGATGTTTTTCATGCTTATTTTGATAAATTGAGAGAGTTCTTCGAGAGTTCTTCGAGGGATTTTAGGAGAGTGCAGACGTCCTCGCTTATCGGCGTCTTGGGAGGTGGTTGCTCCTATATTGTAGTCAAAACTATCTTTTATTCGCTGTTTGTATTCAATTTAAGTTCAGATTTGGGTGTTCCTATCATATTGATACATCTTTTTTTCATCTTCATCGTTATTCTACAATAGCGGTATCATTATCATGTTGTCATCGTCATCAAAACTTATTAGCTTCACCCTCAAACTACCATTCTTAGATCATCACCATCTTTTAATTCCACTGTCGTTGTCATCTCATGTCACCAGTTGCCTTGTTCACATTGTCGCCACCTTCAGTCTCTTTTATTTCTATTTTTATCATCACCTATTGAGGCATTAGCTCGATATCGTCTCATTCCCATGCATATGGGAACCAACACAATTAGCTGTTCAGTTGCTTGCAGCTCTGATCATTTGCACTATATTTGGTTTGAATACCTGACTAGCTCGATTTGGTTCAATCTTTGAAACCAATTCGAATCTTAGATCCAAATTCTACTTGAACCCCAATCAATTTCAAGTTGCACTATACCGATTCAAATAAGCCACTCCAACTCAGTTTAGTCCAAATTGGTATGGACTGGACAAACTAAGGCATAACATATTTTGAAGCTATTTTTTTTGTATTTTTAGCTGTCTTAGACAAGCTTTAAGGTTTCAACCGAAACCGTTGACTTTTGGCCGTTTCGTATTGGTTCTTGCATTGATTGTTATGAAACTCAACAAAAATCTCGGTTTCGGACCGATGCAAGATAAAACCAATGAAAATAACCAAATTAGAAGCAACAACATCAAAAACATGAAAAAAGCAAAATAAACAGAAAAAGGCAAAAAAAGAAGCAAAAGAACTTGAACGAATCAAAAGAACTTGATCTTGTCGTCGTCGTCGTGTCGTCGCTGTCATCATCCATGTCATTGTCGCTTTTGCCATCGACGTCATTGTCTTCATCTTCGTTGCCGTCTCCGTCTGTCTTCATTAGATCTTGCTTTGCGATCAAGATCGCGAGAGAAGAGAGATTAGAGCGATTTTTGTTGGAGAGAAGAATGGTCACGAAGTTCGAGTCAAAGGAAAAAAAATCAAAAATCAAAGGAAAAAAAATCAAAAAAGAAAGCTGAGTGTTAGTCACATTACAAATTTGTTAGTCATTGTACAATTATTTACAAGTTTGCCATGTAATATCTTTGCTCTGGAAGCTGTGTGCTGTAATAATTGTACTGAAGTTATTTACAAGCTGAGTGCTGAAGTTATTTACAAGTTTGTCATGTAATAATTGTATAGTTATTTACAAGAAAGCTGAGTGAAGTACAGACTAGCAAGGGTTTTGGGTCTGTGGAATTTCTTTGCTCTGGAATTTCTTAAAGTAATATTACATATAATATCTTCAGCACAAGAGAATGGCAAAGTAATATTACAAGTTAATTTTATTTACAAATTAAATTACAAAGAGAATGATAAACTAACGTTCCATTTAATTAATATTTACTAATATTATAAAATAATATTAACTGAAACGAAACGAAATTTCGAAACCAACGAAACGAGCAAAACCTGATTAAAATCTAAAATTTTCGGAAGACCGAAACTGAAACCGAGACCTTTAACCTTGGTCTTAGGGCCGATTTTTAAGCTATTGAAGCCATGTTTAAGCTAGAATTAAAAAGATATTTCTATATATTCGAGGGTTGTTATAATATAAAAATTGAGAGCTATATATCGAAAATTTCTTTGCTTGTTGTAACCTAACCTACGAGAAATACATACCAGCCCGACACAACCTATGAGGAGAATCATTTTTAATGAAAGGGTTATAATGAAGGTTGTTAGTTATGGTCACGAATATAAGTCAAGTTTCATGGTATTTTTCCATAGGCAGACCAATTCGCTATTTGTTGCAACCATATTCAAAATCAGAGCTTGGTTCACAAGATAACCCAAAAGCATAATTGGAAGTGTAGTCTAATAAATGAAGATGGAGCCAGATTTTACAGGCTACAATACATGCTAGACTATATACTTTGATGGATGCACTTCGGAAGCTGCAAACTTGGAAAGAACTAGAATCACTGTTATTAGAATTAGATGGGATGTAAGAGTTAGGGTTAGAGTCATCTGTTGAGTATAATATTCGATGAGCTATTGTTTGATACGAACAAACCCGACCAAAAGATTATGAACTTTTTGAAGCGTTTACTGTGTTTGTTTTGGCCAAATTCTTTGATGACATGATAAACTTTACATTGGGGAGGATCACTTGACTAAAATTCATTTGGAAGAGTTAATGAACACTTTGTCTTGACACGATGAATTAAAAGCTTGGATGTGCGTCCAAAGGTCTTTACTCATGAATTTTGACGGTGGTCTTCTTCTTGCTTTGGTCAAATATTGAGATATGTCACAACTTTGAAGATCACGAGGAGGTTTCTTTGAGATTTATTAGAGGAACATGAACTTACACATTTCTTCTTCTCTTGGCCGTGTACAACCATTCATGCAAGCATTCACGGATAGAGACAACATATTTTCATTCGGATGAAATTTTTCTACGACCATACACATTTTATATTCCCTTGGTTGTGCACAACCATTCAAAGACATTCAAGACATTTAAACCATTCAAAGGCTTTCAAGGCATTCAAGGGTGAATTCGTTTTGTTTTCTTACAAGCATTCAAGACCATTGGCTGTGTACACGTATTTATGTGGCCCTCAAGCGTTCAAGCGTTCAAGCATTCAAGCATTCATGTATACAATATTGCGTGTAAGCACATGAAAACACACCACATTGAATGAAAGCCATGTGAGGACCACATGCATGAGCAAAATTCTCTCCTTGCCGCTAAACAAAGCTCTCTTGCGAAAATTCTTGAACATTGCCGAATAAATTTTATGAATGCGTCTTCTCAATAACAAAGCTATCTTGTTGAAAAATTCTTGAACATTGTCAAAGGTAACAAAATTAAAACTGAACACAACAATCTTCATTCCCTATTTCGTAGAAGCAAATCAAAATTAAGAAGCTGAAAAAAAGAATAAGAAAAGCGAGGAGCCTTAAAAAAGAAAGTCACATATATTCAGTCTCAAGAACATCAAGACATTATAACTTCAAGATCAAAAGGACAAGTCCAAGCATGGTCTCAAGCTCAACGACAAGTACTTCATATTAGCACAACTAGGATTCATGTTGAGAATTTCTAAACTCTTATAGTTTTAGTAATTATTATTTGTGTTGCTATGTTTAATACTGAATCTATTTGTTAAACAATATTTGGAGGGTGTTGAGTCACGTGTGTTGTGTTTCAGGAATTTTCGATTTATGGTGTATGAATTGATGCAAGATTACTAGTTATGTTAGATCAGTTATCAGCGGTATGCGAGTTTATAGGTGTTGTAAGCGGTCGATTGGTTAAATTGATTAATAATCTTGGGGTAGGACGTAAGCTTTTTAAGCTGAACATGTGTAAATTTGTGTTCATCTGTACCTAGCTTTTATTTCTGTATTATTTATTTGGAGCTTTGTTGTCGGCAAGCTTTTTGAATACAGAGCTTGTTTGTCGGCAAGCTCTTTGAATACATCTCTTATAGATCCTTCGGCTATGTCGGCAAGCTCTTTGATTGCATATCTTGTTGTGAGGATGGTCCACATCAAGAAGATGCATTCATATAATTCCTTCGGTAATATTCAAGAATTTCTGCAAGAGAGCTTTGTTTGTCGGCAAGGAGAGAATTTTTCTCATGCTCGTGGTCCTCACATGACTTTCATTCTATGTGGTGTGTTTTCATGAGCTTGCATAATCTTTCCAATGACCAACTCACGTAACACTGTACCATTGAATGCTTGAATGCTTGAGTGCCACATGAATGTTTGTATATGGCCAATGGCCTTGAATGCTGGCAAGACAACAAAAAAAAATTCACATTTGAACGCCTTTGAATGCCTTGACTGCATTTGAATGGTTTTCCACGACCAAGGGAAGAAGAAATGTGTAAGGTGCTAAAAAAAATTTCTTCCGAATGAAAACATGTGGTCCCCATCCCTCGAATGCTTCCATTAATGGTTGTACACGGCCAAAGGAAGAAGAAATGTATAAGGTCATGCTCCTCAAATAAATCTCAAAGAAACTTTCCCGTGATTCTCAAAGTTGTGCCATCTCTCAAAATTTGACCAAGGCAAGAAGAAATGTGTAAGGACCACCATTAAAGTTAATGAGTAATGACATCCTTTGTCAGCACACTTAAGCTTTTGATTTATCGTGCCAAGACAAAGTGTTGAATTCTTCCAAATGAATTTTAGTCAAGTGGTCTCTCTAATGTAAATTTCATCATGTCTTTAAAGAATTTGGTCAAAATAAATGGTAACCTGCACACAAGGTTTTAAATATCAGATATCGGTATCGTATCGGATTGTTAATTTTCATATTGGATAACAAATATTGGGGAATAAATTGGGGATACACGTCAATAGTTGCTCATATCAGACAATATATATATATATATATATATATATATATATATATACACAATTATAATATCATAAATATCCATGTTTGTTTATATTACTAATATATCATGAATATGACTACTTATATTTACGATAAATACATTAAGTAACCGTTATCACTAACATATTAGTATGTAATACTGCAAGTTTACAAATTAACAAAATATTAAAACTTAAAATGCTGTACGAATAAAAAATTAAGTAAAAGATTACCAGAAAGAGGGACTTGTTGAATATTGGACTCCCCGGATTTGGTTTTGGATGATGAGCAAACATAAATAATTCATGAACTAACAATTTGTGAGCGCAGTATTGGAGATCGTCGCCAATTTCACGAGAATATTCAAAGCGACATCTCAACACTTCCAAAAGCTCGTATTCATGCCTAAAGCTTCGTTGAAGCTCTTGCGCCGTTTTGGAAGTTATGAAGATTCAATCGAAGCTCTCGAAGACCGTTTATTAAGGTTTTATTTATAGTCTTTTAGTCTCGATTGATAGAATGTTAAGCCTTGAGTATATCTTACGTTTCTATCTTCATTACGCTCATTACGTAGCTCTAGGATCCTTGCACAAGTTCATTCTAACTTCCTCGAAGCGTCGCGCTTCGATTCGGACTTTGTTGTGCATGTTAGTTGGTACAAGAACAAGTACTGACCGACTAGATGGTGATCTAGTCGGTCGGCAACTGTTCTTGGACCGACTAGTTTGATTCCTTAATTTCTTGGATTTTACTGTTTACAGTTAGTCGGTCTACATTGACTCACCGACCGACTAGTTTGTGAACTAGTCGGTCAGTGATGCTTCTTTGACCGACTAGTTGTGACTTACTGTTCACTCTAAATTTCTCCTAAGCTACTGTTTACCGTTAGTCGGTCTAAGAACGTTTGGTGACCGACTAGTTGACAATCTAGTCGGTCAACTTTTGTTCTTGGACCGACTAAGTCAACTTGCCTTCAGACTATTTCATTTTGCCTCTTAGTCGGTCTACGTTCACTGACTGACCGACTAGTTGTGAAACTAGTCGGTCAGAAAGTATTCTTGGACCGACTAGATTTCTAGGTCTGAAATTCTATCTCTTCTCAGATCTACTCTTAGTCGGTCCACGTTGTTTGGCTGACCGACTAGTTGATGAACTAGTCGGTCAGTGATTGTTCTTTGACCGACTAATTCTCCTAGATTTCTATCCGTTGGAGAATGACCTAACTTGTGTTTTTGGGTTCCTATAAATACGAACCTAGGTCATTTCTATCTATGTTAGAGCTTCCATTCAGAGATTCATTGAGATCAAAAGAGATAGCCATTCTCCCTCAAATCTAAAGCTCTCTTCCTCACAAGAAACCCATTCTCTCTCATTTCTAGATCTAGAGAGAAGCTTGTTCTTGGTGAGCTCTTCAAGCTATTGCTTGATTCAAGTTTCCAAATCAACCCTAGGCACCCATTGCTGGTCATTTCCTTGGTGCTAGGTTTTGGTATCATCTTCCTCAAATCCTTCATTCCACCTATTGGGTAAGAAAAACTCAAGGTATAAGATTTTGTGGTAAGAGTATTTATTTCATTTAAACTCTTTTATATTGCTTATTGGTTCTCTCGGTTGTGAGAGAAGTTTGTGATCCCGGGTTGTGGGATTCACTTTGCCATTGCATGTATGATTTGATCTTGTGAAGGTTTTTCACAAGATATTCATAGTGGAAATCTTGAGTTAGGGTTTCTAACTCAAGTATCCGGAGGGGATCCGGGTGGTTGGGACGTAGGATCACTGGGAACAAGTCGGGGAGACTTGGGTGGATCCGAACCCATTAACATCGTTTGTTAGCATTGTTAATTTCATTGTCATTCAATTTAAGCTTCCGCAAATTGATTTGGTAGTTGTGTGCAATTTAATTTGGAATTATACGCCTTATTATTTTAAAGTACTATTCATCCCCCTCTAGTACTTGTGCAGTAGCTGGTAGGGCATTACATTTGGTATCAAAGCCAGATTCTTAGCTATGTCTGCCAACGACAACAAGACCGTGCGTCCACCTTCCAACTATGACACCTTCAGGAACCGTGAAGGAGCATCTTCCGTGATGGAAGGACATTCCTCTACGAGGCCTCCATTCTTCAACGGTACCAACTACGGGTACTTGAAGTGTCGGATGGAAACCTTCCTCCGAAGTGCATCTTTATGGAGAACTACAATGAAGGAGTATATTGAACCCGAAGAAGAAGATTTTGAGAAATGGACTACCGCGGAGGTCGCCGCGGAGGTAAGCAATGCCAAGGCAATGAACGCCTTGCAATGCGCATTGGAGCCCGAGGATTTCAATAAGATATGCACATGTAAGAGTGCATATCAAATTTGGAACTCCCTCCTCATTCTTCATGAAGGGACGAGTAGGGTAAGAGACTCTAAACTCGTTGTCGTAACCAAAGATTACGAAATGTTTCATATGCAACAGGGCGAGAAGATGAAAGAATATTACGCTCGCTTCGTTGACATAATAAACGAGTTAGAGGCCCTCGGCAAGACCTACACTCAAAAGGAGAAGTGCTTAAAGCTTATTGAAGGACTTCCCTCTTCTTGGGAAAAACGTACCTTCGCCATCGAGGAAGGTAATGACATGAACAAATATACCGTAGTTCAACTAATGGGTACTTTGATGTCATACGAGGTACGCAAGGATAGCAAGGTGAAGCTACAAGAAAAAATGAAGTCATATTTGAACCTAGATGCGCCTAAGAAAAAGGCGATTGCTTTCAAGGCGGCTTCATCCACCTCTACCGATGATGAGAACTCGGAAGAAGAAATGGACATGGAATCCATTGCACTCATGGCAAAGAAGTTCAATCGCTTCTTCCGAAAGGGTAACTTCAAACAAAAATCTAAGTTTACTTCTACTAACGCCTCTCCACCTTTGTGCTTTAAATGCAATAAGCCAGGACACATCAAAGCGGATTGTCCTCAAAACAAGCAAAAGGAGAAGTGGAAGGCGCCAAAGTATGACAAGTCCAAGAAGTACACGAAAGGAAACAAGAAGGGACTTGTCGGAGCTACCTTCACCGACTCCGAGGATTCCTCAAGCGGAGAGTCGGATGATGAGCAAGTGGAGCAAGCACACATGTGCTTCATGGCAAGAGAGGAGCACGATCAAGGATCCTCCTCTTCCGATGATAGTGATGAAGAAAGCGATGAGGTAACGATGGATGATCTTAGGGATGCTAACACTCAACTATGGTCAAAATACACTAAATTAGTAAATAGATATACTAAAGTAAAAGATGACCTAGCTAGCATTCAAACATCGCCTAAGACTATCATCACCAACAACGACACCGTTGTTGAAGAGTTAAGAAATGAGGTTGTTAATCTCAAATCTAAACTTGAACATGCTAGAATTGAGGATACGGAAGAACATGAGATAGCAGATTTAACTTCTCAAAACTCGACTTTGAGTATTGAGAACGAGAATCTTAAATCTCGTGTTTATGTGCTCACATCGCAAATATCCACTTTGGATACTTCTTTGCGTTCTCTCAAAGAGAAATATGAGAACACATTGGGCCGAATCAACGAATTCAACAAGGGTAAAGGCCATTTGGATAATATCCTAAAAGATTTACTTCCGGCCAAACACCACATTGGCTTGGGGTATATGATGGGAAATTCATCCAAGTCGGTCACTACTTTTGTTAGGCCAACTTCCGAAGCCTCAACGAGTGGGAACAAACACTCTATTGGAAGTTCATCTTCCAATGGTGCTTCCACCTCGTCCACACCCTCTTTTGGAAAGAAACCCACTTTGGGTGGACCTCCAAAGAAGGGGCATGCTTACATGTACACCAATACCATGCCACGTAGGAACACACGTCCTACTCCACCGTCTCACACATATGATGATTTTTATGCAACACATTCCCGGGCACGTGCACACCAAGTGAGACACCCTCACGCACGTGTTCCCTCACATGCATATGTACACCCACCTCATCATATGCATAATTCTCATCGTGCACCATTCCATCATGTCCCGTATGCCTATCCACAACATGCATCACGTAGAAATCAACGTCGTATGCATGCACCCAATAGGATGATGGCTCCCAAAATCTTCACTATTTGGAGCCCAAAGGACACAAGCATGGACGAAAAACAAATGTATATGAATGCTTATTTTTCGGATGTTGTGCATAGTAAGAATTATGTGGGGAAGTCTAAGTCCACTTGGACTTGGCTTCCAAAGGTCTAATCCCTTGGACCCAATGACCTTGGGTACCATGATATGAAATTGTCTATCTTTAGGTACTCAAGGAAACGAAAAAGAAAAGGAGCAACAAATTTAAATTTAGTTCCAAAGGGAATTGGATACTCGATAGCGGGTGTTCCAAACACATGACGGGTGACGCTCGATTGCTCTCCGGAGTGGTTCCCATTGCGAATGGAAACCGCGTCGTATTTGGAGGCAACGAGAGCGGAACCATCATAGGTGTTGGTAAAGTCGGTAACCCTTCTAAACCATTAATTAGTGATGTTTATCTTGTTAGTGGTTTAAATCATAATCTTATTTCAATAAGCCAACTTTGTGACAAAGGTTACAAAGTTAGCTTTGCGAAAGGATTGTGTCATATTTTAAGAAAAGATAATGAAAAATTATTATTTTCCGGAACTCGTCGTAAAGACATTTATATTTTGGATCTTCCTAAGTCATATGAACAATGTCTCGTTGCCAACACAAGTGAACAACACTTATGGCATCGACGCTTTGGACATGTGAACTTTGGAACACTATATAAGCTTTCAAAATTGAATTCTATTAAAGGTTTTCCGAAGCTTGTTTTTGAAAAGAAAAGTTTTTGTGATTGTTGTCAACGCGGCAAGCTTCCTAAATCTTCATTTAAACCTAAGAAAAGCATCTCTACTAAACGGCCACTAGAGCTATTACATCTAGATTTATTTGGGCCAACTAGAGTAGCTTCCTTAGGAAATGCAAGGTATGGACTTGTCATCGTAGATGACTATTCAAGATTTACTTGGGTATTTTCATTGTGTAATAAAAATGAAGCTTTTGAAAACTTCACAATTTTTGTTAAGAAAGTACAAAATCTCTTAGGAACCACCATTGTCACTATTCGTAGTGATCATGGAGGTGAATTTGAGAATGAGTCTTTTGAGACATTTTGTGATGAAGTTGGTATTACTCACACCTTCTCTTTCCCTCGTGCACCTCCTCAAAATGGTGTAGTTGAGAGAAAGAATAGGACGCTAGTGGAGTGTGCTCGCACTATGCTTGATGATAGCCAACTTGGCCATCAATTTTGGGCGGAAGCGGTACACACCGCTTGCTATGTGTTTAATAGAATACTTTTGAGGCCCGGCACTAAACAAACTTGTTATGAATTGTTGTTTGGTAGGTTGCCTCAAGTTAAACATTTTCGAGTTTTTGGTTCGAAATGTTTTATTAAGAACACATATGGTAGTTTGGACAAATTCGATCCAAGATCCGATGAGGGGATTTTTGTCGGGTATTCTTCGCGTAGCAAAGCCTACCGGATATTCAACAAACGAACCTCAACGATCGAGGAGTCGCTTCATGTCTCATTTAATGAAGGATTTGTTCCAACTAGAATTTCAAATGATAATGATTCTTGATGTTTTATGTGATTCATTTGATAATTCTAAGTCTAATGATTCTATTGATTCTATTGAGACTAACCCAACTAATGAAGTTGTTGAGAATGTTCCTAGTGATCAAGGTATTCCCAAACGGCTTCATACCGTTCGTGACCATCCCCATAAGCAAGTCATTGGCAATATTCAAGATAGTGTCAAGACGAGATCGCAAGTCCACCACTTCGCAAATTGTGCCTTTGCCTCATCGATAGAGCCAAAGAATATTAATGAAGCATGCGAAGATAGCGCTTGGATCTTAGCCATGGAGGAGGAGCTCATTCAATTCGAGAGAAATGAAGTTTGGGAGCTTGTTCCTTTACCATCGAAGAACCACACCGTCATAGGGACAAAGTGGATCTTCAAGAACAAAACCGACGAAAACCAAGTTGTCGTCCGGAACAAAGCTCGGTTAGTAGCTCAAGGCTATCGTCAAGAGGAAAGTATCGATTTCGAAGAATCTTTCGCTCCGGTAGCTAGATTAGAATCAATTAGATTACTTTTGTCTTTTGCATGCCATAAGAATTTTAAATTATTTCAAATGGATGTTAAAAGTGCATTTTTAAACGGAGATGTCGTTGAGGAAGTTTACGTTTCTCAACCTCCGGGTTTCATAAATGAAAAATTTCCAAATCACGTTTTTAAACTAAAGAAAGCTCTTTATGGTTTGAGACAAGCTCCTCGAGCTTGGTATGATCGCCTAAAGAATTTTCTTTTGGATTTGAATTTTAAAATGGGCGAAGCCGATTCTACACTTTTTATTAAGCATGCGAATAACGATATTTTATTAGTTCAAATTTATGTTGATGATATCATTTTCGGTGCTACTAACTTCGCTCTTTGCGAAGAGTTTTCTAATGTGATGAAGGAACAATTTGAGATGAGCCACATGGGCGAACTCAAATATTTCTTAGGTCTCCAAATTCGCCAATTGAACGATGCAATCTTCATCCACCAAACGAAGTACACGGTGGAGTTGCTAAAGCGATTTGGAATGGAGAATGCCTCCGGGAAAAAGACTCCAATGAGCACGACTACACATCTTGATAAAGATACGGGCGGAAAAGATGTAGACATTCGTCTATATCGAGGTATGATAGGTAGCTTACTTTATCTTACCGCGAGTAGGCCCGATATTATGTTTGCCGTATGTATATGTGCTCGTTATCAGTCTCAACCTAAGGATTCTCACTTAGTAGCGGTTAAACGTATTTTTCGCTATCTAAGTTACACTTTAGATTTTGGATTACTTTATCAGAAATCTAGCACATATGAGTTAGTCTCACATAGTGACGCTGATTATGCGGGATGCAAATCCGACAGGAAAAGTACTAGTGGCACTTGCCATTTTCTAGGAAATTCTCTTGTCTCTTGGTTTTCCAAGAAGCAAAATTCGGTATCACTTTCAACCACCGAGGCGGAATACATTGCCGCCGGTGCCGCTTGTGCCCAGGTTCTTTGGATGAGACACACATTGAAGGATTTTGGTATTCATTGTGATACTAGCCCTATCATGGTGGATAACCAAAGTGCTATTTGTCTTTCAAAGAATCCGGTGCACCATTCCCGATCGAAACACATAGATGTCCGACACCATTTCTTAGATGATCATGTTGCTAAAAAGGACATCATATTAGTGTACGTTGAAACCCAAAAGCAAATCGCCGATATTTTCACGAAACCCCTAAAGGAGGACTCCTTTGTGCGGTTGCGTCGAGAATTGGGGATTATGGGTGAATCCGAGATATAGGATTCATATCTAATTCAATCATCTTGCATGCTAATATATTTCGCGATATTTCATTCATGCTAGATTTATTGAATTTTTGGGAATTTTATGTGATTTATTTGAATTTATGATCGAATTCGTATTTGAAAGTCGTATTTAAGATTTCGACGTTTTATGGGGTAATTTAGATGACTAATGAGTGAGTTAGGATGTTTCATCCAAGTGGTTTGTGAAGAGAAATCAAATTTCTACTTTTGGACTCTTCTACTCGGTTTCAGTTCACTTGTCAACCGACTAGATGCTCTTCTAGTCGGTCAGCAAATGAACTCAGACCGACTAGATCAAGCAAATATCCATCTCCTATCATTTTCTTTTGTTAGTCGGTCATAGTATACTTTCCGACCGACTAGATTGAAAACTAGTCGGTCAGTGAATATACTGCGACCGACTAAATCTAGCCCTAAAAATCCCTCTGTGCCTCTGTTTCGACTTAGTCGGTTCAAGCTCATTGACCGACCGACTAGATCGTAATCTAGTCGGTCAGTGCTTGAACTGTGACCGACTAAGTGTGTTAGGGCAGTTATGTCTTTTTGATTCCAGACCGACTTATACTCATTTTGGTTCGACTAATTTCATTATTAGTCGGTCTTCTCTCCAGCTCAAACTCGAAAACCCCCAAACCCCGATCGAGCCCCTTCACATTCTCGTCGTCTCCGGCCATATCTCCGGCCATCGCCGCCGTCCGCCGCCGTCGACTCCACCCCCTAGGTATTTTCCTCCCTCTCCTAGGTCGATTTCTTGCCCTAGGGTTCGATTTCTCCTCCTAGGTATTCTAGGGTTTGGCTTATTTTCGAATTTCTTGATTTCTAGGGTTGTTAGCTTGTGATCTCTAGGTTGTTAGTGACCTAATTTTCGATTGATTGTGCTCGTAGTGCTATGGCTAAGACTCGAATTCCTATCGCCTCTTCCGGGGCCTCTCCTATGACCGTAGAACAACCTTCGGACCCTAGGAATCCCCCGAAGCCTAAGCGTCGTGCCAAGTCTACCCAAGCCTCTCCATCGTCGCCTCCTCTTAAGAAGCCTAGGACTGCGTCCGTCAAGCCCCGCAAATCCAAGACCAAAAAGCCCTTACTTCACACTCCGGCTACTCCTCCCGATTCCGATACTGATTTTATCCCAGAGGATGAGCCTACTAGGGAACCTACTCCACCTCCGAAGACCCGTAAGGCCAAGGGTAAAGCTCCTATGCCAGTCGGCGGTGTAGACATATCGTTGTGCCGCGATGACCCTCAGTGTCTCGCCGCGTACAACCGTATAGAGCACTGTCCACTGCTGTTAGAGCATTACGTTCAGTTCTCTGATTTTCTCGGCCTTGCTGATCTTCTGTCTTATAGTGGTCTCATTGATTATCTCCGATACGACCCCAAGGCCAACCCAAAACCTTACCCTCGCCTCGTGAAACTGTTTTATGCCAACCGTATTCGAGGCCAGTACGACGCCTGCCACTCCATTGAGACGACTGTCTTGGGACCTCCTATAGTTCTCACGGCAGAAATCTTGGGGGAGATCCTTGGTTGTGCGTCGTGTGGTCTCCTCCCCTCGGACATTTCCGTAGACGATATCTCTTCCTTGGATCAGACTGTTCTTTCTGAGATTTTCCAGGTTATCTCCTCCGCATTCATTGGTATTCCTTCGAAATCCTTTAAGCCGAATGCGTGGGTTCTTAACCTAATTTTGAAGTCTTGTCTTCTCCCGAAGTATGGATCCTCTTCACTCCCATCTCAGCCGTTTTTGAAGCTCATATACGCTCTTTTCTTGGGGTGCGAGATAAATTGGGCTCGCGTGATACTCGATAAGATGGATTCTTTCGAGTGTATACGCAAGACCAATAAGTCTGCGCACATTCCATACCCCTGCTTGTTGACCCTCGTATTTCGTCATTTCCGAGTTCCTCTCCCACCTGACGATGAGCGTCCTTTGGGTACTCCTCTGAACGCGACGGCCGTGAAGAAATCTTTAGCGGCACTTCGTCACGTGCAGAGGTCTACCGCATCTGCTTCCCAGTCTACTCCGTCAGCTGCTGCAGCCTCCTCTTCCCCTGCTACTTTGGACGATGTCGTACGCCTACTTCGTCAGCACGACTCCCGTTTGGCTCGTACTGAGGAGGTAGTCTGCCGTATGGCTCGTACGATGGGGATTGAGCTTCCTCCTTCGGTGTCTGAGGCCGAGGAGATGGACGATGAGGAGCTTGACGAGCTTGCTACTTCTTTTGCCCGTGGCGCTGAGGCCACTGCTGCTGCTGCTGCTGGTACTACCTCTTCTGCTCCTGGAGTTGGCACCACTTCCGGTGCTCCAGAGCCTTCTGCTTCAGCACTTCAGTTGTCTGAGCCTGCTGCTGACCCTGTTGCTGAGCCTGCTGATATTCCAGTTGACACTTCTGCTGTCGAGACCCTTGCTGCTGTTGAGCATGTTGCTGAGATCTCGACTCCTGCCCCGACGATTCCATCTGTTGAGACACCTCTACTCCCTGCAGATCCTGAGTCCACTCCGTCGACTGGACCCACGGACGCTGCAGATCCAGCCTCCTCCTCGTGATCGTTGTTCCGAGGACTCTCCATATACGCTTTGGATGATATATCTTTGTGAGAGTATTTTGGGTTAGGATTGAGTATGAGGGTTATGATGTTTTGATGTATTTTGGATGTTGTCGTTGTTGTAGTATTTATTTTGATGATGATGATGATGTATTTCTTCTTGATGGGTATGATGTATTTTGATGTATTGATATCTTCTTGGATGTACTCTTGATGTTATCATTTATATATATATACATCGTCGTTGTCTTTATCTTAATTCGTCGTGCACATTTTAATATTCGTTGAATGTATATGAAATGTGATTTCGTCGCTCGTCGCATGCAAACTTGGTTAAATAGATTTAAATTCTATAATTGTATAGAATTGTTTTCCATGCACAAATTTAACCAAGAATATTGAATATTGAAGAGTCTGTTTCTTTATTCAAGAAATGAATAAACATTTGGTATTTTTGATGATTTTGATTATCGTTGATTTTTTATTGATAATGGAAAATTTGGCACACCTTGTTTTGATTTCCACAATTTTTCCCTTGGTGTCAAGTTGGTCCATTGTCTTTGTCTACGACTCCCGATGTTGGATTTTACATTTCCTAATTGTTGTCGTTGTATGCCCCCCATTTTTGGGATAATGCCAAAGGGGGAGAGATAATGATAATAAATAGCGCAAATGAAAATTTAACTCAATTTCCAAGAATCTAGTTTGATATGTTAGATTCAGGGGGAGTTAAGATACATATAAGGATTTTCAAAATCCGATATTTCAAAAATCAATTCACTTTATTTATCTTGCTCGTCTGCTTGATGCAATTCATTTATGTTCAATTTGGAATTAACGTGTCATCAATGCAGGGGGAGTAAGTATTTTACATTTGAATTATTATCTTTGTTTATTATTTATGTTGGTTTGTCATCACCAAAAAGGGGGAGAATGTTGAATATTGGACTCCCCGGATTTGGTTTTGGATGATGAGCAAACATAAATAATTCATGAACTAACAATTTGTGAGCGCAGTATTGGAGATCGTCGCCAATTTCACGAGAATATTCAAAGCGACATCTCAACACTTCCAAAAGCTCGTATTCATGCCTAAAGCTTCGTTGAAGCTCTTGCGCCGTTTTGGAAGTTATGAAGATTCAATCGAAGCTCTCGAAGACCGTTTATTAAGGTTTTATTTATAGTCTTTTAGTCTCGATTGATAGAATGTTAAGCCTTGAGTATATCTTACGTTTCTATCTTCATTACGCTCATTACGTAGCTCTAGGATCCTTGCACAAGTTCATTCTAACTTCCTCGAAGCGTCGCGCTTCGATTCGGACTTTGTTGTGCATGTTAGTTGGTACAAGAACAAGTACTGACCGACTAGATGGTGATCTAGTCGGTCGGCAACTGTTCTTGGACCGACTAGTTTGATTCCTTAATTTCTTGGACTTTACTGTTTACAGTTAGTCGGTCTACATTGACTCACCGACCGACTAGTTTGTGAACTAGTCGGTCAGTGATGCTTCTTTGACCGACTAGTTGTGACTTACTGTTCACTCTAAATTTCTCCTAAGCTACTGTTTACCGTTAGTCGGTCTAAGAACGTTTGGTGACCGACTAGTTGACAATCTAGTCGGTCAACTTTTGTTCTTGGACCGACTAAGTCAACTTGCCTTCAGACTATTTCATTTTGCCTCTTAGTCGGTCTACGTTCACTGACTGACCGACTAGTTGTGAAACTAGTCGGTCAGAAAGTATTCTTGGACCGACTAGATTTCAAGGTCTGAAATTCTATCTCTTCTCAGATCTACTCTTAGTCGGTCCACGTTGTTTGGCTGACCGACTAGTTGATGAACTAGTCGGTCAGTGATTGTTCTTTGACCGACTAATTCTCCTAGATTTCTATCCGTTGGAGAATGACCTAACTTGTGTTTTTGGGTTCCTATAAATACGAACCTAGGTCATTTCTATCTATGTTAGAGCTTCCATTCAGAGATTCATTGAGATCAAAAGAGATAGCCATTCTCCCTCAAATCTAAAGCTCTCTTCCTCACAAGAAACCCATTCTCTCTCATTTCTAGATCTAGAGAGAAGCTTGTTCTTGGTGAGCTCTTCAAGCTATTGCTTGATTCAAGTTTCCAAATCAACCCTAGGCACCCATTGCTGGTCATTTCCTTGGTGCTAGGTTTTGGTATCATCTTCCTCAAATCCTTCATTCCACCTATTGGGTAAGAAAAACCCAAGGTATAGGATTTTGTGGTAAGAGTATTTATTTCATTTAAACTCTTTTATATTGCTTATTGGTTCTCTCGGTTGTGAGAGAAGTTTGTGATCCCGGGTTGTGGGATTCACTTTGCCATTGCATGTATGATTTGATCTTGTGAAGGTTTTTCACAAGGTATTCATAGTGGAAATCTTGAGTTAGGGTTTCTAACTCAAGTATCCGGAGGGGATCCGGGTGGTTGGGACGTAGGATCACCGGGAACAAGTCGGGGAGACTTGGGTGGATCCGAACCCATTAACATCGTTTGTTAGCATTGTTAATTTCATTGTTGTCATTCAATTTAAGCTTCCGTAAATTGATTTGGTAGTTGTGTGCAATTTAATTTGGAATTATACGCCTTATTATTTTAAAGTACTATTCACCCCCCCTCTAGTACTTGTGCAGTAGCTGGTAGGGCATTACAGGACTTACCCCATATTATGTAAGAAGCTCATTCGGCATACGTCTCTTGAATGAATGTTTCAGTATATTTCACATCAGATGAAGCACTATCTGTAGGTGACTCTGAGGAGATCCATGAGATACATGAATCAGGATCTATTGCTTCCTTCTCCTTAATCATTTGCTTCTTTTCCTTCCCATTCCCTAATGATGATGTGATGGCTTTTCCTTTGTTTTGAAGTCGTTAATCTTTTAGTAGCTCTTGGTGTTGGATCAGACTGCATCGCTTCTTTAACTTGCCTCCATGCCACCTTTTCTCCAAAGTCTTCAGCATTATCTTCTTTATCTAGAGCAATAGAAGTATTAACTAATTTTTAAGCCATCCGCCCTCTGTCATGGAACAAGCAAATATGATACTCGTGTTTCTGCTCTCAAATTTTTCTTTCTGTTGAGCATTGAATTTGACATAGACTGAGTTTTTCAATTTATCAGTATTTAGTCTATTCCTTTTTTTCATGTGAATCTGTTAATGAAAATACAATAACAAATTATCCAACATGAGAAATGAGTATAGAATGAATGGAGGATTTTATTTAAATTTTTACCATATCAAAAACACTTTAAGATCTTTCACAACCACTCGGGCTAGTGGTTAATCCCAAAATTCTCAATGCCATCTTCAAAGTAGGCATTGCACCACCATGTAACATCACAAATTAATTAAAAATAAAAAAACCCAAATTACCTTTTAGTTAGTTTAAACTTTAAAATATTAAAAACTGATATAATAGAAAATCGATATTAGTTTCATAGCTATACCTGGATCAAGTGTATGATTGTTAGCTTGCCTTTGCGCTACTTTCCTACCAAAAGATCCGCTTTGATTTTGATACAGAGGCAGCTGGAAGCTAATTTTGTTTGTATCTCAGGATCATGTGCATATCCTGAACATGTACTCTGTGAATCCACCTGCAAAGGCATCATCTCCATCAATAGCCTCCCACCTTTGATAATAAAAATATGGGTTTAACAAATGACATGCCGTGTGCAAATGAGTATTCAGCTTGTCATTTCATCCTTTATCAATTAGAATAGAGATTAGCCTGATTTTTCTCTCAATATGCTTCAAATTAATTGCGATCTCCTTGCACATGTCTAACTCTCCATACAACCAACCCATTGATGGAGTGTTTGCTATTTACACTTCAAAGAACATTAACGAAAGGATAGACAATGTTCAATGCCAGTGTCATGTTCTTCCAAAATAAATGGCTATTGATGATGGTGTATACCTACAAAGCACACGGTTAATTAAAAATATCAATTAGTTAGTTAACTCTTAAATACGATAATATGCGAACCAAATAACAAATTGAACTTAGATTATATATTTGATTTTTACCCTTTTTGCTTGAGTAGTCCTGGAGAACTTTAACTCCTCCCATTTAGTTGAATTGACAAAAGCATTCAATTTGGACTTCTCTTGCAAGCTTTGCAATGACAAAAATGCTGTAGCAAAATGGGTAACACCGGGCCTAACAAAGATCACCCTCTATCTACTCTCTCATCGTATCAAAAACGGTAGTGTGAGTATACATGTAGACTGTGACGACTTTTGCATTTAAAATTATATTGCGGATAGGCTTGAGCTTTTCAATATCATGTAATAAAAGGTTCAATTTGTGCAGCACATGAAGTCCATAAAATAAAGAGATGTCTCAAAGCTAACAACTTCAATGCAGTCATATTCTTCGATACATTGTCGGTTACTATTTGAACGACATATTGGTTTCCTAACTTTTCAATTGTTGCATTCACCAAATCATAGATATAGTTACCATCATGCACATCATTATATGTGTTCTCAGAGTCAGAACATCATTCCAGTAATGTTCATGATGCTCCCATCCCTTATGTTAGTCCTACAATCTGTTGTATGACTACAACCAGCAGTTTACATGTCCCGAGAAAAACTTCCAACTTCTTAGATACTACTTCCTTTTGAAGATACTTCTCAGCTATCTTATAGGATGTAGGACCTTTCAAGTTTGGTCCAGATTTGCTAAAAGCTTGCAACATCTGCCTAAAAGATGAATGATCCATCATAGAGAATGTGGATTCTGTTTCAAAAATGCATCATGTAATTCATTTGCACACATCTTCTCTTTCATTCTTCTTCAAGTGTTCGCTAAAGATGGTTTGCACCTTTTTTCCTTTATCCTTCCCTAGCTGCTACAACTTCCTCGTTTCTTGAACCTGCACATGTTTGTTCATCGGTCCTTTGAAACTTAGACTTTCAGGACAATGACTAGCTTTGTGTGAGGATTCCACTTCAAATCATGCTGTCCAATTACCACATCTCTAAGAGATTGAAGCTTTGATTCATTCATCTCTTCGGATGATTCTGTGGCTTTTAATGTATCAATGGCCTTTAGCCTAAACTCCTCATGAACTTTTGTGCAAGGAGTGACAAACGGCTAATACCGTCGATCATTACATGCTCACAAAACTTGCACCTCGCTTTATTAGATACCAACTTCTCAACATGATCCTAAAAATTTGCTAGATGCTCTCGAAAACATTTTCGATATTTACTGTCAAATAGCACAAACATCGAAAAATTATTAAATTAAAATTTAAGATACAAAAACTTTAAACTTATTTTGAGGCTAAAGTTGTTTAAAATTATTTTAATAATATTTACCCACATTAAAACATTAGCCTCAAAACATACTATTATGTGGTCTGAAAATTTGGCAAAATTTATTTTCATTAGTTTTCTAATATTTCGGGATTTATGGTAATTTTTAAAGAATTTTTGGAAACTTTTTTCAGAGCCGAAATCTAAAAAATAAAAATAAAACATTAGGCAAATACCCATTCCCATACAAATTGGTCGGGTTGCCAATCCCGGCCAATTCAAAAAGATTTAACTACACTTTGGCTAGGGTAGCCAACCCCAGCCAAATCGAATCTCTGCCCAGTCAATGCTGACGTGGTACGAGTTGGTCGATTTTGATAAATATCTTCACTTAGTTGATTTTTGTAATTATTTATAATTATTTGGCTTTTTTCAAAAGAAATTTCCTTAAAAAGATTCATTTAGCAGTTTGATATGATTTGGGATTTCTCCCTTCTTTAGGAGTGAGTTTTTCCCCTACAGAAAGGGGTTGGTGACTTTTGAATGAAATTGAGATTGAATTGGGTGTTTGATTACTGCGCTATCTACGTTATTCTCATTGAAATTTATGTATCTCTATTGGATTTCTAATAATCTCCTTTGGCCCTTCTTTTCCCCCTCAAATTTCGTTCTATTATCATTTAGCACATGCTCCAAACTACATCATAGCACACTCAGCCAGGTCTAATGGTGAAACCTTAAGCTTTCAACTTTCACAGTAAATAAATAAATAGACGGAGTCATGAGACTTCTTACCAATTGGTTTATGGCTGGAGTTTTTGCTCCATCCTAGATTCCTATGTCTTAAAAAAAGAGACTTCACCAATGAGCACTTGCTCAGATGACATTCTCCCCCCCATCCCTCCTGGGAGGCGCGAGATCGAGACCCGGCCGGTGCGTGCTTTATTGCTTTCCGACGTATCAGAAAAAAAAGTGACTTCTTACCAAATGCAGAAATTTAAACCAATTGACTGAATCAATGGATGAATTCTTAATCAATAATCTGGAAACATCTTGAAAGTAAAAGAAGTAGTCACACAATAATCTGGAGCAGATCTGGTAATCTGTTATTGAAAGTTTTTTTTTGATACATCGGAATAGAATCTGTTACTGAAAGTTGGAGATGAAGCGATGATACTCAAGATCAAGGTCATGTGCTGATAATAGTAACTTTTGTTAATTTTGGATAAAAGTCTGCATGTCATCCTAAACTTCTATTGTAATTTTTGACTGTTTAATTTCTTCAGGCTGTGGCCATCAACTCTGCGTTAAGTGTGCTCTCTATCTCTGTTCAACGACAAATATCACGTCTGAAATTATTGGTCCTCCCGGATCAATCCCATGCCCTCTGTGTCGCAATGGGATAGTATCTTTCACTAAATTGCCTACCTCACCGGCGAAAGAGCTCAAGCCAAACCTAGCTCTCAGCCTTTGCAACCCATGTATTCTACATCCTCGTGGTCTTAGCCCATCAGCAACGATGGCTTCTAGGTCTGAATTCCGTAAGAATCGTGTTGCATTGGTTTCTTCTGAGGTCGTCTGCCCTTTTTCTTGCACTCCATTTCCATCTGCTGCCATGCCCTCCTGCTCCTGTGACGATGACCCCTGCCCAACCGTTGAAGCCCAAGGAGAGGCAAGAGAGCAATCGCCTCGTGGCTCGCAAAGCAGCATTCCGTCCGAGCTCGAAGATAAAATAGATGAGCAGAGACTTGAGAGGACAAGCTGCTCTGGTGTATTTTGGAGCCGAAGAAGCTGCAACCGCGAGCATCAGTGCAATTCGGAGATAAATGCTTGATCTGTAGTTGGGTGTGAATAGATATAGTCAATGTAACAGGGTTCTTCATTCAACAGACAGCTGTGATCTACCCCATTATACAACAGAAATATGTAAGTGTCCAAAAGGGTTTCTGGTTTTTGTTGCTGGCTGTATCTGTGGTTTTTCAACAGAGGAAACATGGTCAGCTGTAATGCGTAGCCGCGTAGTAATTTTAAGGGATTAGGAATTGCCTTAAGGGATTAGGAATTGCCTCGTTTTTCTTCGGCAATTTTTTGTACATTAGTTAGACAGCTGTTTGTTGCTTTTGAACCTGTGGGGTTAATATGCATGCTAAACTTTGCCATTGTCGTCGCTTATCATTGTTGCATGTGTTTAAGTTTGGTTATGATGTTCATGTAAGGAAAACTTGCTAGAAAATTTGAACTTTTTAGATATGCAACGGAAGGAAAAGCAAATCAAAATTTTCTATTTTAACAATCATACAAGCCATGAATATAACTAAGCCATGGATATAACTGTAAATCTGGACATTAATGTGAAGATAAAAATCATACCTTGCGAGGATACTTCATTGGTACTCACGGATCCAACTTTCTTCTGGTGAAGACACTGAGTTCAATTTTTAATCTGCACATTAGAAGTTTCACGTAGACGATGAACTTTTACACGATTCACAAGTCCTTCAAAAACTCCAAAATTTGCTAGAGCGAGAGAGGTGAAGGAAAAACTCTATTTTGGTGCGAGAGATTTTATCTCTAATGAGATTTGAATTTCCTTGCACAAGAGATCTTATGTGTTAGATCTTCAGTATCTTTCGTAGGGATTTCTTGGTGTGTTGTGTATTGAGAGGGCCGGAGAAGACATCCTTCTATTGTGCTAGGGGTCATCCAAGCCTGACATGTATTAGAAATTCAAATTGGATCTCAATCCTATCCCTAAACGTGTCATCAAGAAGTCATCAAGAAGGCGGCTTTACTCATTAGGTGGTCTAATCTTATTAGAACTCTAGATTTAATCCAAAATCCTATCCTAATAATGAGGTGTGTATATTAGAGTCAAAATCTAGGAATTCAGTTTAGTTTATATCTAACATTTAAATCAAATCCTACACCAAATTCAAAACCATAGTTTGTTCTGTCGGCCATTAGTCGACTAGCAAAACCATGCTAGTCAACTAACGGCCAAACAGTACCTGTCTTCCCATCATCCACTGATTAGTCGACTAGGGACAAGCCTCTAGTTGATTAATCAGTTCTAGTCGACTAATGATTCTTCATTAATCGACTAACTTACGCTGAATCAGTGTTTACCTTCTTCTTCTTTGGCTGAAATATTCGTAATTCTTTACGATCATTTCTTTCATGCACTCTCAACTCTTTGCGACGTATTATGTCCTCTCGAATGATCATAACTCTTGTGATCATTTCCTTGTATATTACATATACATAAATTTTCTTCATTCGCTTTTTCGTGACGAGCCATCATCTGTGTGATATTCTAATAGCCCAATTCCTACTCAACATTGACACAATCATATCTTGTCACATGTATGGTAGAGATGCTAGCTACACGTTCTGACCCTTGTTTCGAAATCATTATTATTTAGTTGGTGTGAGACTGGAATCTCTTTCGAGCAAATCTGGGTCTGACAGTGACAGCTACTGTGCAGTTTGGTCTCTTCGTCAAGACTATGTCGCTAAGGTGTCTAGGGTACGGCTACTGTCAAATTCCACTACACCTTAAAGCATTAAGTCATATGCAATCCCCATAGTTAATGATTGTATGAGACTTGTTAACTCTTTAACAAGTTCATCCATTACACTGGTCAGGGATTTATTATGTGTCTATTGCTCCCTGCGAGATTAACCTCCCATACCATAGGAGATAAAGTTCGTCTAGATAGCCACTCCTTCTGCATGCTTCGAATTATACCAAGAGAGTACCTACGTACTGAGCGCGATGTTGATATTTGGTAAAAGCTAAAGTATAGCTTCCCACGTGCAAGGTCCATTAGCACATCTCTGGTCGTAAGGATTATGATGCACCAACTGCCACTTGAGAGTTTCTGTTGACAGTCCGAGTATGTTTACCATACAGAAGTATCTCGTTGAGTCGTTTTGTGAACTTGTTCTCTAACAAGCACATGTGCACTGTCTAACGATGTCCCTACATCGAGTGGTTATGAGACCATCCACTCCCATCCAGTGGTATAGATCAGCACACACTGGTCTATACAGAATATCGATGTCTCATCTTGATATTCCTTTGACCATGAACATTTAGGACATGCTTAAGCAGATATATTGGGCCTCATTATCATGATCTCATCATGATTCCAATGTCCCTCACATAAGTCCAATGGTTTTACCCATGCAATGTAAACACAATGACATACTCAATAATGTAAAAGAGAATCACATAGATTAAGAGTTCAAAACTATTATGTTGAACGAGATGTATTTATAATTACAATAATTGTCTGAAGGGCATACATTTTCCAATATCTCCCACTTGCACTTACAACCAATTAATACAGTATTTTATACCGATTTTATCCACTAAAGACTCAAATATGTTTTTGGGAAGGGCCTTTGACAGTGGATCTGCTACATTATCTTCTGTGCTAACTCATTGTATCTCAATATCATGACATCCTTGTATTTCGCGTATGACATGAAACTTCCTTAGGATATGTCTGAATTTCTTGTGAGATCAAGATTCCTTGACAAGAACAAGTGCCGCATCGTTGTCACAATACATACGTATTTGATTAATAATCGGAGGAATCACTCTTAGTTCAGTAATGAACTTCTTTATCCAGATCGTCTCCTTTGCTGCATTATTATATGCGATGTACTCAACTTCCATCTTAGAGTCTACTACAATGTTATGTTTGAATCTCTTCCAACTCACTGCCTCTTCATTGAGTGTAAAAATGTATACTGACATTGACTTACTGTATATATCACTTTAGAAACTTGAGTAAGTATATCCTTCTACAAAAAGATTAACACTCCCACCGTATAACAAGAACATATCTTTAGTCATTCTCAAGTACTTAAGTATACACTTTAGGGTGGTCCACTGTTTCTCCCTTGAATTTAATGAAATCAACTACAGTTCCATCGTAAAGTCTAATACAATGTTATGTTTGAACCTCTTCGAACTCACTGCTTCTTCATTGAGTATAAAAACGTATAATGACATCGACTTGTTGTCTATATCACTTTAGAAACTTGAGTAAGTATATCCTTCTACAAAAAGATTACCACTCCCACCGTATAACAAGAACATATCTTTAGTCATTCTCAAGTACTTAAGTATACACTTTAGGGTAGTCCACTGTTTCTCCCCTGATATCATTGATATCGACTGACAACATCAAGTTCGTATATGATATCTGGTCTAGTACATAGCATACAGTACACGATAGAAAGTACAGTTGAAGCGTGAGGAATATTACTCATGTGAACATTCTCTTCTTCTGTCTTGGGAGACATGTCCTTGGAGAGAATTATCCATGACAAGCTTGTATCCTGCCTCGATTGGAGTTTTTATGTTAAAAGGTTTAACACGGTGTTTATGCACCTAGAATGGGAAAATCCCAGCATCCTTTTAGATCTATCTCTATAGATCTTTATAACAAGTATATATGATGTTTCGCCTAAATTCATCATGGATAAGTTTTTTGACAACTATACTTTGATTGATTCCAACAGCTCTATGTTGTTACCAATCAGAAGTATATCATTTACGTATAATATGAGGAATGAGACGTTGCTTCTATTGACCTTCTGTAAATGCATGGTTCATCTTCATTTTTGATGTAGCCAAACTTTTTGACTATATCATCAAATCAGATGTTTCAGCTTCTTGACGCTTGCTTTAATTCGTAAATGGATTTACGCAATTTGTATGCTTTATCATTGCTTCAACTAACTACGAAGCCCTCTGATTACGCCATGTAAACACACTCTTCTATATCTCCATTTAGAAAGGCTGTCTTTTTATCCATTTACCAGATCTCATAGTCATGGTAAGCTGCTATACCAAGCAGTATCAAAATGGATTTATGTCTGGCTAACGATGAAAATGTCTTGTCATAATTTAACCAAGACTTTGACGATATCCCTTTGCAACTAACCTTGTCTTAAAGGTCTCCACCGTTCCATCTACACCGATCTTCTTGAAGATCCACTTGTTCCCTATGTGTTTACCCCTTCGGAAACGTCCTCCAACGTCCATACATTGTTGGAGTGCATAGATTCTATTTCTGATTTCATTGTATCAAGCCATTTTACAGAGTCCCTACTCTTTATGGCTTCTTGGAAACTAGCTGGGTCATCATCAACCATGATGCTATCCTCTACTCCACCATTAATGAGAACCTTATAGTATCTCTCTGGTGGATGGAAACGCCTACTAGATCTCCTAAATGACTGATGGTCATAAAGATGAGTATTGATGTTTGGCTCTGTCTCTTGGTCCACTAAAGTTTGTCTCTATAACTTCTTCTAGTTCCATCTCCTTGCCTGATGTCTTTTCATCAAGAGACTCAACAAACACCTTTTTTCACTTAGGTTGACAGAAAAAATATCCTTAGGAATTCTTAAGATGTCTCATTAACTTGCACATTATAGACTTGTTAGGGAATATATGCCCTTACGTCAATTAGGGAATTGACACATCTTGTTCAAAATAATAGCAAGCTATTTGATCCTATTTATCTGTGTAATCCTTATGCATTTGAGCATGCATCTATGAGGTTATAAAATGATTACATGGATAAAGTCCTTGGAGAAGTGTATGGCGTATAAAGGGATCATGATGAGATCATGATAATGAGGCCCAATGGAATCTCCTAAAAATTCCTGGTCGTTGGAATATCGAGAATGTAATATCGATATTCCAGATAGACTAGTGTGCATTGAGCTCAACTGTCGGATGGTAGTGGCTGGCCTTATAGCTACTAGATGTGGGGACACCGTGAGAAAGCGCACATGTGCTTGTTGGAGAACAAGGTCATAGAACGACTCGCCAAGAAGCTTCTACACGGTATTCATACTCTGACTGTCAACAGAAAGCTCTCAGGTGACAGTATGTGTTGCATAATTCTTATTACCTGAGATGTGATGCACGACCTTGCGCGTGGAAGGCTATACTTTGGCTGTTATCGAAGATCAATATTACACCTTATACATAGACTCGCTTGGTATAGTTGGAAGAATGTGAAGGGAGCAGCCATCAAGATGGGATTCATCTCCTTTGGTTATGGGGGTTAGTGTTGTACAGACCCGAATCTGAACCATAGCTAAGTCATTGGCCAAGATAGATGCATAAAGTTGTTAAGGGTAACTGGTTGTGTCCAACCTCAAATACTATAAGATTACATTTTGCTCTGAAAAAGGTGTAGTGGGATTTAGCAGGAAGCTGTACCCTAATTACCGACATAGTGATGATGACGGACTGGACTGCACGGAATCTTTCACTGTAAGGCCTAGAATTTGGTTCGAATAGATTCTAGTCTCGATGTTAACCAAATAACGATGATTCCTTAACGAGGGTGGCAGCATGCTTGGCTAGCACCTCTGTCGCACCTTGGACACGATATGATCATAATCGTTGGAATCGGTCTATTAGCGTCACATACAGTTGATGACCTCTCACGAGAAATGAAGGAAAGAGCTTCATGGACATGTGATGTATGTGACCGATCATAAGTATTGTGATCAAGCTTATTAGAGATAGAATGCGCGTCACAAGGGGTTGCAAATGCACGTTGGAAAGATTCGTAAAGAGTTACGAATGACCCAAGCAAAATAAGAAGGCATAAACTCCAAACCAAACCCCTAAAGGTTGTTAGTCGATTAATGATGCTTCAGTAGTTGACTAACCAACTTGCATGAAAAACAGAGAGTTTCCTAGTCGACTAGTGCTTTATCAATAGTCGACTAACTGGGCTTTAGTTGACTAGTGCATAAGTACTAGTTGTTGCTGACGAAACAATTACTGACGACCAAATTTGCCGTCAGTAAATGTCTAATTCTACTTTGTTTTATTGACGGCGTAAGGAACCCGTCAATGATAATGAACAATCGCTGACAGTAGAAGGCGTCGTCAGTAAAAGGTGACAATCACCAACGGAACCGTCAGAAAAATCAGGAAACCATTGACGAATAACCAGTTTGTTAGTGCTACCTTGTCTTTACTGATGGGGCTAACTGTCAGTGAAATTTTAAATATTCTACTAAGTTTATTAATATGTTGAAATAACTTTCACGAATCCGTCATCAAATGTTGGGATATTTTTGCGAAGTTTCACTGATGGGCCGCCCGTAAAGCTTACGTTTTTCGCGTCATTTTCCCACTAGGCGCATAACCATCACTGGCAGGAATGTTACCGTTAGTGATTATAGGTTTTAATGACGGCCCGTCAGTGAACCATGCAAATTATCTTGCAGTCATCAAGGCCATAAGCCTACTTTCACTGATGGGCCCTCTGTGACATTTGATGTATCTGATGGGCCGTCAGTGAAAACCCATAGTTTTTTATTTTACAACGACATCGGTATCGAGGAGACACCCATATTCACTGATGGTACCGTCAGTAAATCCTACTATTTCTAACGTTACCGTTAGTAATACCCATTTAACTCCCTAAATTACTCTTTCATTCCTACGCTTTCTCACTTCACACATGTTCGTCTTTCTTCTACCCTTGTCTTCAACTACGGTCGTTCGGCTTCCCCTTCACGTGATCGTTGCTCGTTCAGCTTCCCCTTCGCTCGGTCCTCGCTTGTTCGTCTTCCTCTTGTCGTCGTTCGGCTTCTGACGACTTGTTTCCTTTGAAATCAGTATATTGTTGATGTTTATGATTTTAAATGCCTCTGATCAAATAGATATGCATTGCTTGTCACAAATACAGCTTTCTTAGTTTGGCAAGATGGGTGTTATAGCAACAGTGTTAGCAGTATTTACTCAATAAAATATGTATATTTTGTTGGGTTTTTCTATCGACCCTTAGGGCACAAGAACTCTATTCCCGTCCTAAGTCGGACGGAACATAGACATAAAATGCGCAGCAGAAGAATTAACAAGTTAATCTAATTAACATGCAGTTAAACATTTTAAACTTAGCCCTAAGGTACAAGACCCTTAGCCAAGATCTATACCGACTCGGGATGGATCTGACCATCCCAAGAAGGATCTAACCTACTGCGATTAAATTAAACTAATGCCAATAAAACACATACCCGGAATCTCAACCCTGGGGCGGGCAAGATGTACTGCACCGTCTTCCGAGCCGCTCCTCGTCCTGCGCCGAGCCGCTCCTCGAACTGCTCCTCGAACCGCTCCTCGAACCGATCCGCATCCCGAGGCGATCAATCCTCGTGTCGTCGAGCCAACCACACGTCGAAGAAAGTTTCACGCGAGTGAAAGCCTTCGCCAAGATTTCGGATCCGAATCCGAACTCCTTCGTGGCTTTGCTAGAGCCCTTCATGAGTAAGGCAGAAATTATAGGGAGATAGCGAATATTAATTTAAGCCTAGATCCGAGCGTGCTCCAACATTTACGGGAGCTGCTCAGATCTCGAGCTTGGGACAAGTTTGGAGGAAGGTGGGAGGCCCCTATTTATATAGGCGGACGACTCTCCCCTTTTCCGCACAATCGATGTGGGACTATTAAATAGAGTTAATAAATTCAGTTTAGTTTGTCTTTCAAAAAGGCCAAACTTCCGTGAATTTGAACTCCCCCACCGTTGAGCTTCATGATTAATACAACCTATCAATTCGAAGGGCATTCAACGATGAACGCATAGGAAAAAAACTGCGAGTCAATCGGAGTCCGTTTGACCCTCCAATTGATCACCCAAAGTTCAGCCCAAGGCTTGTTTTTCGCAAAAACTGAGCCGTCAAAACTGCTCTGCCCTAGGTTCAGAAAATCGGCTCTGCGGGACCCACCAGGCCAGCTGGGCGAGCCCAGACCAGGCCAGAACCTGGTCTGGGCACGCCCAGTCTGGCGCGCCCAGCCTGGGTGCCCGGCCCAGGCCCGGGCCGGGCGCCCAGGGTGCCTGGGCGGGCCCGCCTGGGCCCAGGCCCAGGCGCCTGTGCGCCTGTGCGCCCGGGCCCTGGCAGGGCCCGGGCGCCCAGGCCCAGGCGGTCTGGGCGCCCTGGGTCTGCCTTGGTCTGGCCAGGCATCCAGGTCAGATCCAGACTGGCCTGGATCAGCCTGATCTGATCTGTTCTATTCCATTGAGCTGTTTTGTGCATAACTTGGGCATCTGGCGTTCGATTTGGACGCCGTTCGAACCTGGACATAGACCGGGACATTTCCGTCTTACCCGTGAACTTTTCCTTGCGTTTATATCGTTAAATATTGTCGTAAACTATTTACGACACATTTAATCCGGTTTGCATCAAATGCCAAATAGTCCATATCTAAGCTTAAATTATTATATTGTATCAAATGCAATTATTCCATCCCTTGCATCAAAATGCAAAATATTCTCCCTAACTAATTTCTACCTATTACTAAATTAATGCCGCACTCTGTGTGTGACCCTACGGCCTAACCCTACTACAGGTTGGGCTCGAAGCCCTATACGGTAGTGACCACAAGCAGTGGCTGTCGTCCCTATTTCAGAATCATCATAATGTGGTTAGCTCATCAACATGAGAATTATCGGGACCACCCTGATCGTGTCTGTGATGAGTTCTGCTCTTTGTCTAAACTATGTCGTGTAGATCAAGTCTAGGGTACGGTCAAACTGTCAACCCCAATAACTTGACTCCGGTTAGTTTCTATCGATCTTTAGTCAACTAATGTTGGACTTCTTCCAACATACTCTGCGCAGAGATTTTACTAAAGATCGAACCAACTCTACAACATTAACTCCCATTGACCGGGAGAGACGAATTCTCTCTTGGTCATTACTCTCCTCGTACGCTTCAAGTGACACCCAATCAAAAACCTTTCGATAGGCCTGGCCTCGAAGCTAGGTCAGTGATCTAAGTGGCACCGTTCACGCACAGGTTCGTAAAATGACCTCAAGTCAAAAGACCAACTTGCCTATCATCACTAAGAGTTATCATTGACAGATTGGTCAATATAACCATATGATAACTCTTGTAGATCGTTCAGTGAACTTATTCTCTAATGAGCACCTGTGTCTCGTCTTCGACTTCGCCAAGTCGAACGATCATGAGATCATCGCCACCACTAAACGGTGAAGACTAAGACACAATGGTCTATCCGATGTTTCGATATCCTTGTCTCGAACATCTACAACCATGAACCCTTTTAGACTTATGCTACAGGCGGTCAAACATTTCTCCATGATCGAGATACTCATCTCGATACATGTTTGACCTTGCATAAAGTCTCAGGACTTTACCTAAGTTAATATCTCATGTTTACTACATTATTACCAAACAGTTTACTGTTATTTCGAACACGATGTTTTTGCTATTCACACAGAGATAAATAGCCTCGAGGGCATCATCTCTCTACATCTCCCACTTACACTCAGGCCCATTTATCCCGGTATCTTATACCGTTTTTACACATAAGTTTTTCCGAGTTCATGTGGTAGTGCCTTTGTGAGTGGATCAGCTAAAACCGTCTACAGTATAGACTTAAGGGGTTTCTATGTTAGACCAACCATTTGAATCTCATTCAAATAATTCTCTTGGTCGGTCGGAATCCATAATATTTTATTTCCCTTGGATCTTATCCAGTTCATCGTACCTTACGATAATAATTTTTAAATTAGTTACTGGTCATTTCAAATGGCTCATATCTATTTCTGATAAAGTGTCAAACCTTTTGATTACTTCGTCAAAATAAATGTTCCATCACTTTGATGCCTCGGATGTAATTTATACGCTCCCACTGACCTTGAAAACTTTCTGGCTAATTCATATAAGTTGGTTCGTCTAAATCATATTTAGAAAAATGAACTTATAAGTGAATGCTCCAGTTTTAATGGTCAACATGAGCGTTTACATCGAGTTTGGTCCGAGTAGATCTGTACACATCTGCTGGCGAAAACGGTTTCATGATAATCCGTTTATAGGAATAGGATGAAAACCGTTCTCGGCCAACATGATTGTACTTCACTATTTTCTTTCTGCACCAATCTTTTAACTTAAAGATTTACTTGCAGAAAACGAGGAAACATTTTCCTTGGGCACGTAAACTAAATTCCAAAATTTATTTACGCACACGGACCTAATCTGATTGCATCAAGTTATAAATCGGAGTTACTACTCCGAATTTCATCCCGGAAGTTGAATAAGTCATCATCAGTTATGATGTCTAACTCGACAATTCGTCTCGCGAGATTCGAGTAATTATACAACTTCCTTACGATTGATTTAATGAATATCTTATTGATAATGTCCTCATAGAACATTATCAAAACCTAAGCATTACTATCTGGGACTTAACCCAGAGGGAGGACTTAACTCAGAGTCACTTACTATGGATCGCACTAAGTCTAACTAAGTGTGATTTATACCTTTTAACACACCGATGTGTTAACAGACTTGACTTGAGAGAAAATCATATTTTCTTTTAATTACGCAAGATTTTATATGGCTAAGTATTTTGCCATTCGATCTAATCGAATCAGTTTAAATACTTTTATCATTTCGTTCTTTATTTTATCAGATTTGTGTTTCATCAAGAACACGTGTCTTAATAAAATATAAGAATAACTTATTTGGTTAATCTAGACTCGGGTACATCAGTATGTACGAGACTGAGTTCGACAACCCATTCTCCCACTATCTTACAGATGTGTTTCGGCCATTATATCTAAGAGGATAAGATTCACAAGTGTCCGTAGACTTCATAATACGAGTGGTCAGACCCCTCTTTATGTGACTTGTGAAGCTTAGTCTCTCGATACGGCCTAGTCTATTTTGCCATATAAGTTTACTACTATCTTGTGTATTTATATATTAACATTTAATATATATATTACCGTTATACATATTACTCATTGCTTCAGAAGCAATGTGACGACATTCGTCAAAATGTGTTAACCTTTTGTATAACAATAATTACGAAATCATGATACCAAAATATGTCACATTTTCGTTCCCTCCTACTTATGCCTTTATTAATGAAAATTAAACTATTTAACTCGACTGACTTTCCGGAGTGCCTTCTTCCTTTTCTAAATCACATTTAGATATTACATAGCCCAACATAAATGAATGGCTATGCAAGCATCTCATGTATTCAAACGCTTGAGGTTTGCAACCTGGAGTGTAGCTCAACAAGTTGCTCGTCTCAAGATCCGGTCAGGATGCATAGTCTTGCACCGCTCATGCACTCGTATTCGACTCAAACAGTTTGGCCAAATTCTCAAACTTTGTAGATCAAAATTGTTTTTCCATACAACCTTGAGTGTAGCTCAACAAGTTGTAGGGAGAAATATACTTCGAATATCCTATATGTTCAAGCTGCCTCATATAGAGGCAAGTGACATGTAGCGTGAATTTATTTGTTGGACCCAGAACTTAATGAAATCATATTTCTTAGTCTATTCTTTAAGAAGGTCATTTTAATGTCAACGAGAATATAGTTTAATTCTAGCAATTAGAATTTATCTTGATATTCAATTAATCAACCTATTTGACCAGTTAACTTATTTCATTAAAATATTATATTTTGATTCGATCGGTAAACATTGTCTTGGCCTAGTTTAGCATATGTTCAATATTACATATAGGTAGAATGGCTTTTATCTATCTATATCCTCCCACTATTTTTAAGATCATTTTAAGTGTTAACAATGAACGATTTAATCGAATTAAATAAATGGGTAAGAGATCCAATCACACTGAGCCTAACAACCTTGAGTGTAGCTCAACAAGTTGCTTGACTCTGTATTCGGAAGATAACTCTTCATCGATCATATCAGATATGACCCTCTTATCGGTTTTTATCCCTAGCCATTTGTGATCATGAGTGTGCTCATCCAAATCACAATGTCTAGTCTAGTCGAACCCTTGTTTTCGCGTCTAGCCTGACTTGCCCCGTCGTTCGGTGTATTCACGACACGTCGGTTTGGGTCAGGTCTTAGACTACATCTAGTCAGACTACATCTTTGACTTAACTTATGCTGGCGCTCGATGTATTCACCACGACGGTTTGGGTCAAGTCAAGATTTCATCTTATGTATTAAGGAGTTGGTTTCTACAAGGTTGCCATGTCACAGCTTGAGTGTAGCTCAACAACTGGAACACGGGTCCTATAGTTACCAACCCCTAAAACAAGGAGGGCTACAGCTAATCTTGAAGAAGATTATTAACGTATTTGACTTAGATATAGTCCAGGGTGTCATATAGTCATGATTCGCGTCATTGCGGTCCAGCGAAACACAGCCAGGGAATTGACTTAGCCAGGATCACTATTCCTTAGACTAGCTAGGGTGATCCAACAAACTTAGCCAAGCACATTGACTGGATCATGGTCCATTGAATGAAGCTTGTCATTTTTATATGCGTGCCATAAACTAAAAGGCTTTTATTAACAACTAATTAATCCTATCAACTAGTTGCATCCTTAAATTCAAAATTTTAGGATTTATTAAATAGCTTTTATTAAACCCTTATCAACTATAAGGTTCACGTGCTATCCTAATCGTTATTAGGATTTTAATAAATTTATTAACAACGCTAAAAGCGAAGTCCTTTAATGAGAATTAATTTCATAACAATTAGAATTAAAATTTTCATTAAAGGGACTACCCTAATCAGGAATTAGGTCTTAAAAGGTTGTTAAATGTTTTATTAAAAACATAGTATGTCTTTAGAATTTATCTCATAAATTTTAATGGTTTCTTAATAGCTAACCTAAGAGGTATGTCTTGTGTTATCAAATAAGTGACAACATTCACATAGCCATTAAGATAATGTTACACTAATTTTATCGCATAAAAGAGTGTACAACTATTTAATAATTAAATAGAATAACGTTTATCAAATAAACAATTTTAGCATGCATACTTAAATTTAACATTTAAATTTAAAACTATGATTTTTAAAACATTTTATATTATCTCATAAAAACTTGTTTTAAAAGATCACAAAATTTGCATGCTACTTAAAATATTTATCGCATAAAAATTTTAGGCTTTTAAAATCAGTTTTAAAAATATCACATAAATTTAAAACATCATTTTAAAAAATTTTATGTTTAAAATTTTATCATATAAAATATTTAAACATCTAAAATCTTTTTAAACTTATCGCATAAATTTAAAGAAACATTTTAAAAGGCATCTAAAACATTTTAAAATTTTCTCATAACTTTAAAACATTTTAAAAGTATTTTAAAAAAAGCATTTCAATGTTTAATAAAATCGCAGTGCTAGATTATTACGCAAACCTGGGCTCCGATACACTGTTGGGTTTTTCTATCGACCCTTATGGCACAAGAACTCTATTCCCGTCCTAAGTCAAACGGAACATAGACATAAAATGCGCAGCGGAAGAATTAACAAGTTAATCTACTTAACATGCAGTTAAACATTTTAAACTTAGCCCTAAGGTACAAGACCCTTAGCCAAGATCTATGCCGACTTGGGATGGATCTGACCATCCCAAGAAGGATCTAACCTACTGCGATTAAATTAAACTAATGCCAATAAAACACATACCCGGAATCTCAACCCTGGGGCGGGCGAGATGTACCGCACCATCTTCTGAGCCGCTCCCCGTCCCGCGCCGAGTCGCTCCTTGAACCGCTCCTCGAACTGATCCGCATCCCGAGGCGATCAATGCTCGTGTTGTCGAGCCAACCACGCGCCGAAGAAAGTTTCATGCGAGTGAAAGCCTTTGCCAAGATTTCAGATCCGAATCCGAACTCCTTCGTGGTTTTGCTAAAGCCCTTCAGGAGTAAGGCAGAAATTATAGGGATATAGAGAATATTAATTTAAGCCTAGATCCGAGCGTGCTCCAACATTTATGGGAGCTGCTCAGATCTCGAGCTTGGGACACGTTTGGAGGAAGGGGGAGGCCCCTATTTATATAGGCGGGCTGACTCTCCCCTTTTCCGCACAACCGATGTGGGACTATTAAATGGAGTTAATAAATTCAATTTAGTTTGTCTTTCAAAAAGGCCAAACTTCTGTGAATTTGAACTCCCTCACCGTTGAGCTTCATGATTGATACAACCTATCAATTCGAAGGGCGTTCAACGGTGAACGCATAGGAAAAAATGGCGAGTCAATCGGAGTCCGTTTGACCCTCCAATTGATCACTCAAAGTTCAGCCAAAGGCTTGATTTTCGCAAAAACTAAGCCGTCAAAACTGCTCTGCCCAAGGTTCAGAAAATCAGCTCTGCGGGACCCACCAGGCCAGCAGGGCGAGCCCCGACCAGGCCAGAACCTGGCCCGGGCCAGGGCGCCTGGCCCGGGCCCGGGCCGGGCGCCCAGGCGTCTAGGGTGCCTGGGCGGGCCCGCCTAGGCCCAGGCCCGGGCGGGCGCCCGGGGCCTGGGTCGGGCGCCCGGGCCCAGGCGGGCTGGGTGCCCTGGGTCTGCCTGGGTCTGGCCAGGCATCCAGGTCAGAGCCAGTCTGGCCTGGATCAGCCTGATCTGATCCGTTCTGTTCCATTGAGCTGTTTTGTGCATAACTTGGACATCTGGTGTCCGATTTGGACACCGTTCGAACCTGGGAGTAGACCGGGACATTTTCGTCTTACCCGTGAACTTTTCCTTGCGTTTATATCATTAAATATTGTCGTAAAATATTTACGACACATTTAATCCGGTTTGCATGAAATGCAAAATAGTCCATATCTAAGCTTAAATTATTATATTGCATCAAATGCAATTATTCCATCCCTTGTAGCAAAATGCAAAATATTCTCCCTAACTAATTTCTACCTATTACTAGACGAAGGTCGCATTCTGTGTGTGACACTACGGCCTGACCCTACTACAGGTTGGGCTCGAAGCCCTATACGGTAATGACCACGAGCAATGGCTGCCGTCCCTGTTTCAGAATCATCATAATGTGGTTAGCTCATCAACATAAGAATTGTTGGGACCACCCTGACCGTGTCTGTGATGAGTTCTGCAGTTATAGTCTATTTGTCTAAACTATGTCGTGTAGATCAAGTCTAGGGTACGGTCAAACTGTCAACCCCAATAACTTGACTCCGGTTAGTTTCTATCTATCTTTAGTCAACTAATGTTGGACTTCTTCCAACATACTCTGCACAGAGATTTTACTAAAGACCGAACTAACTCTACGACATTAACTCCCATTGATTGGGAGAGACGAATCCTCTCTTGGTCATTACTCTCCTAGTACGCTTCAAGTGACACCCAATCAAAAACCTTTCGACAGGCCTGGCCTCAAAGCTAGGTCAATGATCTAAGTGGCACCGTTCACGCACAGGTTCGTAAAATGACCTCAAGTCAAAAGACCAACTTACCTATCATCACTAAGAGTTATCATTGCCAGATTGGTCAATATAACCATATGATAACTCTTGTGGATCGTTCAGTGAACTTATTCTCTAATGAGCACCTGTGTCTCGTCTTCGACTTCGCCAAGTCGAACAATCATGAGATCATCGCCACCACTAAACGGTGAAGACTAAGACACAATGGTCTATCCGATGTTTCGATATCCTTGTCTCGAACATCTACGACCACGAACCCTTTTAGACTTATGCTACAGGCGGTCAAACATTTCTCCATGATCGATATACTCATCTCGATACATGTTTGACCTTGCATAAAGTCTCAGGACTTTACCTAAGTTAATATCTCATGTTTACTACATTATAACTTAGATAAATTATTACCAAACAGCTTACTGTTATTTCGAACAAGATGTTTTTGCTATCCACACAGAGATAAATAGCCTCGAGGGCATCATCTCTCTACATATTTGCGATTGAAGTTTTAATTTTTGGTTACCACCAAATTCTTGATTTTAATATTGTTGATGATATAAAAGATAGATGATGGTTGATTTGTATAGAAGATGGTTGGTCTGTGTGTGGTCGTTGTTGGTGTGGTCTGTGTGTGGTTGTTGTGGGTGTGGTCTGTGGGTGGTTGGTGTGGGTGGTCTGCGGGTCGGTGGTTTGCGTGTGTTTGCTCTGTGCGTGTGTGTATGTGGTCTGTGGGTGGGTGGTCTGTGTGTTGGGTATGTGGGGGGGGGGGGGTATCTCTCTCTCTCTCTGTGTGTGTGGTATGTGTGTGGGGTATGAATGTGTGTGGGGTATGTATGTGTGTGGTCTGTGGGTGGGTGGTATCTTTCTCTCTCTCTCTCTCTCTCTCTGTGTGTGTGTGTGTGTGTGTGTGTGTGTGTGTGTGTGTGTGTGTGTGTGTGTGTGTGTGCTTGCGTGTGCGTGTGCGTGTGCGGGGGGGGGGGGGGGGGGGGGGGGGGGGGTATGTGTGGGGGGGTATGTGTGGGGTCTGTTTTGGAGGTAATTTCAGACACATTAAAGATTTCAAGTCGGTTTTGAAGGTAAAAGTCCCATTCGAAAGTACATGTATTTGGATATATATATTTATATCCAAATCTGCTAATGCGATAAGCCGACCCAAAATTTTAAAGATGTGCAATTTTCAATGCTAGATATTAGCATCTAAATATTGTTGAGAGATGTCCAAGAGTTACAATGACAATATAGTGTGATGTCTAGGTTTATATTTCAACTTTAGAAACTGAAAATAACTTCAAAATATCAAGCAATTTGATATTGTGAACATGCGACCATGGTGGTAACAAGAACATGTATTTTATGCTGGTGTTTAATGATGCCATACAGGTAAGAAAGTATGTATGTAATGCGTGCATTCTTGTGTGTGTGTGTGTGTGTGTGTGTGTAATTCAATAATAGCATTTAGTAAGTGGACATATTGATATGCTAAGACTTCAGTAATTTGTTACTTTTTAACACGTTTTATCTTATTTGTGAGTGTAAGAATTTTATCACGATTATGTAGTCTAAAAATATATTAATCTTGTATCCTATTTTATGCATTTGTGTGCAATTTCATATTTTGTTACATTATTGGGTCATTTGGAGTACTTTCATTTTGTCACATTATCAGAGTCATCATGGATCCATACCTCTGTTTTTCTCAGCATATAGAAGTTATCATGTGTAGATACATAGTACATGTTGATTGTGAAGTTTGAAATCGAGGTGTGCATCCCTAATGTCCATGATAATGATGGCACGCATGGCAACATGGCAATATCTACTCTACTGAGCAGTTTGTAAGTAGCTTTATACATGTAGTATTTGTAACGAGGAATTTTGTACATGTGGTGTATAACTATATACAAATTGGAATAATCAACAAACCTAGATTATTTAACTAAAAAAGATCAAAATTAGTTTTCCATGCATGTATCAAACTTAGTTTGCCTTGCATGTGGATCAAAATTAGACCGGAGATTATTACATATGTTCTTGATCATGACAGTGGTCCGAAACTCAAGACTCAGCTTGGACTCATCAAACTCCATGCTAGAGTTGATCAGAGAGCTCCTATTCACTCTTGTCCTCTGCTGATTTTTCATGGTCGAGACACAAATTGAAACCAATTGTTTCACAAATTTTGTCACCAACAGTCTAAATGCCAGCTACAGATAAAACCTCAAGGTGCTTTTTTGTACTTACATAACAACATAGATTCATTTGGATACTTCAGTAGATCTGAAATGTAAATTATGTGAATTTGTTAAAATTATGTTACTCAAGATAATATTGTTGATGATTTATCTGAGAAGGAGAAAACAATATAGACTTTGGTAGATATGGGTTTCCTAGCCGAGGAGGCATCTGCATCCATTGATAGATGTCGTATGTTATGCAAGAGCAGTCTTGAGTAACATACCGCATCTATCAATTAGCTGCAGATGCCTCCTCAAAGACACCCATATTTACTAAAGTCGATACTGTTTTCTCATTCTCAGATAAATCATCAGCGATACTGTCTTAAGTAACATAATTTGAACAAAAATCACACAATTTACATTTCTGATCTACTGAAGTATCCAAATGGTTCTATGTTGCTATGTAATTACAAAAAAACACCTTGAGGTTTTATCTGTAGCTGGCATTCAGACTGTTGGTGATAAATTTGTGAAACAAATTGGTTTCAGTCTTTGTCTCGACCATGAAAAAGCAGCAAATGCAAAGAGTGAAGAGGAGCTCTCTGATAAACTCCAGCATGGAGTTTGATGATTCCAAGATGGGGCTTGAGATTCATTTGTTGACATATGGTACATATGATATATATATATCATATATGATGCATGATATATTTGAGATACATACACACACACACATATTAAATCTTCAGACACGGAATTATTGATCGTCCATGGCTGAATGTCATCGGCCATAGATTTGTCTTTGGCTGAAGCGTCGCTATGTACTAGTCGATGTCCTATTGAACTTGTCGTATGACACAAACCAGTAATCTATATGACATAAAATAGGAAGCTTAGGAAATTATACAGTTCTTAATGAAATCTTCACACGTTAATGTAAGTGGTGGTCTCTTCTTTTTGCGAATATCTTATGTCTTGCTCTTGAGAAATTAATTAGGTCAATTTGAGTGGTGGCATGTCAGAAATAGATAAGAGTTGGATAGATCGTTTCAAGGGACCTAGAGGATATGGTTACAGTGATGAGTATACAGAAGGGTTGAAAGATTCTTGGACTTTGCGTACTCCCATCACGAAGTAGTATCTCCCAACTGCATGCTCATAAAATGTCCGTGCAAGACGTGTCAAAACGTAATTTGGTTGGTACGTGATATGGTGGTATATCAGTTGTGCATAAAAGGGTTTTACAAGACTATATGACAACTTGGTTTTTACATTGTGAAAGACCTCGTAGTTCGTTAGTTCAACATGGTTTGATTGAGCAAGCAAAATTAGATGTGGAAGAGAGAACATATAACTTTTTTGCATTGGTTGTAGATGCTTTCGGGTGTGAAATCTTAAATCAGCTAAATGCCGAGTGTACAACAGCTGGAGAACAACCTAACACTGAAGCTCAAAAGTTCAATGATTTGTCAAAGGTGGCAGAATAACCATTATATGAATGATGTCAAAAGTCTAAATTGAATGCTGTGGCTAGCCTACTAAACATTAAATCGGAAAGTCATATGTCCAATGATGTCTTCGATCGCATGATGCAATTGATGAGAAAATGTAACATAGATGCTAAATATTCATTGAGTTACATAGAAGCCAAGAAGTTGATGGGTTAATGGGGTTGGGTTTCGATAGAATTGATGCATGTCCAAATGATTGCATATTGTATTACAAAGACACCGAGAATGATACTATATGCCACATTTGTCGTCATCCGTGAGATAGTCAGATCAGAGTCAAAAGACAGTCTGTGGCTTATAAGATGTTGCGTTAATTTCCAATGATTCCTAGGTTGAAACGACTGTATAAGTCAAGGAAAACTGACAAAGACATGACATGGCATTCTTGACATGCTCATATTGAAGGGTAAATGCGACATCCGTGTGATGGTGATGCATGGAATGAATTTGACAAAATGCATACAATGTTTACTGCCAGCTACAAAATGTAAGATTGTATTTAGCAAGTGATGGATTTAATCCTTTTGGCCACTCCTATCCTTATTCTTGTTGGCCGGTAATGATAACACCGTACAATTTACCACCATAGTTGTGCATGAGAAAAGAAAATATAGTCTTAACAGCAATTATTCCAAGGCCAGAACATGTAGCGACGAGAAATATGGGCATGTATTTAGGGCCTTTAATTGATGAACTGAATGTATTGTGGAATGAAGGTGTTCATGTGTATGACTCACATGGGAAACAAAATTTCACAATGTGAGCGGCACTTATGTGGACTATTGAGACTTCTCAGCATATGGAATTTTATCTGGATGGAGTACGCATGGGAGATTAGCATGTCCTTATTGTATGGAGAACTAAAATGCATTTTATTTACAGAATGGAAGGAAATATTGTTGGTTTGATTGTCATCACGAACACTTACCAGATTGTCATCCTTACCGCAGACAACAAAATCAATTTCGTAAGGGTAGACGTGAGCTCAACATTGCTCTCCATCAGTCACGTGGAGATGAATTGATGCAAAGGTGAACTCTTTACCAACAGTGCAGTTTGGAAAAGAATTTAAGAAATTTAAAATTTCTGGATTTGGAGTACACCACAACTAGACCAAGCGGAGGATATTTTGGGAGCTTTCATACTGGAAAGATAATCTAGTTTGGCACAACTTAGATGTGATGCACATTGAGAAAAAAATTCTTTGATTATGTATTCAACACTGTTGTAGATGTTAGTGGGAAGACAAAAGACAATATTGTATCACGGCTTGATTTGGCTACATTATGCTCTCAGCACGAGTTACATCTTATTCCATGTGACAATGGCAGATGGCTAAAACCAAAAGTAGCTTACACACTGAACATAGAAGAGACTAGGTTGCTATGTGCATGTGTTAAGGAATTGATGTTCCCAGATGGATATGTGTCTAACATATCAAACTGTGTTAATTTGCAATAGTGTAAAATCTATAGGTTGAAGAGCCATGATTGTCATGTTTTCATACAACGATTACACCCGATCAGCTTACGTAGCATGCTTAATAATTCCATTTGGGATGTAATCACTAAGGTGAGTAATTTTTAAAGAGTTGTGTTACACAGTTCTTCATGTAAATGATATGTAGAGACTGGAAACAAGTATCATGGAAACCATCTAAAAACTAGAGAAGATATTCTCTCAGCCATTCTTTGATGTTATGGAACATTTGATGTTGCATTTTCCATATGAAGCAAAAGTGTGTGGACCTATGCAATATAGATGGATGTATCCCTTCGAAAGGTACATGTATGGTCTGGAGAAAAAGGTGAAAAATAATGCTCATTTCCAAGGTTCGATATCAGAGGATTACATTATTAAGAAAATATCGACTTTTTGCTCATTCTACTTTCGTTCAGACACGGTAACCCGTTGGAACATGCCTCCAAGAAATGATGATAGGGGTGAAGTCGATGCGAAGGGACGTGTAAAAATTTACACATCCAGGGTGACTAATTGGGAGCAACGTAGAAAGGTATTTGGATGATCGTGAGTATAAGACATCCCATTAATATTTGCTCATAAATTGTGAAGAGAATGTGACATTCATCCAGTAAGAGTTGACTTCTCTCTCATTTCTTATGTATTCTTTATCTATACATGTTGGTACACACTTAATGTAAATATCAATTTAATGTGTAGGAAATTTGATGAAGATGTGCACTATCGAATCCACAACTTTCAGATGAACAGAAGATATCTATGCGTGTGTTGAATTTTGCAAAGTGGCTGTAAGCTCACGTATATTGAATTTATATATGTATTAATGTAGAAAAATGTTTGTTAAACTCTTACATATCATTTGATTGTTAAACATGTAGCTGATCTAACTAATGATGTTTGTCAACGAATAAAGCAACTTAGTATTGGGCCGTATCTCCGAGTGAAATGTTACAACGGTTATGTGGTTAATAATCGACCCCTGCTCTTCAACGAAACCAACTAACCAAGTTGAAAGATCAAGATGATGATCTACTTGGAGGGTCAAGACCCATGGGACATTACGGAGTCACCATTTGAGAAGCCTACTACATGCATGTCTTCAAGGATAAAAGCGGAGAAGGACTCAATCAAAATCAATGCGAGGGCTATGAATGCATTCCATTGCGCCCTCACTTCAAATGAGTTCAACCGCATCTCCATTGAAAAACGGCCAACGAAATTCGGCATACATTGGAGATTTCTCATGAAGGGACTTCGAGGGTAAAGAAATCTAAACAATGCATATTTAGATCTAAATATGAGTTGTTTAAGATGCAGGAAGGTGAAAACATCTTGAAGATGTTTACAAGGTTCACAGAAATCATGAACGCTTTGGAAGGACTTGGGAAGGTGATTTCCCAAGAGGATCGAGTGGAGAAGATCCTTGACTCGCTTACATCTCAATGGGAGTGAAAGGCCAATGGTATGTTGGAGTCAAATGACATGTCCAAATACACCGTTGAGGAGTGCATTGGGAATCTCATGGAATATGAAGTGAAGCTTCAACATAAGAAAGAGATTCCAACGAAGCCAAAGAAGCCGGAGAAGAAAAAGGGGGTTGCATTCCATGCCAAGAAGGAGCCAATCGAGTGAAGAAAGAAATTCCATCAAGAAGCCTCGAGTGAAGATGATGGAGAAGATGATGCTCGTGATGATGATTTCATCGAGCTTGCCAAGCAATTCAAGGCATTCCTCAAGGGCAGGCAAGGTAAATCTTTGTCAAATTTTGCCTCAAATTCCAACAAGATTCTTACTTGTTACACTTGCAGCGGTAAAGGTCATCGTTCTACCGAATGCCCTTTCAAACCCTCCAAAGATTACTACAAAGAGAAAGGGAAGAAACATTGGAAAGGCAAGTCCAAATTCAAGAACTATAAGAAGGGACTTGTCTGCACATTCGATGACTCGGATGAGGATTCATCAAGTGACGAAGAAGATAAAGAGAATGAGCAAGTCCACATGTGCTTCATGGCAAAAGGGGAAGATGTTGGATCGGGATCTAAGCCTAGAGAGGGGGTGAATAGGCTTATAAAACTTTTTCGTGAATACAAAAATAATGGCCTACTCAAACAATCAATCTCAGAGCAAATAATGTGCAAGTAAAGATATCACAGAGCAATCACTTGAGTGCACAAGAGATTTACCGTAGTTCGGTCGCCCCAACGACCTACTCCAGCCCCAAAGCAAATACTGGATTAAATAGTATCGAGGTACAACTATAAAAAGCTACGAGCCCCAACTCTACGCTCACCAAGTTCAGTACCGCACTGACCAAAGTGCCAAACACTACTAATCTAGTATAAGCTCTCTCTTGACTAGCCCCAACTAGCCAAGACCCAAGAACCCCAAAGTGATAGTCAAAGGCGGACCCACGTTGACGGTGTGGGGGGGGCCCCATTTTTCAAATTTACAAGGGTATATATGTGGCAGCTGAGGCAGAAATTGGTTAAGTAAATTAATTAAATCCATTTTACATCATCCATCTGTTACCAAGTTGGTTGTGCGTTTTCTCCTCAAGCAGGAGGTCGCGGGTTCAATCCATACGTGTTGCAAAAAAATTTAGATTTTAAGTTAAGCAAAATTTTAGAATTGAATGTTAAGTAAATTAATTAAATCTCCAACCACATTGTTGTTGTTGGCAAGTTGGTGTTGCGTTTCCTCCCCCAAGGAGAAGGTGGCGGATTCAATACTTGGGGTCTGCAAAAATATTTTAGATTCTTTTTCTTTTTCCATTTTTTAATTATAACTTAGTTGAGTCCGTATCTAATTAAGTATATGCTTTGATAGTATATGCTTTGATAGTTTACATAAAATTCCATATGCTATGTGCGTCCCCCCACTGGCAACACGTGCACTAAAATTACATATTATTTGATAGTATATGCTTTGATAGTTTACGTAAAATTTGGATTAGTTATTTCATGGAGTAATTGATAAAGAATCAACACTACGTCTCTATGGATGCGGCTTCGAATCTCATTTATATGTCTCTAATTTTTTTAAAACTCCCTGAAACGAGTCATTTTGGTGCATGTCATTTTTTTATAAATATTCTGCGCCTCGAAACAGTGCTATTTTGGGGGCATGGATTAATTAAAAAACAGGGTTCCACATGACGTCGTTTGACATTGGAGGGAATAAGCCATCACCCCTCCCCCATCGTCTCATCCTAGTTTCCCCCCATCCTGGTTCCGCCCCTGGTGATAGTTTAAGTATCCTACAAAGATCAACAAAATAAATGTCACAAACGTAAAGAGATAATAAGTTTAGAAAGCTCAGTTTGTATTGGTGTTGCAGTCTCTGTTAATCAGCATGTCGTCAGCTTCAGTCTGACGCAAACAGTATCTCGATCAAACCCCTGGATATCAAGATATGGCTCGATGAACTCGAAGATGCAGGCTAGTCTGCGCGTATAGCAGTTTCATTTCAACTGAAATAAGAGGAGAGCTGTGCGCAACTAAACTTCTTAATAAATTACATTCGCATGTGGATGTCCCCACGTCAGCAAAGCAGCATCCAAGTTTATGTCTCAATTGGCTTCATGCTTGTGAGTTGATTTGTCTTTAACTCCTTGTCACGGTACAGGGGCAGTCGGTGGCAACTCCGATTTACGTTGGCTAGACCCTCTTTTATCTCTTTCTTTACAATTGGTATTAGATCATAGAAGTCAAAAATTTGACCATTTCTATGATCTAGGAGGAGCATGAGATAGTGATTGATACCCACTAAATTTTTATATTTGGTATTATACATCTCTTTATCTCTTGCATATTGTCACATCTTTTACTAGAATGACAAGAGGGATATGTTTGATGTCCACCTTTTTGACAATAACAAGAGGGAGAGATATTGCATTATGTAATCATGTTTACCATACAAATGCATTGGGGGAGAGAGATATGTGGGATTATGTTAACCTCTCATGTGGAGAATGTTATTAACTTATTGCAATTGGTTTATATAATCCATGCCTATTATATGTCACCATTATTCTGATTATTACAATTGTGTATCTCATTTTACAATTGGTGCAAATAAGTAGGGGGAGCTCATTAGCATTGTGCTTTATTTCTTTGTGTTTTACATAATGTGTGTCATCGTCAAAAAGGGGGAGATTATTAGGTATTGGTGTTTCATACCAATATTATTTTGATGATGATCACAACATTATGTTGTTGCTAATGTCTCTCATGTTTTATTATCATGTTTATCAAATGAAGAATAACATGATTTGGAGACTAATAGCTTGGTACAAGGATGGACATCAAGGGGAGCAATGCCAAAGCTTGGACTTGAGTGGTGCCAAAGCTTGGAGATGATGGGGAGCATCAAGGCTTCAAGGATTGAAGCCATAAACTCTAAGGGAAGCAATATAATCCATGCATTATTTCATTTATTTCTTTTCTCTTTTTGAGTTTAGGTTTAATGTAATGCCGTGATACATGGTCTACTCATTCATGCATATGCATATAACCATCTTAGTAAGACTTAGGATTATCATACAACCCAACCCAATAGGTTCATCATGCCAAATGACTCATTTGGAGTCTTTGGCTCTCCAACAGGCGACTGATGAAGGAAGTACACGCGACTGGGTGATTCCAGGCGCCTAGCCAGCCTTCTACAGTCGGCTGTTGTGCACTAGCTCAAGTCAACTATTATTGACTCTATCTTGAGCTATTGGAGATAGGCGACTGGCGTTCATTTTATAGTCGCCTATATTCCATCAGGCGTCAGGGAATTGTTCTCTTGTCGTCTGTGTGCCATAGTGCATAACTTGCATTTTCTGGGATTCATCCCACTTTGTAAGTCAGTCGGCTGATGACGAGATTTCAGTCGCCTGTCAAATTACAGGAGCCTATGAAATGGTCATCTATCATCTGAGGCGCTAGTGCAAAAGTAGCAATTTTCTCAGCTCATTTCCATCTCAAGTGACAGTCGCCTGTTGAAAGATATATAGGCGCCTGCTCATTTACATGCGCCTGTGTAGTCTTCTACAGTCGCCTGTTCTGGCTCAGAATATAGCTGTTGGGATTTTTATAGTCGTTGACCAGTAGACTGTCAGTCTTTCATCAGTCGACTGTCTGTGTCATAAACTGCCAAAATCTAGCCGTTGCAGATTTTCTCTTTTGGCGTTTTTCTTTGGGTTTGAGGGTTCTTTTGTGCTTGCTATATATAGGAGAGGGCTGAGTTCATTAGAACTTCTTGAAAATATTGAAGATCATTTGAGAATCATTAAGCCACTGTCAAACTCTCTTATTTCCCTCTTATGAGCATTTCTCTCTTCATGCATTGAAGCTTAGATCAAGGGAAATCATCCAAGTGCAATCAAGCTAAATCTCAAGCACTTGGTTATCCTTCTTCCATGCGTTCATCTTCATATGAGTAAGTTCATCTCATGGCATAGGTAAGAGTCTTTTGTTTCATTTGTTTTCTTGAAACACTAAATTCTCTTTGTGGGAGTTTGTTAATCTCTTTGTGGGAGTTGGTTACTCTCTTTGTGGGAGTTACTCTCTTTAAGGGAGTTTGGTGTCCTAGTGTAGGACTAACCCTAATTCTCTGTGTGGGAATTTGACCTTTGTGCAGGGTTGGTTGGGTTCTTGTATAGGACAAAATCCTCTGTGTGAGGTATCTATGTGTGAGATTGTATTCACTTCTCTTTGTGGAAATTATAGTGGATATTGGTGTGGCTGGATGTACCCAAGTTTGGGGAACCAGTGTAATATCTTGTGTTTGCATTAGGATTGATTGTGTTGATTAATTCCTCTTGTATTGATTATTTCGCATTTGCAAGTTAAATTTTAATTGCCCAATTTATTGACATTACTCTATTCTCCCTTCTCCAGAGTGTCTGTTGTTAGTATTGCAAGGTAGACGGTCCTTACACAATCGTGCTTCTGAAATAATGTTATTTTGTTCCTAATTTTCTATGCAGTGAATCTTCGTCTTGGCTTTGGCTAGATATGGATATACTTTTACAATCAATGAAAAGGTTATGAATATTTTCTTTGATGGTAAATTTCCTGCATTTGGGATTCTAAATAATGGTGTATATACTTTGTCTAATGATGTTGTATTAAATGTTAATACATGAAAATGCAAGGAATCAAATTATAATAAAACCTATCTCTTACATTGTAGACTAGGTCATATCGGAGAGGAGATTTAGCAAGCTACGTAAAGATGGATCTTTTGGCCTCTCAAATTATGAGTCATATGACACTTGCAAGTCTTGTCTCAAAGGTAAGATGTCCAAAACTCCTTTTGTAAGACAAGTGGAGAGAATTAGTGAACTCTTGGGTCTAGTATATTTGGATGTAAGTAGACCCATGTTTACATTAGCCAGAGAGGGTTATTCATACTTTGTTACATTCACTAATGATCGTTATAGGCATAGACATGTGTTCTTGATAAAACACAAGTCTGATACTTTTGGTCAATTTAATGAGTACCATAATGAAGTAGAAAAACAGACTGGAAAAAGTATTAAAATCATTTGATCTGATCGAGGAGAAGAATACTTGAGCCATGAGTTTGAGCATACTTAAGCCTCTGAGTTTCTTGCACATGAGATTTCCTCTCAGGTAATGCCTCCCTACACACCTCAACATAACAGTGTGTCAGAGAAAAAGAATCACACTTTGTTAGACATGGTGTGATCTATAATGAGTAACACCGGGTAGCCAACCTCCCTCTTGGGCTATGCCCTTGAAATTGATGCATATATTCCCAATAAGGCTATATCTAAATCCGTGTCATCGACTCCATATCAGATAAAGAGCAGCAGGGAACCCAACCTTAAGCATATTAGGATATGAGGTTGTCCAGCGTATGTCAAAAGGCATAATCTAGACAAACTAGAGGATAAATATATTTTGTGCAAATTTGTTGAGTACTCGAAATTTCTATAGGCTACATCTTCTACCACCTAGAACAACAAAAGGTTGTTGTCTCCAAACATGCCACCATTTTAGAAAAGGAGTTTCTTATTAAGGAAGATGTTGGCAAGGTGGTAGATCTGGATGAGTGTTCAGAAGGAGAATTAACAGAAGAATATGTGTCATAACCAGTGGAAGAGGCAGAGCATGATATTCCCCAACCAATCATCAGGAAGTCTAGCAGGATTCCTCAAGCCCTTGAGAGGTACTACGGTTTTCTCGCAGACAGAGGGGTCGAGGAAATCATCATAGTTGATGATAACCTTGTTAGCTTCCAGGAAGCCATTCAGAGTAAAGACTCTAAGAAATGGCTCGATGCAATGAAATTCGAAATGGATTCCATGCATGTTAATAAGGTTTGGACCTTAAAAAAGTGCCCAGGCAAACTGTTCCTATTGGCTGCAAATGAATCTTCGAAAAAAAGATCTGTGTAGATGTAAAGATAGAAACGTACAAGGCTAGGTTGGTTACAAAATATTATCGTCAGATTCTAGGAATAGAATATGTCGGAACTTTCTCACCAGTAGCAATGCACACATCTATTTGGATTATACTTGCTATCATGGCCTATTATTGTTGGATCCTGTGGATGGCAAACAACACTAGAAGGGAGGGTTGAATAATGTTGTACAAATATAAGACTTTTTCGTTCGTTAATTAGCACACTATAAAAACCTTATAATGTTCCCTAAGAAACCAAGTAGAGTGATCTACGCTTGGTTCTTGATCAACAAAGTAATCTTATAAAGAATGTTAAAAGAGTGATCATACAGCAGGTAGTCGACTCCCTCAAAGTGGTAGTCGACTCCCATAGAGTTTGAGTGCAAAACTCTGCTGAGCGATGAGATAGTATAAAGATGAAATTACAAGAAATATATCTCTTCATAGCAGAAATAAATAATTGAACTTTGTAATTGTCTAAAAGAGTATGAATTGCAAAGATACAAAGTAATAAGTAAAGTACAGTTGCAAGGAATATAAACAAACTCAAAAAATGCAAACGCAAAGACAAGGATTTTTATCTTGGTTCCCCACAACTTAGGTACGTCCAGTCCCTGATCAATCCGGTACGAGATTTTTCACTATTGCATTAGCAAAACAAGTACCTAACTTCACTCGTTAGGATTTTCCAAACACCTAGCCTTGACCAGGATTTCCAACCACCTAGACTTGTCTAGGATTTTTCCGTCCCTTACAACAAAGAGAATCCACAACTAAAAACAAGTTTCCAACTCACCACAAAAATTAGTGGAGTTTGGATTAAACCCAGAATTCTATAGCCAAAGTAAATATAACAAATGTGTTACGTGGCTAAAAAGAATTCAAATCAATCTTAAGATCACACAAAAATATAAGATGATTCTTTGTGATATTAGATTGTTTGTTTTTCAAAAATCCTTTAAGAATAGAAATTTTAAGAACAATGATTTTAGAAACAACTTTAAAAATAGCCAAACAAAAATTAGATCTCAGAAAAATAATAACTTTAAAATAAAATTGGAGATCATAGACTAAAACAGAATTGGTTATGACGATGAGAGCAAATAGAACAAGAGATCTTTAGAATTTTAGCACAATAGAGAATAAAGAATTTGATTGTCTTGATGTTGTCTTTAGAAATGATCTCAAGGGGTCTATTTATAGGTTTCAAGAGAAGAATTTGAAATTCAAAAAGATTTGTCTTTCAGCTCAAGCAGATATGGAAATTGAGCGAAATCAGGAAGCAGAGTCGTTGGAAAACGACAGCTGGTAGTTGACTCCCTCAAGGTGGTAGTCGACTCCAAGAGAATCTCAGTAGAAGTTCTGCTTCTGACTGGTAGTCGACTCTCTCCTATGATAGTCGACTCCCAGAGCAATTTTCTCTGAATCTCAGCTAGTTGAAAGACGTAATTAACTCCTGGGTGTGCTGGAGGTGGACTACTAGTAATAGATAGAGTAGCTAATTGCTCTCAAGAGTTTAAAAAAGATGTTCAAGATATTTAAAACATTTTGCTTTTGAAATCATTTTGTGAGTGTGTGCGATATCTACTGTGGTTTTAACATAATCTTAAGAGCTCACACACTACACTAAGACAAGACCTTCGTGAAGCTGATATGCTTACTTCTCCTGAATTTGAGTTCCTTCTTCATTAAGCTTGAGCACAAGCTTCATCTTGTGCTTGATGTAGAACTAGCAAATTCGTCTTCGTCTCGAGTGTAGTTTGAGCTTCTTCAGAGTATGCGTAAAGTCACTGTTTGTCGCATAACATGCACATATGAGTTGTAGTGTAGTTAGTACACTAACATAATTTGGTGTGTTCATCATCAAAACAACTTTAGAGGTGGGATTCAATTTCCCATCACTCTCCCCCTTTTTGATGATGACACCCAAATGAAAAATGAAATAAATTAAATGAATATTGACTTAATAAAATAACTTACTCCCCCTGCTTAGATGCGGTACTCCCCCTGCATCAAAGCTGGTTAGCAAAACAATATTCATTCACATTTTTACATTTTATCTTATTTCTCCCCTTTGTCATCAATCAAAAAGATGACACAAAATAACAAAAGTTAATCTTTACTCAATTCTTTTTCTCCCATAATACCCAAATCTCTACGAAGTTTAGAAAATACGTCCTTTTGCAAGGGTTTCGTGAGAATATCTACAACGTGATGTTCAGATGGTACATACTTAGTTCAACATCCTTTCTGACACAGTGATCATCTATGAATCTGTGTCTAATATCAATATGTTTTGTTCTAGGATGAAGAACAAAATTTTTAGTGAGATTAATAGTGCTTTATTATCACAATAAATTACACATGTACACATGTAGATGTATTAACACCATAATCTACTAGGACTTGTTCCATCCAAAGTACTTGAGCACAAGCAAGTCCGGCAGTTATATACTCTGCCTCAGTAGTTAATAGTGAAACTGAACTTTGCTTTTTTGCTAAACCACGAAACAAGGGAATGCCCAAGGAACTGACATGTTCCACTTGTACTTTTCTTGTGGCTTTACAACAAGCATAGTCTGCATCACCAAAAAAAGTTAAATCAAATGTGCTACCTTTGGGATAAAATAATCCAAAGTCAGAAGTGGTTTTAAGATATCTAAATATGTATTTTACTGTTTTAAGATGTGATTCCCTAGGATCACATTGAAATCTAGCACTAGCACATACATTAAACATTATATCATGTCGGCTTGCGGTTAAGTAAAGCAAAGAACCGATCAACCTCGATATGTTTTCTGATCAACCTTTTTACATGCTTCGTCTTTGTCTAAAGAAGTGGATGTTGTCATAGGTATGTTCTTCCCTGATGCGGTTTCCATCCCGAACCTTTTGATCAAGTCTTTAGCATACTTCGTTTGATGAATGAAGATTCCTTCTTTTCCTTGTTTGATTTGCAATCTGAGAAAGTATGTGAGCTCGCCCATATGGCTCATTTCGAATTCTTCCTGCATTAACTTAGCAAACTCTTGACAAAAATCTTCGTTAGTGGATCCGAAAATAATATCGTCTACATAGATTTGGATAAGAATGATATCATCTTGAATTTTCTTAACAAATAGTGTAGTGTCTATTTTTCCAACATTATATCCTGAGTCGATTAAGAATTTTCTTAATCTTTCATACCAAGCTCTTGGAGCTTGTTTTAAGCCATATAATGCTTTATTTAGCTTATACACATATTCTATTTTCTTATCATGTTCAAATCCGGGAGGTTGTTCAACGTAGACTTCCTCCTTTATATAACCATTCAAGAATGCACTTTTCACATCCATTTGGTATAATTTAAGGTTTTATATGATGCAAATGCAAGTAGCATCCAAATATATTCTAGTCTAACAACAGGAGCGAAAGTTTTCTCGAAATCTATATCTTCTTCTTGTGAATATCCCTGTGCCACTAACCTTGCTTTATTTCTTACCACATTTCCATCTTCGTCTAGTTTGTTTCGGTACACCCATTTAGTACCGATGAGTGGACGATCTTTCGGTCTGGGTACTAACTCACATACCTGATTTCTCTCAAATTGTAGAAGTTCTTCTTGCATGGCTTCAATCCATGCTTCATCTGCAAAAGCCTTATCTACCTTTTGGGCTCAATGTTAGAAACTAAAGAAACTTGTGACATGTGTTCTATTTGTGATCTAGTTTTAACACTTGCATCAATATTACCAATGATTTGTGCGTGTAGGTGATGTGTAACTTCAGGAAAGGGTTTTGGTTATGAATTTGAAGTGTTGTGAACAAACATAAGTGTATTATCAAATATATGTGTAGTGAGTATATTATCATCATCAATATGATTGTTATAAGATAGAGATTCATCAAATGTTACATGTAAGGTTTCATCAATGGTTTCTGAACTTTTGTTATAGATTTTATATGCTTTACTACGCAAAGAATAACCGATAAATATGCCTTCATCTGCTTTGGAGTCAAATTTATCTAAGTTATCTTTAGTGTTCAGAATATAGCATTTACAACCAAAAACTCTGAAATAGGATACTTTCAGAATACGTTGGAGCAATAATTCATAAGGAGTCTTTTCAAAGGGTTTTCTAATTAAAACCTTGTTTTGAATATAGCATGCGGTTGCTACAGCTTCTGCCCAAAAGCTTTTTGGAAGGTTGCTTTCACACAACGTTGTTCGTGCACACTGTTGAAGTGTTCTATTTTTCCTTCAACTACTCCATTTTGAGGAGCAGCTCTAGGAAAAGCAAAAGTATGAGAAATGCCTCGTTCTTCACAATTTTTTTTAAAATGTTCATTTTCAAATTCACCATCGTGATCACTTCTTTAAAAAATAACTTTCAAGGAGTATAGTCGTTCAATTCTTTTGAAGAATATTTCGAACTCACGGAAGGAATCATTCTTATGGATTAAGAATAATACCCACGTATATCGAGTAAAATCATCAACTATGACAAATATGTACTTAGAGTCATAAAGAGATGGAGTTCTAGTCGGGCCAAACAAATCCATATGGAGTAGTTCAAGTGGCCTATTTAAGGTAAGAGCTCCAATACTTTTAAATGAACTTTTATGCATTTTGCCAAGTTGACATGAATCACATATTTTATCCAATTTAAAATTAAATTTAGGAAGTCATTGCACCAACTCTTTCCTAAAGATCTTATCCATGTTTTTGATGTTTACATGACCAAAACATCTGTGCCATAGTAACGGATCATTTGTTGAAACAATCAGGCATACATTTGAATCATACTCATTTAATCTAAGCACATACATATTTTCTACTCGCTTACCTTTAACAAGAATGTTTTTCATATCCTTGTCATAAATCAAGCAAGAGTCAAGTGTAAAGATGACTTTCAAACCTTTATCACATAATTGGCTTATGCTTAATAAGTTGTGCTTTAGCCCACTTACCAAGCTTACATCTTTGATGAGTAGCTTCGAAGGATTACCGATGTTACCTATGCCTATAATTTTACCTTTCTTATTGTCTCCAAAAGTTACAGTTCATCCATCATACATTTTTAGAGAGCTAAGAAATTTTGCGTTCCATGTCATGTGTGCGGAGCATCCGCTATCCATTATCCACATGTCCTGAAAGAAGGTACTCGGACACATTTGGTACCTACTTATGATTGGGTCCGATTTGTTAGAAAAGTTTCTATCATTATGTACAATCCTAAGTGTTGGGTATCAAAGAGATATTCATGAAGCATGCGGATATCCTAATGGATGCACATATGGGAGGACTATTCATTAGGAACCCAAGTTCGATTTGAATTTGATTTTCTATGCATATTTTTTTAACATGGTAGAGACATAAATATTCTTTTCATGATTGCTTAAGTATTTTGGTACCCAAATTGTATCATTTGCAAAACTATTTGAACCATGTATATGATGTGCATTTTGTGTAACATAATTGTGGCGAGAAACCTTGTGATAAGAGTTATCATAGTGAACATTATGCTTAGTATTCTTACCATTAATAGAAGCATAATTTTTTGAACAATATTTTGAGCAGGTTCATCATACGAAGTAGATGCACGCGTATAAGATAAGGTAGCTTTTACATTTGGTTTGTTCTTAACCTTTTCAAGTCATAGAACAAGTTCCTCATGTTTGAGCTTACTTGATACTATATCACTTGCAAGAATATTGAACTTATTATTCAGAGTAGAAACATATAATACATGTTCGACTTTCAAAGCGTTATGATCACAGACTAATCTATCATACTTGGCTTTCAAATCTTTATTATCATTACAACATTGTTTTATGGACTCATATTTTTTAGCAAGAGAATCAAATTTGTTCCTGAGATTAGCATGTTCCTCATGCAAAGACTTATGCTTTTTGTCCAAGGTTTTGTGTTTCTTAGTCAATCGTTCATACTCTCTTAGAGATTTTCATATGCACTAGCAATATCAAAGTCAACTTCCTCATCGAAGCTAGAATTACTAACCTCATTTTTGTCGTCTTGACGAGCCAGCATGCACATTTCTTCTCTAAGCCTTTCATCGTTGGATTGGGTTGTCTCCATGGGTGTTTGAATCTCATTTGTCTTTGATACGAATCTTTCATCCAATATGTTGAGGATTTGGTGCGCGGTTTCAGCCTCTTCTACAAGATCTAACATTTTATCAGTTAAACTGATGTAAAGTAAATGCATTACCTTTTTGTTGTTGAAGTAGGCTTCCTCTTGATCAGGATTCCATTGAGTTTGAGGAATGGTTGGAATCTCATATGGTTCTCTAAGGGACCTTGCGTAGTTTAGATCTTGTGCCTTCAAGAAGATCTCCATTCTCCTTCTCCATTGGGGATAGAAGTTGCCGTCAAAGATTGGAGGAGTATGAATGCTGTAGAATGTTGTTGATGCCATCACCTTTGACCTCTCTCGGATACCAAGTGTTGGATCCTATGAATGGCAAACAACACTAGAAGGGGGGATTGAATAGTGTTGTACAAATATAAGACTCTTTCGTTCGATGATTAGCACACTATAAAAAACTTCTAATGTTGCAAAGAAACCAAGTAGAATGATATACGCTTGGTTCTTAATCAACAAAGTAATCTTATAAAGAACAGAGTGATCACACAGCAGGTAGTCGACTCCCTCAAAGTGGTAGTCGACTCCCAGAGAGTTTGAGTGCAAAACTCTGCTACGCAATGAGATAGTATAAAGATGAAATTACACGCATTATATCTCTTCACAGAAGAAATAAATAAATGAACTTTGTAATTGTATAAAAGAGTATGAACTACAAAGATACAAAGTAATAAGTAAAGTACAGTACAGTTGCAAGGAATATAAACAAACTCAGAAAATACAAATGCAAAGACAAGGATTTTTATCCTGGTTCCCCACAACTTGGGTACGTCCAGTCCCCAACCAATCCGGTACAAGATTTTCCAATATTGTCTTAGCAATACAAGTACCTAATTTCACTCGTTAGGATTTCCCAAACACCTAGCCTTGACCAGGATTTCCAACCACCTCGACTTGTCTAGGATTTTCCCGTCCCTTACAACAAAGGGAATCCACAACTAAAAACAAGTTTTTAACTCACCATAAAAATTAGTGGAGTTTGGATTACACCCAGAATTCTATAGCCAAAGTAAATATAACAAATGTGTTACGTGGCTAAAAAGAATTCAAATCAATCTCAAGATCACACAAAAATATATGATGATTCTTTGTGATCTTAGATTGTTTTTTTCCAAAAATCCTTTAAGAATAGAAATTTTAAGAACAAGGATTTTAGAAACAACTTTAAAAATAGCCAAACAAAAATTAGATCTCAGAAAAATAATAACTTTAAAATGAAATTGAAGATCAGATATTAAAACAAAATTGGCTATGACGATGAGAGCAAATAGAACAAGAGATCTTTAGAATTTTAGCACAATAGAGAATAGAGAATTTGATTGTCTTGATGTTGTCTTTAGAAATGATCTCAAGGTGTCTATTTATAGGTTTCAAGGGAAGAATTCAAAATTCAAAAAGATTTGACTTTCAGCTCAAGCAGATATGGAAATTGAGCGAAATCAGGAAGCAGAGTCGTTGGAAAACGACAGCTGGTAGTCAACTCCCTCAAGGTGGTAGTCGACTCTAAGAGAATCTCAGTAGAAGTTCTCCTTCTGACTGGTAGTCGACTCCCTCCTATGGTAGTCGACTCCCAGAGCAATTTTCTCTGAATCTCAGCTAGTTGAAAGACGTAATCAACTCATGGGTGTGTTGGAGGTTGACTACTATTAATAGATAGACTAGCTAATTGCCCTCAAAAGTTTAGAAAAAGATGTTCAAGATATTTAAAACATTTTTCTTTTGAAATCATTTTGTGTGTGTGCGATATCTACTTTGGCTTTAACATAATCCTAAGAACTCACACACTACACTAAGACAAGACTTTCGGGAAGCTGATATGATTGCTTCTCCTGAATTTGAGTTCCTTCTTCATTAAGCTTGAGCAAGAGCTTCATCTTGTGCTTGATGTAGAACTAGCAAATTCATCTTCATCTCGAGTGTGGTTTGAGCTTTTTCGGAGTATGCGTAAAGTCATTGTTTGTCGCATAACCTGCACACTTGAGTTGTAGTGTAGTTAGTACACTAACATCATTTGGTGTGTTCATCATCAAAACCACTTTAGGGGTGGGACTCAATTTCCCATCAATTATGACTACGAAATCTAGCAGATGGATGTAAAACTACTTTTCTAAATGGTGATTTAAAAGAGCAAATTTACATGGCTCAGGAAAAAGTTTTCGAGTTCAATGGGAGAAAATAGAAAGTGTGTAGACTGCATATATCCATTTATGGACTTAAGCAGGCATCAAGGAGCTAGAACATCCGATTTGACTAAACAGTCAAAGAATTTGGATTTGTCAAAAATGAAGATGATCCTTGCGGATCGGATCATCCGTATAGGATAAAAAAGAAACTCCAGATATTTGCTATCTTTCTCTTTGAATGAGATCTCAATTCCAGCTACGGTTTCATTAACTATCTTACATCTAGAATCCCTCTTTTTTCTCCATGCACTTATAAAAAGATCAGTGGCAACTCTTTACTCATCCTCGTATTGTACATGGATGACATTTTTTTGATAGGAAACAATATAGAGATGTTGAACTCTATCAAAGGATGGATGTCAAACTAGTTCTCCATGAAGGACTTATAAGAAGCATCATTCATACTTGGTATGAAGATCTATTGAGATAGATCTAAAAGGATGATAGGTCTCTCCCAGTCCAGGTACATTGATATGGTGCTAAATGGTTTAGCAAGTCAAATAGTAAGGGCAATTTCATACTCACCAATCATGGTTTAACTCTTCCCAACAAGATGTCTCCAAAGACTAACTTGAAGAGAGATAATATGAAAAGGATCCCGTATGCTTGGCAGTTACATCAAATATGTATACTATCATATGTACCAGTTCAGATGTCACTTTTTTACTCTGTGCAATAAGTCGATATTAGTCTGACCCTAGAGAAGAACATTGGAAAGTAAACAAGATTTTTCTCAAGTACTTGCAGAGAATTAGAGATTTGATCTGATCTATATAGGTGAAGAACTCAAAATTGAGGGATTCGTCGACTCTAGTTTTCAGAGTAACTTGGATGGTAGCAAGTCTATATCAGGATATGTTTTTACCATCAATGGAGGGACAATGATCTGGAAGGGTTCCAAGCAAAGCATTGTTACTGATTCGATGTAGGAGGCCGAATATATAGCGACCAATGATGGGACAAAAGAAGTAGTTTGGATGTGAAAGATCCAAACATAGTCTTCGTAGGTATCACCTCATATGTGATATAGAATCGAGGAAGGACATAGAACTCATGCGGGTCTCCACAGAAGATAATTTAGCTGATCCATTCACCAAGGCTCTACCACGTGATCGTCTGGAGAGACTATTGTATAAAAGTGGTATGAGATACCATCATAATTTGGCCTGAGTGCAAGTGAGAGATGTTGAGATATGTATGCCCTCGAGGCCAATTAACTGTAATGGAACATCTTGTTCAAAATGATAGTATGCTATTTGGTACCATTTACTTGAGTATGTTTATTTGTCTACAGTAATACTTAGATAAAGTCTTGAGACTTAATGCGAGGTCAAACACCACTTTTGGTTAAACAGGCCAGCCTAGCCAAGCCTGTAGTTAGAGAGCTTACCACAAGAAAACCCACTACACTAAGAAAGACCTAGGGGTGAGGTTCATTGAATATTCTCGATGGTCGCACTCCTTTCTTTTCTTTTAGTGTTCTCTTCAAATAAAAATGAAGTCTTGGATTGGAGTCAAGTAGGAAATATCTATCAGGTATCACTCTTGCCAGTAATCGAAATGAGGATCACGATCATGCAAACTGTTTTGACCGTCTGAAGCATGAGTCTAAAACTGTTCATAGTCGTAGATGCATCGAGATAGGACATTGATGCATCAGTTAGCCTATAGTGTTTTCTGTCTTCACCAATGTTGGTGGCGATGATCTCATGATCATTTGATTTGGAAAAATCGGAGATGATACTTAGGTGCTCATTGGAGAATGGGTTCACTGAACGATCCAATGAGTGCTGCTTCAAGGAATGCACATACAAAACTGTCAATGGTAGCTCTTAGTGATGATAGGCAAGCTTGTCCTCTGACTTGAGGTCATTATACGAGCCTGTGCGTGAATGGTGTCACTTTGATATTTGACATAGCTTCAAGGAAATGCATGTCGAAAGGTATTAGGTTGGATGGAACTTGAAGCATACGAGAGGAGTAGTGGCCAGGATAGGATTCGTCTCTCATTTTATGGGGAGTTAGTGTCGCAGAGTTAGTACGGTCCTTAGCAGAAATCCTTGGCCCATGTGTGTTGGATATGATCCAACAAAGACAAGCTAAGATTGAACAATACATATCAGATCGTGAAGCTATTAGGAGTTGACAGTCAACCATACCATAGGCTTTACGGAGACATAGTGATGACAAAGGGATTAAAACTACGGAATTCATCATTGACATATCCAGAGGTAGTCTTGACAACACTCATGTCAAGGCACAGACTATATAATGATGATATTAAACCAGAGATGGTAATTGCTACTTGCAGTCACTGTCGTCTGGGGCTATGGGTCCTACCTATAGTAGGGTCGGGCTGTAGGGTCTCACAAAGGCTAAGATCCTAGTCCAGGTAATAAGAGATAAAATGTCCATGCATAAGATGCATGTGAACTGAAATGGTCTCAAACTGTTTGCGAAGGGGATTTCGGTCACATAGGATGTGACGCAAAAACCGAGCCTATCCAAATAGCATAGAAAACCCAAAACAGGGTCCGGTCATACCCGGACCCTGCTGCAGTAGCCCGAGCACACTCAGGCTAGCCCAGTCTTATGGCTCGGGCTAAGCCTGAGCTTTAGGCTCAGGCGTGCCTGAGCTGCTTTTGCTCGGGCTTGCAAAAGCCTAAGCATGGCTCGGGCTACACCCGAGCACATCTCGGGCTACACCTGAGCCATCATGAGTGCGACTTGAGCGCATGCTTGGATGTAACCCAAAGGTGGGCTCAATTAGTTTTGGGTCGTTGGTTTAGGGCAACTTTGACATCGGATTTCGAGGGTTAAACGATCTCAGAATTGGTTGATGTCAGTTTCTATGTATTTTCTGTATGAAGATTTTCAAAATGATATATCATTTGGCTTCTAAGATTTATTGGAGAGGGATAAACAATTGCTCAACGTTAAGCCCTAAAAGGGGAAAAATTGAGTTAAAAGTAATTCTCTTTTTAGTACCACATCGGATGTGTTACTGACGTGCATTTATATTTTATATATTCACGCACGTCTTCTCTGTAATTTCCCGTCGTTTTTCGTTGTTTCGAATCCATTCCCTTGTGTTTTCTAGTTCCTTTTTACTTTCGTTGTGTTTGTATGCTTTTACAGGATATTGCTAGCGCAGGGGACATACAAGGCCAACATCATGAGCCCCCGGAGTAACGGGAGGTGTCGTACGAGATCCTGAGAACCAATCATCAAGATAAACCACGTATCAGCTCTCAACGTGGACAGACCCACTCGATTGGTTCATGTGGTCGTATCAGTCCCGAGGAAGAAGCAACTCCACCCGATCGGTTCAGTGATTGGGTGGATGTGACACAGACGCTGTTTTAAGAGCCAAAGTTCACTCGATCGGTTGACTTGTCAACCGATTGGATCACCTGTAGCAGCTGCTTCCCCATGCTCGAGAATTCGAAGACTTACCCGATCGGTTCAGCGATCGGGTGAGGTTTATCAGAAGCTGAAGACCAAATTTCCTGTCGTTTCACCCGATCGGGTGAACGTCTATTTTTGTCTTTTAGTGGGAATATTCTTTGGCATCTTACCAAAATGTATAAATAGAGCTAGGTTTTCCCAAAAAATCCCCATTTTAAAGCTATTTTTAGAGATTTTGGCTGCTCTGAATTTATTTCTATTTGTAAGTTCTTCGATCGCTCTAATATTTTAATATTGCATTTATACTACTATTTGCTACAGTAATCTATTGCATGATTTCCATTTTGATGGCTATAATCTATTTTACTGCATTCCATACCATGATTAGTGAGTAGTTCTTCAATCTGGGACATTGGTGGAAGCCCCTTCGTGAGTTCTCCCTAGAATGGCCTTAGGATTAGGGATTCGATAGGATATATGGATTTAGATGGTTACGCGGGGGCGTTTCATTGTCATTGGTGGGAGAATGACCACATTTGACCGTCCGGCCAAGGGGAAATAAAACGGGAGTTTGATTCTATAGCCACAGCTCACCCCCCTAGCGTAGACATTGATTCCTCGCGCGTAGGAATGGCTTGGATGCGAGCTTAGTGCTCCTGGAGTCGGGCGGTGTTGAACATGGAAATGCCCACCGTCCGAACCCGGGTAGACCTAGTGTATCATCCTGGGCATCGACCGGAATATCAAGCTCATGGGATGCTAGGTACCACTATTAGAGGCAACGTCTCACCACTAAACCCTAGATTCCGATCACATTTATATCCTTTGGTCGTAATAGTGAGAACTCATGATAGGGCGGAAGCCAAAGTCCTAGTTTACCTTTTCATCTCTTATACCTTTTCCATTAGTTTACTATCGTGACATCCAATAAGATATTAGGCTAGCTCGCCCACCGGGTGCTCCGGTTCTTGATTGTTCACGAGCACAACACACGCCTTCCTGTGATTGACCCCCAAGCCACACATCGACACCGTGTGCTTGCAGTTTACAAATTCTAATCATTGTATCCCCGTCTTGATTTGAGTGCCAAACAGACGGACGGTCAAGCTTTATGGCGCCGTTACCGGGGAGGCAACGTGCTTGTTACATTTAGGACCCTGCTATCCCTGAGACTAGCTCACATCCTTGTCGGGGAATTTTCACCCTCGCCACCATTATTATCATTTCTATATTCTTTTGTGCCACTGATATTTTTCTTCAGGTATTTATATTTGATGATCTGGTATTATGGATTATACTATTTGGACCACAGGTTTCGATCAGGGTGCTCATATGGGAGAATACTATTTTGATCAGAGTGCTCAGACGGGAGGATATTTTTTGATGGCATGCATGCTTCCATGTGGACCACAGATTTTGATCAGAATGCTCAGACGGGAGATCACCTTCTTGATGAGATGCTTGCACAACAGGTTGAAATGCAAGCCAGGATTGAAATGGGTGATTTTTAATTGGAATTGGTGAAAAGAGACCCTGAAATCGATGCGCTCATGCTTAAGGTTGGAATGATTTCCAAGGATATCAGTTCTGCTTCTTCATCTTATAGGCAAGAATCATCGCCAGTCATATTACCAGAGCCAGAATGTGCCATCGTCGATCCCACATCCTACGATACAGCTATTGCATATGAAGAGTGGATGGATGAAGAGGCAGTGAAGGAAGCAGGAATTGAGTCATATGCGTCGTCAGATGAGGACATTTCGGAACTTATTGGAGGGCCTCTTAGAGTCAGTGAGGTTCACCGGTTCAGTTAGCGTTACAGCAGGCGATGCGTTTGAGCTACGCTTTGCAGATTTTGTTATGAACCATGTTTCGGCTGCAGGAACAATTAAGGAAGACATCCATGTCAGTCTTGAGGTGGATAGAATACATTTTTGGATTGCTTGCAGGCATTCTCCTCCATATGATACATCCCCACAAGTTGACACACATGAGCAGCCAGCATCACCATTCCAGAGAGAGCCTGCATTGATAGTTGATGAGGAGGCAAAAGAGCACCATGTGGAGTGGGATCATGCTTTTGAGGAGGCCTTACACACAGAGCCAGAGCTTATTGACGAGGAGGTCGTGCATCGAGACAAGGACACAGCCATTCATGAGGATCTCGAGCACTACCCTCCTCCATCAGAGCTTCCGCAGCTACCTCATCCTTCCACTGATGCCGAGGACTATCCCACAGAGCTTACTACTCCCACCCGGGGAAATATTTTTACCCAGGGAGATATTTATTTTGATTCAGATATTTTGACACATCGTACCTTTTGCATCACACGTACGATTATGTATCAGAGGTATGCTTGGATGTGTCATATCTAAACGAACCTATCGAGAAAGTCCACACCTATGATCCAGATTTACCTGAGCAGCTGATAGGGGACACCACGGAGATAGCTATCACAGCACAAGATGATATTGAATCATTTACAGGGAAGTATCGTCCACCGCCATTTATTTCATATATTTCTATAGACGATCCTCTTTGGAATACTTTTATTATGAGGGCGAAATTTTTGCAGCGAACTGATGCATCTCTGCAGGGTACAGGTGGAGTCCTTGTGGGAATGTTGGAGGCTGCATTGCCAGAGTCCGCAGGTGTTCGGGGAGACACGCACCTGGCAGAGCCACGGAAGGAGCAGTTGGAGCAGATGCATGTACCGACAAAGATAGTGGATCTGCCTTTTGCTATATGTGACATAAATCCAGTAGTGTAGCAATAACGTAAAATTTTATGCTTTCAATAAACGCGAATCCTCTCGACAGCGAGAGATCTGCCTTTTTGTGTATTTTTCATGTTTTTCCTGTTTCTTTGTCGGTGCGTACTTCCCTCTCATCTTTCGTTGCCCTCCCGCATTTAATCATATTGCATTGAGGGCAATGCAACGTTCAGCTTGGAGGAGTCGTACTATGTGCATCAGTCGTGTCTTTTTCACCATTTTTGAGTTGTTTTCGTCATGTTTTTCTTTTTTTTCCTTCCTTTTATTCTCCCTCTCCTAGAGATGACCCCGCATGATGAAACTGCCACTCAACCACACACACACTTAGCTAAGCAACGATAACTATCCTCACTAACCCTAGGAAGCTGAGTTCTATTGCATTTTATGTTCTGTGGGTTCACTTTGCTATTTGTGTTGAGTTGTGTGTTGTGACTACCTAGTTGGTGTGTTTCTAGGTCGTGATTTTCTTTTTTATATGCCTATCCTTGGATGACCACTAAACTATCATGCTTAAATTTCGAATATGCGGTATATTGCCTCTAATTTCTACTTCATTATGCATGAATCATCTATATATTTACGCTTCAATTCGCATGTGTCAGGACTCTACCAATAGGACTAGGATAACCCATGTTGCTTAGGCTCTGATCCGCGAAAAATTTCCTTTTGCACAAGTTTTTAGAATTCGAATTCTTTTTTGTTTTACTTGGTACAGATCCCCTCGTCGTGTACTTTACTTCCACTTGGGAGAGTACACAATTTTTCCACTTACCAGCGTATCGTTCTCTCGCTTTTGGAGAATGCGCATTATCCCACTTCTACAAAAAAAAGAGAAGGAAAAAGAAAAATCAAAAAGAAAAAAAGAGAGAAAAGAAAGAATATGTATAGCTTAAATCCAAAAAAATACAAATATCCAAAACCCCAAAAAATTTTCTATTGTGAATATTACTCCTACCGCCATGAATAAAGGGAAGGCGAGAATTTGCACCAAGTGCTCTCCTCCACCCCTACTCAACCCCTCTCGTTTTCGAACACACTTGGCATAGGAGCTTTCTAGCAATCATCTTGGCAATCGTGCGGCGATTTTCTAGTTTCTAGCAGTAGAGTCCCTGACACATGACATGTTTCTATTCTTACTCTATTCTCATGCATGCTTGAACTATTATTCACCGCTAACTCGAATTAATTCGATATTTGGGTCATTCCGTGGATATGTGTATATGGAGCTTGATTGCATGATTTAGATAGCAACACCGTCGGCTAGCTCACAACCACACTCACTTGTGCTTCACCGCGTGGACCCACGACACAAGTAGGAACTTGAATTCCTGGTCTTAGTGTTATGCCTCTCGCGTGCTTGCTTAGTGCATTGTGTTTGTTTCCGATTGGCTCTAACTGGTAATCTAGGATTTCCTTTTCTTTTTTAGTTTCTTTCTTTCTATTTTCCCCTCTGAGCTTCTATTCTCACTCATCTTCCTCGAGGACAAGGAAGGGTTCAACTTGGGAGATTTTGACGTGCGTTTATATTTTATATATTCACGCACGTCTTCTCCATAATATCCCGTCGTTTTTCGTTGTTTCGAATCCATTCCCTTGTGTTTTCTAGTTCCTTTTTTACTTTTGTTGTGTTTGTGTGCTTTTACATGATATTGCTAGCGCAGGGGACATACAAGGCCAACATCATGAGCCCCCGGAGCAACGGGAGGTGTCGCACGAGATCCTGAGAGCCAATCATCAAGATAAACCACGTATCAGCTCTCAACCGATCGGGTGGACAGACCCACCCGATCGGTTCATACGGCCGTATCAGTCCCAAGGAAGAAGCAACTCCACCCGATTGGTTCAGTGATCGGGTGGATGTGACACAGACGCTGTTTTGAGAGCCAAAGTTCACCCGATCCATTGACTTGTCAACCAATCGGGTCACCTGTAGCAGCTGCTTCCCCATGCTCAAGAATTCAAAGACTCACCCGATCGCTTCATCGGGTGAGGTTTATCAGAAGCTAAAGACCAAATTTCCCGTCGTTTCACCCGATCGGGTGAAGTCTCACCCGATCGGGGTGAACGTCTATTTTTGTCTTTTAGTGGGAATATTCACTGACATCTTGCCAAATGTATAAATAGAGCTAGGTTTTCCCAGAAAAAATCCCCATTTTAAGCTGTTTTTAGGGATTTTGGCTGCTCTGAATTTATTTCTATTTGTAAGTTCTTCGATCCCTCTAATATTTTAATATTGCGTTTATACTACAATTTGCTACAGTAATTTATTGCATGATTTTCATTTTAATGGCTATAATCTGTTTTACTGCATTCCATACCATGATTAGTGAGTAGTTCTTCAATTTGGGACATTGGTGGAAGCCCCTTCGTGAGTTCTCCCTAGAACGGCCTTAGGAGTAGGGATTCGATAGGATATAGGGATTTAGATGGTTACGCAGGGGCGTTTCATTGTCATTTGCGAGAGAAAGACCGCCTTTGATCATTGGGCCAAGGGGAAATAAACCGAGAGTTTGATTCTTTAGCCACGGCTCATCCCCCCTAGCGTAGACATTGATTCCTCGCGCATGGAAACGGCTTGGATGAAATGTCGGGAGCAATCATTGCGAGCTTAGTGCTCCCGGAGTCGGGCGGTGTTGGACATAGGAATGCCCACCGTCCGAACCCGGGTAGACCTAGCGTATCATTCTGGGCATCGATCAGAATATCAGGCTCATGGGATGCTAGGTACCACTATTATAGGCAACATCTCACTGCTAAACCCTAGATTCCGATCACATTCCTATCCTTTGGTTGTAATAGTGAGAACTCATGATAGGGCGGAAGCCAAAGTCCTAGGTTACCTTTTTTATCTCTTGCACCTTTTCCATTAGTTTACTATCGTGACATCCAACAAGAGATTAGGCTAACTCGCCCACCGGGTGATCCGATTCCTGATTGTTCATGAGCACAACACACGCCTCCCCGTGATCGACCCCCAAGCCACACTTCGACACAGTGTGCTTGCGGTTTACAAATTCTAATCCTAGTATCCCCGTCCCGATTTGAGTGCCAAACGGACAGGCGGTCAGTTACTGATATGAAGACTCTGCTCACCCTATAAATATGGGTCCACCCCTTCCTCCAAACTTACACCAAGTCGCGATCAAGAGAGTGATTGCAGCATAATATTACATTATTTCCCCTCATTGGACCCCAATTTGTGCATACATTAGTGCTAAAAGAGCTCTAGTATAGTCATAATCAGAAAATATTATTAAATTAGAGATTAATCTCATAGCTTGCACAACTATTAATTTTTGTAAACTAATTTGTGCTTCTTCATATTTTTTAGGAGTAGAGCTCGAGCCCAGGAGTCCAATGACCATTTATTCAGATTTTTCAAAGCTCGGGGGAATTTTCTACAAATTTTATAAAGCAAAACAGTTCAAAAGATTAAAGAAAAAAGATTAAAGAAGAAGAAGAAGAAGAAGAAGAAGAAGAATAATAATAATAATAATAAACGCGGGGCACAGATTCAAATTCGAACCGGCAACCCACGATCGCGCATGCGCGCACTGTGACAGCAACGTGCAGGGCCACGTGGCAACCATCTGTGGCCCACGCCCATGATCGATGGCCAGATGCGCCAGCACCAGTTCGGATCCAGCTGAGAAGCGTTTTGGGTGGGATTTCTTAGTGGATTTTGACCGAATTCAGCTCTAAACCCAATAAGGATGTAAAGCCTATAAATACGAGGTTTTCTTGAGCTTTTTAGATCAGATTTGAGTTGTGTTTTCTCCTGTGTATTCCTAAGTTTATAGAGAGCGTTGTGAGAGAGTTTTATAATATTTTTAGAAGAAGAAGAAGGTGTTTCAATTGCTAAGAAAGGAGGGTGTAATTGGTGATATCTCTTTGAACTCATTTGTTTTCTTTCAAGTTTCTTTTCCTTTGAATAAAATCATGGTTATTATATTTATAATCTCTATTATTTTCAATATGAGCAGTGAGATTTTGATTGTACATGGTATGGCATAGTTAGGAGATGTGATTTATGCTAGTTTGGTTGAATCTTTACACTTTCAAAGTACACGATGTTAAAGTTATTATCTTTGTTTTTAAATATTCTCTTTCATCTTCCAAAAGATTTTGAATTGGTTGATGATCACCCTACAAGGGTGAAATTTGATCTTCCCAAAAGGAAGTGTCATGTTTAATTTTATAAAGATCATTGTTTTAACAATAACTTTTATCATTATCGTGCTTAAACCCTACGAAGCATCTTCTGATGACTTTCTCCCAAAAAGAGGTGTCATTGAGTTATCTCTATTCAACCAATCTATCGTAAATCATGGATCCTAATAAAACCATATCATGTGCATACTTCTCATAAATATTTTCAAAAAACAAAAACAAAAACGTCCTTTGCTCACTTTTCCATTAACTTAAAAACCGTATCCAAAACCATTAAATCATCATTCAAAGTAGTTAGCTTCTCTACGATTATTCTCATTTGATTTGGATTTGTGGTTACAATAAGACTTCTTCCGAGGATACGATATCAAGATTCTCATATCTTTACTACTTGCACGAACTCTTACGCTTGAGAGTAGCACAATTTGGAGGCAATCAAATTTTTGACGCCATTGTGGGGAGAACGGGTTGCTACCACAATTTATTTCATTCAGAGGACCTTCGCTGAGATCTTTCCACTTTACTGTTCATATATTTTTGTTTTTCTTTCTCCATCATAAAAACCCATAAAAATTAGAATATATTTAAATAAAAAAAGAACTTGTGCTTGAAATTGGTTTATGTGGCATATGACTACTAGGACACGGAGGCTAACTAGACGCTTTGAAATGGCTAAAAATAATAATAACACTGATGAAAACACTAGTAAAAACAATGAAAATAATTTGCAACTTGGAGTTCCTAGAACTTTAAAAGATCTTCTCAGACCCACTAGAACTAGCACAGCTTCATGCTTTGTCTTACCCACTAATGCAAATTCTTTTAATTTCAAACCAGGGGTAATCCTACTCTTACCCACCTCTCAAGGGATGTACAAGGAAAACCCTTATCTTCAAATAAAACGATTTGAGGAAGTGTGCTTGACATGTTTTGATGGAAAGATTAGTGAGGACACGATATATCTTAAATTGTTTCCATTTTCACTAAAAGATAAAGTTAAAAACTGGTTAAATGCCTTACCACCACGTTTTATCACTACATGGATTGAATTGCAAGCTTAGTTCTTAAAGAAATTCTTTCCTATACACAGACACATGGATTGAAAAGACAGATCATGAACTTTGTCCAGAAAAGCGAGAAAACATTCTATCAAGCTTTCAAAAGGTTCAATGAGCTACTGCTAGCATGTCCACACAATGGCTTCGATAAAAGCAGGATTATTGGCTTCTACTACGATGGACTGCAACCCCAGATGAAACAATTCGTAGAAATGATGTGCAATGGGGTATTTTTCGATAAAGATCCAAACGAAACTTGGACCTACTTGGAGGAGATAGCAGAGAATGCATAAACATGGGACACTACTTCAGAGTATGATAGGGGAAGCATCTATGTACCTTCATAGGCATCACGTGGAGGAATATACAATTTGAAGCCAGGAGATGCATTGGAAGCAAAGATGGAAGCATTGATTACAAACAAGCTTCAAGCTCTCAATTTGAAAGGAGCCAAAGGAGTTGAGATTGAGCAGAGTTATGCACTTTGCGATGCTGGTGGCCATGATACCAGTACCTGCCCCCACACTTCCAGCTTTGAAGAGAATGTTGAGTAATCCAACGGAGGTGAACCAAGTATCCACCAACTACCAAGGTTTCAATTCCAATAATTGGGCGTGGAACGATAATCCTAACTTAAATTTGGGCCCCCAACAACAACAACAACAACAAGCTCTTCCTCCCTTCAGACAACCACAATTCAACAAATACCAAGAGGGAACCAAAGGATGGATCAAGAGCCAATGCAACAACCACAGATGCAACCATTTGGAGATGCGCTTCAGCAGCTTATTCAACTGGAGCAAGCCCAAATGCAACAACAACAGGATCAATTCCAGGCTCAACAGACCCAAAAGCAACAGATGAGCGAAAGCTTGGTTATGCTTATAATGACTTTGGAGAAAGGTAAGCTACCATCACAACCATTTCCTAATCCTATTATGAGCTCATCTTCTTCTGTGAGTAACAATATAAAGCCTTGCCAAGCTGTAACCACACTCAGGAGTGGGAAAGAAATTCAAAAACCTGATCCACCAAGCAACGAACCTGAACAAGGGGATGAGATTCAATGGCAAGAAGATGTGCAGGAGGAGAGCACAAACGATGACCTGAACAATAAATTTATTGAAGAGGAAGAGCCCACACCATATGTACCTTCAGCACCATTCTCGCAATGGCTACTTCAAACGAAAAAAAGATAAGTATCAATCTGAGATTCGTGAAATTTTTTCAGAAGTGACAAATAAATATTCCATTGCTTAACGCAATCAATCAAATCCCTGCATATGCTAAATTTGTAAAAGACCTTTGCATAATTAAACGAAAGTTAAATGTGAAGAAAAAGGCATTTTAACTGAACAGGTTAGCTTCATAGTGCAACAAAACACACCACCAAAATTTAGAGATCATGGATCACCCTTCTTCACTTGTACTTTAGCACTAAAAAGATTGGAAATGCTTTATTGGATTTAGAATCTAGTATACCATATCCCATTTTCACACAACTTGGGTTAGGGGAGCTAAAACCAACATCTGTCATATTGTAATTAACTGATAGGTGTATTAAAGTTCCAAAGGGATGTATTGAAGATGTCCATGTCCAAGTAGACAAATTCTATTACCATGCAGACTTTATAGGCCTAGACATCCAAGGACCCCAAGCTACAAATTCTACTCCAATCATCCTTGGTAGACCTTTCATTACAACATGTAATGCTCTAATCAATTGTAAGAATGGTCAATTAAAAATCACTTTTTGAAACATGTCGTTAGACTTGAACATTTTAATACTTGTAAGCTTCCAAGTGTGGATGATGAAGTTTAAGAGGTAAACATGATTGACTCATTGGTGGATGATTACATTGTCTCTGAATTTGATGGTGATACTACAATTGTGGAGGATACTAATGACATCTCTTTTGTGCAGAAAAATGTGAAGGAGCTCAATGCGATATGGGAGCCTATATTCAAGGCCTTGCCAACACATACATCAACTCAAAAGCCATCTCAAATGGAGGATCCAAAACCTGAACTCAAGACGCTTCTTGAATTTCTCAAGTATACCTTTCTTGGAGATGAAAACAGCTTTCATGTGGTAATATCGTATAAACTCTCTTTAGAACAGGAAAGTTCTTTAATTGAAGTTTTGAAAAGGCACGAGGGGCTATTGGTTGGTCCATTGCTGATATTAAGGGAGTTAGTCCCATTGTATGCATGCATCATATTTACTTGGAAGATGACGCCAAACCTACTAGAGAAATGCAACGAAGATTAAACCCCACATTAAAAGAAGTAGTGAAAGGCGAGATTTTGAAATTATTGGATGCAGGTATCATATACCCAATTTCTGACAACAAATGGGTTAGTCCCATCCTGGTTGTATCGAAAAATTCTAGCCTCGCTATGATTAAAAATGAGAGTAATAAACTTATCCCTGTTAGAACCACCACAGGATGAAGGATATATATAGATTATAGGAAGCTGAACTCCAGAACTAGGAAAGACCACTTCCTTCTACCATTCATTGACCAAATTTTAGATAGAGTGGCTGGACATGAGTACTATTGCTTCCTAGACGGTTACTCAGGTTACTATCAGATTGAGATTGCACTAGAGGATCAGGAGAAAACGACTTTTACTTGTCCTTTTGGTATTTTTGCTTTTAAGAAGATGATGTTTGGTCTCTGTAATTCCCCTGCTACTTCTCAACGATGTATGATTAGTATTTTTGATGATATGGCTGAGAAAGTTGTGGAGGTATTCATGGACAAATTTTCTGTGAATGTTAGCTCTTTTCATGATTGTTTAGCTAACTTGGCTAGTGTTCTTGACAGGTGCATTGAGAAAAACCTCCTATTGAATTGGGAGAAATGTCATTTCATGATCACTGAGGGCGTTGTCCTTGGTCATGTAGTTTCAAAGGAGGGAAGTTAAGTAGATAGAGCCAAGGTAGCAGAAATTGAGAAGCTACCAAGTCCCAAGTGTGTGAGGGACATCAAATCATTTCTTGGGCATGCAGGATTTTATAGGTGATTTATTAAAGATTTCAGTGCCATTTCTTGCCCTCTTTGCAACTTTCTCACTTATATGGATTTTAATTGGACACCTGAGTGTCAACAATCTTTTGATACTTTAAAGAAGTTGCTAATTTCTTCTCACATTTAGTTGGTTCCAGATTGGTCCCTACCATTTGAGATCATGTGTGATGCTAGCAACTACACAGTTGGCGCAGTGCTTGGACAATGGAAAGACAAGCAACCAGTGGTTATTTTCTATGCCAGCAAAACAATGAACGATTCTCAAAGGAACTATACGACCACAGAGAAAGAGTTGTTGGTTGTAGTGTTTGCCTTGGGAAAATTCAGGAGCTATATTTTGGGATCTCCTATCTTGATTTACATAGACCACTCTACTTTGAAATATTTACTGTCTGAAAAAGATGCTAAACCTCGACTAATACGATGGATTTTATTGTTGGAGGAGTTCAATGTCCTAATCAAGGACAAGAATGGTGTGGAGAATTTAGTAGCTGACTACCTATCACAATTGACAGTCGGCCTTGATTAGGCAGATGTACCCTTGGAGGACTCTTTTCCTGATGAGTATCTTTTTAGCATCTCCACATTGCCATGGTATACGGATATAGTCAATTATTTAGTGACTGGTAAGACCCCTGAAACTTGGTCATTTCAAGACTCTAAAATGTTCAAGAACGAGGTAAAATAATTTTTCTTTGATGATCCATACCTCTATAAATATTGTAGTGACCAAATTGTTAGAATTTGCAACCCAGACCATGCGATAGGTAGTGTGATACAATTTTGCCACGATGGGAGGTGTGGAGGACATCTTTCTGCAAATAAAACTATGGCTAAAATCTTGCAATGTGGCTTCTATTGGCCAACCATGTTTAAGCATATCATTCGGTATTGTAAGACATGCATTCCATGCTAACAGTTAGAAGGAATTACTAGGCAAAACATGATGCCATTAAACCCCATTCCAGATATATAAATATTTGACTGCTGGGGTATAAATTTCATGGAATCTTTCTCACCTTCATTTGGATATGCTTATATCTTGGTTGCCATTGATTATGTTTCTAATGGGTGGATGCTATTTCTTACAGGTTGAACGATACTTCAATCGTGCTCAAATTTCTCAAGGAGAATATCTTTTCTAGGTTTGGAGCACCCATGGCCTTAATCAGTGATGGAGGGTCTCACTTTTGCAACCGCTTGTTCGCTAATCTAATGAAAAGATTTGGGATCACGCACAAAGTCTCCACTCCATATCATCCCCAAACCAATGGTCAAGAAAAGCTGGCGAATAGAGAGATTAAAGGGATCCTACAGAAGACGGTGAATCCATCAAGGAAAGATTGGAGCTTGTGCTTACCTGAAGCTTTATGGGCATACATGACGGCATACAAGACATTTTTAGAGGTGTCTCCTTATCTTCTAGTCTTTGGAAAGTTTTCTCATTTATCTGTTGAGTTGGAGCATGATCTTATTGGGATATTAAGAAATTGAACTTTGATATCGATTCCTCTTTTACCTCTTACAGGTTACAGTTGTTGGAGCTAGAAGAGCTAAGGAGAGATGCCTACGACAACGCTAAGATATGCAAGGAAAGGATGAAGTCTGTTCATGACAGAATGATCTTTAGGAAAGAACCATGCCAGGCCAAAAGGTTCTTCTCTACAATTCCAGGCTCCACATCTTCCCTGGGAAACTTCGCTCTAGGTGGTTGGGGTCTTTTATCGTCAAAGAAGTTTTTCCACATGGAGCGGTCCTATTGTTGAATGAGAAAGACAGAAGTGAGTTCAAGGTGAATGGTGAACGATTTAAGCATTTTCATGAACCTTAGACCAAGGAGGCGAGCACCATCAACCTCATGGACCCACCTTCGGGTGGCAACTAATCAGGTGTTTTCTCTCCATGCCTACTCTCCCTTACATTGAGGACAATGCTTAGTTTAAGTTAGGGGGAGAGTATAGATTTATTAGGATTATTATTATTTTAGACATTTTGTCTTCTTTTTCTCATCTTTCGATTTTTTTCATTCACATCTTCTTTTTAAATTTTTTAGACTTTTCTTTATTTAAAAAAAAGTGAAAAAATGAGTCAAGAGTGTCACTAATAATTTTGTTTTTCCTAGAAATGAACCTTCTACAATAAAAATTCTGATATTTATTCATCAATGTACACATGGGATTCATTTTTTCCCCATTATTATTGATAACTTCAATCTCATATTCTTAATATTCAAGTACTCAAGGAACTTTCTTTTGCTATATATCTTAAGACTGGAAATGTTTGAACCTTTGATGAAACGATTTATTATGAAGTAATGTATTATATACTTTCAATGGAACACACCCAGGTTCATACATCACTAGTTCATCAATTAATTGAAGCATTGCTTATTCGATTGCTATTTGCATGCTTGTTATGAAATTGGGTAAATGGATTACACTGCTTTTTGATATGATTAAGATAGCCCGTCTCTTGATATAATCTAGTTGAAGAATTATCTTCCTAAGCTAATCATGCACATATTGAAAAATGAGTGAAACGAGTGAATTACAAACATTCTTTCTCCACCAAATCTTTAAATTCTCTACACGACACTGGATTTTTTTTTCCTGACCATGCTTTATCCACATCCTCTTCCCAAACACCACTACAATTTCTAAATTGCTACAAAATCAAATTCCAAGAGTCAAAGACTCAAAAGCAAGTCAAATTCCATGGAGCTATATATCCAAAGAAAATGCAAATTGCATACCAAAAGATCCTACAAACAAAAAAAGGGAAAAGTTCGAGCCAAAACAAAATTGTTGGGAAAACCAAATCCAAAACTTCCATACCAACCATGGATGTAAAAACACCAAGCTAAGCAAGCTTGGGGGGAAATCCAGTGATAAAATGAGTGAGATGACATTAGAGTGGATGTTATGCATGAGCGACGAAGTTAAATAATTCCAAAACTTAATGATAGATTGAGATTTGGGTAATTTCTTATGAATTGAGATTGGCATGTGTACATCATAATACCATTCTATTCTTTATGCCTGCTTTGCATGATACTTATCTATGTTTCAGTTAGAACTCTTGATTGAAAGGTGATTGATCTGTATATCATATGTTATGGAGTAATATAAAGTAAAGTTAAGCCGATTTCTTGACCTTTTGAAAGATACTTGTTCTTCATCTTTAACCCATGAGTACTAATTTTTTATGAGCTTGGAATAATAATAGTAGTGTGTGGACTCTTTATTTGTGTATATTGATAAATAAATTGATATTTGAGAGGGTGATCTATGAGCTTTCCTCCTTTGGGTTATTCTTCTTCTTCATATCACATATCGCTCTTTTTGCTAGAGACTAGCAAAATGCTAGTTGGGAGGTGTGATTGGAGCATAATATTACATTATTTCCCCCTTATTGGACCCCAATTTGTGCATACATAAGTTCTAAAAGAGCTCTAGTATAGTCATAATCAGAAAATATTATAATATTAGAGCTTAATTGCATAGTTTGCACAACTATTAATTTTTGTGAACTAAAGTGTGCTTCTTCATATTTTTCAGAGTAGAGCTCAAGCCCACGATTCCAACGGCTATTTATTCGGATTTTTCGAAGCTCGGGGAAATTTTCAACAAATTTTAGAAAACAAAACAGTTCAAAAGATTAAAGAAATCATAATAATAATAATATAACAGAAAAGAAACGAGTAGCCGCCGGTTCAAATCCGAACCGACAACCCACGAGCGCGCATGCGCGCGCTGTGAGCGACAACGGGCGGGGCCACATGGCAGCCATCTGTGGACCCTGCCTGTGATCAATGGCCAGATGCATAGTGCCAGTTCGGATCCAGCTGAGAAGTGTTCTGGGTGGGATTTCTTAGCGGATTTTGACCCGATTTCAGCTCTAAACCCAATAAGGATGTAAAGCTTATAAATACGAGGTTTTCTAGAGCTTTTAGATCAAATTTGAGCTGTGTTTTCTCCTGTGTATTCTTGAGTTTATAGAGAGCATTGTAATAGAGATTTATAAGATTTTTAGAAGAAGAAGGTGTTTCAATTGCAAAGAAAGGAGGGTGTAATTGGTGATATCTCTTTGAACTCATTTGTTTTCTTTCAAGTTTCTTTTCCTTTGAATAAAATCTTGTTTATTATATTTATAATCTCTACTATTTTCAATATGAGCAGCTAGATTTTGATTATACATGGTTTGGCATAGTTAGGAGATGTGATTTATGCTAGTTTGGTTGAATCTTTACGCTTTCAAAGTACACGACATTAAAGCTATTATCTTTGTTTTTAAATATTCTCTTTCATCTTCCAAAATATTTTGAATGGGTTGATGATCACCATATAAGGGTGAGATTTGATCTTCCCAAAAGGGAGTGGCATGTTTAATTTTATAAAGATCATTGTTTTAACGACAACTTTTATCATTATTGTGCATAAACCCTACGAAGGCATCTTCCCATGACTTTCTCCCAAAAAGAGGTGTCATTGAGTTATCTCTATTCAACCAAACTATCATAAATCATGGATCCTAATGAAATCATATCATGTGCATACTTCTCATAAATATTTTCAAAAACAAAAAACAAAAACGTTCTTTGCGCACTTTTTCATTAACTTAAAAACCATATCCAAAGCCATTAAATCATTATTCAAAGTAGTTAGCTTCTCTACGATTATTCTCAATTGATTTGGACTTGTGGTTACAACAAAACTTCTCCCGAGGATACGATATCTAGATTCCCAGATATTTACTACTTGCACGAACCCTTACGCTTGAGAGTAGCATAATTTGGAGGCAATCAGAGAGCTCTAAGTAATTAAGGGAGTAAACCTCGATCTAAAGGTGTCACGCCCCGCTTCCCAAAACTACAGAGGCGAAGCGTGACAAGGCCCGCTTGGGCCGGAGCGGTGAAGCTCGGACCCAATAAGCGTCTGTAGGGGTACCGAAGGTAGAAACGAACAGGTTCTTGCATATATAAAAATTCGTAACAACAGAAAGTATTGAAGAAAATGCATTCATTTTATTCCATCAAGATATCCAGAAGTACAAGAGTCTGACAAAGGAAGTAATGCCCAGCATGGCAACAATGCAGAAAGTAAACTATTGGTGCAAGCACCCAACCTAGGCAGAAGAGTAAACGGTGCTACGCACCTGAACTAGAAAGTAGGAAAAAAACTATGAACTGTAACTGTGAGGGACCACTAAGACTGGTCCTCGTCAGGTACGTACTCCGGGTCGACATCCTCTGGCTCCACGTACTCAGGAATGTCCGACTCGTCCACGTGCTCTGGCTCAACACCTGACGTACAGCACCCAAGAGAAAAGGAACTGTACGTCAGGTAAAGTCTACAAAAGAGGGTTAGACTCTACTGCAAGTGTATTGTAATTTAAAACAAGGATTTACTGGTTGATTAACATGCTGGGGTTATAACATGGCAGTTAAAGAAAGTAAAATGGTGCAGGAAAAGTAAACAGGACACTCTGTAGCGGTAGCGCGTGCTACCGACTATGGGACTAACCTAAACGGGACAAGACAAGACTAGACAAGACAAGACAAGAAGTGTGTCACTAAGGTTCACGCCTTTCGGTCTGTACCGAGGGAACACTCAACCTTGTCCACGGGACAAGACAAGAAGTGTGTCACTGAGGTTCACGCCTTTCGGCCTGTACCGAGGGAACGCTCAACCTAGTGCATGGACAAGACAAGACAAGAAGTGTGTCACTGAGGTTCACGCCTTTCGGTTAGAAGGCGGCCAGCACCTTCTCAACCGAGGGAACGCTCAACCTAGTGCACGGGACAAGACAAGACTGAGGGTGACAAGAGAGATTCACGCCTTTCGGTTTGTGGGTGGCCAAACCCGCCAAGCCGAGGGAACGCTCAATCTTCTTCCACCCAAAGTGCTCAAGACAAGACAACCAGAGATCACCCTCGCATGGTGGGCACCTGAAAAGCCCGTAAGCTTTCGTGACATGACATGACAGAGTTGAGGGAAGGTTCAATCTAGGATGTCCACACGCACGCACACACAGAATAACCCTAAGGTGTCAGTTGTTGTTGTTGTGCTTAGACTTCGTCATCAATTCTAAGCTGTCAAGGGGTGTCCCGGACGCTATCATTTCACGTCCGGTTTTCTTTGTTTACATTTTAACAGTTCTAAGAGTTCATGGCCTAAACACGGCCGAAAGTACAAGTGAGTACACTTGCCTGCAGAGGCGAGTGCGTCGTCTTTTCGGAGCGTCCCGTCGAAGCAGTGCGTCAGTGAGGGTCCGTCCGTCGGGAGTGTCTCGTCGAAGTCTGAGCATCGGGTTGGGTTCGCTGAAATGAATTTAGGGGACGGTATTAGGTCACGTTTTAGCAATCCTATTAGGTGTATCTCTAGGTTAAGCGTGACTATCCTATTGGTTCCAATATGCGATGTTTAATTATCAGATTCTACTTTACAGTTCTCTACGTCGACATCTACCCTATGTGCACAGTCAAAAGTCCGGTCGACGATCTAGATTAGAACAACATTTTAAAGGAGCACAAAGTAAATTTAGTGGTATTAAGTTGCTGATTTTTAGTTAGGGTTCAGATGGCGTATTGTTTTGGGTTGCTACGAGTATAGGGGCCAACCTGGTTCGACGGTCACGTGTAAGTTTTGACGTCGGATCTGAAAACAACAACGGATCGCGTCGCCTTCGCGCCGGTTCCTCTACTGCGGTAGCGCGGATTTATCTGCGACATCGGATGTGCGATATCAAGCCAAAGAAGCTAACATAACATCAGACTCTATTGTATCTATCAACTAGTATAAAAAGTGTAACACCTAACTAATAATATGTATAAACTAATGTCAAATGGCAGCATACAGTAACATAATTATTAAAACCTACGCCTAGCAACCTGTAACATACCCGTACTTATATTTCACAAGTTATATATAATAATAATATAACACATGATGAATATTATGTATAACTTGTTTATAAAAGCTAAGTACTGTGCACGAACTAAAAGAAACTCACTGCTAGCAAATGGGGGGTGGCGTTTGCGTGGAGAAGAGCCTGCGGCTGCTGGGATGTGTGGGGAGAGGAGAATGAGGGTAGAGGGCGGCGGCTACTTGTGGGGAGGCCGGAGAAGAGATAGCCGGCCTGGGCGACGGCTGCGCTCACTGATGGAGAGAGGGCGGAGCGCAGGGCTCGTCGACGTCGCCGGCATGTGTCGAAGGGAGAAGAGCAAGACGAGTTTGCGTGAGAGCCTCGGGAAAGTGCTCTCGGTTTTTAGTCTGGAGTTGCTTGGATTCAATTGTTTAGAAGAGAAAACGACAGCTCACCAACTAAAGAATCCCTAGCTTAAGCTATATAATAGAATTGGGGGAGAGATATCACCTGGGGAAGAGAAATTTGGGGAGAGAGAGGGAGAACGTGGCGGTGACAAGGGATCACGTGGGTTCGGTTGGGATAAAATTTGAATGGAAATTTTAAATGTTTATAACCAATTTGTTATAGGTTGTTTGATTTCGTTACACAAAATTTGATTTCCTTTGAAAAAGTCAGCCTGCATGTTAATAGGAAGCTTAGTTGTTTAGGGGTTTTTTAAAAAAAGATGCGGCTCCTTTTTAAAATTTTTTTAAATAAAAATACGTTATAAAAAAAACGCACACTCCTTTTTATTATTGGATTAGCATTCTCCTTTTTATTATTAGATTAGCATTTGTAAATAGGTTATGGTTTAGGATAAGCTTTAATGATGATGTTGTCTTAAAAAAATACGCACACACCTTTTTAAAACAAATTTTATTAAAAAAACATTTTAAAAAAAAATTAGTAATGAGACTAAGTAGATTGGACCGTTGACGTCCAAAAATTAAAAGAAAAATACTAGGGTGACCGCGCCTTCGAGAGGGTCGTGAATACGGGGCCTGGTCACGTGTCTGAGCTACGTAGAACAAAAATAAAAAAATCGAATACGAAAATATGCACACGAAACCACAATACGCGCTAAAATACGCACGCTCGAAAAGTGACCGTTACATCCTACCCACCTTAAGAAAAATTCCGCCCTCGGAATTTCTCATACTAATAATAATAAGATATCTATAAGCACATATGCCTACAACTCCTATATTTCACATAATGATCGATAATCATATAACTTCAATCAGCGTTCCTCAAATAATCCATCATAACTCATCTATTCACCGAATAAAGCTACAACTTGAATCACCTCCTAGCACCTAACTATAGACCCACATTACCGTCTACAAATCAACAATCATCTCATCCTCAATATATGTTCTCCATCATATCGACTCATAAATTTCCTCCATACTCAATGAACCATCGAACTACATCTATCCTTACCTCTATCATCTAATCTCCTAATCATACTAAAACCCATCTTCATAACATCTCATTCGTCTCGACACGTCGTGTTACTTCCAATGTCTTCTCACGTCAACTTAATAATCAAGTCTTGATGCTTTAAATGTTCTACTCATTCTCATGATCACTCTAAATCATACTATCCCGTCCTAGCTACTCCTATCTATCACTCGTCTAAGTTTCAGATCGATTAAGTGCTCATTTCCCCGTATATAATTTCATCCAACCAGAATTTTCCATTGAGTCCGTCACACATTGGTATTTTTAATAAGTCTTGGACACCTCATTCTTTTCATCCAAAGAAATCTAATCTTATATCCGTGTGTTCCAAAATCAATTAATCATCGCTATAACATATCTCATCTCACTCTATACCTACCCGTAAACATGATCCTATAACAATAATAACTAGTACTAACAATATCGTAACAAGAAAAAAAATAACACTCCCGAAGAGGGAAAGAGAAGATAAGAATGTTTAAAAATATGTGAGAAAAACGTGTGGAGTTGCGGTATTGGATGAGGGAAGATAGGTGGGTTGTGATCTCGTGGGCTAGTTTCAAAACTTTAAAGATTTGATTTGAAAGGAAACAAAAAGTTTTGAAACATACAAAAGCATCCAAAAATAAGCTAAGCTATAATATAAAAGACTAAAACTATGGAGTTACCTGCAATGACGCCATCCTCTGCTGTCATGACATATGCTCCACAGACAACAGCTGCTCTCTGGGTAGGGGCAGGTGCTCTACTCTGCAGTGGGGCCGGTGCACCGCTCTCCACATGGCGATACCTCGGGCAATCTCTAGTGACGTGTGTGGCGGCTCCACACGCCAGACACAAACCCAGCCTCTTCCTGCAATCGTTCTGACGATGTCCCAGCTTGCCACAGAAAAGACATCGCTCTCTGGTCTAGCTCTGAGCAGGTGCTCCTGGCCTCTTGAAAGGCACTGACTGAACTGGTCCCACTATAGGCCTAGCAGAAGGCCTATGCTGCTCCATCGGTCGCTTTCCTCCATCATCAGAAGGATCAGGTAGACGTGCCACGATCTTATGATTCCTAGCAGTATTCAGTACAGCTCTCATGGTCGAAAAATCTGTCGAGGACATGGAAGCTTGAATCTTCGGACGCAGTCCCTGACGAAACCGATCAGCTCGGTTCTCCTCCTTCACCATATGAGGGGCAAAGCAACTCAGCATTTCGAACTCCGCCTCATACTTATCGACAGTCATGTCCCCCTGTTTCAGATCCACGAACCTGCTCAACAGCTCCCTCTTAGCAGCCTTGGGGAAATACTTCTCCTTGAACATCGACCTGAAGGTCTTCCACTCCACTGGCTTCTGTAGGTGCCTCTCCTCAATGCGCCACCAGTTCCTAGAATTCTCGATCAGTTACATCTTCGCTATCTCAACTCTGGTATCCTCAGGGATCTTCGTAGCTACCAACTTCTCCTCTGTGCTCTGAATCCACTCATCAGCACCTAACGGTCCTTCCTTCCCAGAAAAAGTCTTCGGCTGAAGTTCATTGAACTGCTTCACTCCTGGAGCAGCTCTCGGGGCAGGTGGCGGCGGGGGAGCCTAGACGGCTCAGGCAGCCTGATGGGACTGCTGAACCAATTGATGCTGAACGTCCAGCATCTCCCTCATGAGGCCCAGAAACTGACGGAATCCACCGCCCTGGTCTCCCGAAACTCCATCCGTTGAGCTCCCAGCTCGGGTATTGCGTCTCCCTGCCATCCTATTGACAAGGAAGACCCAAATTAGACTCGTACACGATAACTGGATAAATAAAAACGAATGCGAGTAATACTATTGCTATGAACTTTTATAATTACAAGACTTGCATGGGCCACCACTAAAACCTATCACGCCCCGCTTCCCAAAACTACGGAGGCGAAGCGTGACAAGGCCCGCTTGGGCCGGAGCGGTGAAGCTCGGACCCAATAAGCGTCTGTAGGGGTACCGAAGGTAGAAACGAACAGGTTCTTGCATATATAAAAATTCGTAACAACAGAAAGTATTGAAGAAAATGCATTCATTTTATTCCATCAAGATATCCAGAAGTAGAAGAGTCTGACAAAGGAAGTAATGCCCAGCATGGCAACAATGCAGAAAGTAAACTACTGGTGCAAGCACCCAACCTAGGCAGAAGAGTAAACGGTGCTACGCACTCGAACTAGAAAGTAGGAAAAAAAATCTGAACTGCAACGGTGAGGGACCACTAAGACTGGTCCTCATCAGGTACGTACTCCGGGTCGATGTCCTCTAGCTCCACATAATCAGGAATGTCTGACTCGTCCACGTGCTATGGCTCAACACCTGACGTACAGCACCCAAGAGAAAAGGAACTGTACGTCAGGTAAAGTCTACAAAAGGGGGTTAGACTCTACTGCAAGTGTACTGTAATTTAAAACAAGGATTTACTGGTTGATTAATATGCTGGGGTTATAACATGGCAGTTAAAGAAAGTAAAACGGTGCAGGAAAAGTAAACAGGACACGCTGTAGCGGTAGCGCGTGCTACCGACTATGGGACTAACCTAAACGGGACAAGACAAGACTAGACAAGACAAGACAAGAAGTGTGTCACTAAGGTTCACGCCTTTCGGCCTGTACCGAGGGACGCTCAACCTTGTGCACGGGACAAGACAAGAAGTGTGTCACTGAGGTTCACGCCTTTCGGCCTGTACCGAGGGAACGCTCAACCTAGTGCACGGACAAGACAAGACAAGAAGTGTGTCACTGAGGTTCACGCCTTTCGGTTAGAAGGCGGCCAGCACCTTCTCAACCGAGGGAACGCTCAACCTAGTGCACGGGGGACAAGACAAGACTGAGGGTGACAAGAGAGATTCACGCCTTTCGGTTTGTGGGTGGCCAAACCCGCCAAGCCGAGGGAACGCTCAATCTTCTTCCACCCAAAGTGCTCAAGACAAGACAACCAGAGATCACCCTCGCATGGTGGGCACCTGAAAAGCCCGTAAGCTTTCGTGACATGACATGACAGAGTTGAGGGAAGGTTCAATCTAGGATGTCCACACGCACGCACACACAGAATAACCCTAAGGTGTCAGTTGTTGTTGTTGTGCTTAGACTTCGTCGTCAAGTCTAAGCTGTCAAGGGGTGTCCCGGACGCTATCATTTCACGTCCGATTCTCTTTGTACACGAAACCACAATACGCGCTAAAATACGCACGCTCGAAAAGTGACCGTTACAAAAGGCGACCAAAATTTTAGTTCCACTTTTCTTCTTTATTCCATTTTTTAGGTTCTAGCAAAACCTGAATGGAGTTCATATCTGATCTGAAGCTTCCCACAGGGGTTCTAGCCAAGGTGAAATCTTCTAGGGCAAGTAGTCGCTTCAAGACGAGGCGTTGCATCATTTCAGAACATCACCTTAAGGAATTATTTTTGTAACTACAGAAACAAAAATATGTTCTTTTAAACTTTATTAATATTGTTACGACCTTAAGATCAGCCCAATCGATTTAGGCCCGTATGATCGAAGCCAGTGTCATGGCTCATCGAATCTCTGAATGAGTCCTAGTTCATCGAGGCTTAGAGAAGCTCACCGGGGCTCAAAGCAGCCCGCACCAGCAGAGCGGCAAACTTGTCAACCGAACAAAAAAGAAGAGCCCTTCGGCTGGTTGCACACGATCTATGCCAGCTCGTCCCAAAGGTAGCTCGTCCCAGAGGCAGTTCTCCTATCTCTCCACCCATAAGCAATTCGCCCATGGAGGGAGGTGACCCGCCATAGAGATCACTGCCAATTTCACTACAGATAAACCTGACAAAAGTGCGCCTGGTCTGTCTAACAGCCTGACAATAGCGCACCTGGCCGTTTCGCTGACAGACAGCCTGATAAAATCACACCTGACACGTTCGGCTCTGACAGCCTGACAAAAGTGTGCCTGACAAGTTCGGCCCTGACATCCTCGACCGAACCCCTAACACCCTGACACTGCCAGCTCAGCTAAAGCAACCGACTCCAACAGCCTATACATACCCCCTCTCCTCCAACGAGAAGGAGGCTGGCTAATCTGCAACAAACCCTATCATATCTATTCATATTCAAGGTTGAATATCCTCCATATATTCGTGCCTTCCATACTAGTTCGCCACGTAAGGGCCGATCTGCCTCTAAGATCGCCCAGCGTGTCCGACATTCTCCAAACAGTCATCAACTGACTTAAGCATCGGAGAGGCTCTCAGCTGGTAGCCAACCGATCCTTTATGACGAGTTACTCTTCTTACAGGAAGCTCGCCCCAGCTATCAGCGGTCGAGGTGATCTTAGACGAACTTCACCAACTGACGAGCAAACTTCACTGGATGAAGGACGAACTTGAGATCCTTATCCTCAAAGCGCTCTCAAATGCGTGGTTAGCCTCATCGTCCTCCAAACACTTGTAATCATTGTAACTGTGATTTCTATTTCAATATAAATTCAGTGTTAGCGGATTTTATCCCGCAAAATTTGGCGCCGTCTATGGAAAGAAGGGTTACATCCATGGCAAACCCCATACAAAGTCACCATAGTCATCGTAGCAGTAAACAGCCAATGCTCAAGGAGGCCCCCTCTCCCAGGAGGCCCCTCCAGAGAGATGCGCCCCTTGAGGAGCCAAACGCTACCATCGAGGCTGCGGCCCGTGGCATCTATCAAAGCTTTGAGATCTTCGACAAAGTGATGAAGGACATTGATGTGACGAAATATACGAGGCGGCCTCTAACATCAGGCCCCTCCAGCCCTATCAATATGAGGAGAAACCTCCTCCCCGAATTCGATGAAGAAGCGACCGCTTGAAGGAGGCACTTCGATGAAGAGGAGTTAGCCGCTCTGCAGAGGCATCTCAATGATGAAGAGGCGGCCGCTAGGCAGAGACGGTTCGACAAGGAGGAGGACGTAATACAAAAATGGCTTGATAAAGAAGCAGCTGTCCGATAGTGATGTTACATTGCCGCTGTGAGGGAGAGGATCCAACAGGGGAGCTTGGAAATCCCCTACGCATCAATCGAGATAGTGCGGAAGCACATCCCGCAAGATCAAGATATGAAGAGTCGCTTTTGTAGAAGATCGCCAAGCCCAAGGCACGAAGGGTTCCCCCATCAAGGCCAAAGCCCCCCTCGGGCTAAGCACCTCTCTCCTAGGCGAAATGATCGTCGGAGGTAGAGCCACAAGCGAAGCCCGACCAGCAGGGCACATAGAAGGGACTCTCTTGAGCACCAAGGTGGCTCATCCGGGTGTTCCAACCATAGTAAAGAGCTCCAAGGTGGTCGGGACGTCGCACGAAGGTCGTCAGTACCTCCGTAACATCCCGACGAAGCCAACCCACTGACACGAAGGGTGATCTCAACCTCGATATCTGACGTCCCCTCAGTTTTGTGGCATAAGAGTGCAATATGAGATTGGGGGCATGAGATTTAAATATTTATAACCGCAAGCGCATGGTGTTGTAGTGTGGCTTGGGGGTCGAACTCAGGGAGGTGTGGCTGTGCTTATGTCAGAAAAGACCAAATTCACCCCATGGGTAAGCTAGCCTGAATCGGTAGATGGGTTGTCACAGAAATAGAATGCGAGGGATAAACAATATAAAGGGAAACCCGGGACTTCGGTTTCCACCCTATCATATGATTCTCGCTAATACGACCGGCGGATAGGATAACGATCGGAATTCGGGTTTAATGGTGAGAAGTTGCCTCTAAGAGTGATACCAGCGTCCCATGGGCCTGATATTCCGGTCGGTGCCCAGGATGATACGCCGGACTACCCGGGTTCGGTCAGTGGGCATTCCCATGTCCATTAACACTGACTGACTCCGGGAGCACTAAGCCCACAATGATAACTCCCAACATCTCGTCCTGCCATTCCCACGCGCTAGGATTCGATGTCTACGCTATGGGCGTGAGCTATGGCTAGGGAGTCAATAGCCAAGTTTATTCCCCCTTGGCCCAACGGTCAAAGGCGGTCTTTTTCCCGCAGATGACAATGAAACACCCTGCGTAACCAATAGATTCCTAATCCCTATCGATTTTCTAGTCCTATGGACGCATTAGGGAGAACCCACGAAGGGGTTTCCACCAAAATCCCAGATTTGGGAACTACTCACACATTTTAGGTAAAAAGCAATCTAAATGAAAATCGACCGTTAAAAACATAATCCGACGATTGAAAAGTAGTAAAAGTAATGCAAATAACACTATAGTAAAGTTTGGTAAAGATCAGACAACTTACAAATATCAAATAAATTCCAGTCGTCACAAAATGGACAGAAAACAGAAAAATACCACAGCCCTCGTTTCTGGAAACCTAGGGGTTCTATATATAGAAAACGACGTCACCCGATCGGGTAAAGAATCAACCGATCGGGTGACCTGCTTCGTTCTTCGACAGCGCTCTTTAGGACTTCACCCGGTCAGGCGACACGATCGGTTGGCGGAAGCTTCTAGCCGTTTGGATCTTGAGCTCAACAGGTGAACCGATCGGATGATAAATCAACCGATCGGTTGGAATCGTCGCCCAAAAAGACAGAAACTTCAGACGTTTTGGCACGGTCTGCTGGCGGTCGGGTGAGCTCCCCGGGTCATCTCATTGGGGGAATCTGTTACAGATGAACCGATCGGGTGAAGGTCATCCGATCGGTTGCAGTTCAGCTCCAATTTCTCGAGAAGACAGTCGGGCTGAACCGGTCGTCGACCCGATCGGTTGATGCCCATGTTGCTTCAGCGGATTTTTGGGTCGTGCACGCGTGCATCACCCGATCTGTTGGCTGTATCCAACCGATCGGGTAGGGAGCTGAAAGATAGAAATCTTTGTCGTTTGACCCCCGGAACACGCGTGACTCCTCCCCGTTGCTCCGGGGACATGTGATATCTTTGTTATGTGTCCCCTATGCTGGCAAACTCCTGCAAACACGCAAAAACACGGAGAAGTGAAAGAAACTAGAAAATACGAGAAAACGGATACGAGACGGCGGAAAATAACGGAAAAACACAAAAGAAGACGTGCGTGAATATATGAAATATAAACATACGTCAAAATCTCCCAAGCTAAACCCTTCCTCGTACTCGAGGAAGACGAGTGAGAGTAGGAGCTCGGAGGGAGAAAATAGAGAGGAAGAGAGGAAAAAGAGAACTCTAAATCCTAAATCGCCCGTCAGGGCCAACAAAATCAAAAACGACACACCAAGCAAGCAAACGCCAAATCACAACACTAAACCAAAGGAAACGAGTCTAGACAAGTGCCGTGGGCCCACACGGTGAAGCGCGAGTGAGTGTGGTCATATGCTAGGATACGGTGTCACTATCTACATTGTGCTATAAGCTCCATATACACAAATCCAGGGAAAGACCCAAGTATCGATTCGATTTGAAATAAGCGGTGAATATAAAGCTCAAGCATGCATGAGGGGAAAGTGAGAATCGAAACGTTTAATGTGTCAGGGACTCCACAGCTAGGGACTTGGACGTCACCACACTATCGCCTAGATAATAGCTAGAAATTCCCTATTCCAAGTGTTTTCAAAAGCGATGGGGGTTAAGATGATGTGGAGTAGAACACTCGGTGCAAATTCTCGCCTTCCCTTTATTCTTGGTAGGTAGAAAAATATTCTCACACATTTTTTTGGGTTTTGGATATATGTATTTTTTTGGGCTTTTTGCTAAACATATATATATTCTTTTCTTTTCTCTTTTCTCCCTTTTTTTGGGTTTTTCATTTTCCTTTTTTTTGGATTTTTGGATTTTGGGGTATTTACATGTGTATACTCTCCCAAGTGGGAGAACGGTACACGACGAGGGGATTTGCACCAAGTAAAATAAAAAAGAAAATCAGATTCTAAACACTTGGGCATGGGAGATTTTTCACTAATCAGAGCATAGGCTAAATGGGCTATCCTAGTCCTAATTGTGGAATCCCGACACATGCGAAATGAAGCATACGATATATATATTCACGCATACAGAAGCAGACAGGAGGAGCAAATACCACATATTCAAATCGAAGCATGATAATCTAGGGGTCATTCCTGAACAGGTATATAAATCAAAATCACAAAGTAGAAGAAGCACACCGTAAGCTAGACACGACACACGACTCACACAAAAGCAAAATGGACCCACGATGTATAAAATGCAAGAGGACTCAGCTTCCTAGGGTTAGTGAATGTGATTATCAAAGCCATGCTAGGTGTGTGTGGGATTTTTGTGGCAATTCATCTTGGGGTTCATCTCTAGGAGAAAGAGATAAAAAGAAGAAAAGAAAAAATAAAAACACGATGAAAACGACTCAAAAACGAAGAAAAAGACGCAAATGACGCACGAAGTGCGACTCCCCCAAGCTGAAACTTGCATTGCCCTCAATGCAATAAAAGTGAATACGGGAGGGTAAAGAAAAGGGGGGGGGAATACGCACCGACACAAAAAGAAATGAAAAACAAGAAAAACACACATACAAAAATGGAAAATAAAGAAAATCACATCACACGACAAATAAACAAACAGAAAATAACAAAATAAAATCACACAACACAACAAATAAACAAACACACATAGAAAACATCACACGACAGCACATAGAAAAATTGACTTCCCCCAAGCTAGACGTGACAATGCTAGCGAAATGATGTGATCATGAAAATGCAGAGATATGCAAGGGGGGGTTAGAAAACAAAATGGAATCAAGAAGCAGGAGAGGAATCGTCCTCGTCCTCCTCGGTGGAAGATGTGGGTGATGCGATGGAGTGGGCGGGGGAGGTGACTGGTGTGCGGAGAAGTGGAGAAAGTGGTCGGGGTGATGGATCGGTGGGTGTGGACGTGTGAATGATGGGTGGAGTGGTGATGGTGATGTTGAGTGGGAGTGAAAGGGCGACCAACGCAGTGGTAGATGGGGTAGAAACATCGGTGGATGGGGTGGATACGGCGACGGAAGAGGATGGTGGGGGAAGTGATCGCGATCGCACCGCAAGAAACGCACCTGCAATTTCTTGCGGCGCACGTATGGAGTGACGGAAGTGGAGGGTGGTGGATCTGTAGGGGCGACAGTGGATGGAATGGAAATGGTGATGGAAGTGTTGATAGGAGGGGATGGTCACCTAGGGGGTGATGGTGGAGGTGAAGAATGTGATGGTGGAGGTGAAGAATGTGATGGCAGAGGGGAAATCGTCGAGGGGGTGAAGGTGGTGGAGAGGGGTGTGGTGTGGGAGGAGGTGGTCCGTGAACGTGAGTGAGAATGCGGAGGATGGTGGCCACGTCCCTCTCAAGTACGAGGAAGCGTGGGTGAGAGAAGATCGAAGGGGATGGGTCTGAGGGGGCGGAGGATGAAACGACAGCGCGTAGTGAAGCCAGCTCAGCCTCGAAAGCGAGGCGAGCGGATGCGGCCCGACGAAAGGAGGAGGAGGAGGTAGTACGGACCAGAGAGGTGGTGACAGTGGTGGTGGGGGACATAAGCAGGGATGGCACTACTAGGCCCAGCCCCCGGGTCTCCACGGGACGCGGGAATGTCCTGCTCGCCTAAGTGGGTGGCAGGTGAAGGTGGTCTGGGTGCGCCCGGGATAAATGAAAGACGTAACCCCCCAAGAAACTCAGGATCAGGTGGAAAAGTCCAGTCTGCCACAAGCTGGATGGTCATGCGAGCGGGGTTCGGCAGAATGGTATAGGGAGCTGGGGGGGTGTCCGTAATGGAAGTTGACACGGCCATCGGGACGGGGCTTAATCATGTGAATATGCCTCAGGACGTCGAGAACTAGACGTGAGGGTCTTGCGACAGCAGGTAAATCTCGGGGGATGACAATGTTAAACTGGGGAGCAGAAGCTATGATCATGATAAGGCCCCCGCAACAAAGCTTGCCCTTGCCGGTACGACTAATTTCAAGAAGCTTGGAAACAAGCCAAGCACCGGCATGGATGGGAACGATAGGGGCCCTAAAAGAAATCCCGTCATCCCCGTGGACAAAAGGAAAGGTCATGGCCCACAAAATGAAGAGATCCGGGATGGTCACGGTACCTGACTCATCCCTGGGGAAGAATGTGAAGGATATGGTTCGGTGAGCCAGACGGAGTATGGGGTGAATGATGGAGGAGGCCTTGGCCTTACCTCGGGGATATAAAGCGTGTAGATGAGGCAGAACCAAAACTGATCGACGTCAAATTCGGGGGGATACCTGTAGGGACGGATAGCGTCGTCCCCAAGGATGGGGAAACCAAAGATTTTATTAATGGCGTTCAGGTCAGTGCGGATGGTTCTGTTACGGACGTGAAAGATGACGATCGACCCCGACTCACAGACAAGGGTGGATAAAAATTCCAGTGTGAGGGAGGGGTAGGATACCGCGGTGGCATTTAGGAAAGCTAACCAACCTAGATTTGCGAAGAGAGTCTCGACCTCGGTGAATACACCAAGATCGATAAGCGTTTGGGTGTGGGCATATTTGGTTGATAGATGCCCCCGTGCATCAAGTCTATGATAAAAATCTTTGTGCTCCTGATTCCTAAAGCGATAGCCACGCGGGCCCATCAGTGGGTCCTCAGCAGGGATGATAGGTTGGGGTTGGGGTTGGGGTTGTGCAGGTTGTGCAGGAGGAGGGCATGAGTGTGGTGGGCGTGTAGTCTTGCGTCTCTTGCGAGACGACCCCTCCTCTCGCATGATACCCTTACCCTTACTTTATCTTTGGCCATGTGAGTGTGCGTGTGTGAGTGTATGCAAGATGTAATGAATGCACACTAACACAAGCAATCGAGCAAAATGAAATTCTAGGGCAAAATATAAAATTGAGATGAGGAGCGAGGTTACCCAATCGAGATGAAGATCCTTGCTCGTAGATGTCCCAACGCACCGCAATGGGATGGACTGTGAAGCCGCGGTGCTTCTTTTCAGCAAATTTCAAAAATGGGGGGAAAGTGCGAAAATTAGGGTTTTTGTGGGGGTAAAAACGAAAATGGAGAGAGGGAAATCGATGGAGGGAGGGAGATGGAGAGTGGGGGAATCGATCTAGGGGGTTTGTGGCAGGTTGAGGGAGTATCGTCGCCGGTTGGGGGGAAATTGGGAGTCGAAACGGCGAGAAAAATCGAAGTCGAGTGAAGGGGGAGATGAACGGGTGAGGGCGGGTTTTTATAGGGTTTAAGTCGAACCGATCGGGTGAAAGCTCACCCGATCGGTTGACAATTAGGTCGAAAAAAGTTGTTGAAAAGGTGCGACAGGCGAACTGTAACGACTGCTTTTCATGTATCTGGATTTAATATAATATAATATATGTTTTGGTGGATTTTCTCCTCATGTGTGGTTTTCGTCTCCGTAGATTTCATTTTCGATCGATTCGTCGTGTTTTCTCGTTTCTTCCTTAGGATCGTCGATTTCGAAGTATGTCATTCGTGACGGGCTTCATAACGGTCGTATCTTACTATTAGATCAAGCCTAGGAGTCTTAGGAATCGATCCCGGGGCCCCGCGCTCCGTATCGGAACTTTTTGTGCTCATTAGCCGGTATAAGAAGGGGCACCGACCGACTAGATGACGATCCAGTCGGTCGGCAATCCTTCTTGGACCGACTAGTTAGCTTTCTAAATTTCTCAGAAGTTACTGTTTATCGTTAGTCGGTCTAAGAACGTTGGTTGACCGACTAGGTTGCAAACTAGTCGGTCAGCAATGCTTCTTTAACCGACTAACACATCATCTTAATTTTAGTTGAGTTACTGTTTACTCTTAGTCGGTCTAAGAACGTTCATCGACCGACTAGATGATAAACTAGTCGGTCAGTAATTGTTCATGGACCGACTAACTCTAAAATCCTATTTTCGTTCAGAAGTTACTGTTTGCCCTTAGTCGGTCTGCGTTGGTCGACCGACCGACTAGTTGCCAAACTAGTCGGTCAGTGGTTGCTCTTTGACCGACTAACCAGTGTTGAAACCCTAATTTCTGGGCAGCCGCCAGCCCATCCTATTTAAACCCAACCCAATCGTTTTCTTCTTCCCCAACACGACCCAAAACCCTAAAATCTTCCCCCTTGAGCCCCCATCTTCCTCCAAGCTCCATTTCTTCATCCCAAGCCCTAAATCCATCATCCAAACCATCCATCCACTCTATCTATCTCTCATCTTCTCCAAAACCTCACCAAATCCATCAAAATCCCCAAATCCCCCAAAACCCTAGTTTCCCCAAACTTCTCCATTTGCTTCCAGATCTGAACCTAGGGTTCCCCGGAGTGTTTCTTCCGCCTCCTCTCGGTAAGAAATCGATCTACCGTTGTTTTCATAACCTATTTATATTTTTATGAAACCCTAATAAATTTCATGTTGTTTGATGTTGTTTCCCCCATAACAGCGATTTCCCCGTAGATTAGCATCTGTGAGACGAAGTGGTCGTCATCCCCGGTGCTAGGCAAGTGAAACTTGCCACTTAGGGTTTAGGCCATGTTTTAGGCCATTTGCTTGTTGTAGGCGTAAAAGAGGCTAGGCGACGAAATGATACTCGCCTAGGCGCAAATTGGGGAACTAGCTTGACAACGAAGCTAGTTCTGAAATTTAGCAAGTTGCACAATTACCATGTCATGTTTACCTTCCATTAACGGTACGCAAATTAATTGTCATGTCATTGCATTCTTTAAGTGTTTCTGTGATTGCGTAGCTTTGCTACAAATGCTTGTGTTCCTGGCTCGTGTTCCAGAAGCGGGCCATGTGTTGGTTGATAGCCAATGCCCGAATTGCTTGTTTCCGGCTAGGTGCACCCCTACGCCAAATGTTTAAGAATGGAGCTCATGTACGGGGACCCTGGCTCCATTACGTGTGGGTATTGGGGGTAAGAGTTAAGCGACCAATCAACTGGGAGTCTGCCCGATCAGCAACTGCAGTGGTAAGGCGTAAACTCTGGGTTTTGGGGTAGATGTTAAGCGGCCAATCAGCGAATGTGAAACCATTCAGCTGTAAGGCGTAAACATCTACAAACAACGTGAATTGTGAATTGATTGAGATTGATAGTAGCTTGGCTACTCTTGTCTTGTCCCGATGATTGCTCTCTTGTACAAATTGTCTTGCCATGTCTTGATTGTGCACTCATGTTATAACTGCCATGTCATGCATACTAAACTGCTAGGTTGCTAGTTGGCTTACTTTCAGTTTCCTTGCCCAAGTCTTTTAGACTTGCTGACATGTGCCCCATTACTCTTTTGGGTGACACATGTTAGATCCTGAGCCCGAGTACCTTGTTGAGGACGAGGTGTTTGCAGACGCCGAGCCCGAGCTTGTGGTTGACGGGGAGTACGTGGACACTGGGGACCAGTCCTAGTGTCTTCGTTGTGTTTTACTTTTGTTAGACAGTTGTTTTGTTATCGGTGCGTAGCACCTATACTTTGTTGTTGTTGTTGCTTTTGTTGGCCTTGTTCTGGGCTTTTAGACTCTTCTCTTTTAGCCTGGTGGCTTTTCTGGATGTTGGACTTATTTTCTCGTTGGACAATGTATGAGAGGAGAGACTTTATTTCAGTCTCTCCTTGTGTTATTATTGTTATTCCGTTGTGGTTACAGGGACCTGCTTATGTATTATTGACGCTTATCAGGTTTGGGGCTTCACAGCTCCACTCTCGTGCGGACCTTTTCACGTCTCGCCTCCATTTTAGGGAAGCGGGTCGTGACAGGTTTTGTTGGTGGCCCATGCAGGTCTTTCTGTAACTGCGATTTTTGGAATAGCGATAATAATATTAGAATGTCCAATAAGTTAAGTTCGACGTCCGATGTCATAAGCTATGAGTCTAATCTGATTCGTTTTCTGTGTCACTAGATGGCATGAAGACGTTTCACCCGTGGTGGGGGTAGTGGTGCGACCCCTCATGATGAGGAGCCTGAGCGGGAACCCACCAGCGGTGAGATGATGCGGATGATGCTCCAGATGATGCAAGTGCAGCAGGGCGTGCTTTTGCAAGTCCAGAATGCTCCACTTGCTCGAGCTGCCCGGGCTCTTCCGGATGCCCCTCGCTCTGAGCCAGGAGCGAAGCAATTTCGGGAGCTGGGTCCTGCATATTTTGATGGGTCTGAGGGTCCTCTGGCTGCCGATGAGTGGATTCAGAACATCGAGGACAATCTGAAGATGGCCAAGATCACCCCGGCTGGATGGGTTGATTTGGCGATGAGGCAACTCAAGGATAATGCTCGGAATTGGTGGGATGCGGAAGAGAAGATGTTGGTGGAGCCGATAGCTTGGGCTACCTTCAAGGCCAGATTTGAGGGTGAGTTCTTTCCGAAAGCTGCCAGGGAAGAGATGCTGCAGTGTTTTATCGATTTGAAGCAAGGGAGCTCGTCGGTGGACCAGTATCACCAAGAGTTCATGAGGCTGAGTCGGTTTGCACCAAAGATGGTGCAGGACGCTGAGGAGAGGGCTCAGAGGTTCCTGCAGGGACTTGCTTCGGAGCTCCAGAGCTTTGTGACCTCTTCTGACCGGGAGTCTTATCAGAAGGTTCTAGTAGCAGCCAAGAGGCAGGAGCTGCTCGTGAACCAGAGGAGGGGGTCTATTGTTGGTGCTGGGAAGAGGCCTGTGGAACAGGCGAGAGCTGTGGTTAGACTTGGATTCAGGCCTAATCAGTCCGCTCAGTTTAAGAGGCCAGGAGGGCCTATTCTGAAGACTTGCCATTTCTGCGGCAAGCCTGGCCACATCAAGGATCAGTGTCGGAAATTTTTGGGCCAGTGTCTGGTTTGTGGTGATGCTTCCCATGTCGCTAAGGATTGTCGGCATGCGAATCAGCTGAGGAGGGCACCTGTTGCAGCACAGCCGTTGCAGCAACGAGCGTCTGTTCCTGCTGGACGTGGAGCAGCTCTTGTGCTGCAGAGGCAGGCTTTTCGGCAGGCTGTTCCGCCGAGGAGGCAGGCTTTTCTGATGACCGCTGCGGAGAGCGAGGCTGTGGATGAGGTTATCGCAGGTAATCCTCGATCTAGCTGTTACTTTCCTAGCTGGTTTTGATTGTTAGATTATGTTGTTTGCTTGAACATGGTTGTTTGCTAGACTAGGGTGTGATTGTTAATTGATTGTTAGGTGTGGTTTTGGTTTGCACATTTCCTGCACGAGTCCTCTTTGACTCTGGTGCATCGATGTGCATTATTTCTCGGAGTTTCGTGGAGAGGCATTCCTTGTCGACGTCCCCTCTTCCCAAGAGTTGGAATATCGTTATAGGGAATGGCGCGGTCTCGGTGCATCGTGGTTGCAATTCTTGCTCTTTGGTGGTTTGTGGACATGAGCTTTTCGCTGATTTCATTGTCCACGATATCATCAACTATGACGCCGTTCTTGGGATGGACTGGCTTGCGAGCTTCTACACTACGATTGACTGCAGGAGGAAGAAGGTGGTGTTCGAGATTCCCGGACATCCAGTGTTTGAGTTCAGTCGTGGTAGCAATTCGCTTGGTCCTGTCAGGTTTCGGGCCAGGCCGGTGGAGGCTGTGGCTATGCAGATGGAGATGGAGTGGTCAGCTGTGGTGCGTGATTTTGGCGACGTCTTCCCCGAGGAGATGTCTGGTTTACCGCCTGATCGAGCTCTGGAATTTTCTATTGATCTCGTTCCAGGTGCGCAGCCGATTTCGAAGGCGCCGTATCGTATGGCACCCGCTGAGTTGGAAGAGTTGCGGAAGCAGTTGGATGAGCTTTTACAGAAGGGTTATATTAATCCTAGCGTGTCTTCGTGGGGAGCACCGGTGTTGCTGGTGAGGAAGAAGGATGGTTCGCGTCGCATGTGCGTGGACTATCGGGAGTTGAATGCGGTGACCATTAAGAATAAATACCCGTTGCCTCGCATCGATGATATTTTTGATCAGCTAGGAGGTTCGAGGGTGTTTTCAAAATTGGATTTGAGGAGTGGTTACCATCAGTTGAAGGTAAGGAAGGATGATGTTCCGAAGACAGCGTTCAGGACGAAGTATGGACACTATGAGTTCGTGGTTATGCCTTTCGGTGTAACTAACGCGCCCGCAGTTTTCATGAATCTGATGAACCTGATTTTCTACGACTTTTTGGATAAGTTTGTCGTTATCTTCATTGACGACATTCTGATCTATTCGAAGTCGGAGGAAGAGCATGCCTCGCACTTAAGGACGGTGTTGGAGATCTTGAGGAAGCATCGTTTGTATGCTAAGTTTTCGAAGTGCGAGTTTTGGCTGGATCGAGTTGCTTTTCTCGGGCATGTGGTGACTGGAGATGGTATTTCAGTGGATCCCGAGAAGATTCGGGCCATCAGGGAGTGGCCTGTTCCGTCGTCTGCGTCTGAGATTCGGAGTTTCCTTGGACTTGCTGGTTATTATCGACGATTCATTAAGGACTTTTCTCGTATTGCTGAGCCGATGACCAGGTTGACGCGGAAGGATGTCGCTTTTGTTTGGTCGGGTGATTGTGAGAGTGCTTTTGGTGTTCTGAAGGAGAGGTTGACGACTGCCCCTATTCTTGTTGTGCCTGATCGCAGCGGTGGATTTGAGATCTTTTGCGATGCTTCTGGCAAGGGTCTCGGTTGTGTGTTGCATCAGCATGGGCACGTTGTGGCGTATGCGTCTCGTCAGCTTAAGGTTCATGAGAAGAATTACCCGACGCATGATTTGGAGTTGGCTGCCGTTGTGTTTGCTCTTAAGATTTGGAGGCACTTCCTGCTGAGTGAGAAAGTGAAGATTTTCACCGATCACAAAAGCTTGAAGTACATTTTCACTCAGAAAGAGCTCAACATGCGACATCGTCGATGGTTGGAGCTTATGGCGGATTATGAGATTGATTTGCAGTTTCACCCTGGCAAGGTGAATGTGGTTCCAGATGCTTTGAGTAGGCTTCCAGCAGTGATGATTTTGACCTCGCAGTGGAGATTGCGGCAGGATTTTTGCGGGTCTGGCGTGGAGATTGTTCTTCCTGGTGAGGCTTCTTCGTTGATGTACATGCAGGTACAGTCGACGATCGTGGGTCGGATTAAGGCTGGCCAGGCTGAGGATCCGAGGCTGGTGAGGATTCGGGAGCAGGTGGAAGCTGGTCTGCGGACTGACTTTTTGATTCATGAGGATGGCTCGCTGAGGTTCGGAGCCAGGTTGTGTGTGCCAGCTGGGGATATCAGAGAGGAGTTGATGGTGGAGGCACACAGTTCGCTGTATTCTGTGCATCATGGTGGCACCAAGATGTACCAGGATCTTCGTCTGAATTATTGGTGGCATGGTATGAAGAGGAGTGTGGCTCGGAGTGTAGACAAGTGCTTGGTTTGCCAGCAAGTGAAGGCGGAGCATCAGCGTACGGCCGGGTTGCTACAACCGCTTCCGATCCCGGAGTGGAAGTGGCAACACATCACTATGGATTTCGTGACTGGACTACCTCGGAGTCCGAAGCAGAATGACGCGATTTGGGTGATCGTAGATCGATTGACCAAATCTGTGCACTTTATTCCATTCTGAGTGGGACAGTCCACTGAGGCGCTAGCAAGGAGATACATGGAGGTAAAAATTCTTTTACTCTCCGTTTTATGTCCTTTTCCTAGTTTGGATAGTGATGTAACGTGAATCGTGCAGGAGGTCGTGCGACTTCATGGAGTCACCGTGAGTATCGTGTCTGACAGAGACACGAGGTTCACATCTCAGTTTTGGCAGAGTTTGCAGAAGAGCTTGGGTACGCGTCTGAGTTTCAGCACGGCGTACCATCCGCAGACGGATGGCCAGTCCGAGAGGACGATTCAGATTTTGGAAGACATGCTGAGGGCGTGCATGTTGGATTTCAAGGGTTCGTGGGAGGACCATCTACATTTGGTGGAGTTCTCTTACAACAACAGCTTCCAGGCGAGTATTGGCATGGCGCCTTTCGCCGCTCTTTATGGGAGGAAATGTCGATCGCCATTGAGTTGGGATGACGTTGGTGATCAGGAGTTGTTGGGACCTGAGATGATCGTGGAGGCCGTGGAGATCGTCAGGAATATTCGGGAGAGGTTGAGAATTGCTCAGGACCGTTTTAAGCATTGGGCGGATGCTAAACGTCGTCCTTTGGAGTTTCAGCCGGGCGACCATGTGTTCTTGAAGATTTCCCCGAATCGTGGTGTGATTCGTTTCGGGAAGCGTGGGAAGTTGAGCCCGCGATACATTGGACCGTTTGACATTTTGAAGAGGGTTGGCGAGGTAGCTTATCGCTTGGCCTTGCCGCCATCTTTGGAAGGAGTTCACAATGTTTTCCATGTGTCGCAGCTTCGTCGATACATTAGCGATCCATCTCATGCTGTGGATTTTTCGGAGATTATCGTTCGCCCCGATTTGACGTATGACCAGCATCCAGTGCAGATTCTGGACAGGCGTCAGAAATCGCTTCGGAACAAGATTGTCAATCTTGTGAGGGTGATGTGGCGACACGGCTCACCTGGAGAGTCTACTTGGGAGAATGAGGATGAGATGCGAGAGCATTTCTCACTTTTGTTTCCGGACTCGTGAGTATTTGGAAATTCCGAGGACGGAATTTTTCCTTAAGTTGGGGAGGATGTAACGACGGCTTTTCATGTATCTGGATTTAATATAATATAATATATGTTTTGGTGGATTTTCTCCTCGTGTGTGGTTTTCGTCTCCGTAGATTTCATTTTCGATCGATTCGTCGTGTTTTCTCGTTTCTTCCTTAGGATCGTCGATTTCGAAGTATGTCATTCGTGACGGGCTTCATAACGGTCGTATCTTACTATTAGATCAAGCCTAGGAGTCTTAGGAATCGATCCCGGGGCCCCGCGCTCCGTATCGGAACTTTTTGTTCTCATTAGCCGGTATAAGAAGGGGCACCGACCGACTAGATGACGATCCAGTCGGTCGGCAATCCTTCTTGGACCGACTAGTTAGCTTTCTAAATTTCTCAGAAGTTACTGTTTATCGTTAGTCGGTCTAAGAACGTTGGTTGACCGACTAGGTTGCAAACTAGTCGGTCAGCAATGCTTCTTTAACCGACTAACACATCATCTTAATTTTAGTTGAGTTACTGTTTACTCTTAGTCGGTCTAAGAACGTTCATCGACCGACTAGATGCTAAACTAGTCGGTCAGTAATTGTTCATGGACCGACTAACTCTAAAATCCTATTTTCGTTCAGAAGTTACTGTTTGCCCTTAGTCGGTCTGCGTTGGTCGACCGACCGACTAGTTGCCAAACTAGTCGGTCAGTGGTTGCTCTTTGACCGACTAACCAGTGTTGAAACCCTAATTTCTGGGCAGCCGCCAGCCCATCCTATTTAAACCCAACCCAATCGTTTTCTTCTTCCCCAACACGACCCAAAACCCTAAAATCTTCCCCCTTGAGCCCCCATCTTCCTCCAAGCTCCATTTCTTCATCCCAAGCCCTAAATCCATCATCCAAACCATCCATCCACTCTATCTATCTCTCATCTTCCCCAAAACCTCACCAAATCCATCAAAATCCCCAAACCCCCCAAAACCCTAGTTTCCACAAACTTCTCCATTTGCTTCCAGATCTGAACCTAGGGTTCCCCGGAGTGTTTCTTCCGCCTCCTCTCGGTAAGAAATCGATCTACCGTTGTTTTCATAACCTATTTATATTTTTATGAAACCCTAATAAATTTCATGTTGTTTGATGTTGTTTCCCCCATAACAGCGATTTCCCCGTAGATTAGCATCCGTGAGACGAAGTGGTCGTCATCCCCGGTGCTAGGCAAGTGAAACTTGCCACTTAGGGTTTAGGCCATGTTTTAGGCCATTTGCTTGTTGTAGGCGTAAAAGAGGCTAGGCGACGAAATGATACTCGCCTAGGCGCAAATTGGGGAACTAGCTTGACAACGAAGCTAGTTCCGACATTTAGCAAGTTGCACAATTACCATGTCATGTTTACCTTCCATTAACGGTACGCAAATTAATTGTCATGTCATTGCATTCTTTAAGTGTTTCTGTGATTGCGTAGCTTTGCTACAAATGCTTGTGTTCCTGGCTCGTGTTCCAGAAGCGGGCCATGTGTTGGTTGATAGCCAATGCCCGAATTGCTTGTTTCCGGCTAGGTGCACCCCTACACCAAATGTTTAAGAATGCGAGCTCATGTGCGGGGACCCTGGCTCCATTACGTGTGGGTATTGGGGGTAAGAGTTAAGCGACCAATCAACTGGGAGTCTGCCAGATCAGCAACTGCAGTGATAAGGCGTAAACTCTGGGGTTTGGGGTAGATGTTAAGCGGCCAATCAGCGAATGTGAAACCATTCAGCTGTAAGGCGTAAACATCTACAAACAACGTGAATAGTGAATTGATTGAGATTGATAGTAGCTTGGCTACTCTTGTCTTGTCCCGATGATTGTTCTCTTGTACAAATTGTCTTGCCATGTCTTGATTGTGCACTCATGTTATAACTGCCATGTCATGCATACTAAACTGCTAGGTTGCTAGTTGGCTTACTTTCAGTTTCCTTGCCCAAGTCTTTTAGACTTGCTGACATGTGCCCCATTACTCTTTTGGGTGACACATGTTAGATCCTGAGCCCGAGTACCTTGTTGAGGACGAGGTGTTTGCAGACGCCGAGCCCGAGCTTGTGGTTGACGGGGAGTACGTGGACACTGGGGACCAGTCCTAGTGTCTTCGTTGTGTTTTACTTTTGTTAGACAGTTGTTTTGTTATCGGTGCGTAGCACCTATACTTTGTTGTTGTTGTTGCTTTTGTTGGCCTTGCTCTGGGCCTTTAGACTCTTCTCTTTTAGCCTGGTGGCTTTTCTGGATGTTGGACTTATTTTCTCGTTGGACAATGTATGAGAGGAGAGACTTTATTTCAGTCTCTCCTTGTGTTATTATTGTTATTCCGTTGTGGTTACAGGGACCTGCTTATGTATTATTGACGCTTATTGGGTTTGGGGCTTCACAGCTCCACTCTCGTGCGGACCTTTTCACGTCTCGCCTCCATTTTAGGGAAGCGGGTCGTGACACGAACCGATCGGTTGAGAACTCAACCGATTGGTTGGCCGCTTCACAGTTTTTTCCTGAGAATTCAGTGCTGCTCACCCGGTCGGTCATCCAACCACGCTTCGTATCAATCGATCGGTTGATCAAATCCCAAATTTTCTGAGACTTCAGCCCAGCTCACACGGTCTGCCACCCGGTCTCACATTGCTTCGCCCGACCGGTTCGTTGGAGAACAGATACGGCCATAGTTTGATACGTCTCACCGGATCGGTTGAATGATCACCCGATCGGGTGAGGCCTTGTTTCCTCCAAAAATTACAAATGGCCTAAGTCCCTCGACGGATGTTCCTACGGCTGAATTTATTTATTAAAATAAGAAAAATAAAGCTAAAAATATTCCCAAAAACTAAGATGAAAGTTTAGAACATGGGTTGCCTCCCATAAAGCGCTTTCGTTTATCGTCGTTTGATCGACGCCCGTAGATGATCTTCATGGTGGACGGGGGTGATGCCCTAAGATTGCCATCGCTTCAGATTCAGAATTAGTGCCCTTTGGTGTCGTCGGCGGTGACAAGAAGACTTGCTCAACGACCCTCCATTCGTTGACGGGATCCGGGGGCTTCTCCCTTATATTGGCGTCTACCGCCACTCGCTTCAAGATCCGGATCTCATCACCGGTGAGCCCCATGGGCTCTTTCCCTTTTCTCCTTATCGGAGGAGACTTTTCGAATCCGGGGGGGGCGTATGTGACGCACCCGCTTTCTTAACAACATTATCTTTCTTCAAACCGACATGTTCTTCTAAGTCCCCCAAGCTGTCGGGGGGATTCCTTGAAAGAATTTCCCAGGCCCCAGCTTCAGCTGCTCTTTCTTCTTCTAAGTCCAACATAATGCAACTTAGATCATCCGGGGGGTTAGGGTGCTTCTTTGATAACCCCAAGTCGAACTCGACCTTTTCGTTGCCAACGTTAAGGGAAATCTCCCCTTTCTTCACGTCTATTAGCACGCCGGTGGTGGCCATAAAGGGCCGTCCAATGATGATAGGTGTATGGGTGTCTTCAGGCATGTCCATCACCACGAAGTCCACCGGAACATGCACTCCACTTACGTTTACAGGTAGGTCATCTACAACCCCCACCGGATATTTGACCGATCGGTCTGCAAGCTGTAGGGTCATACCGGTGGGCTCCAGGTCGCCCATCCCTATCCTCTTATATAGTGACAGGGGCATTAAACTGATGCTCGCTCCTAGATCGACGAGTGAGCGATGGATCTTTACTTCCCCGATCGCACAAGGGATAGAGAAGCTCCCCAGGTCTTTAAGCTTAGGCGGATTTGCTCGCTGGATGAGTGCACTACACTCTGTCGTGAGAACTACATTGTCCTTTCTAGAACCTTTTGTCACCAAATCCTTGAGAAATTTTGTGTAGGAGGGTATGGTCTCAATAGTTTCGAGGAAGGGGATTTGAAGGCTCAAATCCTTGACCATGGCAAAGAATTTGCCATACTTTTCGTCTATCTTTGCTTGGGCCAGACGTTATGAAAAAGGCACAACGGGCATAAATACTTTGAGGCTCCCTTCCTCGTCCTTCTTCTTCTCTTCTTCAGGGACTCCCTCCAGAGTCGTAGTCTTTGGCGACGAAACACCGTTGTCGTTGGCTTTTTCAATTGGTCGATCTACGACCAACGGTGCTTTCGGTTCCTTGGCAGGCACTCTTGTGGGGATTTGTGTTCCGCTCCTCAAGACGATAGCGGACACATTTGCATGCTCATGCGTGAGTGCCAAAGTTTGGTTCGCCCCCCCTTGGGTTCACTTCCGGTTGTGGCGGCAATAGATTTTGCGACCTTTGAAGGTTCGCCACCTGTAACCCCAGCTGGGTCACTTGGTCAGTGAGAGCCCTCTGCCCCATTTCCAGCTTCAAATTTATCTTCTCTTGGTTTGAGATGTACTGAGTTAAGAGGGACTCAACCGAGGAGATAGCCTGCTGCTGGCTGTATGGCTACTATTGCTGCTGCTGCTGCATGGGCTGCTGGTTCCTTGGTGGATACTGCTGGTATGATTGTGGGGGCTACTGCTACTGAAACTGCTGCTGTTGTTGCCTAGGCGGCTGATATACTTGTGGTTGCGGTTGCTGAAAGGGCGTCCGATAACTAAGATTTGGGTGGTTTTGGTTATTTGGAGAGTAGGCCGGATTGGAGCTAGTCCGTGGTGGATACGGCACATTTCCCGTAGGATTGTAGAATAGTGCGCTCGCTTGGTCCAACGGTGGTGAGATGTCACTACCCTCGAAGTCCCACATGAATTCTGCTTCCACCGCTGCAATTTTTTGTGTACCGGCACCACCGGCTCCTACCATCAGCGATGAGATCTGGGTCGACAGCAAGTCAAAGTTGCTGGATAATTTGTTGACGTCCTTGACCTTGTGGATACCCCCAGATCTAGGTGTGGCTCTCTCGTCACACCATCGCTCATTGTTCGATGCCATGTTTTCAAGAATTTTTCCGGCATCTTCTTCACTTCTGAACATGAAGGACCCTCCCAGCCGTCGCGTCCATCAAAGATTTTAAATCATCCCTCAGTCCATTATAGAACAAATTAATTATCTACCACTTCGGAAGCTCGTGATGAGGGCATCTCCGCTGCATTTCTTTGTATCTCGTCCAAGCTTCATGCAGGGACTCGTGGCTGGCCTGGGAGAAGGAGGAGATCTCACTCCTCAGCTTCATGGTCTTCCCCTGAGGAAAGAACTTCGTCAAGAATGCATTCAAAAGCTTCTCCCAAGTGTTGAAAGTGTTTGGGTCCTTTCCCCTTAGCCACTGCTTGGCCTTATCCCGCAGAGAGAAGGGGAATAGCTTCAGACGGATTGCTTCAGCTGTGACACCATTTATCCGGAAGGTGTCACATTTCTCGAGGAAGGAGTCTAGATGTTCGATGGGGCTCTCCATGGGTGCCCCAGAGAATTGATCCTGCTGGATCCACGTCACTAAGGACGGCTTAAGCTCGAAGCTCTGTGTCGTAATAGCAGGAGGTCGGATGGCAGAGGTGGACTCGATGGATGGCATCGAGTACTCCAACAGGGACTTATGCGGTGGGGTATTCTCCCCCATGGCTTCAAACTCTTCCCTTCTTCTCTTCTCTACGGCCAGACGCCTTAGGGTGGCATTTATCTCAGGATCAACAGTAATCAAGTCGTCAAGACTCCTTGTGTTCCTGCGCATGAAAAGCAACAAACACCCGTGAAGCAAAAGTGGGAAAGAAACGGATAAAAATAGAAAATAAAAATAAGAAAATAAAAACGAAAAAGAAGAATGCGAAAATTATCGCGAGATAGAGATGTGAGCTAGACTCAAGGGTTCATAAGATCCAAAAATAAACAAGCACATTGCCTCCCCGGCAACGGCGCCATATAGCTTGACGTCCCCTTAGTTTTGTGGCATAAGAGTGCAATATAAGATTGGGGGCGTGAGATTTAAATATTTATAACCGCAAGTGCACGGTGTTGTAGTGTGGCTTGGGGGTCGAACTCAGGGAGGCGTGGTTGTGCTTGTGTCAGAAAAGAACAAATTCACCCCATGGGTGAGCTAGCCCGAATCGGTAGATGGGTTGTCACAGTAATAGAATGCGAGGGATAAACAATATAAAGGGAAACCCGGGACTTCGGTTTCCACCCTATCATATGATTCTCGCTAATACGACCGGCGGATAGGATAACGATCGGAATTAGGGTTTAATGGTGAAACGTTGCCTCTAAGAGTGATACCAGCGTCCCATAGGCCCGATATTCCGGTCAGTGTCCAGGATGATACGCCGGACTACCCGGGTTCGGTCAGTGGGCATTCCCATGTCCATTAACACTGACCGACTCCAATAGCACTAAGCTCGCAACGATAACTCCCAACATCTCGTCCTGCCATTCCCACGCGCTAGGATTCGATGTCTACGCTATGGGCATGAGCTATGGCTAGGGAGTCAACCGCCAAGTTTATTCCCCCTTGGCCCAACGGTCAAAGGCGGTATTTTTCCCGCCGATGACAATGAAACACCCCGCGTAACCAATAGATTCTTAAGCCCTATCGATTTCCTAGTCCTATGGACGCATTAGGGAGAACCCACGAAGGGGTTTCCACCAAAATCCCAGATTTGGGAACTACTCACACATTTTAGGTAAAAAGCAATATAAATGAAAATCGACCGTTAAAAACATAATCCAGCGATTGAAAAGTAGTAAAATTAATGCAAATAACACTATATTAAAGTTTGGTAAAGATCAGACGACTTACAAATATCAAATAAATTCCAGCCGTCACAAAATGGAGAGAAAACAGAAAAAAATACCACAGCCCTCGTTTCTAGAAACCTAGGGGTTCTATATATAGAAAACGACGTTACCCGATCGGGTGAAGAATCAACCGATCGGGTGACCTGCTTCGTTCTTTGGCCGCGCTCTTCAGGACTTCCCCCGGTCAGGCGACACGATCGGTTGGCGGAAGCGTCTAGCTGTTTGGATCTTGAGCTCAACAGGTGAACCGATCGGTTGGAATCATCGCCCAAAAAGACAGAAACTTCAGACGTTTTGGCACGGTCTGCTGGCGGTCGGGTGAGCTCTCTGGGTCATCTCATTGGGGGAATCGGCTACAGATGAACCGATCAGGTGAAGGTCACCCGATCGGTTGGAGTTCATCTCCAATTTCCCGAGAATACAGTCGGGCTGAACCGGTCGTCGACCTGGTCAGTTGATGCCCACGTTGCTTCAGCGGCTGTCCGGGTCGTGCACGTGTGCATCACCCGATCGGTTGGCTGTATCCAACCGATCGGGTGGGGGGCTGAAAGATAGAAATCTTTATCGTTTGACCCCCGGATCATGCGTGACTCCTCCCGTTGCTCCGGGGATATGTGATATCTTTGTTATGTGTCCCATATGCTGGCAAACTTCTGCAAACACGCAAAAATACGGAGAAGTGAAAGAAACTAGAAAATACGAGAAAACGGATACGCGACGGCGGAATATAACGGAAAAACACAAAAGAAGACGTGCGTGAATATATGAAATATAAACGCACGTCAATATCATGTAAGTTCAAGCTACCCCAGCTTGAATTGTACGACGGCTCAGGCGATCCACTCGAACACATGCAGCGCTATAGGGGGTGATGGAGATCTAAGGAGCGGACGACGAGCTCCTCTCCCGTGCCTTTCAAATGACTCTGAAGAAGTCCGCTATGGAATGTGCAACGACTTGCCGGACAGATCGATTGACTCCTTTGGCGATCTGTCCCATAAGTTTCGTATGCAATTTCGAGCAGGGGGAAGAAGGAAGAAGGCCCCTGACTATCTGTTTACGATAGTCCAGGAAGAAGGGGAGACCTTCCGAAGGTTCCCGTGGTGATTCAATAAAGAGCGTCTTAGCGTGACGAGCTGTGGAGTCGAGCTCGTCATGGCAGCTCATTTGGGTTGAATATTGCATATTTAACCCTCTATTTAGCCCTATTTTGTGTTCATATGATGCTCAATTGGTTCTAATACGTTCGTATTTTGTATATCATTATTTATTAGAGAAAACCATTGATTTGTGCACAAAGTATGAATTTTAGTGAGTATTTCTGCACTTTTATATTTTTCATGGCTAGGCCTCGATCTCACGATTCCAACGACTATTTATTTGTATTTTTCTGAGATCTGTGCTAATTACTGTGAATTTTTGAATGCAGAATACCAATTAAATGAGGAAATACGCTCAAAATACGCTTGGAAATACGGCTGCACGAATCCTGGAGGCCATGTGGCAGCATCTCCACGTTTCCCGCTCGAATCGAACGGCGCCCATGAACAAGCGACGCAGAAATTCGCCTACCGTTCAATTTCGATTGAACGGCCCAAAATTTGCCCGCACGAACGCGGATCGTAGTGGAGAGCAGTGAAAGAGCAGGCGACGTGGCAGCGTGTGGGCGGTCGATTGGCGATCGAACGGTTCGCATCAAACACAAATTCGAATCGTATACGGGGCGACGTGGCCGTGTTATAGCCGAACGATCGAAATCCTACGGCCACGAGCTTCCCCGTAAATTGAAAACAAAGCTGCGTTTCTTTGGGCGACATGGCTCAATCAGAACGGTCTGCTCTTCATCCAACGGCCACGACAAAATCCAAACTTGGCTTTGACTTGAAGCGGATGCGGGCGAAGTCGAATCCAATAATATGCCACGTGTCGCACGCTAGTTGATTCTGTCCATGATCGGATGGTGTCTATTTGAGGCACTCCGCGGGTGCGGGGTTTAGGCGATTTGGAGCGGGTCTTTGAACCCGTTAACACAATAAACCCGCAATGCTTAGTAAATAACGTATTTCTAGGGTTTTTGGTCGGATTCTGGCGTATTTCTCCAGGGAAAAATTCTGATAAATTCCAGAGGCTATTCTTCTTATTTCCAGGGAGTTTTGGTGTCTATCTTGGAGATTTGGTGATAAATTCTTGAACTTATACCCCGTATTTGGTGATTTTTCATTGTATTTCGGTGTTTGAACGATGTATTCATCTATGAAATCTGATTTTTCTTCCACCATGCATGGCTGATCTCCTTGTGATATGGTTATGATGTAATTAGGAGTATGTAATCGTGAAATTTCATGTCTTTAGCCCTATTATCATGTCAAAATTACTCGTAACGTTTATTTCTACATCGTATTTGTTGGGTATTCTTCATTGTCGATATCTTTGATGTTCTCTATGGCTAGGCCCTGACAAGGCTAGCTAATTCATGTTCTCTAATCAGGACATATCATCATGCTTATCATTTAATGAAATCAACGTTGCTAATAATGCGTATACGGATATTTTAACTAGTTTTTTATCGATTCATCTTCCGACGTCTTCACGCCTTGACCATGTGAAGCGTTGTGTGATATAAAAGACATGATATTGTTGGATCTGGATCCTAGCCTAGAGGGGGGGTGAATAGGCTTATAAAAATAATTCGTACAACCCACGAATAAGCACACGTAGTTATAGCAGCAACAGGGTAAATAAAATGCAGACACATAGTACACAGCAGATTTACCCTGGTTCGGTCATCCCAACGACCTACTCCAGCCCCCAAAGCAGAACTAGTATTGAATAGCGCAATAGGTACAAAACCACAAGTTAGAGCACGCTCAGAGCACCCTCTACGTCTCTACACTCGACAGGCTCTCAGTACCCCACACACAGTGTTTTCTCTCACTATCAATCCTAGTAATGCTTTCTACCAGCTAGTTCCAAACTAGCTGGGTCCCACTTGTCTAGCCCCAGCTAGACAAGTCCCAAAATAGTCACAAAGTATAGGTAAAGTTTTCCCTACAGAGAACGTTACACTAAGACAGGAAATAAAGAGTAAAGGGTTTAGAAATGCTCAGTTCGTGTCCGGGTAGGCGTCTCTGTCAATCAGCACTTCGTCAGCTTCAATCTGACGCAAACGGTGTCTCAATCCGACTCCTGGATGTCAAATGGCACACTGGTCTGCGTGTATAGCAATCCCAGTTCAACTTTAATTATTAACGGTCGGTGCGCTCAGTAATTCACTTAAATTCCAATATCCACGTCAGCTCGTCACGTTCAGCTTCGTTTCATTTGATTTCGATTGAATACACCAGCCACGTCAGCTCGTCGCGATTTTGATTAGGGCATGCAGCAGAAAATTTCTCCGTTGGTGATAACTCCACGGCGATGAGGCTTCAGCAACGGCGACGAGGCTTCAAGGCTTCATCGACGGTGACGAGGCTTCATCGACGGCGACGAGTCTTTTCTTCAACTCGACGGCGACAAGCTCCTCACGGCAATCTCTGCGGCAGCAAGCGACGATGTATTCGTCTGTAGCAGCGGCATTCTTGTCTTCGACAACGGCGAGCTTCGACAGCTCTCGGCGGTGATCTTCAAGCGGTGGCTTCGACTGCGGCGTGGAGTTCGACTTCAACGTCGTCGGTGAGTTTCGAACGGTGATCACCGAAGCTCCCCACGACAGCGTCTCTTCGATTTTCAACGGTGGCGACAGCAAGGTGTTCTCCTGCAACGGTGACTAGCTGCGGTTAGCTCACGGTGGTGACAAGATGTCTGAGCACCTCTCGAACTGCTTGATCCTCCGGCCTCTTAGATCGGCACAGGTTGGTGACGGACTCCTCTTTGGCGTGCAGCAGCTCCGTAATCCTCGACGGCAACAATGGCTTCACGACGACTTGTTCTTCTTTGGCAAAGTCCGAGGGAAGCTACTCTCCTCCGACTTCGGGGGCTCGTGGATGATGCTAAGGGTTTGAGGATCTTTGAAGATGGTGTGCTTCGTTCTTCTCTGTCGTCGCTGGAAGGTGGACGTTCATGCAGCGGTTTGAGTTTTCTTGCGGATCTCCTTTGCTTTTGCTCTCCTAGGGTTGCAAATTAAAAGGTGAAGCTTTTGAGGTTTTCTTTGCAACGTTGGGCTTTTGAAGAGGAGCTGAGAATTCTTTGGTTTCCTTTGCCTTGCTTGATATTATTGACGGATGGTAGGGCTAAGGCATGTAAAAAAGAATTTGCGTGTAGGTTTTTTTGATATAGCAGCCGAACAAAAATGTTGCCCTCTATTTTTTTCTTTTAACCCCCAACTCAACCCTAGAGAATAGTGGTGTTTAAATACTAGGTATGGTATGACTTGGTCTAGGGCTTTGGCATGCGTGGATAGCCCCTTGGCTATAGGATTTTTAAATAATATTTGTTGTTTGAATAGAGATGATATTGGGAGAGATTTGATTTGAATAGGAATAGGATAGGAGCAAGAATCTTTAATAGATTTGATCAAATCACTTTGAATATATTTGTCTCCATCCCTTCCAATATTGACCAAGTCAAAATAGCTTTGTGCACACCACCTATTCGCTTTTCAACTTGCTATATGTTTGGCAATTACTCCAACTTTTGAGAAGATTATTGTTTCACCTTCCTGAAACACACTTAGCACACATGTCAGATATAACGACACGTTTGTCATCATCAAACCAAGATCCTGGATCGTTGCTTCCAACAATCTCCCCCTTTTGGTGATGACAAACACTTAAAAGATTTGAGCAATAGATGGGTGTGTGAAGTGTGTTGAAGGGTGTAATGCAATATGATGTATGGATGAGTCATTCAAGCTTTACAACGCATGCACAACAAATAGTGAATATAAAAGCATGCTCTCCCTTCTCTCAAGCTCTCCCCCTTCTCTCAAGCTCCCCCTACAACAACTAATACCGACATCAAGTCAAATCTTTTCTTTCTCCCCCTTTGTAATCACCAAAAGTGGATTAATGAAGTTACAAAAATATTCCATGCAAAAGTAAACCATTATTAAATGTAGCATGCAATTTGCATGAGATTTCCAAAGGATAGACCATTCAAGCTCATAGGATTTCAGAAAGTGACTTCACCACCTTTGTGTAAGTGTAATGATATAGTCAATAAAGAACTAAAGGAGATTCAATTTCAGAAAATCAACCAAATCAATCCACATTTTCCAATTTTCATGAATATCGCCAGGATTGATTTTTCCCACCTCATCAAAGATGAGTTCAAGTTACCAAACCCCAAAACATGGCCTAAAAGGACTTTTAAATGTGGGGTGGCATTGCTTGACGAGTTATATACACCAACACTAATGATTACCCATTTAGCATAAGTTGGATACTCGTGGGTTGTGTATTAGCCATGAAGTGTATCCATTTTTCATACGGAGCAAATATATAGAATTTTTTTTATTTTCAATTATTTTGTGCTCAATTTTAATTCATGGCTAAACACTTCATATCCCTTAGAAAAATCAGAAATTAATCATTCCTACATTCACTTTCCATTATTGTTCAAAAGAATCTCCAAAAGCACTAATAAGTCAAATATCGTGAAAGTGCAAATGTAGGTGTAGAAGTCAAGTTTAAAACTTATGAGACATGTCATGGCTACTAAAAAGATAACAACATGTTCATGTAGCTACAAAAATAATGAATTAACTTCTACAAGGGATAGATTTGATCATTCATACAATACCACTTAAGATAAATCATAAAAGGTATTCTTTTAAGCTCAAAAAGTTTTTTTTGATTTTTGGTTTTTCATTTTTTTTGTTTTTTTCAGAAATAATAACATTAAAAAAACATGCAAGCAAGCACACAAAACAAAATAAAAACAAGCACACAAAAAAATCTATGAAGGTATGCAATGAAATGCGAAGAGGGATAAAAGTTATACCTTCTCGTTGCTATTTGGCTAAGGAGCTAGAAATAGAATGAGACTTTGAAAAATTTGCTCTTTGCCAAATCTCCACCTTACCTACATGAAAGGTGGTAAGTGTGACCTTGGAATCCAACAAGGTCCACGAGTGTTAGCCATTAAAGATTTAGGAACCCAAACTTGTTTAAACTTGATGTTTGTGTTCCTAAATTTACAATAATATGAAGTGTGGCCTACACTATCACAAGTAAAGCACTTTGCATATTTGTTCTTTGCAATAGAGGGTACATTGTGGAATTTCTTGAATTTTTGCTTTTCAACATTTTTCTTTTAACCCCCAACTCAACCCTAGAGAATAGTGGTGTTTAAATACTAGGTATGGTATGACTTGGTCTAGGGCTTTGGCATGCGTGGATAGCCCCTTGGCTATAGGATTTTTAAATAATATTTGTTGTTTGAATAGAGATGATATTGGGAGAGATTTGATTTGAGTAGGAATATGATAGGAGCAAGAATTTTTAATAGATTTGATCAAATCACTTTGAATATATTTGTCTACATCTCTTACAATATTGACCAAGTCAAAATAGCTTTGTGCACACCACCTATTCACTTCTCAACTTGCTATATGTTTGGCAATTACTCCAACTTTTGAGAAGATTATTGTTTCGCCTTTCCTGAAACACACTTAGCACACACGTCAAATATAACGACACGTTTGTCATCATCAAACCAAGATCCTGGATCGTTGCTTTCAACAGATATTTCAGCGATTATAAACTCCTAATAAAGTCACAACCATAGCACATCCATCTCATATGTATTGGTGTTGACGTAGTTAGGGTGTCGCAATTATTGATTTCTATATCTTTTCGCCCTATTTGCATTGTATAATCACGTAATTTGTCAATTTCTACATATATCTTGTTTGGGTATGTTATACGGAGACGTGTACATGCTTGAGTCGAATCTGATCTTTGCGGACTTATTCGTGATGTGATTGTGTTTATTTTCCTTATGAAATCGACGTTATACGTGATTAATTCTTTGGTACATGTTTATGCGCTTGATCGTTATATTTTCCGACGTTCTCGTGCCCTGACCGGACGAAACGTTGAGTTATAGAAAAGATATTATTAATCATTGATTGCACACACCCTAACAAAATCATTTCCAACACATACTCTCCATATCAATACCCCATACCGAAGTCACCGTAAATATCGTAGGATTTTCTTTTGTTATTCTAAACTCTTTATACTTGATGGGTGGTTGGTTATTATCGTATTATTACTCTTTACAAACTGAAGTTTGTAGTTTTACAGGTCAGTTGTTCCGTGGATTCGATACCTAGACTTACCAGGATTATTACTTGTATGATCTCATGCGCTTGGGAGTAGTGCGCATATCATTTGAGACGAGGTAAGTTTTTGGCGCCGTTGTCGGGGATAACAATACTTGTAAGCTATGATTTCAGTTCGTTTGAAGGAACATTCGGTGAGATCCTTCCATCTTATAGTTTAGGATTTTTATTAGGTTTTTTCTTTTGTTTTCTCTTTATAAAAAAATTTCAAAAATATGGAGGATGTGGAATCGATGGAGGATGTGGAGTTTATAGAATACATGTATTTTTATCGCACAAATTGTTTGTATGATGCAGAGTAAAATATTGCACACAAACATATGAAGGAGAAGCTAAAGTTTGTTGGTTTTAATCAGACAGATTGTGAAACTTTCTTTCAGGCCTGGAGGAGGTTCACAGACATAATATCGAGCTATCCGCGGCATGGGTTCACAAAGAAAGAGCTTATAGAGTCCTTCCTAGGTGGACTACGACCACAGCTGTAGGAATTCTTGGGAGTCATGACGCCGACAGAGGCGTGGAATTGCATGGAGTCTTTACAAGAGAATGAAGAAATCATGAAAGAGACTTCAAAGTGCGATTCAACGGAGCCTTCAAGCCTTGATCAAGGGGAGCAAAGCATAGACGTACCATTGCAATCCTTGAAAGAGGAAGTTTACTTGCTTATTCAGACACATGAGGCTACATCCCATCAATTCCAAGAGAATTTCCTTGCTCGGAGTTGGCAGATTCAGAAATCCATTGAAAATCTTACTCTGATTGCCACTTTCTTAGAAGAAAGTAATGCCTTTGAAATTCAATTTTCAGAATCTAATGTGAGTTTATCTTCTATTGCAGGTATACCGAGCGAGCCATGCCACGATGAAGTCACGAATGCAAACATTGACATGGCAGGAAGTGTGTGCAAAAGAGAGGACAAGCTAGCAATTTTGGATGAACAGGAGGAGGAGACAGCTAGGGACACGAGTTTAGAGATTATTGATATGGAGCCCGAACCACCCCCTCCCCCAGTTTTTTCCCAAAATCTATTATCCCTCTCCCCAATGATTGAGCATCATACCGAGAGTAGTGCATATCTTTCAGGGAGTAGTCATCACCAAGCTTTATTTTATTTTAATTATTTTGATGACTACATATGGAATATTTTTGTTGAAAGGAATTTTAAACTTATTTGGACTGACATAACTCATCTCTTACAGGACATTGGTATACAGCTTATAGAGATGCTTGGAGTTGTGTTGCTGAGGTCCAATTTAGCTTTTGAAGGAAGGATACTTGCCGAGGAGCGCAAGGAACAGATTGAACAACTTCCTCCACCGTCAAAGATTTGTGATCCGCCATTTGACCACGGTGTGTTCTTTCCAGTAGTGTAGATTTTTATATGCTTTCTAGGATGCTTGCTTTGAATAAACTCGTACCCTCTTCGACATTGAGGACAATGTCCATCTTTTGTTGGGGTATGTGTGTGAGACCTTAGGATTTTTTCAAAAACAAGGCAAAAAAAAGAATAACTCACCATTCTCATTTTTAAAGCTCCTTCACATACCACATGCGGATGATTATGCATTGATTGAGTTCTAAAAATTGTTGATGGCGTGAATTAATTTTTATTCCCTCATGGAATTACCGTTAATATGCTATTCATGAAAATTTTCAATTGTCATGATTAATATCTCGAAATAGCTTGAATTTATTTCATGCATGCTATGGTGATGAAAAATCTTAAGTATACACGATTTATTAGAATAGTCTTCAAGTTGAGGAGGAATTTGGCCTTTGTTATTATTGTTTATGTTCGAAGAATGGGTGTTGAGTTGCTTACAAAAAAAAGAGAAAAAGATGAAGAAACAGCAAAAAAATTGAAATGAATAAGTGTGTCACTAAATAAATAACTTGGTTGGCTCGAGTAGTACAGTCCGAGGGGTCCTTTTTGGCCTAATGCCCTATTATCGTTTGATTTGGGAGCCATTGACCGGAAACTCACTCATTTGATGGAACGATCCAAGTTATACATTTTTTTCGCAAATATTGCTTTATGCGCGTTACACAGAACTAATAAAAGAAAAGAAAAAGGAAAAGAAAAAAATGGTGAATAAACTGTGCAACCTCAATACCCATGAATTGAACGATTTTTGTGAGATGCAAATTCCTTGGAAACAAGAAAACTAGAATATAATGACATGTTATATTTTCGCTTGCGCAAAACGATTCTTGCATGTTATTTATTCAAATTAAACTAGAGAAAATATCATGTGATTGATCTTGTGCATGGATTGTGTATATTGATGGTAAATATCATGTTGGAAACCGTATTATTGAGCCATGCCATAAGTGATTGATAAAATTTATAATTTTATTAATCATCCGTCTTCATCGCTCTTTTTGCTAGGGACTAGCAAATCGCTAGTTGGAGGGTGTGATTCGGGTTGAATATTGCATATTTAACCCCCAATTTAGCCCTATTTTGTGTTCATATGATGCTCAATTGGTCTCTAATACGTTCGTATTTTGTATATCATTATTTATTAGAGCAAACCATTGATTTGGGCACAAAGTATGAATTTTAGTGAGTATTTCTGCTCTTTTATATTTTTCATGGCTAGGTCTCGATCTCATGATTCCAACGACTATTTATTTGTATTTTTCTGAGATCTGTGCTAATTACTGTGAATTTTTGAATGCAGAATACCAATTAAATAAGGAAATACGCTCAAAATACGCTTGGAAATACGGCTGCACGAATCCTGGAGGCAACGTGGCAGCATCTCCATGTTTCCCGCTCGAATCGAACGGCGCCCATGAACGAGCGACGCAGAAATTCGCCTACCGTTCGATTTCGATCGAACGGCCCAAAATTCGCCCGCACAAACGCGGATCGTAGCGGAGAGCGGCGAAAGAGCGGGTGACATGGCAGCATGTGGGCGGTCGATTGGCGATCAGACGGTTCGCATCAAACACAAATTCGAATCGTATACGGGGCGACGTGGCCGTGTTATAGCCGAACGATCGAAATCCTACGGCCACGAGCATCCCCGTAAATTGAAAGCAAAGCTGCATTCCTTTGGGCGATGTGGCTCAATCACAACGGTCTGCTCTTCATCCAACGGCCACGACAAAATCCGAACTGGGCTTGGACTTGAAGCAGATGCGGGCGAAGTCGGATCCAATAATCTGCCACGTGTCGCACGCTAGTTGATTCCCTCCGAGATCGGACGGTGTCTATTTGAGGCGCTCCGTGGGTGCGGGGTTTAGGCGATTTGGAGCGGGTTTTTGAACCCGTTAACACAATAAACCCGCAATGCTTAGTATATAACGTATTTCTAGGGTTTTTGGGCGGATTCTGGCGTATTTTGGGGCTTTTGGAGCGGCTACTTTGCGTATTTCTCCAGGAAAAAATTCTGATAAATTCCAGAGGCTATTCTTCTTATTTCCAAGGAGTTTTGGTGTCTATCTTGGAGATTTGGTGATAAATTCTTGAACTTATACCCCGTATTTGGTGATTTTTCATTGTATTTCGGTGTTTGAACGATGTATTCATCTATGAAATCTGATTTTTCTTGCACCATGCATGGCTGATCTCCTTGTGCTATGGTTGTGATGTAATTAGGAGTATGTAATCGTGAAATTTCATGTCTTTAGCCCTATTATCATGTCAAAATTGCTCGTAACGTTGATTTCTACATCGTATTTGTTGGGTATTCTTCATTGTCGATATCTTTGATGTTCCCTATGTCTAGGCCCTGACAAGGCTAGCTAATTCATGTTCTCTAATTAGGACATATCATCGTGCTTATCGTTTAATGAAATCAACGTTGCTAATAATGCGTATACTGCTATTTTAACTTGTTTTTTATCGATTCATCTTCCGACGTCTTCACGCCTTGACCGGGTGAAGCATTGTGTGATATAAAAGACATGATATTTCAGCGATTATAAACTCCTAATGAAGTCACAACCATGGCACATCCATCTCATATGTGTTGGTGTTGACGTATTTAGGGTGTCGCAATTATTGATTTCTATATCTTTTTGCCCTATTTGCATTGTATAATCACGTATTTTGTCAATTTCTACATATATCATGTTTGGGTATGTTATACGGAAACATGTACATGCTTGAGTCGAATCTGATCTTTGCGGACTTATTCGTGATGTGATTGTGTTTATTTTCCTTATGAAATCGACGTTATACGTGATTAATTCTTTGGCACATGTTTATGCGCTTGATCGGTATATTTTCCGATGTTCTCGTGCCCTGACCAGACGAAACGTTGAGTTATAGAAAAGATATTATTAATCATTGATTACACACACCCTAACGAAATCATTTCCAACACATACTCTCCATATCAATACCCCATACCGAAGTCACCGTAAATATCGTATGATTTTCTTTTGTTATTCTAAACTCTTTATACTTGATAGGTGGTTGGTTATTATCGTATTATTACTTTTTACAAACTGAAGTTTGTAGTTTTGCAGGTCAGTTGTCCCGTGGATTCGATATCTGGACTCACCAGGATTATTACTTGTACGATCTCCTGCGCTTGGGAGTAGTGCTCACATCATTTGAGACGAGGCAAGTTTTTAAGATTGAAGCACTACTCCCAAGTAATAAAAATCCTAAATTATAAGATGGAAGGATCTCACCGAATGTTCCTCCAAATGAACTGAAATCGTAGCTTACAAGTACTGTTATCCCCGGCAACGGCGCCAAAAACTTGTCTCGTCTCAAATGATGTGAGCACTACTCCCAAGCGCAGGAGATCGTACAAGTAATAATCCTGGTGAGTCCAGGTATCGAATCCACGGGACAACTGACCTGCAAAACTATGAACTTCAGTTTGTAAAGAGTAATAATACGATAATAACCAATCACCTATCAAGTATAAAGAGTTTAGAATAACAAAAGAAAATCCTACGATATTTACGGTAACTTCGGTATGGGGTATTGATATGGGGAGTATGTGTTGGAAATGATTTCGTTAGGGTGTGTGCAATCAATGATTAATAATTTCTTTTCTATAACTCAACGTTTCGTCCAGTCAGGGCACGAGAACGTCGGAAAATATAACGATCAAGCGCATAAACATGTGCCAAAGAATTAATCACGTATAACGTCGATTTCATAAGGAAAATAAACACAATCACATAACGAATAAGTCTGCAAAGATCAGATTCGACTCAAGCATGTACACGTCTCCGTATAACATACCCAAACAAGATATATGTAGAAATTGACAAAATACGTGATTATACAATGCAAATAGGGCGAAAAGATATAGAAATCAATAATTGCGACACCCTAACTACGTCAACACCAACACATATGAGATGGATGTTCTATGGTTGTGACTTCATTGGGAGTTTATAATCGCTGAAATATCATGTCTTTTATTTCACACAACGCTTCACCCGGTCAAGGCGTGAAGACGTCGGAAGATGAATCGATAAAAAACTTGTTAAAATAGCCGTATACACATTATTAGCACCGTTGATTTCATTAAACGATAAGCACGATGATATGTCCTGATTAGAGAACATGAATTAGCTAGCCTTATCAGGGCCTAGCTATAGGGAACATCAAAGATATCGATAATGAAGAATACCCAACAAATATGATGTAGACATCAACGTTACGAGCAATTTTGACATGATAATAGGGCTAAAGACATGAAAATTTCACGATTACATACTCCTAATTACATCACAACCATAGCACAAGGAGATCAGCCACGCATGGTGTAAGAAAAACCGGATTTCATAGATGAATACATCGTTCAAACACCGAAATACAATGAAAAATCACCAAATACGGTGTATAAGTTCAAGAATTTATCACCAAATCTCCAAGATAGACACCAAAACTCCCTGGAAATAAGAAGAATAGCCTTGGGAATTTATCAGAATTTTTCTCTGGAGTAATACGCACAGTAGCCGCTCCAAAAGCCCCAAAATACGCCAGAATCCGCCCAAAAACCCTAGAAATACGTTATATACTAAGCATTGCGGGTTTATTGTGTTAACGGGTTCAAAAACCCGCTCCAAATCGCCTAAACCCCGCACCCACGGAGCGCCTCAAATAGACACCGTCCGATCTCGGAGGGAATCAACTAGCGTGCGACACGTGGCAGATTATTGGATCCGACTTCGCTCGCATCCGCTTCAAGTCCAAGCCCAGTTCGGATTTTGTCGTGGCCGTTGAATGAAGAGCGGACCGTTGTGATTGAGCCACGTCGCCCAAAGGAACGCTGCTTCACTTTCAATTTGCAGGGAAGCTCGTGGCCGTAGGATTTCGATTGTTCGGCTATAACATGGCCACGTCGCCCCGTATACGATTCGAATTTGTGTTTGATGCGAACCGTCCGATCGCCAATCTACTGCCCACACGCTGCCACGTTGCGCGCTCTTTCGCCACTCTCCGCTGTGATCGGTGTTCGTGCGGGTGAATTTTGGGCCGTTCGATCGAAATCGAACGGTAGGCGAATTTCCGCGTCGCTCGTTCATGGGCACCGTTCGATTCAAACGGGAAACGTGGAGAGGCTGCCACGTGGCCTCCAGGATTCGTGCAGCCGTATTTCCAAGCGTATTTTCAGCGTATTTCCTCATTTAATTGGTATTCTGCATTCAAAAATTCACAGTAATTAGCACAGATATCAGAAAATACAAATAAATAGTCGTTGGAATCGTGAGATCGAGACCTAGCCATGAAAAATATAAAAGAGCAGAAATACTCACTAAAATTCATACTTTGTGCACAAATCAATGGTTTGCTCTAATAAATAATGATATACAAAATACGAACGTATTAGAGACCAATTGAGCATCATATGAACACAAAATAGGGCAAAATAGTGGGTTAAATATGCAATATTCCACCCGAATCACACCCCCAACTAGCGATTTGCTAGTCCCTAGCAAAAAGAGCGATGAAGACGGATGATTAATAAAATTATAAATTCTATCAATTACTTATGGCATGGCTCAATAATACGGTTTCCAACATGATATTTACCATCAATATACACAATCCATGCATAATATCAATCACATGATATTTTCTCTAGTTTAATTTGAATAAATAACATGCAAGAATCGTTTTGCGCAAGCGAAAGTGTAACACGTCGTTATATTCTAGTTTTCTTGTTTCCAAGGAATTTGCATCTCACAAAAATCGTTCAATTCATGGGTATTGAGGTTGCATAGTTTATTCACCATTTTTTCTTTTCCTTTTTCTTTTCTTTTATTAGTTCCGCCTAACACACATAAAGCAATATTTGCGGAAAAATGAATAGCTTGGATCGCTCCATCAAATGAGTGAGTTTCCGGTCAATGGCTCCCAAATCAGACGATAATAGGGCATTAGGCCAAAAAGGACCCCTCGGACTATACTACTCGAGCCAACCAAGTTATGTATTTAGTGACACACTTATTCATTTCAATCTTTTTGCTGTTTCTTCATCTTTTTCTCTTTGTTTTTGTAAGAAACTCAACACCCATTCTTCGAACATAAACAATAATAACAAAGGCCAAATTCCTCTTCAACTTGAAGACTATTCTAATAAATCATGTATACTTAAGCTTTTTCATCACCATAGCATGCATGAAATAAATTCAAGCTATTTCGAGATATTAATCATGACAATTGAAAATTTTCATGAATAGCATATTAACGGTAATTCCATGAAGGAATAAAAATTAATTCACGCCATCAACAATTTTTAGAACTCAATCAATGCATAATCATCCCCATGTGGTATGTGAAGGAGCTTAAAAAATAAGAATGGTGAATTATTCTTTTCTTTTGCCTTGTTTTTGAAAAAAATCCTAAGGTCTCACACACACCCCCCAACTAAAGATGGACATTGTCCTTAATGTCGAAGATGGTACGAGTTTATTCAAAGCAAGCATCCTAGAAAGCATATAAAATTCTACACTACTGGAAAGATCACACCGTGGTCAAATGGCGGATCACGAATCTTTGATGGTGGAGGAAGTTGTTCAATCTATTCCTTGCGCTCCTCAGCAAGTATCCTTCCTTCAAAAGCTAAATTGGACCCCAGCAACACCACTCCAAGCATTTCTATAGGCTGTATACCAATGTCCTGCAAGAGATGAGTTATGTCAGTCCAAATTAGTTTTAAATTCCTTTCAACAAAAATATTCCATATGTAGTCATCAAAATAAGTAAAATAAAATAAAGCTTGGTGATGACTGCTCCCTGAAAGATATGCACAACTCTCGGTATGATGCTCAATCATTGGGGAGAGGGATAATAGATTTTGGGAAAAAAACTGGGGGAGGGGGTGGTTCGGGCTCTATATCGATAATCTCTAAACCCGTGTCCCTAGCTGTCTCCTCCTCCTGTTCATCCAAAATTTCTAGCTTGTCCTCTCTTTTGCACACACTTCCTGCCATGTCAATGTTTTCATTCGTGACTTCATGGTGGAATGGCTCGCTCGGTATACCTGCAATAGAAGATAAACTCACATTAGATTCTGGAAATTGAATTTCAAAGGCATTACTTTCTACTAAGCAAGTGGCAATCAGAGTAAGATTTTCAATGGATTTCTGAATCTGCCAACTCCGAGCAAGGAAATTCTCTTGGAATTGATGGGATGTAGCCTCCTGTGTCTGAATAAGCAAGTAAACTTCCTCTTTCAAGGATTACAATGGTACGTCTACGCTTTGCTCCCCTTGATCAAGGCTTGAAGGCTCCATTGAATCACACTCTGAAGTCTCTTTCATGATTTCTTCATTCTCTTGTAAAGACTCCATGTAATTTCACGCCTCTGTCGGCGTCATGACTCCCAAGAATTCCTGCAGCTATGGTCGTAGTCCACCTAGGAAGGACTCCATAAGCTCTTTCTTTGTGAACCCATGCCGCGGATAGCTCGATATTATGTCTGTGAACCTCCTCCATGCATGAAAGAAAGTTTCACAATCAGTCTGATCAAAACCAACAATCTTAAGCTTCTCCTTCATATGTTTGTGTGCAATATCGTACTCTGCATCATACAAACAATTTGTGCGATAAAAATTCATGTATTCTATATACTCCATATCCTCCATCGATTCCACATCCTCCATTTTTTTGTGAAATTTTTTTTATAAAGAGAAAACAAAAGAAAAAACCTAATAAAAATCCTAAACTATAAGATGGAAGGATCTCACCGAATGTTCCTCCAAACGAACTGAAATCATAGCTTACAAGTACTGTTATCCCCGGCAACGGCGCCAAAAACTTGCCTCGTCTCAAATGATGTGAGCACTACTCCCAAGCGCAGGAGATCGAACAAGTAATATCCTGGTGAGTCCAGGTATCGAATCCACGGGACAACTGACCTGTAAAACCACGACTTCAGTTTGTAAAGAGTACTAAAATGATAATAACCAACCACCTAAAAATATAAAGATATAGGATCAAGAGTTTAGAATAACAAAAGAAAATCCTACGATATTTACGGTGACTCCGGTATGATTTCGTTAGGGTCTGTGCAATCAATGATTGTTACTACCTTTTCTATAACTCAACGTTTCGTCCGGTTAGGGCACGAGAACGTCGGAAAATATGGCGATCAAGCGTATAAAAATGTGCCAAAGAATCAATCACGTATAACGTCAATTTCTTAAGGAAAATAAACACACATCACGAATAAGTCTTCAAAGATCAAATTCGATTCAAGCATACACACGTCTCTGCATAACATACCCAAACAAGATATATATAGAAATTGACAAAATACGCAATTATACAATTCAAATTGGGCGAAAAGATATCAAAATCAATGATTACAGCACCATAAACGAGATGAATGTGCTACGACTGTGACTTCATTAGGAGTTTATAATCGCTGAAATTTCATGTCTTTTGTATCACACAACGCTTCAGCAGCCTTTAAGAAGGGGCTCACCAATCGCAGTCTACACAAATCCATGCTCCACGACCTGCCAATGGACCTCGACGCTCTCTTCTCCAGAGCAGACAAGTTCATGCTTAGTGAGGAGTCGTTGGGGACGAAGAAAGTTGTTACCCCAACCGAGCGTCCCAGAGCTGAACCCTGGCCTCCACCTAGGCCAAGGCATGATGCACGCCCCCGAGGACACGACTAGGGAGGCCCCCGAGGGTAGGATCACCCCGGACCTCTGAGGGGGTTTCACGTTCCTAGGAACCCCACTCCTAGGAATGGACCTGAAAGAGCGCTGGAGGAGGCACATTATACAAGGCTCAATGCCCCACTAGCCAAAGTGATGGCAGCGGCCAAGACGGGCAGACTTCTCAGAGACCCCCCGAAGTTGAAGACAAAGCCGAACTTTGCAATGCACAGAAATACTGTCGATACCACCGTGACCACGGCCATGATACCGATGACTGCTTCACCCTGAAAAGGGACATAGAGCAGCTCATACAGGGTGGCCACCTTCAAAGGTTCGTCGAACAAGGAGGCCGGATGCACGACGAGCAAACTCCTGCAGAACCTCTCCAGCTGACCCAGGCCCAGAACGCCGAGCAAGCCGCACATCCTATCACGAGGCCGATCCTACAGATAGATTGAGAGACGGGCTACCCGGCATCCTCTAATCCTACTGCCTTAAAGTATGATCAATAAAAATTTTGTTCTTACATTTGTACAAACGACATGTTGTTTGAATGACTGTTTCAGATCCCCTCTGATATAAAAAGCACCTCCATAAAGGTTGTCTTGATCATCCGAAGCAGACCACCTTGCCACAAGAGCTTCTCCAGGTAGGCTGACTATGCGCCCTAGAGCTCGAGCTCCCACTGGAAGACCTAGTAGATAAAATCACATGTTTTACTCTATCTCCGACCTATGTCGCTACGTTTCGACTTACACACTCTTCAATTTTCTCTTGTGTGGGAGAAATCCTTGGTCAAGATCGGCCTGATCCTTGGAGGCAAGCTGACTCGCCACAAACCAAACTTCCAGGGCAGGTCGCGGTGTAGCTATCCATAGCCTGCCGGACCTCGCTAACCAAACCGGACAGGGGCTATGAAGAATGGCTCATGCCCGAAATTCACCCTCAAGAAGACCTCCGGGGTAGGGCGCAGTGTAGCTACCCATAGCGTGCCGGACTTTGCTAACCAAACCGAACAGGGGCTATGAAGAAGGGATATGGCCCGAAATTAGCCCTCAGGAAGACATCCGGGGTAAGTCGCGATGCAACTACCCATAGCGTACCGGACTTTGCTAACCTAACCAGACAGGGGCTATGAAGAAGGGCTCCAGCCCGAAATTTGCCCTCAGGAAAACCTCTGGGGCAGGTCGCGGTGCAGCTACCCATAGCGTACCAGACTTTGCTAACCAAACCGGACAGTGGCTATAAAGAAGGGCTCCGGCCCGAAATTCGCCCTCAGGAAGACCTCCGGGGCAGGTCGCGGGGTAGCAACCCATAGCATGTCAGACTTCGCTAACCAAACCATATGGGGGCTATGAAGAAGGGCTCCGGCCCAAAATTTCCCTCAGGAAGACTTCAGGGGCAGGTCGCGATGCAGTTACCTATAGCGTATCGGACCTCGCAAATTAAACCGAACAAGGGCATGACAGAGGGGCTACAACCCCGACCTCATCCTCAGGAAGACCTCCGAGGCAGGTTGCGGTGCATCTACCCATAGTATATCGGACTTTGCTAACCAAATCAGGGAAGGAAGCGAGCTACTTCGCACCAAACGAAGATCTGGGGTAGACTACGTGCAGTGCCCCCAAAAGACCCCAAGGGCGATCTGGCTCTACAAACAACTTCGCCAAGTCGACTACATCTAAACTCTACAACATTTTGCTTCTCCTCGCTCCTAGGCTCTTCCAAGGAGAAAGTTGGGGCATACAAGTACATACAAGCACACACAAGCACAAAGATAAATGAGACAAACTACCTCGAATGTGATATCTTTCATTTAAAAGCGAAAAATTTACACCAAGTTCCTTTCCAAATATATATATACACAAATCCTTAGCCTGCCCCCAAGATCGGCCCTACATATGCTCCCCCCAACATCTAACTATGGCACCACAACTCGATCGCCTACCTCCTCCTGCCCCTCCGCTTGTTTCTTCACCTCACCCTCCGCCGTTTCCATCACTGACACCTCCCACTGGCCGCGTATATCTCCAGCCGCTTGATCGTCGGCCGACAGACCTCCTGCTTTCCCGACGTCCTCCTCTTCTTTGCCATTCGAGGACGCCAATAACGAGGAGAAGTCAACCTCCAGCTCTGGATGCAACCTCTTCAGTCTCTTCTTCGCCCTCCCGAGGCCTGCCTGGAGGCCCTCCTGCAAGCCCTCCTGCATCCCTCCTCCATGCTCTTGGTCCGCACATCATTCATGATGGGAAGGAGCTCGTCCATTTGGTATGTGCAGACGACCTCCGCCTTCATGGCCTCTGGATTGATCTTCTTCAGCTCCGCCACCTGACGCGTGAGCTCGGTGATCTCCTATCACTTTGCCTCCACCTTCGCAGCATGGGCGTTCTTCAGAGCGACCCTTCAGGCCTCTGCCTCCTGAAGCTACCATGCCAGCTCCTCTGAGATTTTATACTGCTTCTTCATTTTCCCCTTCTGGGTCGCATAGAACCTGCGGACTTCTTCTAACCTCTCCTCCCTATTCTGCAGCCACTCGACGACCTCCTTGAGTTCGACCTCCTTCTTCTGTAGCTCATCGATGGTCGCCTTAAGCTCCGTCTTCTTCCGCCTGATGGTCGCCTTGAGCATGGCCACGTTAGTGTGGTGCTACAAGGACGTCATCGCCGCCACAGACTATAGAAGGAACAGAATATATGAGCCCGCATGAAAGAATCATGCTTTGATTGATTGCTTGCATGATTTGATTGATAATTCTATTGCTTCATGGATGTTTAGTATTTCAAAAGAGATAGGATAACCACACGACAACCAAAGTAGTGACAATTAGAATTCCTGAAACCGAGCCATGTCTAGATTCTATTATTTTTCTTTTTCTTTTGTGTATAGCCAAATAAATGATCTTTGATCATGCTTTGCATTCCATCGCGTTTACGTGAGTTTGCAAAAATCCCAATAATACAAAAAATCAAACAAATATCCTGAATAAAAGGCCCGAGGGGTTCTTCGTAACCCGATGCCCTAAGACCGTCTGGTCTGGGATGTATAGGCCGTCCCTTGTATATATTGTGTTATCTCGTGTATATAAAAAAAGAAAAAAATATTAAAAATTGTATAGCCAAAAACAATTGTAAAAAGAAAAAAATTCCACATGCTTACCCCCACTTTATATATAGAATAGAGACATGGCGAGATTGATGGATTCTAGGAATCATGAAACGAGCGTAGTGTGGTGACGTCTTACCTTAATTGAATTTACTAACTCATTCTGTAAAGCTTAACAAAACATCATGCATGCTTGAAACTTTTTGATCATCGCATATTTATACTGCTTACAGAATGAGTTGCGGACATTGGATTCATCTCTGTGAACTTAGCATATTTCATGATAAACTATGATATGATGTAGCTCTACTCTCATTTTATTATTTATCGAGTTTATTACATTTATTGAATACCACAATATCTTTATTTGAGCGAGACTTAAGTATTTTGCATGAAATTGTGTTCTAATCATTCTTGTGTGTGTTCACGCAATCTTGTATCCTTGGGTTCGTATAATTGATGTGTTTTAAGAATGAGCCCCTTGTCTCCATCACATGCCATCGCCTCACCTCTCCATTGTATTCCTCCCCCGGGTTTGCTTCTTGCTAGTCGTCCTCAAGGACGAGTAAGAGGTAAGCTTGGGGGATTTTGATGTGTCATAATATTCCACATTTTATCTACATATTTACACGTCAAAATGATTGCTTAAATCCCGATTTATTATGCTTTTCTGTTAATGATAAGAACTATTTGAATCTAAGAGCGCTTGGTTGCTTTTCAGGGAATATCGAGCGATTTGAAGCGTATTGGAGAGGAAGATACAATCGTCGATGCCAGAGTATTAATGGCATCATATTTGAGGAGCTTATGTTGCTGGAGGGGAGCAAGAAGAGGAAGCAAAGGAGAAAAGAAAGAAAGAAAGAGAAGAAGTGAAGGAGATGCCAAGGAGCTTTCCCAGATCGCTCGGTCGAGCGACTACCCTGCTCGACCAAGCTGTGATCCCGCAGACGAGAGGCCAAGATCTCACAGGGATGCTCGGGTGAGTGACTTGACCCGCTCGACCGAGCGACCAAGTCACTCGCCCGAGCCAGTTTTCAGGAGGGCCCAAGAATTTGCCATGCCACTCTCTGGAAGTTTGGCTTTTAATTCGCTCGGTCGAGCGAGTTGCTGTTCGACCGAGCGGCATCGTGTTCAACAGAGCGACATCAATTCCACTGAGACAAAGCGATGAAGCCCCAAGAGGTGCTCGACTGAGCGCTAGGGCTCGCTCGACCAAGCGACCCAAGCCACTCGGTCGAGCGGAGTAGAAATGGCTAAATTTGCTGGAAACTGGACAGCCCCTTCACTCTTTCAAGTTCTGCTATCACCAAGAATTTTACAGTATTTTTTCTCATATTTTTTTCCAGATAGTAGACTTCATAAAGATTCCAACGCCACTAAGTACACAACAATCGGAGGTCGGATGAGCCCTAAGGAATTTCTGCAAGTTGGCAAATCTGTGTTGGAATCTGTGCCCAGGCAAACTGTGCACACACTCGACCGAGCAGCTTGGCACAGCCAACCTGAGCTACCTGGGTAGCAAGTGCAGGTCTAACTTAGTTTAGGGTTATTTTAGGGGGGTTTTAGGGATATATATATATGGATTGTGCAGCCATTGTTAGGGCATCTCCTCTTTTGTTAGGAAAGCTAGTTTCTAGGGTTTGGAGACTCTTTTCGGAGGCTAGGCTATGCCATCGGCCTCCCTCCATGGTGATTTATGTATTAGATCTTCAATAGCTAATTATTTCTTGTTGAATCTCTTTTATTGTCTTTCTCATATGATTTTGTTGTTCAATCTTTTATTGTTCTTATATGTGCTTGTGATGTTCATTTATGGTGTTTCCGTATCATCTCCCATGATTGAGTAGATCTATTGCTAGGATTAGGGATGAACCCTAGGATTCTAGGGCTTAGATGATATGTTAACCTTAGTTGGATGAATCTAGGGTTGCCCCCGGTAATTTGAACAAAGGATTTTGGGGGATTAACCCTAGGATTGGAGGATCATGAAAGCACCTCCATGTTTTAGGGAGGATTTCCACGAATCCGATTAGGGCTTAGTAGCCGTTTCTAGGTCTCATGATCACGAGAGTGACTCGAGAGCTAGGGGTGATCAATAATCCCCGATCCGCTAGTTGGTGATTACGAGAGTAGCCCGATTGCTAGACCAAACCGCTGTGTAATATCGCATTCCATAGACCGCACGAGTGAATACAGATTGTGGTGCGGGATCAAGTGTCAAGCGTAATGCACATGTCCCCGTGCGTAGCCGATAGCGAAAGTGCGGCTCTACATAGGGAGGCGTTAGATGGGCGTGACGATGGAAGTCAAGTGCTCGTTCCTGTTGAGTATTGGAATCTCCACCTTGATTTTAATGATGATCAAACACAAATCATTGTGACTAACTCTTGTGATTGCAGTTAGCTACAAAGTCACCAATTAGATTCAAGAAGATCAAAAGTGACTACACGTGTTGATTCAAGTGGAGGACTTGGTAGATCAACAAAAGTGAAGCATTGGCTTGAAGAATTCAACGGATACCTCAATCATCAAGCCAATGTGTAACGACTGGTTTTCGCCTATATGTATTTTCAGAATATATTATATGAATGGTTGGTTTTCCCCTTGTATGAGATTTCTCGTTTTCGTCGATTTGTGGTTTCGTCATTTCCTTGTGCTTTCTAGTCTTTTCCCGTAGATCGTCAATTTTGGAGTAAGACACTCATGACGAGCTTCATATCGATCATATCTTAGAGATAGGTTGATCTTAGAAGCCTTAGAAATCTTCCTGGAGCTTCGCGCTTCGATTCGGGACTTTTCGTACACTTTAGTTGGTTCAAGAAGGAGGACCAACCGACTAGATTCCAATCTAATCGGTCAGGAACTCTTCTGGAACCGACTAGTTTATTAAATCAATTCTCCAGGAGTTACTGTTTACTCTTAGTCGGTCTAAGAACAATCACCGACCGACTAGATGTGAAACTAGTCGGTCAGAACTTGCTCTCAGACCGACTAGTTCCTTTGATAATTTTCACCTAAGTTACTGTTCACCGTTAGTCGGTCCATAAACACTCACCGACCGACTAGATTCCAAACTAGTCGGTCAATGCTTCTTCGTTGACCGACTAACTCTTAGTTCATTTTCCTTCAGGAGCTACTGTTTGCGTTTAGTCGGTCCATGTTGAACGACCGACCGACTAGATCCTCAACTAGTCGGTCGACCACCCTTCTTTGACCGACTAACGACCCCCGAAACCCTAGGTTTGTCCCAGCCGCCGTTTCATTCTCTATTTAAGCGGCCGATCGTTTTCATTCTCCTTCTTTTCATCTCTTAGCCTCTTCTTTTCCCCATTAATCCCCCTTCATCTCAAACCCTTCCTCCTTCATCCCAAGCCATTCCTTCATCCTCCCGAACCCCTCTCACCCTCATATTGCGCCAGCCATCTCCCCTCTAGCCGCCGGCCGACCTCAAACCCTCAAATCTCCCTTTCTCCAGTTTTCCCCGTCGTTCCAGATCTGAGTGGTAGTTCTCCCGAATCGTTCCTCCGTTGCCGTGGCGCCTTTCTTCCGCTACGCTTTCGGCTTGTGTTCTTCCTTTAATCTCCTACAACCCACACCTTGCTATTGTGAAACCCTAATTAAAATGGATAATTAGACGTTATAGGTTCTATTACAAAATACGGATTGGATATTGTTCTGATGTTGTTTTGTCTTGGCAGTGACCCCATCTCCATAGTGTAACATTTTGTGACGCGCCTCGTTGACTGTCATCCTTGGTGCCAAGCAAGTGAAACTTGCATCTCTTGATTTGGGCCATGTCTTAGGCCATTTCCTTGCTTTAGCGTAAAAGAGACTAGACGGTGAAAGGATAGCCGTCTGGACACCATTGACCTAGCTTGACAACGAAGCTTGGTCCGTCACCTTCATCATGCTTGTATGTCACGTTTAATTTCACTTAACGGTACGCGTATTAACTGCTCATATCATCCATGCATCTTTAACTGCCATGTTTAATTTAAGTTAACGGTACGCGAATATCTGTTCATGTCATTGCATTTTGCCTGTCATGTTCAATTTCACTTAACGGTACGTGAATATCTGCTCATGTCATTGCATTCTGGCTGTCATGTTCAATTTCACTTAACGGTACGTGAATATCTGCTCATGTCATTGCATTCTGCCTGTCATGTTTAATTTCACTTAACAGTACACGAATATCTGCTCATGTCATTGCATTTTGCCTGTCATGTTTAAATTCAATTAACGGTACGCGAATATCTGCTCCTGTCATTGCGTGCTTGAATACTCATCGTGAATGCGTAGCATCACTACATACTTGTGCTATTTGTTCCGGCTAGGCACCCATTTTGCGGGCACAACCCTAGGCCAATTACAATTCTGGCTCGTGGTCCAGAAAACGAGCTCAACACAGCCTGCGGGCAATAGGGCATCCATATGTGGGTGATCCCTTGTACTTGAACACAGCCTGCGGGAAATAGGGCACTCACCTGGGTGTGAGTGATCCCTTGTACTTGAACACAGCCTGCGGGCAATAGGGCACCCGTGTGTGGGCGATCCCTTGTACTTGTTACTTGACAATACTTGTCACACCTACCACTTGTTACTTGCTACTTGTACTTTACTTTACTTGTCACTTCCATACCATACTTGCCATGCCATGCATCATACTTTAACTGCTAGGTTGCTAGTTTACCTTTCTTTCAGTTTCCTTGCACAAGTCTTTCGACTTGCTGACATGTGTTCCTTTTCTCTTTTGGGTGACACATGTTAGATCCTGAGGTAGAGATCGTGGTTGAGGGTGTAGTGTTGCTGTCGCTGAGCCTGAGCCTCCGCTGGGCGAGAAGTTCGTGGGTACTGGTGATCTGTCGTAGAGACCGCTGGTGTCCCCTTTCCCTTGTTTAGGTTTGCTGTTAGTTGTTGGTGCGTGGCACCCTTGTTTGTGAGTTGCACCTTGTTGGCCATGTTGGGCCTTAGTCTTTCCTTTTAGCCTGGTGGCTTTTCTGTGATATTGTAATTTATTTATGGATATTCAGGGATTCAATAAATTGCTTATTGTCTCATTTTCTTATTGTTATCTTTGTTTCGTATCGCATTTGCAAGGACTTGCCATTTGAAGTTTCTTTTGACGCTTATCGGACTTGGGGCTTCACGGCTTCAAGTCTGAGCGGACCTACTCACGTCTCGCCTCCACATTTTCGGGAAGCGGGGCGTGACAGGTTTTAGTGGTGGCCCATGCAGGTCCATTTGCAAATGCGAATTATCGGAACAACGATAATAATTATAGAATGTCCATTAAATAAATTAGAACATCCAAATTATAAGCCCGGAGTCTAGGTTTTTAGCGTTCCTATGTCTTAGGTGGCTAGTAGACGTGTTAGAGCACCTGTCCCAGCTTGATAGGAAATCCATTAGGTCAGGACTATAGTGAGACTTAGTTAGAAGTTTTTGCTTGCTAGTTAGAGGCCCCTGATTGTTTGTTAGACTCCATGCTAGTGATTGATATGATAGTCTTAAGAGTTACCTTAGTGGTTCCTGTCTAGCTCCGACCATGATAGACTCCTAGGATTTGTTTAGCCGTTCGCTTGGGTTCATCGATTTCGGGCCCGACGAAACATGACCTTGATTCTCTTAGAACCTTCCCTGAGGCCTCTAATATACTCTAGCCATTAAGAAGCCTTAGTGATTAGTTTTCCTAGGCCTTTAGTCGACCCGATGATTAGAACCCTCTGATTCAATCTTTCCTGGTCACTACACTTCGGTGTTACTGACCGTAGATTTTCATCGTAGTTTCTTAAATCGTAATTTAGGTGCATTCATCGCACAACCACATTCCTTGCTCTCGATTCACATGATCACCTCATTACGATTATCGTTGACCTTTCAAATCTTTTTCGTTACAAATCATGATTCTTCCAAAGTCATTTTTGTATTCTTTCCTTATTTAAAGATTTCACTCAACTTAAATTTTGTTTTAAACTTCTTTTGTATATTTCCCTTACTCCCGATTGAGCTAAAAGTTATTCTTAGATTTTGAAAAACTATTTGGCCGTAATTTTAAATTACTATCTTGTAACCATTTTCTAACCTATATCTTCGCTTCTCGATCTCAAAACTTTACTACTATTTCGATAATTCGATATACCACTTTTTCTAAATTGCGAAATTCATTTTAGCTGTTTACCGTACGTGCTTTAAAATACTTCTTCAAGATAAATAGAATTCCAAATATCTTATGAATATATTCTAATTATAAGTTTGTCGTACCGTACTTCAAAAGTCTTTATACCAACCCGTTCCTTTAGCAAATCCTTGTTCCCCTAAAGGTATTTTCGATTTTTCCTCTCACGCTAAGTTTAAATTTGTTCAAAAACTTTTAATATAAGTATATTAGACTTCATACCCTTTCGCCAACTTAAGATTTATTTATTTTTCTAAATATCGAAACTTTTGTTGAGATTTTAGATTACTAGTTTATAATATTTTCCAGCCTATCCTTTTCGTACCGATATAAATGTCTTGTCCCTTTTCATGTACCAATTTTATTCTAAACCGTACTTCTGTTTCTCCTAACTCGATTTAGAATTTCTTTCGTACTTGTGCCATTAAAACTTATTCGATAAAACATCGTGCCTACTTTTAATCTACTTTTCACATGGAATTTCGGCTTTCAGCAAGTCGATTTTACGCCCAACGTCTTCCCTATTTCAGATTTCGTAAAAAGAAATTATTATTTCATAACCATTTCCAGACCTAGACCCGTCTTAAATCGGTTTTAAAGTTTTAATACCAACTTGATGATTCTATATATCCTTTCCCTCTTTTCCATACTACTAAGATATTATTTACCTTCCATTCACCATACGCACTTTTAAAAATGATTTCTAAAATATAACTTCACTTACTCTTACTAGGCTCTTTATGATCGTATGTTAAGATCTTTGTATAAATCAGTTTCTGTTAACGAATTCGGATTTCTCTGAAAGTATTTTCGATAAGGTTTATTTGAAACTTCTCTCCAGTTTTAAGATTTGGGAAACATTTAACATGCGCTTAAATTCTCCACACTATGTCTGATCTGATTTCATTCCTTAAATCTCGAAGCTTTCCCAAAATTCTTAAGCTACTGCCGCATAACATTTTCTTACCTATGTCCTTAAAGTTCGTGTAAATGATTTACTTTTACTCACGATAATTTTATATAAGCCAAATAACCATTTACCCTTATTATGTATATTCGACTCAAACTTGTTCGAACAACTTGTTTTATCGACCTCCAAATATTTATACAGATAGGGACTCAAACTTTTGAAGTGCAGCAGCTTTCAAACTATTCGAATATTAGTATATGATTTACACTACTTTCCCATATCCTAATGGATCCTCATTACATATTTCTTTCCCGCCTAAACATTCACAATTTTCCCTTGATTCACCTAACCAAGCTGTCTTCTTATCATCGTTCTAGCTGGACTCATGCTTTTCGATCTTCCTATTCGTTACGCTCTTGCTTTCGGGTTCTTCCTTTTGTCTAGCCAATAGAGCTTGTCGTCACCGGTGTCAACCTTAATATAGTTTGGTGAGCCCATTGGTATTAGTTGTTATGTCGTCATAGTGTGTTTAATTACATGGTGTGAATATATATATATGATACACATGTGTGACCATACGATGAATTTTTTATTAGGGAGGCTATGTAATTATAAGTGAGCTGATGTCTGTAATATTAATATAATATATATAAGGTGATTGAACTATGTGGTATTACCTGATTAAATAATGGGTGTTTGACCTTATGATATGTATATGGCCACGTTGGTAGATGTGTATGTATTGGAGTGGTATTGGTATATGTATGGATACTGTGTTATGTATATAGAATACTCTGCTATGATTTGAGTCTCACTCAAGCTTGAGTGGGTATGCTCTATGTACATTGGTATGTTTGTCAGTGATTGGTGTGAAGTGTGGATGATGTATATATAGTGATTGGTGTAATTGTCTGTGGTGTAGTTATTTTATAAGGACTTGGTTGTGTGAATACATATATGTGCTAGGTTGTAGGTATTTGCAATTGTGGCATGTGTGGCATGCCGTGAATATAATTATAGGACTATATGTGAAGTGAATATTTGGTGAATGTATATTTGATATAGTGAACTTGTTTTAACAATTGTATGGTGTGATTTCACATGTTGATTGTTTGGCGTATACTAGGAGATATAGGGAATAGTGTATTCTTATTGTCTTGTCCATAGGTAGTTACATATACGTGTAGATTCCGATGGTATTTTCTAGTATGAAATTATTTTCATATAAGTAAGAGAGACTTGGTTATTTTCATATAGTGTGTAATAAGTGTTTTATAGTTATATAGAATATACTTGCCTATATGAATGATTTGAATACGTGAATGGAGTTGATTGACTATAATAAGTATAAGTGTACTATGTGCGTGAATATATATTTATTTCCGTGGTGTTAATAATTGACTACCTAGTGTATATATATATAAGCACTTGAAATGAATGTACTTGGTTGAAATTTTGATGTGATATTGATTGAGGGTAGTTACTATGGTGACTAGATATAGCTATAGTTAGAAAGTCCGAGGACGGACTTTATTCTAAGGTGGGTATGATGTAACGACTGGTTTTCGCCTATATGTATTTTCAGAATATATTATATGAATGGTTGGTTTTCCCCTTGTATGAGATTTCTCGTTTTCGTCGATTTATGGTTTCGTCCTTTCCTTGTGCTTTCTAGTCTTTTCCCGTAGATCGTCGATTTTCGAGTAAGACACTCATGACGAGCTTCATATCGATCATATCTTAGAGATAGGTTGATCTTAGAAGCCTTAGAAATCTTCTTGGAGCTTCGCGCTTCGATTCGGGACTTTTCGTACACTTTAGTTGGTTCAAGAAGGAGGACCAACCGACTAGATTCCAATCTAATCGGTCAGGAACTCTTCTGGAACCGACTAGTTTATTAAATCAATTCTCCAGGAGTTACTGTTTACTCTTAGTCGGTCTAAGAACAATCACCGACCGACTAGATGTGAAACTAGTCGGTCAGAACTTGCTCTCAGACCGACTAGTTCCTTTGATAATTTTCACCTAAGTTACTGTTCACCGTTAGTCGGTCCATAAACACTCACCGACCGACTAGATTCCAAACTAGTCGGTCAATGCTTCTTCGTTGACCGACTAACTCTTAGTTCATTTTCCTTCAGGAGCTACTGTTTGCGTTTAGTCGGTCCATGTTGAACGACCGACCGACTAGATCCTCAACTAGTCGGTCGACCATCCTTCTTTGACCGACTAACGACCCCCGAAACCCTAGGTTTGTCCCAGCCGCCGTTTCATTCTCTATTTAAGCGGCCGATCGTTTTCATTCTCCTTCTTTTCATCTCTTAGCCTCTTCTTTTCCCCATTAATCCCCCTTCATCTCAAACCCTTCCTCCTTCATCCCAAGCCATTCCTTCATCCTCCCGAACCCCTCTCACCCTCATATTGCGCCAGCCATCTCCCCTCTAGCCGCCGGCCGACCTCAAACCCTCAAATCTCCCTTTCTCCAGTTTTCCCCGTCGTTCCAGATCTGAGTGGTAGTTCTCCCGAATCGTTCCTCCGTTGCCGTGGCGCCTTTCTTCCGCTACGCTTTCGGTTTGTGTTCTTCCTTTAATCTCTTACAACCCACACCTTGCTATTGTGAAACCCTAATTAAAATGGATAATTAGACGTTATAGGTTCTATTACAAAATACAGATTGGATATTGTTCTGATGTTGTTTTGCCTTGGCAGCGACCCCATCTCCGTAATGTAACATTTTGTGACGCGCCTCGTTGACCGTCATCCTTGGTGCCAGGCAAGTGAAACTTGCATCTCTTGATTTGGGCCATGTCTTAGGCCATTTCCTTGCTTTAGCGTAAAAGAGACTAGACGGTGAAAGGATAGCCGTCTGGATGCCATTGACCTAACTTGACAACGAAGCTTGGTCCGTCACCTTCATCATGCTTGTAGGTAACGTTTAATTTCACTTAACGGTACGCGTATTAACTGCTCATGTCATCCATGCATCTTTAACTGCCATGTTTAAGTTAAGTTAACGGTACGTGAATATCTGTTCATGTCATTGCATTTTTCCTGTCATGTTCAATTTCACTTAACGGTACGTGAATATCTGCTCATGTCATTGCATTCTGCCTGTCATGTTCAATTTCACTTAACGGTACGTGAATATCTGCTCATGTCATTGCATTCTGCCTGTCATGTTTAATTTCACTTAACGGTACGCGAATATCTGCTCATGTCATTGCATTTTGCCTGTCATGTTTAAATTCAATTAACGGTACGCGAATATCTGCTCCTGTCATTGCGTGCTTGAATACTCATCGTGAATGCGTAGCATCACTACATACGTGTGCTATTTGTTCCGGCTAGGCACCCATTTTGCGGGCACAACCCTAGGCCAATTACAATTCTGGCTCGTGGTCCAGAAAACGAGCTCAACACAGCCTGCGGGCAATAGGGCATCCATATGTGGGTGATCCCTTGTACTTGAACACAGCCTGCAGGAAATAGGGCACTCACCTGGGTGTGAGTGATCCCTTGTACTTGAACACAGCCTGCGGGCAATAGGGCACCCGTGTGTGGGCGATCCCTTGTACTTGTTACTTGACAATACTTGTCACACCTACCACTTGTTACTTGCTACTTGTACTTTACTTTACTTGTCACTTCCATACCATACTTGCCATGCCATGCATCATACTTTAACTGCTAGGTTGCTAGTTTACCTTTCTTTCAGTTTCCTTGCACAAGTCTTTCGACTTGCTGACATGTGTTCCTTTTCTCTTTTGGGTGACACATGTTAGATCCTGAGGTAGAGATCGTGGTTGAGGGTGTAGTGTTGCTGTCGCTGAGCCTGAGCCTCCGCTGGGCGAGAAGTTCGTGGGTACTGGTGATCTGTCGTAGAGACCGCTGGTGTCCCCTTTCCCTTGTTTAGGTTTGCTGTTAGTTGTTGGTGCGTGGCACCCTTGTTTGTGAGTTGCACCTTGTTGGCCATGTTGGGCCTTAGTCTTTCCTTTTAGCCTGGTGGCTTTTCTGTGATATTGTAATTTATTTATGGATATTCAGGGATTCAATAAATTGCTTATTGTCTCATTTTCTTATTGTTATCTTTGTTTCGTATCGCATTTGCAAGGACTTGCCATTTGAAGTTTCTTTTGACGCTTATCGGACTTGGGGCTTCACGGCTTCAAGTCTGAGCGGACCTACTCATGTCTCGCCTCCACATTTTCGGGAAGCGGGGCGTGACACAATGACATCAACAAATGAATGGTGATTCAATCCAAAGAGAAGAAAGCAATGGATGAGTCAAAAGCTTCGAAGACTATGACGTTCAAGTCATTCAACTAAAAGACTCAAGACCATGAAGTTTTATGGATATCGTCGCCAAAGTAATTTGTTCATCTCAAGCGACGTCCCAAGACTTCCTCAGAACGCGTGATCGTGGTGCATGGAGCTTTGTTGAAGCTCAAGGAGTATTCGTGAAGTCAAGGGATTCAGATTCTCCATGTTGAAGCTTCGAAGACGGTTCGTCATGTTATTTATATTGTCTTCTAGCTTCGGTTTAGTAGAATGTTAAGCCTTGAGTAGTACTTGCCTAGAAATCTTCATATCTTTCATATCGTATCTCTAGGATTGCCTCAGAAGCCATTAGAAACTTTCCCGTAGCCTATCGTTTCATTTCACGGCTTCATATGCATCTTAGTGAGTTCAAGAAGAAGAACCAACCGACTAGATGACGATCTAATCGGTTGGGAATCCTTCTTGAACCGACTAGATATCCTTGCTTGATTCAGCCCATTCACTGTTGGTCAATTAGTCGGTCCAAGAAGGTTCACCGACCGACTAGATGACGATCTAGTCGGTTGGAAATCCTACTCAGACCAACTAGTTATCCTAATCAATTGAAGACAATTTCTTGACCAATTAGTCGGTCTAAGAAGGCTCACCGACCGACTAAATGACGATCTAGTCGGTTGTTGTTTCTTCTCAGACCGACTAGTTTTCCTTGTGAAATTCGACCTTTGTACTGTTGACCTGTTAGTTGGTTCAAGAAGGATGGTTAATGCATTAAAAGCCAATCTAGTCGGTCCAAGAAGGTTCACTGACCTACTAGTTGTCAATCTAGTCGGTTGATGATCCTTCTTAGACCGACTAGTTCTTACCCAGATTTCACCATCTTCTCTGTCAACCATCTAGTCGGTCCAAGAAGGTTCTCTGACCGACTAGTTGTCAATCTAGTCGGTTGATGATCCTTCTTAGACCGATTAAGCAGCTTCAGAATAGAGCCGTAGGGGCATTTAATGCCACGAATTTTGTGACCGTTTTCTCTCTTCCCTATATAAGTTTGTGTGCTTCTAACTTGGGATCCAAGTCTAAAATTAGAGACACTTTCAAATCTTTGAAGAGAGCCATTCAACTCATATTCCAAGCTCTCTCATCTCACAAGAATCTCTCCCTTACTCTTTGAGCCCAATTCCTCAAGAGAGATTCTCATTCCTTGTGAGCTTCTCAAGCTAAGAGATTGAATCCAAGTCACCAACTCCTCCCTAGCCATCTATTGCTGCTCATCTTGGTGGAGCTAGGGTTTGATCTCATCTTCCTGAAAATCCATTCTTGCCCTGAATTGGTAAGTATTTCTCAAGGCATAGGATTTTGTGGTAAGAAGTTTTATATTTCATTCTTTATACTTCTTAATTGTTGTATACTCACGATGGTGAGAGGATTGGCTTGATCCCAAGTTGTGGGAGTCAAGATTTAAGTTTTACTCTCGGTTTGTGAGAGTTTGCTTAGTCCCAAGTTGTGGGATTAAGTTTTTGCGTGTTCCCGGGTTGTGGGATACACGGACATCGATTGTAGGTCGATTGCACTTGTGGGGTTTCCGCAAGTGGGCTAAAGGAAATCTCTAGCGGTTTGCTAGAGTATCCGGAGGGGATCCGGGTGTTGCTGGAGTAGGGCACCGGTAACAAGTCGGGGAGACTTGGGTGGCACCGAACCAGGGTAGATTGCTTGTTAGCTTTGCATTCTTGCTTCGGTTGTTGTTCACTTATTGTATTCCGCATTTGTTGGTTAAGTAGGGTTTTATTTGGCGTAAATTCCTTATAATTCTATAAAAAACTATTCACCCCCCTCTAGTGTTTGTTCCTCATAGCACAGGGTCACTACAATTGGTATCGGAGCAAGGTTATAGCTATGGCAAACAACAACAACAACAACACACGATGCCCTCTTCCACCATATCTCCTCGGGCCCAATTATCAAATTTGGTGTGTGTGAAGATGAAGGCCTATATTCAATCCATCGATGAGGATTATTGGAAGATTGTGGAGAAGCCCTTTCGCGCACCTACCACTTCCGTACATGAGTGGACAAATGAGCAAAAAGAATTGGTGGGAAAACATCAAGAGGTAATGGATATCTTGCTTGATTATTTAACCTATGACATTCTTGTGCATGTGTCCAAGGCAACAACGGCATATCAAATATGGCACATGCTAGCGGAGCAAGAAGAGTCCACCTCGGAGTGTTCTTCCTCCAATGATGAAAGAGATTCATTCATGGGCTTGATGGCACGAGAGGACGACTCTAGTGACGAATCAAGCGATTCAAGTGAAAGCAATAGCGACGATGAAGAGGTAACAACGGATGATCTTAAAATTGAACTTAAGCAATTATTTGATAAATATCAAAAGCTTATGCATAAATATTGTGATGCTAAGAATAAGATTTCTAGTATAACTAACACATCTACATGTAGCACATCTAACAATGACACCATTGTTGAGCTCGCTATTGAGAAAGCAAGTTTGCTTACTCAAAATGGCTTGTTGAGAAATGAGGTGGAGTCCCTCAAATCTCAACTTGATCGTGTTTCCATTGTGGATAGCAACGATCTTGAGATTGAAAATCTTCAATCTCAAAACACTTATTTGGGCATTAAGAATGAGAATATCAAATCCCAAGTGCACAAGCTCACCACACATGCATCCATCTTGAATGCACGCACCTCATATAGTGAAGTAACTATAGATGTAGTGAGGCCAGCCTCCGGTACATCCACGAGTGGTGTCTATAACAACTTGGGTAGTTCTACTACTAAGGAAACCACCACTCCGATTCCTCCCTCCTTTGGAAAGAAACCCACTTTGGGTGGACATCAAAGGAAGGGACATGCTTTCATGTACACCAATACACGTAGGAATGCATCCACTCCTCACATTTCTACAAATGATGGGTTTTATGCTCCATACCCACGAGCACGTGCAAACACACATTTGAGACACTCTCATGCACGCACTCATGCTCATGCACCTTCACATGCTTATGATCACAAGTCACATCCACATGTGCATGCTTATTCTCATGATCATCCTCATGCATACACACCACATATTCATCCACGTATGTTTGCAACACCACACCATGGATCATATGCCCATCATCATGCTTTAGCACAACACAATGTTCCTCATGCTCTTGCTAGATCTCATGTTCCTAGGCCACATGCACCACGTAGAGAGCAACCTTTTGTGCATGCAACCACTAAGAAGAGGATACCCAAATCATACACTATTTGGGGTCCGAAGAACATTAGCAATCATGCTAAGGATATGTATGTGCAATCTTATATTCATAATATTATTTTGAATGATGATTATGTTGGTAAATCACGGTCCTCTTGGACTTGGTTTCCAAAGGGTTAGTTTTCATTAACCCTTCTTTGCTTGGTACGATAAGTTTATATTCATTTTATGGGTACAAAAGCATTTGTATTTAGAATTGGTCTATTCTTTTGTTTGCATTTTGATGCTCATGTTTGTTAGAAACTTAAATTCACATTGAATTTGATTTCTATTGCATGTTTATTAGTAAATCACCGTGTTTAGAATTTTCATGTGTAGAATATCTAATACCTTTTCATGCAATACATGTGTTGGCTCATATTCATGTTTTGTTGCATGTAATACATGTCATGCATTTGGATTATAATATATATACTTACTTTTGGTACATGCATGTATATGGCTATATATTTATCTAGTAACATGATTACTTGTTCCATTAATATTGTGTATGCTTACATTAGGATATGGGTTACAATAATTTGAATTTAGTTTGTTAAACTTGTTGACTAACCCATAGGATCCAAAAAGGTTTTTGGATACCAAAATTATGTTTTCTAGGTTCAATCCACATTGGGATACCAACCCTACCAACTCCTTGATTTGCAAAGACTTTCATTCAAATGGAGTTGATGGTGCTTAAGTGATGCACCAAAGTAGGGGGAGCTTAATGTTGTAAGTATATTCTTACATTTGGTATCCATGTGTGTTGGGTGCATATAGATGTCACTTCGTGTTTGAGACTATCCCATGCATATCCTATGTTTGCATATTATGTGTCTTGTATGTCATTCATGTCTATGTAGTTCATGTGCGTCAAATTCTTGACTCATGTACATTGTGTATTCATAATCCTTACTCATATGTTTATTCAAGGATTATTTATAACATGTGGCTTAAAAATTTTCATGTTAGAATTAATGCTCATTTGCATGTTTCATGCACGGGACACGCTTATATTTATGTTCCACTTCACAAGCGTGCATCCCCACTTCCTACTTATGCCTCTACAACCTCTTACGAATCCCAAATCACTATCCTTTGGATTCCTAAGAATGTTTCTAGGCATGGTATGAACACACATATAGAATCGTATATTAGGAATGACATATTCTCATGCGACTATTTATATGAAAATCAAACTCTAATTTTTATTTGTTTTCCATCTTGCTTACTCACTCATATTGCACTTCATTGCTTGGGTACCATGCTTGTATGATTACTTTTTGTACCCATATATATGTGAGTTCATCCACTACTCCCAAGTTTGCATGGTTTGTATGATTGTGTGGGAGTCTGACATGTTTTGATTGCTATCATGTTATGTTCATCTATATGTCATTGCATTTCATTCGTATTATGTTTGTGCATATAGATTAGTTGATTTCTCTAATTCTTGGTGATGTATTATCAATTTGCACCTTCCTATCTTGTTGATATGCCAAAGGGAAAGAGAAATTTGGTTTTGAAAATTAATACTTTATGCTTTTCATGCACACTCTTTGTGGTATTACTTTTCATGCCTTCCTTCAATATGTGTTGTGCTGTGAATGTTTATTTTGTGCACATATGCATATTGAACAAGGAATCTTTCTAGCACACACTATTGTATTAGATGTGTGTATTCATAATGATGTTGCTTGACTAAATCATATGCATAGGAATTATTAGTCTAGGTGTACCTAAACTTCTAATGTTTGAGAATTGTTAATTCCTGATATGTATGATTTTCATGATCATAATAACTCATATTAATGAATGTCATGCATTTCTTTTGATGAGTGTTACTTACAATTGGTAAATGATTGGTTATTGGACTACTTGATTTTGTTCATTAACCTATTGGATCCAAAAAGTTTTTGGATACCACCAATTTTTGTATTAACAGATTGTTGTGCAAGATGCCTACCCTACACATTCCTTGGTTTACAAATGACGGATCAATTCGAAGGAAAGGATGGTGCATTGGAAATGCACACATATAGGGAGAGCTAAATGGTTGTAAGTATGTGTTTTGTACAATTGGTATTTTAATATATTGGTTGTGACTACCATGTTTACAATTGGTATTTTAATATATTCGATTTGTGTAATATAGCATACTTCTTCATTAGCTCATTCTTGTCACACCCTCATGAAGATTGTTTGCTTTTGTAACTGCCATTTTCATGTATGTCATATATGTCTTATTCCGCCTCATGAATCATGGTAGTTATAACATTCATAAAATGAATTGTTTAATTGCTTATTGATGTTCATATCTTTGGAACACGTTGTCATTACACATCACATTCCTCACATGCATGTTTCTGTGTGAAGATTGTTAAATATTATGGATATGATAACTGATGTGTATGACATGCTTGTTTGTTTATTAGATTATTTTATGTATGTTGATCTTAAGATTCATTGCTACTTTGATTCTACAACTTGTACCTAATTCTCATTGATGACTATATTCATGGATTATTTAGACCATATCATGATCTGTCATACCATTCTAGTAGAATCTTTCATTTCTTTATGGCATGCTATACTTCATCACGTTATACATAATTCATGCCATGTATAAGATTAATGATTTAGGATCTTTATGTGTATTTGTTCATTGTATCACCACACATCTCATACTTTTCTCATAGTTTGTATGATTATCTTTATGAGACGTATTGATATGATTTGGGGTGATCAATGTATGTTACTTGTCATTTTAATTACTTCATGACTGATGTTTAGCTATAATTTTATTCAAGAGATCTTTCATGTCTATAGCTAAATCTCTCATGTATGATATTTTCACAAGTGACATAACACTCATGCATATTGGTTAGTGATCTTCATGCTATATTTTTCGCATTGATTATCTCTCATCTCAAGCTCATGTTTTTATGATATGTTAGAGATAATTTTTGCTATACAAGATCATATAAGTTGTGTTTGATGATATGTATATTTTGTCATAGATATTCACCCATGAATATATCTTGATGCACTATGACTTCTTTGATGCTACCTTTGACTATATTGTGCTTACTCAAGTTTTTTATTCTATTCGCACAATTGGTATGCATGCTTGCGATGTTCATGATAACTTTATTCGTAGACTATCTTCATGCCTTTGCTCAAAAGATGTTTTGTCACATTATGCTTCATGTTGAATTCTTTGTGATATTTGAGCTAGGATGAGATCTTGTCTCTATTATGTTCACTTGGTTTCCTTCTCAAGTGAAATCATGATCTTGGCATTATTTGCCTGCTTTGCATACTTTGTTAGACTACACTTGGTATCATCTCTACATATCATATCTACATTTGGTATCATATTTACAATTGTTAGACTATTGATATTGGATATCATCTTTTCTTGATCTTTCTTGATGCTAGTTTTGAGCTTATGATATAGTGCTTATCTTCTTTATGCTCATGGATTTCCATGCTTTTCATTGACTCTTTATGTGAGTATCTATTCTGGAATGCATGCTTGTACTATGTTTCTTTTGAACATTGTTTCAATTAGTATCCTAGTGTGCTAGAATTGTTTATGCCATACGTTTTATGATGTTTCTATCTCTATTTGGCATAACACATTTGCATGATATAGATATTTGTGTATGCCCACATCGCACACTTCACTTAAATTTTGGCTGGAGATACTTTTGGAGATGATTTAGTATGACTACAATTTGTATCTCATGTCATTTTACTTAATTTGTGTTATTATTTAATAACATGACTTTGTACACATGGTTATAAATAATATTTCCACAATTGGTATCTGATATTTACTTCATCGCTCGACTATTATATTGATTTGATAGCTTTGTTTGTATGAAAACATAGAATTGTTTTCCATGCACTCAATTTGCTAAAATATTGATCAATGTCAATATGATGATTTTGATTCCACCATGATGTATTTAATCATGTTCATGTCATTTGTCATGCTCCTTGCTCAAGGACAGTCTATCACATTATGCTTAATGTTATAAATTTTGTGATAATTGAGGGTGGTTGAGTTGTTGTTGGATATGTGCTCTTACATTTGATATCTTTATTCTGATATCTAGTTTTCAATTGATATCTCTACATTAGATATACCCCCATCTCTACAATTGATATCACTTTTCTAACATATGCTTTATGTTTTCCACTCTATTGTTGCATTTGTTGTTTCTATACCCCCATATCTTTTTGTTTATGACAAAGGGGGAGAGAAATAAACAAAGGATGTGCTTATTAAATGTTGAGTGTTAAACATTACCTTGAATCATATAGACTTTAATTATAATCATTCATGTATATGATTCAAAGGGAGCATTGGAGCATTGGTTTATATTGATTACATTATATCTATATATTGGTAATCATGCTCATGTTTATGATGTGTATCACCTATATGATTTGTATTGTGTATGCATATTATTTCAGGTCATTCATGCGATATATACACAACCACATGTGATACACACACTATTAACTGCTGAATGATGCTATTGATTATTGATATTAACTTGATTGGCATCATTGCAGGGGGAGTAAGTATATTTAATGCACAATTATTTGTTTTGTTTATATTTGGTTTGTCATCATCAAAAAGGGGGAGAATATTGAGTATTGGACTCTCCACCTTGATTTTGATGATGATCAAACACAAATCATTGTGACTAACTCTTGTGATTGCAGTTAGCTACAAAGTCACCAATTAGATTCAAGAAGATCAAAAGTGACTACACGTGTTGATTCAAGTGGAGGACTTGGTAAATCAACAAAAGTGAAGCATTGGCTTGAAGAATTCAACGGCTACCTCAATCATCAAGCCAATGACATCAACAAATGAATGGTGATTCAATCCAAAGAGAAGAAAGGAATGGATGAGTCAAAATCTTCGAAGACTATGACGTTCAAGTCATTCAACTAAAAGACTCAAGACCATGAAGTTTTATGGAGATCGTCGCTAAAGTAATTTGTTCATCTCAAGCGACGTCCCAAGACTTCCTCAGAACGCGTGATCGTGGTGCCTGGAGCTTTGTTGAAGCTCAAGGAAAGTCAAAGGATTCGGATTCTCCATGTTGAAGCTTCGAAGACGGTTCGTCATGTTATTTATATTGTCTTCTAGCTTCGGTTTAGTAGAATGTTAAGCCTTGAGTAGTACTTGCCTAGAAATCTTCATATCTTTCATATCGTATCTCTAGGATTGCCTTAGAAGCCATTAGAAACTTTCTCGTAGCCTATCGTTTCATTTCACGGCTTCATATGCATCTTAGTGGGTTCAAGAAAAGAACCAACCGACTAGATGACGATCTAATCGGTTGGGAATCCTTCTTGAACCGACTAGATATCCTTGCTTGATTCAGCTCATTCACTGTTGGTCAATTAGTCGGTCCAAGAAGGTTCACCGACCGACTAGATGACGATCTAGTCGGTTGAAAATCCTACTCGGACCGACTAGTTATCCTAATCAATTGAAGACAATTTGTTGACCAATTAGTCGGTCCAAGAAGGCTCACCGACTGACTAAATGACGATCTAGTCGGTTGGTGTTTCTTCTCAGACCGACTAGTTTTCCTTGTGAAATTTGACCTTTGTACTGTTGACCTGTTAGTTGGTTCAAGAAGGATGGTTAATGCATTAAAAGCCATTCTAGTCGGTCCAAGAAAGTTCACTGACCGACTAGTTGTCAATCTAGTCGGTTGATGATCCTTCTTAGACCGACTAGTTCTTACCCAGATTTCACCATCTTCTCTATCAACCATCTAGTCGGTCCAAGAAGATTCTCTGACCGACTAGTTGTTAATCTAGTCGGTTGATGATCCTTCTTAGACCGATTAAGCAGCTTCAGAATAGAGCCGTTGGGGCATTTAATTCCACGAATTTTTTGACCGTTTTCTCTCTTCCCTATATAAGTTTGTGTGCTTCTAACTAGGGATCCAAGGCTGAAATTAGAGACTCTTTCACATCTTTGAAGAGAGCCATTCAACTCCTATTCCAAGCTCTCTCATCTCACAAGAATCTATCCCTTACTCTTTGAGCCCAATTCCTCAAGAGAGATTCTCATTCCTTGTGAGCTTCTCAAGCTAAGAGCTTGAATCCAAGTCACCAACTCCTCCCTAGCCATCTATTGCTGCTCATCTTGGTGGAGCTAGGGTTTGATGATCTCATCTTCCTCAAAATCCATTCTTGCATATTGGTAAATATTTCTCAAGGCATAGGATTTTGTGGTAAGAAGTTTTATATTTCATTCTTTATACTTCTTAATTGTTGTATACTCATGGTGGTGAGAGGATTGGCTTGATCCCAAGTTGTGGGAGTCAAGATTTAAGTTTTACTCTCGGTTTGTGAGAGTTTGCTTAATCCCAAGTTGTGGGATTAAGTTTTTGCGTGTTCCCGGGTTGTGGGATACACGGACATCGATTGTAGGTCGATTGCACTTGTGGGGTTTCCGCAAGTGGGCTAAAGGAAATCTCTAGCGGTTTGCTAGAGTATCCGGAGGGGATCCGGGTGTTGCTGGAGTATGGCACCGGTAACAAGTCGGGGAGACTTGGGTGGCACCGAACCAGGGTAGATTGCTTGTTAGCTTTGCATTCTTGCTTCGGTTGTTGTTCACTTATTGTATTCCGCATTTGTTGGTTAAGTAGGGTTTTATTTGGCGTAAATTCCTTATAATTCTATAAAACACTTTTCCCCCTCCTCTAGTGTTTGTTCCTCATAGCACAGGGTCACTACAGTTCCCATCTACGGATGTGACACTCCTACTCTCGTCCATCACCCAACGAAGGGACCTTTAACCTGTTGTCCAAATCCGAAAGTCCTTGCGGGAATTCTTGATTCCCTAGTGATACATCGCGCAATTGTTTGCCTTTGTTCTTTTTGTTTACTTTTGTGTCTGGATGTGCCTTGCCCATCGTGACACCCTCGCATTCCACATCTACCACCATCACGACACTCCATAATCCATCTCCACCTAATAAGACATCGAAGCATAACCCAGCCTATGATCGATAGGTAGTGTGACAACTACCTCCCTGTAGATATGATACCCGCTCGTGCACTTGTGGTAAGATGACATTCGTGCGTCCCGAGGCACAAGCCCGGGACACTGAACATGTACCCCCCTTTTCCCCAGGTCTAAAGCTAGGGACTTCAGATATCTTTTTCCTGGAAGGCTGCACCGGATTAGAATATTCTTCCTTTTTGTTTGAAGGGAGCGAGTTGTATTTTTTGGTAGTGGTCACTTTTTATTTCATTTGAATTTCTGGTGTATTCAGTTTTTTCTCGTTTTTCACTTGTAATCTTCATGTAAGTATCAGATGTACTTTTTGTATCATGTGTGTGTGTGTGTGTGACTCTGTGATCTTTCTTTATTTTAAAGCTTGTACATTATTTCTTTTTGTCTGTCATCTGTATTGTACCAGCATACGCAGTGGCCTGTAGGTTTATATTATTATATTCCATTTACGCTGGGTAGTATATAGAGTCAAGTGGTCTAATTCTTGGGTCTTAATACTTTCGCGGCCTTATCACTTTTCATTCTCCATATGATTTTGGTAAAGCTTCATATTTTCTAAGTATTTGGAGTCTGGGGCATGACATTTTGACCTCAAAAAAATTCTTGGAGGCCCATTGAGCTTGATCCATGTGTTCAACAAAGATGCAACAACATGACTCGCGTTCTAGAAAGATCTGGCCAAGGCTAAACTTAAATTTAGCAAGTAAATTAGCATGTTTAAAATTAATCTTTTGAAAGGTTTGCATGCAAAGGTAATCGGTTTGAATGCTTAGATAATCTTTTTTGGAAGCCTTGCATGCCAAGATATTTACGTTCTTTTCTATTTTTGGCATGTGATTAGCCAATTAAAGAGGTGATTTTTAGCCTGATTTTTAGCCTAATTTTAGGAACTTCCTTGTAATATTTAGCCTATTAATAGGCATCTAAGCAATGGAAAAAGTATATAGATAATTATTGGGTAAATTATGAGAGTAATTTATATTTGGTTCTCTAAAGAAATATTCGAACTAATCGGGAATTTCTCGTGACATTCACCATCGACTTATCAAATGGATTTCCACCGCTATTTGTGGCATCTTCATTATACCGAGTTTCTTGTTACGCAACAAGCAACGGTTCGAGGTCATATTAACAATGGGTCGAGTTTTCCATCCAAATCTGTTTGTAGGATGATTTTGGGTTCCTTTTCATTGTCAGATCTCGTCATCCTGGGCAGGTTCGCATCAGAATATTTACTCATCCTTGGCAGGGTTCGCATCACAACATTTACTTGTCTTTGTACCCGACTTATTCATTTAATGATATTGATATTGTATCAATCAAATGTACCTGATTACATATTTATTGACGGTGACACTGAATTTGCTCAAGTACTTTATTACATGTTCATAATAGTGTATCTATTAATGTCTCTTATTAATTGATTACATGATATTGTATATGCTAATTGTACTGGACATTTCATCAACACTAAAAGACACATGGATGTGAAACTCTTGATCTCAGAAGTTGTGGGAGCGATGAAGACCACTTATCTGGTTACTGTTACAATACGTAATTACCTGACCAACTTGATTATCATTCTTGACAATACTTAGTCCAGATCAGAACCACAAAGTTGGGGGTGATACTCGTATGTTGCACACCGGACCCTCAGACATGAGTACATCACTAGATTGAGAAATATCACAACCATATAGAAGTCATCTAGATAATAATTAGCTACCAAACACTGAATTGTCATGCATGCTTATTTATTACTTTTGGATGCAGACCTTTATGATTTTCTTAGGATCTTTCAATTATTACATATATTTACTTTTCTTGTTGTTATTGTTATTGTTATTATCTATCATCTCCTTGTTTGGGAGCCTACCCTGCGAAATCTTGCTAACAGTTCACTCTTAAAATGTTTCTCTAGCATCTGAAGATGAGTTCATGGAGGACCTAGAGTTAGTCACTGAGAACTTTAGAGGTCAGCACTAGTTAACAAATGCAGTTCCTATCAAAATATTAAGCATTTTCTTTTTTAGTCCAGTTGCTACTTTTCAACTCAGCATAAGTTCAGTACTTTGTGTTATAAATGTAATAAACAGTTATAATAGACTCCATGCCTTATGAGTCAGCCTTCAAGCCTTATGAGTTTGGTACTATATGTTTGAAACCTTAGGATCTTGATGGATCTAAGTTTTCTGTGTTGCTTATTGAAAAAATATGGTATGATCTAAAATTGCATTTGTCTAATATGTTACGCTTGATGTATTTAAATACATAACAGACCCATCGCGTCTCGTCTCATATATATTAGGAAATGGAGCATTATATGTAAGAGACATGAATGCAGTGACAGGAGGTGTCGGCTAAGAATTATTGGTTGAAGGTCAAGCAATGGCATGATTAAACCTACTACTAAGACAGATGTCTTGTTTGAGCTGGGCTCAGGCCTGGCCTTGAATTGGCTCATATTTACCCGAGGCTTAATTTTGATGGTCTTTGGGCTTGCCCCCATAATAGATATTTGAGGACAAAACAGAGAAGCAATGATGGGTCATCAAGATCGAAGGCATACTGAGATGAATGGAGACAAGCGAAGATGTGACTGGAGAGGATCAGATGATAGTAACAATGATGTTGTTGGAGAGAAATAATAGTGACGACGATGAGAACTTGACCTATAGGTTATGAGAACTTGAGTTGTAGATGTTGATCAAAGGTGTGTGTTCTTTTCTCGGATAGTTGGAGAAAATTTGGGATTTTGGCACTGTTTACGCTCTGATGTTTGGATTCTTGTCTCACTTTCTCACGGGCTGTTTTTTTCCTCCGTTTTTGCTTTGGTCAAAAAGGCCGACATGGCCGTGGCAGGGTGGAATCTCAAAGGCTGTGGGTTTTTGCCGGTTTTCGCTCCGATTACCATGGATTCTCACATGCAAGTGGACCCCTCTCTCTCCTTCCACCAATCGCAGCAGAGATTGCGATTTCTATTTTTTTTTGCTTCGTTTTCGCTGTGGCCCATCAAAACAAATGGGGCCACCGCTATTTGCACATAAGATTACACATTTTGCTCCTAATTAATTATATTAATGTTAGAAATCAAGAGAGTGAGTAACCATGACAGAAAGCCATGGTTCCCTATTTATTCATAATAGTAGAATGTCAAGGGACATGGGATACCAAAGGGCCTCATTAGTAAGCTTGATGGGGAGTAATGGGGGGATAAAGATGAGGGGAGGCCAAAGGTTTGGCCTCCCTCATTCATAACACTCCCCCTTATACATCCATTACTTTGGTCTTAGCGTATAAAGCTAAGGTGGTGGATACTTTGGATCCAGAGTAGTCGTGTTTGCCTCGTTAAAACCTTAGCTGTGGAAAATCCAGTGGGAAAAACCAACAGCTTAAGGAAAAAGAGTGCAACTCACGGGGTACTCCCCCTGATCCGTACAAGCCTTATGCTTGTAGGTCTTTCAGCTTTCATTAGAGGTGGACACTTCAGGGTCCAGAGTTAAATGAGGTTGCCTCATTAAAACCTTTGGCTATGGAAAATCTAATGGGAAAACCCATAGCTAAGGGAAAAAGAGTACAACTCTACTATCAACTCCCCCCTGATCTGTACAAGCTTCAGGCTTGCAGATGTCCTATGTATCTATACAATCATTTCTTATTCGTCTATACATCCATCATGTTCTGAAAGCAAATATAATCATCACTCATCTATACAAGTTTCACTCATATCTGGCGGCTACTGGAAAACAGTGGCGCTCAGGAGTGATACGCTCTTTGAAGTTTGGTAGATTACTCCACGTATGTATTCTTTTACTCAGTCTACACTGTGTCTGCAAGGTACTGCTGGATCTGGATGAGCGTATTCTAGATATGCTTTTTGGATGATGAGCTTCTCAGAAGATGTAGACTTTTGGAGGATGATGTGTAAATCTTTCGGAGGTGGCCAGCCATTTGTGCTTAGTCATCGCGATGGTCTATAAACATGCATATGCGAATTCCTTAGATGCCGATCCTTGACCCTTGGAAGTTGCCAGAAGCAACTTATCCTTGGTCCAGTGGTGCTCTCCAGGACAGCATTGTATCTGGCTAACAGCTTTACTGCAGACGTTCTATTAGAGACACATGAAGTTGGCCAGATAAAGGAGTGACCCATGCCACCGCAGGGCGGGGCGCAAGGAGGGCACCCCTCCGACAGGGAGGGGGTGGGGGCCGGAGATCGCCCCTTCAGGCCCGTGTGTTAGAACTCAAAATATCCCCTGGGTTGTATTATATGCTTACTCTTTTGGGGCGATATTTTGATTAATCTTCAGGCATGTATTATATGCTTACTCTTAAAATATCCCCTGCGTGTCAGATCATCTTCAGGCATGCGTGTTAGATAAATCTGTTAAATTGTGAATTAGCAATTATGCAACACACTTGTATCCCCTGGGGCGCTCCGCCGAAAAAAAAGGAACCCCTTCAGGGGGTGGCCGGAGATCAGAAGAACCCCTACGGGGGGTACTCCGGTGCCAAAAAGGATCGTCCGTGGAAAAAAAATTTATTTTTAGTGCTGAGTTGATACAGTCCAATTTCCAATTGAATTTCAGTTGCAGGCTCTAGATATAAATTTCAATTTTCCAATTTTCAATGGGAGGAAATTCTATGTTTGAAAGTTGTGTAATCAAGAAATCTGTTTGTAAGTTGATTTTCTTGCTATAGAAATTGCTATAGATAGCTTAGGAAATATATCTCACAGATTTAACAACATGCGCATATTAAAATAATGATCCAGGGATTTCTAGTGTTTACCTCTAGATCCGTTAGATCTAGGGACGATCGTCGAAAAAAATTAGATCTGTAAAATGAATCCCCGATTCCAATGTCCCGTGGAAATCGCCGCAACGGATCACTGCAACCAAAGATTCCAAGGGATCGAGACTCAACGCGCAGAAATCACAGTAACTAAGATTCTTAAACGCGGCGAGGGTGATTTGAGGGGACAAAAAGAGAAGCTCAAGAACGAGAGCTAAAGTGCTGATAACGTGTTAGAAATCAAGAGAGTGAGTAACCATGGCACAAAGCCATGGTTCTCTATTTATTCATAGTATAGAATGTCAAGGGACATGAGATACCAGAGATCCCCATTAGTAAGCTTGATGGGGAGTAATGGGGGATAAAGATGAGGGGAGGCCAAAGGCCTCCCTCATGCATAACAATTAAGTATTAATTAGTTTGTATATGAATTAATTAATTTAGCTTTAAATATTTAGTTTAGGTTTAAATAGCACAAATTAAATTTGAGTGGACCTCACACAACTTTCTAACATACAACTTTCTTCATCCAAAAGAACACACTACACGGAGTGGGCCCCACTCAACTTTCAAACTCCACAATCCAACCCGACTTTCCAACAAAAGAACACACTACACCAAATTTCTCTCTCATCATATTACACACTTCTCAACTTTCCCAATTTATACTTACATACAAAAGAACAGGCCCTAAGACGACAATGATAAGTGTGCTTTATCACTGATCTTGTTGATGATGGTAAATGATGGCTATAAGCGGTGATTCTTTAGGTGCTGACGATGGTTGAGAAAGATGCAAGAGAAGTTAATTGGCTTACAGAAGTTGGCGTTGATGGTGTTGATGGGTGTAACGATGAAAAAGGCTAGCAACAACATCAGGATGGGCATCTGATTGTTGGTAGAGGAAGTGATAGTTAGAAGTTGAAGAGTTAGGGTTGTAGAGAAAGTGCTAAAGTGCCGCAAGGTTAATGAAGAGGACGCGTATATTGGGATTTTTGGTTTTGATTTTAAACAAGATATTTGGTTTAAAACTTTAAAATGAGATATTAAAGCTACTGAGTTTAGAGAAATTTTTTTAAGAAAAGTTAAGGAATTAGGAAGTGAATATAGAGCATGTGGCTCTGATCACATGTCAAATTAAAGAATTGAATAGAAAACGTTTGTCTCTAATGCTTCACCTTAATTTGAAGATTATTACAAACATTTAGAAACCTATGGAATCTTCTAGGCAGCAAGGAAAGATGACTTTGTATATGTCACGCCCCGCTTCTCTAAAATGGAGGCGAGACGTGAGAAGGTTCGCACGAGAGTGGAGCTGTGAAGCCCCAAACCCGATAAGCGTCAATAAAACAGAAGCAGGTCCCTGTAACCACAAACGGAACAACAATAATAACACAATGAGAGACAGAATTAAAATCTCATATCTCATAATTTGTCCAACATGAAAATTAAGTTCAACATCCAGAAAAGCCACCAGGCTAAAAGAAAGAGTCTAAAGGCCCAGAACAAGGCCAACAAAAGGAACAACGTAACAAAGTATAGGTGCTACGCACCGAAAACAAAATAGTAGTCTAAAACAAAAGGGAAAAGCTCAACGAAGACACTAGGACTGGTCCCCAGTGTCCACGTACTCCTCGCCAAACACAAGCTCGGGCTCGGCGTCAGCAAACACCTCGTCCTCAACAATGTACTCAGGCTCAGGATCTAACATGTGTCACCCAAAAGAGTAAAGGGGCACATGTCAGCAAGTCTAAAAGACTTGGGCAAGGAAACTGAAAGTAAGGCAAACTAACAACCTAACAGTTATAGTATGCATGACAAGGCAGTTATGACATGAGTGCACAAGCAAGACATGGTGAAACAATAAGTACAAGAGAACAATTTATCAGGACAAGTCAAGAGTAGCCAAGCTACTAACAATCTCAATCTTTTCACTAGTCACGTTTCAAGTTGTTTGTAGATGTTTACGCCTTACAGCTGAATGGTTTGGCGTTCACGCTGATTGGCCGCTTAACACTACCCCAGAACCCAGAGTTTACGCCTTACCACTGCAGTTGCTGATCGGGCAGACTCCCGGTTGATTGGCCGCTTAACTCTTACCCCCAATACCCACATGTAGACGAGCCAGGGTCCCTGCACACGAGCTCAGTAAATGAGCCAGGGTTGCCCCGCACAAGAGCTCGTTTCCTGGATCACAACCAGGAGCGTATTCCATTTGGCATAGGGGTGCACCTAGCCTCAATCATTTCACAAGATGTAGCGGAGCTATGCAATCACGGAAACACTTAAAGAATGCAATGACATGACAATTAGTTTGCGTACCGTTAATGGAAATTAAACATGACATGGTAGTTGTGCAACATGATAAATGTCGGATCTAGCTTCGTTGTCAAGCTAGTTCCTAAATTTGCGCCTAGGCGAGTATCATTTCGTCGCCTAGTCTCTTTTACGCCTACAACAAGCAAATGGCCTAAGACATGGCCCAAAACCCTAAGTGGCAAGTTTCACTTGCCTAGCACCGAGGATGACGATCAACAAGGATTCGTCCCACGGACGCTAATCTACGGGGAAGTCGCTGTTATGGAGAAACAATCATCAAAACAACATTCATTTCATTAGGGTTTCACAAAAACACAACGGGTTATGAAAACATTAAGAGATCGATTATTACCGTATCGGAAGCGGAAGAACGACACCGAGCAAGCACAGCAACAGAAGAAACGCTCCGGGGAACCTAGGGTTCAGATCTGGAAAGGATGGGGAAAATCTGGAGAAATAGGTTTTGATATGGGTTTTGGGGGTTTGATGAAGGTTTGAGGAAGGTGGAAGGTGGAAAGTGTTAAGTGAGGGTTTGGATGATGGAGGATGAGCTTGGAATGAAGGTTTGAGGGTTTGGGGAAGATGAGAGCTCAATGGGGGAGAAATTAGGTTTAGAGTTGAAGAAGAAGAAGAAGAAAACGTTTGGGAGGGGTATTTATAGGGTTTGATGTCGGCTAGGGCAAAATTAGGGTTTACTGCACTGATTAGTCGGTCAAAGAACAACTGTTGACCGACTAGTTTGAGAACTAGTCGGTCGGTTGACCAACACAGACCGACTAAGTGTAAACAGTAGCTCCTGACGAAAACTTGAACTAAGAGTTAGTCGGTCAAAGAACAACTACTGACCGACTAGTTTGACATCTAGTCGGTCGATGAACGTTCTTAGACCGACTAAAAGTGAACAGTAACTGGTACCAAAATTAGTTAATGAGTTAGTCGGTTAAAGAAGCATTGCTGACCGACTAGTTTGCAACCTAGTCGGTCAACCAACGTTCTTAGACCGACTAACGATAAACAATAACTCCTGAACATTTATCAAAGCCCACTAGTCGGTTCAAGAAGGTTTTCCGACCGACTGGATCGTCATCTAGTCGGTCGGTGCCCCTTCTTACACCGGCTAATGTGCACTGAAAGTTCTGAAATGGAGCGCGAAGCTCCGGGATCGATTCCTAAGACTCCTAGGCTTGATCTAACAGTAAGATATGACCGATATGAAGCCCGTCACGAATGACTTACTCCGAAATCGACGATTCTAAAGAAGAAGCTAGAAAATCACGACGAAACGATCAGAAACGAAAGCCACGGAGACAAAAACCACACACGAGGAGAAAATCCACCAAAACATATAATATAATATAATAATCCAGATACATGAAAACCAGTCGTTACATCCTCACCAACTTAAGAAAAATTTTGTCCTCGGAATTTCCCAACACTCACGTGTCCGGGAACAAAAGTGGGAAACGCTCTCGCATCTCATCCTCATTCTCCCAAGTAGACTCTCCAGGCGAGCCGTGTCGCCACATCACCCTCACAAGATTGACAACCTTGTTCCGAAGTGACTTCTGACGCATGTCCAGAATCTGCACTGGCTGCTGGTCATACGTCATATCGGGGCGAACGGTAATCTCCGAGAAATCCACAGCATGAGATGGATCGCTAATGTATCGACGAAGCTGCGACACATGGAAAACATCGTGAACTCCCTCCAAAGATGGCGACAAGGCTAAGCGGTAGGCTACCTCGCCAACTTTCTCCAGAATGTCAAACGGTCCAATGTATCGCGGGCTCAACTTCCCTCGCTTCCCAAAGCGAATCACACCACGATTCGGGGAAATCCTCAGAAACACATAGTCGCCCGGCTGAAACTCCAAAGGACGACGTCTAGTATCTGCCCAATGCTTAAAACGGTCCTGAGCAATCCTCAACCTCTCCCGAATGTTCCTGATAACCTCCACGGCCTCCACGATCATCTCAGGTCCCAACAGCTCCCGATCACCAACGTCATCCCAACTCAACGGCGATCGACATTTCCTCCCATAAAGAGCGGCGAAAGGCGCCATGCCAATACTCGCCTGGAAGCTGTTGTTGTAAGAAAACTCCACCAGATGTAGATGGTCCTCCCACGAACCCTTGAAATCCAACATGCACGCCCTCAGCATGTCCTCCAAGATCTGAATCGTCATCTCGGACTGGCCATCCGTCTGCGGATGGTACGCCGTGCTGAAACTCAGACGCGTACCCAAACTCTTCTGCAAACTCTGCCAGAACTGAGATGTGAACCTCGTGTCTCTGTCCGACACGATACTCACGGGGACTCCATGAAGTCGTACGACCTCCTGCACGATTCATGTTACATCACCATCTAAACTAGAAAAAGAAATAAAAACGGAGAGTAAAAGAATTTACCTCCATATATCTCCTTGCTAGCGCCTCAGTGGACTGTCCCACTCGGAACGGAATAAAGTGCGCGGATTTGGTCATCGATCTACGATCACCCAAATCGCGTCATTCTGCTTCGGACTCCGAGGTAGTCCAGTCACGAAATCCATAGTGATGTGTTGCCACTTCCACTCCGGAATCGGAAGCGGTTGTAGCAACCCGGCCGTACGCTAATGCTCCGCCTTCACTTGCTGGTAAACCAAACACTTGGCTACACTCCGAGCCACACTCCTCTTCATGCCATGCCACCAATAGTTCAGACGAAGATCCTGGTACATCTTGGTGCCACCAGGATGCACAGAATACGTCGAACTGTGTGCCTCCACCATCAACTCCTCTCTAATATCCCCAGCTGGCACACACAACCTGGCTCCAAACCTCAGCGAGCCATCCTCATGAATCAAAAAGTCAGTCCGCAGACCGGCTTCCACCTGCTCCCGAATCTTCACCAGCTTCGGATCCTCAGCCTGGCCAGCCTTGATCCGATCCACAATCGTCGACTGTATCTGCATACACATCAACGAAGAAGCCTCCCCAGGAAGAACAATCTCAACACCAGACTCGCAAAAATCCTGCTGTAATCTCCACTGCGAGGTCAAAATCATCACCGCTGGAAGCCTACTCAGCGCATCAGGAACCACATTCACCTTGCCAGGGTGATACTGCAAATCAATCTCATAATCTGACATGAGCTCCAACCATCGACGCTGTCGCATGTTGAGCTCCTTCTGGGTAAAAATATACTTCAAGCTTTTGTGATCGGTGAAGATCTTCACTTTCTCACTTAGCAGGAAGTGCCTCCAAATCATAAGAGCAAACACAACAGCAGCCAACTCCAAATCATGCGTCGGGTAATTCTTCTCATGAACCTTGAGCTGACGAGACGCATAAGCCACAACATGCCCGTGCTGATGCAACACATAACCGAGACCCTTGCCAGAAGCATCGCAAAAGATCTCAAATCCACCGCTGCAATCAGGCACAACAAGAATAGGGGCAGTCGTCAACCTCTCCCTCAGAACGCCAAAGGCATTCTCACAATCACCCGACCAAACAAAAGGTACATCCTTCCGCGTCAATCTAGTCATCGGCTCGGTAATACGGGAAAAGTCCTTAATGAAACGCCGATAGTAACCAGCAAGCCCAAGGAAACTTCGAATCTCAGACGCTGACTGCGGAACAGGCCACTCTCTGATGGCCCTGATCTTCTCGGGATCCACTGAAATACCATCCCCAGTCACCACATGCCCGAGGAAAGCAACTCTATCCAGCCAAAACTCGCACTTCGAAAACTTGGCATACAAACGATGCTTCCTCAAAATCTCCAATACCGTCCTCAAGTGCGAGGCATGCTCCTCCTCCGACTTTGAATAGATCAAAATGTCGTCAATAAAGATAACGACAAACTTATCCAAAAAGTCGTAGAAAATCAGGTTCATCAGATTCATGAAAACTGCGGGTGCATTGGTTACACCGAAAGGCATAAACACAAACTCGTAGTGTCCATACTTCGTCCTGAACGCTGTCTTCAGAACATCTCCCTTCTTCACCTTCAACAGATGGTAACCACTCCTCAGATCCAACTTCGAAAACACCCTCGAACCTCCAAGCTGATCAAAAATATCATCGATGCGAGGCAACGTGTATTTATTCTTGATGGTCACCGCATTCAACTCTCGATAGTCCACGCACAAGTGACGCGAACCATCCTTCTTCTTCACCAGCAGCACCGGTGCTCCCCACGGAGACACACTAGGATTGATATAACCCTTCTGCAAAAGCTCATCCAGCTGCTTCCGTAATTCCTCCAACTCAGCGGGTGCCATACGATACGGCGCCTTCGAAATCGGTTGCGCTCCCGGAACAAGATCAATAGAAAATTCTAAAGCTCGATCAGGTGGAAAACCAGACATCTCCTCGGGGAAGACATCATCAAAATCCCGCACACCCGTTGGCCTCTCCAGCTCCATCTGCATAGCCACAACCTCCACCGGCCTGGCCCGAAATCTGACAGGACCAAGCGAGCTGCTACCACGGCTGAACTCAAATACTGGATGTCCGGGAATCTCGAACACCACCTTCTTCCTCCGACAGTCAATCGTAGTATAGAAGCTCGCAAGCCAATCCATCCCAAGGACCGCATCATAGTTGATGATGTCGTGGACAATGAAATCAGCGTAAAGCTCATGTCCACAGACCACCAACGAGCAAGAATTGCAACCAAGATGTACTGAGACCACGCCATTCCCTGTAACGATATTCCAACTCTTGGGAAGAGGGGACGTCGACAAGGAATGCTTCTCCACGAAGCTCCGAGAAATAATGCACATCGATGCACCAGAGTCAAAGAGGACTCGTGCAGAAAATGTGCACACCAAAACCACACCTAACAAGCAATTAACAATCAAACCCTAGTCTAGCAAACAATCATGTTCAAGCAAACAACACAACCTAACAATCAAAACCAGCTAGGAAAGTAACAGCTAGATTGAGGATTACCTGCGATAACCTCATCCACAGCCTCGCTCTCCACAGCGGTCATCAGAAAAGCCTGCCTCCTCGGCAGAATAGCCTGCTGAAAAGCCTGCCTCTGTGGAACAAGAGCTGCTCCACGTCTAGCAGGAACAGACGCTCGCTGCTGCAACGGCTGTGCTGCAACAGGTGCCCTCCGCAGCTGATTCGCATGCCGACAATCCTTCGCGACATGAGAAGCATCACCACAAACCAAACACTGGCCCAGAAACTTCCTACACTGATCCTTGATGTGGCCAGGCTTGCCGCAGAAATGGAAAGTCTTCAGAATAGGCCCTCCTGGCCTCTTGAACTAAGCTGGCTGATTAGGCTTGAAACCAGGCCTAACCACTGCTCTGGCATGCTCCATAGGCCTCTTCCCAGCACCAGAAACATGTCCTCTCCTCTGACTTAGGTTCAGCTCCTGCCTCCTCACAGCGACCAGAACCTTCTGATAAGAGTCCAGATCAGAGGAAGACGCAAAACTCTGGAGCTCCAAAGCAAGTCCCTGCAGGAACCTCTGAGCCCTCTCATCAGCATCCTGCACCATCTTCGGTGCGAACCGACTCAGCCTAGTGAACTCTTGGTGGTACAGGTCCACCGTCAAGCTCCCTTGCTTCAGATCAATAAAGCGCTGCAGCATCTCCTTCCTAGCAGCCTTCGGAAAGAACTCCTCATCAAACCTGGACTTAAAGGTAGTCCAAGCTATCGGCTCCACCAGCATCTTCTCTTCCGCATCCCACCAGTTCCGAGCATTATCCTTGAGTTGCCTCTTCGCCAAATCAACCCATCCAGCCGGGGTGATCTTGGCCATCTTCAAGTTATCCTCAATGTTCCGAATCCACTCATCGGCAGCCAGAGGACCCTGAGACCCATCAAAATATGCGGGACCCAGCTCCCGAAATTGCTTCGCTCCCGGCTCGGAGCGAGGGGCATCCGGAAGTTCCCGGGAGCTCGAGCAAGTGGAGCATTCTGGACTTGCAGGAGCACGCCCTGCTGCACCTGCATCATCTGAAACATCATCCGCATCATCTCTCCATTGGTGGGTTCTCGCTCAGGCTCCTCATCATGAGGGGGCGCACCACTACCTCCACCACGGGTGAATCGCCTTCCTGCCATCTAATGACACAGAAAACGAAGCAGATTAGACTCATAGCTTATGATTCGGACATCGAACTTAGTTTATTGGACATTCTAATATTATTATCGTCATTCCGATAATCGCAGTTACAGAAGAGAGACCTGCATGGGCCACCAACAAAACTTGTCACGCCCCGCTTCCCTAAAATGGAGGCGAGACGTGAGAAGGTCCGCACGAGAGTGGAGCTGTGAAGCCCCAAACCCGATAAGCGTCAATAAAACATAAGCAGGTCCATGTAACCACAAACGGAACAACAATAATAACACAAGGAGAGACAGAATTAAAATCTCATATCTCATAATTTGTCCAACATGAAAATTAAGTTCAACATCCAGAAAAGCCACCAGGCTAAAAGAAAGAGTCTAAAGGCCCAGAACAAGGCCAATAAAAGGAACAATGTAACAAAGTATAGGTGCTACGCACCGACAACAAAATAGCAGTCTAAAACAAAAGGAAAAAGCTCAACGAAGACACTAGGACTGGTCCCCAGTGTCCACGTACTCCTCGCCAAACACAAGCTCGGGCTCGGCGTCAGCAAACACCTCGTCCTCAACAATGTACTCAGGCTCAGGATCTAACATGTGTCACCCAAAAGAGTAAAGGGGCACATGTCAGCAAGTCTAAAAGACTTAGGCAAGGAAACTGAAAGTAAGGCAAACTAACAACCTAATAGTTATAGTATGCATGACATGGTAGTTATGACATGAGTGCACAAGCAAGACATGGTGAAACAATAAGTACAATAGAACAATTTATCAGGACAAGTTAAGAGTAGCCAAGCTACTAACAATCTCAATCTTTTCACTAGTCACGTTTCAAGTTGTTTGTAGATGTTTACGCCTTACAGCTGAACGGTTTGGCGTTCACGCTGATTGGCCGCTTAACACTACCCCAGAACCCAGAGTTTACGCCTTACCACTGCAGTTGCTGATCGGGCAGACTCCCAGTTGATTGGCCGCTTAACTCTTACCCCCAATACCCACATGTAGACGATCCAGGGTCCCTGCACACGAGCTCAGTAAATGAGCCAGGGTTGCCCCGCACAAGAGCTCGTTTCCTGGATCACAACCAGGAGCGTATTCCATTTGGCATAGGGGTGCACCTAGCCTCAATCATTTCACAAGATGTAGCGGAGCTACGCAATCACGGGAACACTTAAAGAATGCAATGACATAACAATTAGTTTGCGTACCGTTAATGGAAATTAAACATGACATGGTAGTTGTGCAACATGATAAATGTCGGATCTAGCTTCATTGTCAAGCTAGTTCCTAAATTTGCGCCTAGGCGAGTATCATTTCGTCGCCTAGTCTCTTTTACGCCTACAACAAGCAAATGGCCTAAGACATGGCCCAAAACCCTAAGTGGAAAGTTTCACTTGCCTAGCACCGAGGATGACGATCAACGAGGGTTCGTCCCACGGACGCTAATCTACGGGGAAGTCGCTGTTATGGAGAAACAATCATCAAAACAACATTCATTTCATTAGGGTTTCACAAAAACACAACGGGTTATGAAAACATTAAGAGATCAATTATTACCGTATCGAAAGCGGAAGAACGACGCCGAGCAAGCACAGCAACGGAAGAAACGCTCCGGGGAACCTAGGGTTCAGATCTGGAAAGGATGGGGAAAATCTGGAGAAATAGGTTTTGATATGGGTTTTGGGGGGTTTGATGAAGGTTTGAGGAAGGTGGAAGGTGGAAAGTGTTAAGTGAGGGTTTGGATGATGGAGGATGAGCTTGGAATGAAGGTTTGAGGGTTTGGGGAAGATGAGAGCTCAATGGGGGAGAAATTAGGTTTAGAGTTGAAGAAGAAGAAGAAGAAAACGTTTGGGAGGGGTATTTATAGGGTTTGATGTCGGCTAGGGCAAAATTAGGGTTTACTGCACTAATTAGTCGGTCAAAGAACAACTGTTGACCGACTAGTTTGAGAACTAGTCGGTCGGTTGACCAACGCAGACCGACTAAGTGTAAACAGTAGCTCCTGACGAAAACCTGAACTAAGAGTTAGTCGGTCAAAGAACAACTACTGACCGACTAGTTTGACATCTAGTCGGTCGATGAACGTTCTTAGACCGACTAAAAGTGAACAGTAACTGGTACCAAAATTAGTTAATGAGTTAGTCGGTTAAAGAAGCATTGCTGACCGACTAGTTTGCAACCTAGTCGGTCAACCAACGTTCTTAGACCGACTAACGATAAACAGTAACTCCTGAACATTTATCAAAGCCCACTAGTCGGTTCAAGAAGGTTTTCCGACCGACTGGATCGTCATCTAGTCGGTCGGTGCCCCTTCTTACACCGGCTAATGTGCACTGAAAGTTCCGAAATGGTGCGTGAAGCTCCGGGATCGATTCCTAAGACTCCTAGGCTTGATCTAACAGTAAGATATGACCGATATGAAGCCCGTCACGAATGACTTACTCTGAAATCGACGATTCTAAAGAAGAAGCTAAAAAATCACGACGAAACGATCGGAAACGAAAGCCACGGAGACGAAAACCACACACGAGGAGAAAATCCACCAAAACACACATATATATATAATATAATAATCCAGATACATGAAAACCAGTCGTTACAGTATACATGTGTACAAATTAACTCAAGACAACTCATATTTGGTTAAAAATAACTCGAGATGTACATATACAACCAAGGACAACTCATGTTACAACCTAAAGATCGTGCTACCCCGACTTTCGACGCCAAGACGCTCTACCTGTGCAGAAGTCGCTCCCCATCGAAGGGGAGCTCAACATTCAGACCACGCCCATGCGTCACCAATTCCACATCCCAGTCCACCTCTTGCCGAACTAAGGGGAAGTCCGCCTCCCAAGTCACAGGGAGTGTCCCGGGATGCCCCATGACTCAGCCCAATGGGCGCCTGCTCCCCCTCAAGCCCGCCGGGTGGACAGATAGGTCACCCACCGCCCTCTCAGAGTGACCTGATGGGTCGAATGCGGATCGCCTACATCGAAGCGTCCCCGCAACCCTTTGGCACATCAGACACGACATACAACCTAGTACTAGGACACCACTGACACTCCCGCCGCTCGACAACCAGATAAAGCACCCCCTGGCCGCTGTGTCCCCTGACTGATGGTGCTTACGGCTCTGACACTCTGAGAAAAGTGCCCCTGGCCGTTACGCCGTCTGATAAAAGCATGGCTGACACGCCCAGTCCTGACATCCTCGACCGAAGCTTCCGCCGACAGATGGACCAGCTCAGCACGCCAGGTCAGCCTCACCTAACTGCCTCCATCAGGTATAAATACCCCTTTACCATCATCGAGGAAAGGGGTGTGCCAATTAACTCTCATTTTAGTTATTCACACGCGCACGCGCACACACACACAAGAGCAGAGGTCCTCCATATCTTTGTTCTTCCACCATAGCTCGCCACGTAGGGTCGGCACACCTTCAGTCCGGCCTACATATCTAGCCCCCGTTTCTCGCCCAAAT